>CM053601.1:40328-81319 GCA_028646575.1 Pseudocheirus occidentalis
GAGAGAGAGAGAGAGAGAGAGAGAGAGAGAGAGAGAGAGAGAGAGAGAGAGAGAGAGAGAGAGGGAGGGAGGGAGGGAGAGAGATTAGAACCTAATACAATATTCACGCTTGGTTTCTCTGACCAAGGTTTCTATTAAGTTAATCAAATAGATTAAATTAAAACAATTGAAATGATTTGAATATGTGACCCAATCACTCATTTCTAAATCTAATTATGAAGCAAAAATGACTGTACCAAGTGCCTGACTCATTCCTTTTCTCTTCCAGAAGTTTGGATTGAGACCCTTGGCCCTTCCAGGGCTAAGAGAGCAATGATTTGCCTAATAAGCAGAACCTGATGAACAAAAGCAGTGGGTTTACAGTTTAAACAGAAGACCCATACTGAATGCTTCAGGGAAACCACTGAAGGAGACCAATGGGAGAGATGAACAAGAGAAAGAAAGGGAAGGAGGAGGAAGAGAGAGAAGGGAAAGGTGGGGGAAACTCCAAGAGCACACCCTAAAAGGGTGTTTAGAGGCCAGCTCATCCTATCCCCTCATTTTATAGATGAGAAGTCTGAGACCCACAGAGGGAAAGTCATTTGCCCAGGGTCACCCAGCTAGTGCTGAGGCTGCATTTGAACTCGGGGCTTCCTCCCTCCAGGTCCAGGGCTCTCTGTATTATAACACCAGCACCCAGACTGATAAAGAGACCCTGGGGTGGCCCTCCAGTGTGGGAGTGAATACAGAGCAGGTAGCCTGTTGTCCAAGCTTCCACCATCTGCCCCCTGTTTATTGGATCTGTCCTGATTTTTGTCCCCCCCCATTGAAACGTGGGCTCCTGTTTGTGTCCCCAATACTGCTCCCAGTGCCTGGTCCACAGCACTTATAAGCATCCATTAAGTGCTTACTGTATCCCAGGCACAATACTGAGCACTGAGGGTACAAAGGAAGTCAAAGAAAGTCCCTGTCTAATGGTGAGACGACATGCAAAGTTTTGCTGTTTGGCCTGTTCTCAAAGAGGCCTAAGGACATCCCAGAGGATGGGCTCTTGACTTACCTGTGAAGTGGGTCTAAGTGAGGCAGAGTTGCAAGACAGGCAGACTGGCCATGGCCCAGGATGCAGTGGCTGACCTTGGCACCTTTGTCTAGCTCTGAGAGCACCACAGAGCCTGCTGTAGCTGTCTTCATGGCCACTGGAATGGTCAGTGCTCATCTGCCTGTATGCCATCCAAAGTCTTCACATGCTTGGGGTGGACACCCCCTAACTCACTCAGAGGTCTGAGGTCTCTTGGATATGCTCATCCTGGTGTAACCCATCTGCCAAAATGGTGGCCACTGCCCACACCATGACTTCTTGGAGCCAAACATGAGGGTTGGGCGAAGGTGGCCACTGAAGGTAGATGAGCAGCCCTGAAAAGTGGTCGGCAACCCTCCCATCAGAGGGGCTGGCTCTCCCTGAATAGCCTATACTCATCCTGGACAAACCTCTCAGACAACTACATATGTACACACTGTAGGATAAACAGGAAATAATTGCAAGCAAGAAGACACTAGTCCTAAGGTGCATCAAGAAAGGTCTCCTGTAGAAGGTGGGATTATAGCTGGAATTGCAGGAAGCCAGGAGGCAGAGATGGTGGGGTGGGGGGTGAGGCAGAGAGGGAGGGGAGCAGGAATATTCCAGGGAAGGACAGAGGGACAGCCATTGAGGCCCAGAGATGGAGCATCTTATTGTAGGAACAGGAGGAGATTGATGGCAGTGGATTAAAGAGTGGGGGGGGCATGTAAGAGGACTGGAGGGGGGGCGTTATGAAGGCTTTTGATTAATCAATGGTTTTGACTGATCCATGGAAAGAGCTAGTGGTGCAGGGCATGTGATGTGCAAGAGGGTGTGAAGGTCCCTCTGTGCCAAGGAATGCATCAAAGGGGCTGATGGAGGCTCCAGGGGCCACCCTGACCCTGGTATCATTCTTGCTGCTGTGGTGGTCACAATTGTAGCTTGTTATGCCAAGGCCTGGCAGCAGCAGGAATACTGCAGGGATGAGTCGGCCCCTGGCAGGGGATGTGGCCCTCCTGCTGCCCCCTGCTGTTATTGGACCCTCTTCTTGAAGCGGCTCTGGGGCCATGCCAGGCCTTATGCACAGCTGCAGGAGGTAGTCTTGTCAGGCTGCTCCCCAACGCAGGGTACAGTGAGGATCAACATTTATGAGACCCACCATGTGCCACACACCATGCTGAGCACTTTACCAATAATACAACAACCCGGGAGACAGGTGCTATTATAGTTCTCATTTCACAGTTGGGGAAACTAAGGCAAGCAGGGAAAACGACTTGTCCAGGGTTACACAGTTAGTATGAGTCTGAGGCTGGATTTGAACTTGGATCTCCCTGACTTCAGGACTTGAACTCTCACCACTAATACCACCTCTGTGGAGTAAGATGCTCATCAGCCCTGGCTACAGGGTTACTCTTTGTGAGTGTCCTCCCTGCCCCAGATATCCCTGAATCTGGAGGGAAAGTGAGAAAGGAGGGAAAAGGATCTACAGGCCTGTGGAGTCCTGACCTCAGATTCCCTGCCCCGCCCAACTGCCCCACCCGGCTTAGACTCACCCTGCCGAGTGCACCTGGTTTTATAGCTCTGTTTGCTGTGGAGCAGAAATGAGACACCACAAGGCAGTTTCCTTGGCTGAGTGTCAGGGCCCCAGGGAATGCGGAAGACAGGTCCCACTGACTCCATTTGTCCAGGTGTTTTCAGTCCTGTCTGACTGACCCTGTTTAGGGTTTTCTTGGCAAAGATAGTAGTGGTTTGCCTCAGTTTCCTCATCTGTAAAATAGCATCCAATGAATGTCCCCCATCCCATTTTTAGAGAACTCTGTCCTCTGGCCAAGCCCCATCAGGGCATTCTTTCATAGACCTCCAGAGGGCCCTCTGGCATCCTGGTCACCCTTCTCTGGGTAGACTCTCAATTACCAAGGTCTTCCAGGATCCCTTTTTGCAGATCTCTAGATGTGATCTAACCAGAGGAGAGGAGAGTGGACTGGAAAGCCCCAGACAGGAACCCCAGAACTCTGAAATCACTGGAGCTTTTTCAGATGGCCCCTGGTAACCCATACCTGCTTCCCCTGGACTGTGTTCACTGAGGGGATTGTTGAGTCTAGGTATCACATCTGCCCCATCAATGACACCTTATTAGACTTGGTCTTGGGCTCCAGTCTGGTGAGACCCTTTTGGGTGGGTGCCCTGACCCTGTCTTCCAGGCCACAGCCCCCATTCTTCTGGAACCTCCTCCTGCCCTATCCTAGAGGGACAGCCTTTTGGATTGTCCTCGCCTCTCCAGTCTCAGCTCCTTCTGAGGACCAGCCAGCTGTCCCCATATTATTCTGGTTCCACTCTATGGGTCATTGCTTATGGCCCTGGGTGCATGTACGCATGCCCATGAAAACAGTCCCAAGAAGAAGGGGTGAGTCTTATGTACTTGACCATGAGGCACACACATGCAGAGAATTCAGGGTCACCAGGAAGGAACAAGATTGAGGGACCTGTGGGGTATTCCTTTGTATACCTTTGCTCTGCTCTCCCCCAGCAGTCCCTAAGCCATTGGTGGGAACACTTGTGCATGGATGGTGTAACCCATGGGGAAGACCTCCCTTGGCCATCTCCTCTGACCTCCAGTATACCCATGGATGAAAGATGCTATCCTCACTGCCCGAGATAGGGAGATCAATGCCCTGCACCTGGGTGAGAATGGGAGGAGAAGGTCAGTCTCTTGGGGTCCACCCAGCTTGCAACTTTGAGAGGGACAATGGGTGAAGGTAGCCCTGCTTCAGGACGCTGACAAAAAGGACTGGGAAGGCACCTCCATCCTGTCCCTCCCCCCCCCACATACACAGTGTTGACCCCTCTACACTCTCTCCAGTGGGCTTCCTGCTTTACCATCAACTTGGACAAATATATTTCTTTGCAATTCACTCTCCATGTTTGTTGTGGAACTGATCTTTGGAGGTGAAAGGGTCAAGCCTCGATTATAAAACTTAGGGTCCTGCTTCCCAGTGAAGAAAAAGTGATCAAAGTTTATCTTGAACCTGAAACTCACCTCCCCTAGATTAAGGAAGTGGATAGATACCATTGCAGCATGGTACCCCTTCTCTCTCGGACCTCCTGCTTCCTCTCCTGGCAACCTCTCTTAGAGGAGGAGGCAGGGGAGGCCAGAGACACCCCATTACCCTGGATGGGGGGAGGGTGGGGTGACCTCCCAGAGCGGCCAGAGCTCCCTCCTCTCCTCTTTTGGTTCGAGCTCAAAGGAGCAGCCTCGGAAGCCTTTGCCACGCGCTGTGCCACAACTCGGGAGAGCGTGGGGGCTCAATCTACCGGGCTCAGCCCCAGACTGAGGTGGGAAGGCCCTTCCCTTTGACGCTCCTCATCCTTTCTCCTTCTTGTCCTTGGAGATAGGATGAAAGAGGCGTCACCTCTGCTGTCACTGCCCCCAAGGACGGGGGACCGTCCTGTCTGACGTCAGCAGGACCTTCCTCCGGGGTTGCCCCTGTCCTCGGACCCCATGGCCTGTGCAGGGCTCAGCAGTGCTCACCCCGCTGGTGGATGGACTGCAGGTCCATAGCGATCCCCCGTGACCAGGGGTCCTGGGTGGGACACCCGCCGGTGGCCGCCTGCTCCTGCCTGGGATGCAACCCCCGCTCTCAGGGGACCACCCAACAGGAGCGCGGTGGGGAGCTGGTTAGGGCCTCACTGCCAGGGCTACCTTTGCCTCGGGGGCTTTGACAACGGGGGGGGAAACAGGCCTGGGGAGCGAAATGCCCGCCCAGGGCCATCCCGGGGTGAGCATCAGAGGAAGGACCTGAGCTCCGTCCACCCAGAGCACCTGGAGGGGGATCATTGGCTCCTTTCTGGAGGGCCCTCCCCTGGGACGGAGGCCTGGGGCTGCTGTGCCCCGGGTCCAGCCTCACATAGGGGAGGAGCGAGCGGTGAGCAAGCTGGGACTTGACAGTCTGACTGCGAAGGTTGGGGGGGCGGGGAAAGCGTCTGATCACGTGGCTTGAACCTTCTAATTGGCCGTTGATCCTCTCATTCACAATCATGTTCCGCGAGTGACGTAACTGACAGGAGTGTCAGCCAATCAGAGCTCGCTTCGGAAAGGGCTGAAGGGGCAGATAACCCGAACACTTTCCTGGTCGCCCAGCTCTCCCTTTGTCACGGGTAGCAGCAGCCAGCCAATCAGAGGTCCCTACCCCAATCATGCGACTTCTTTCTTCATAGAGGAGGATGAACCAATGAGCATTTGGGCATCTGTCACGTGGGCCTCCAATTGCCCAATCCAGGGCAGGGCCAGAAGGAGGGCGGGGCGAAATGAGACCTACGGTGACTCAAATTTCTCTTGGCTGGGTGTATGGAGCGGATGGGCTCAGTGCATCCGGCCCAGCTCAGGGATGGACACAGATTGCGCGCGCCTCCTCCCCTTCCCCTGGAAGAACGTTCCGGGTGCTCCGCCCCTTAGGGCCCCGCCCACGGTGAAGAAGAGGTTGCGCGCGCGCATCGGGGGACTCTAGTGCCAGTTGATGGCAAACTTCACGTAGGTGTAGTTGCTCTCGTACTCTTGCTCCTTCCCGCCCTGTTTGTGAATTCGTGCCTTTTCTGGGTGTGGAACCCAGCACCCTCGGGACGTGTGTGTGTTGGGGGGTGGGAGGAAGAGGGAATTTTAAAACAAACCAACTAAAAATGTCTTAAGTAGCATTTGTTCCTGTTCCTCCCCACCCCTCTGTTATGAGAGACCATGGACCTGTCAGTACCCTTGGGGAAAGCTCGCCCTATCCAGGGACACTGCGTCCGAGGAGTGTGGGATCTCCAGAACAGAATCTCACCCGTCCTTCAGTTCCGGCGACAGTGGGGACCCAGGCAGCTTCTCGGACTTGAGCAGCCCCCTCAGAGTGTGTCTCACAGTTGGAGTGACCAGGAAGAAGCTAACCCTGCGGTCACGTATTGTGGTCACCCATGTGACAAGTGGTGCTTGGAAAGCTCCAGGAAGCAGTGCCTACCTGCTCCCCGGGCAGCCCTTTCCATGCTGGGATAGCTCAGTGCGGATCCCTTGTCCCCATCTGGGCCCCCTGCCCCACCTAGATGGGTTCCAGCTTGTCCCGACCAGCTTGTCCCGACCAGCCCCGAGCTGGCACGGCTGGAGGAGGGTTGGCCATAGGATAACGCCAGGATGGTCTGCCCCAGCCATCCTGACTGCCCACATCCTGAGCCTGCCCTGGGCCCTTTGCACACTTGCCCTGCCCCTCCACCCTGCATGAGGTCTCTGTTTGAGCAGACCTAGGGCTTTACATTTGTCCACTTTTATTCCAGTTTCGAGGGATTCAAACCTGTATGGGTCTCTTTGGATTCCAACTCCAGGGTCCAATGTGCTCCTCTCAGGCCCTGCTTTGGGTCACTCATGGCCATCGATGTCTTTGTCCACATTTTAAGAGCGGATGGACAGAAGAGGGCCCTTCTCTGGAGGCAGTCGGGTGTGCCCTCCATTCTGATGATCTCCGCAGGCAGGTGACCCTTGCCACTGTACTCAACCATCCTCCCGCTAGCCAAACACCCCTTCCTACAGGCTGGAGAGCCAGGATTCATCACTGCCACTCCTCATCTCTTAACCCCATGCCCATTTCTGTCTGGCTCAGGAAAGTCTGTCTGACACTCACAAATTATCTCACAGCTCTTCTTCCCTTCTTAACTGACCCACATAGACCACATAGGTAGACTACCACAAGACCATGGACCTCTGCTTGTGTCCACCTATTGCAGGCACACTCCCTGCTGCTTAGCACCAGCTGCTTCCACTCACCTCAGTGACCCACTCTCAGAAAGTCTTACTGAAGCTCTCTGTCAGCCTCAGGTCATTCCAGTTCTTGAGGAGCTCATGGTGAAGGGAGAGGTGGCTACAGGTGAGGTGAATAATGCTGGGCCTGGAATCAGAAAGATCTGAGTTCCAATCCGACCTCAGACACTGACTGGCTGTGGGACCCTGGGCAAGTTACTCCACACGTCTGCCTCTTCTGTCAAATGGGGATGTCCCAGCAGGGTTGTTGTAAGAATCCGAGTAAACAGCTCTGTAAATTATCTAGAACACTAGAACCCTCTGACTTTGGACTTGCTAGTCTCACTCCCACTTCTCATATCTGGTACCAGCAAGCTCTTCAGAAGTGCCTGTCCGGTGCCAGAGACCCTCACCAGCCTCCATTCACATTGTGGCAGATCAGTGCCCTGGCCTTGGCATTGCCCTTCCTGCTTCATTCTCCCATACCAGGAATGCTCTCCTGCTTCCTTCAAGGCCAGCCTCCAGTGCCTTTCTCCCCTCTCAGGGTTTGCTCCCTCCTCAATTTACCTTGAACTTATTTGCTTGTCTGGTTATCAGAGCTATCTCCCAAAAAAAGTATAAGCTTGTCTGGTGCAGGGCTGGTTTTGTCTGCATATCCCAAGCACCTAGCATGATCCTCCTTTGCCACCTAACAGGCCCTTAATGAGCTCTAATTGCAGTCAGTTCATCTGCATGGCTCCAGGAAGTCAAGTTAGACAAAATGGGTGCTAGCTGCTGAAGCCAGTTTATGGTCATTAGAATTTCCCCCCACCCCTATATGAACAAGCTATGTGAAATGAGGAAGCTGATTTCAGAAAACCTGGAAAGATACATGAACTGATGCAAAGTAAAATGAGAACATTGTAAAGTAAAAGGAGAACATTGTACTCAGTAACAGCAACTTGGTACAATCATCATCCGTGAGTGACTTAGCCCTTCTCAGCAATACAATGATCCAAGACAACGCCGAAGGACCCACGATGAAAAATGCTGTCTCCAGAGACAGAACTGATGGTCTGCATGCAGATGGAAGCAGACTATTTTTCCACTTAATTTTTTTCATGGTTTCTCCTCCTTACTTTGAATCTGTGTCTTCTTCTACAATATGACTAATATGGTCATATGTTGTGCATGACTGAACATGTCTAACCTATATCAACTTGCTTACTGTCTCAGGCTTGGGGGGGGGGTGATGGAAGAAGAAAATGTGGAATGTAGAATGTTTTTTTAACTGAAGGCTAAAATTGTCTTTGTAACTTGGAGGGGGAGATAAATATTTAAGAATAAAAATGCCCAATTGGTTTAAGTGAAAACATTTCACCTCTTATAAGGAGAACTGTCCCAGAGAGCAATGGATGGACTGACTTGGTGCTGTGGGCTTTTGTTGCTGGGGGTTTTCAAAGGTTGGCTTACAAAAGAAGTGCTTCCAATTAATATAACTGACTGGTTGTGATTAAATTACAAAGAGCACAAAAGTAAAGTTTGTTTCAATTACAATTACAATTGCCTTTTAACCATATTTTCATATATACTTAGTTTAAGTAACTTCTAATTTCTAAATTTACAATTTGAATATTCAAGTGCTTTTACTTATAATAAAAGACTTACACCTTAGAAATATTAATTGGACAACTGTGTGAAATTTGGGTTGTCAATGGAATAAACCATGAGCAGGGAAATTTGTAATAGTTCCAGCAAGAAGTGTTGAGGCTCCAGCTGTGTGAGTGGAGAGGAGTGGCTACCAGTGATGTTCGGATGGCATAACTGACAGGGACTGGCAA
The DNA here is from genome assembly GCA_028646575.1 of Pseudocheirus occidentalis. Classification (NCBI taxonomy): domain Eukaryota; kingdom Metazoa; phylum Chordata; class Mammalia; order Diprotodontia; family Pseudocheiridae; genus Pseudocheirus; species Pseudocheirus occidentalis. The sequence goes on from CM053601.1 coordinate 48,946, forward strand.
TGAATGGAATATTTCAGGAGAGTGAATAGGGGAGAGTTCAAGAGACCTGGTATCTGGAAGGACCCAAGATGACCTCAAGCCCTTTATAGATATGGTCACATTTCATATTCTCAACAAGCTTTGGAGGGAAACACTCTTCCCCAAGTCTGACCCACCTGGCTGCCTTTCTGGCCCAATGGCACCTTCCTTAGGAATCAGGAAGTTCAGAGGACGGAGTTTAGGGGAGAAGATCATGAGCTCCCCTTAATAGGTTGGTAACATGGCTAGGACATCCTAGAAAAGATGTTGACCATGTGGGCCTGGGGTCCAGGAAGAAGATTAAGGCTGGTTATGCCATCTTGATAAGGACAATTGGACTCAAGGAGGGGTAGGAATCATGGAGGGAGGGAGACAGAGAAACAAGACAGACATTAATCTCCCTCCTTCTGGACAGAGAGTGAAGAGAGGGAAGAGAGGGGAAAAGAGAGAAAAGGGACCCTGGACAGAAATGAACGACTACAAACTGTAGAGTAAATGGGTAAATTCAGCAAAGCAAGTCGAGAAGGAATGGTCAGCTAGGTTAGACAAGAGGGTTGATAATGAAGCCATGAGTGTCTAGGCAAGACAGGGTGGGTGGCTAGGAGTGTCAGAAATGTCAAGAGAGGTTAAGGAGGAAGAAGAGGATGAGAAAAAGCAAAAACCAACTACTGAGCATTAGAAGATGTGGGAGGTGGGGGAGCTGAGGAGTGAGCAGGTCATAACATGGATGTATCAAACGTGCTTCTTGGAACTCGGCTGTTAAGGGGAAGTGGCAACATTGAATTATGGCCCAAGGGATGGCTGGGTCCAGTGAAGGCGATCTAGGGAGGCTGTTTAAGGTCTTTGACTTGCTGGGCTCAGCCCCAGAAGATGGAGCTAGGATTGGGAATGGAATTGAGGCATTCTAAGGGTGACAGCTGCCCCAGAGTAGACCGGGCTGCTTGGAGAGGTCTTCACGCATGGCTCTGCCCTCATGGAAGGGTGTCAAGGCTGACAATTGTCAGGAGTGTTCAGATGGATGATTTGGAGCAGATATCCAGTGAGAGTTCCGACAACTCAGAGAGTCCATAACATCCTCAAGGATAGCCCGAGGAAAATTGGACTGATGGACATCTCTGATCCCACCTGCTCCAAGGCAGGTGCTGAGGCTAAGGAGGGGTCTGCCTGGTCATGCTGTATTCTGTTCTGCTGAGCCAAGTGCTTTCTTAAAGTTAGTAAACATGCATGAGCCTAAATTTTTTGTCCTGTTTGGGTGGGGGGGGAGGTGTCATTTCTGCTGCTACGTCAGAGGGAGAAATCATTGGTTCTCTTGTGACCTCTCACAGAGACAGCTAGTGTAAATGCAGATGGAACCCTGGGTCTGGAGTCAGGGAAGACCTGAGGTCAAGTCCTATCTCAAACACTTCCTAGAATTCTGAAACCTTGTAGATAATGTCATTTAAAGGGAAAATGGTACTAGTCTTAAGAATGAGATGTAGTGTAGCCTAGTGGATGGAGAGCCATGGAAGACCTGCTTTCTAGTCTGCCTCTGATACATGTAGCAGATATGGTTGTTCTGTATTTTTCAAAGAGGATCAAAGACATTGTAGAATCATGTCTTGACTTTTTCTAGGAATTGGATTTAAGTGAGGCAGAGCTGGGCAGTCACCATCCTCACACTCTTTTCTAGAGTCTTTGAAGGCAAGTGGCAAGACAAAAGTTAACATGACTGATGATGGTCCAGAACCCTGTGGGTGACTTTGGAGTCTTCAATGTCTGACCAAGCTCTGAGTGCTCCATAGCGCCTGCTTCTGCCACCTTTGTGGCCATTGGAACAGATTCTTCTCCTCTACCCATTCTTTGGGAGGAAGTCTTCTCATTCTTGGGGTACACGCCCCTCCCCCCAACTCCCTGATGGGTTTGAAACCTGTCAGTTACTCTGACCCTGGCATAGCTCATCTGTGAAGATGGTTTATTCCCACTACCAAGGCAAACCAGGACCATCTCTGTAATTCAGGGTGCTGGAGAGCCATCTCTCTTCTTATAAATGTAGAATGTATTGTGTGTAATGTAATATTGGTTGCTATATAACACAGAATATGTGTATCTCTAATACTACCCTATCTACTCCCTCTGCCTAACTCTGATTCTGACTCCCTGGACCCCTCTATCACACCTCTGTTGCCATCTCACCCAACAAGTTCCCTCCCACTTTCAGCCACCTCAACTTGGAGCATCCTTCTCTGGTCCCCTTGTGCCATTGTTGAGTCCCTCCCAGAGCCCCCATTTCTTTATTTATTTTTGGTTTTCAACATTCACTTCCATAAGATTTTGAGTTCTAAATGTTCCCCCTCCCTTCATTACCCCCTCCCCAAGACAGCATGCAATTTGATATAGGCTTTATGTGTACATTTATATCAAACATATTTCCACATTAATCACGTTGCGAAGAAGAATTAGAACCAATGGGAGAAACCATGAGAAAGAAGAAACAAGAACAAAAAGAGAACAAATAGCCTGCCTTGATCTGCATTCAGAATCCATAGGTGATGCAGAGAACAGAACATCAGCCCTAGAATCAGGAGGACCTGAGTACAAATACAGCCTCAGACACTTGACACTAACTGTGTGACCTTGGGCAAGTCACTTAACCCCACCTGTCCTGCTTTCCCCATTCAAAAAAAAAAAAAGATTCCTGTCACTGGTTAATTTCCAACAACTTTTTTTCTTGAACCAGATCCTTCCTCTTCCGGAAGAATACTCCCTGGTGCCTTCCCCTCATCCTCCCATTTTCCCCACCTCCCTACTCTTCCCTATTTAAAAAAAACAAAACAAAATGTAGGTGGCATTTTCCATCACGAGTCTCTTGGAAATGTCTTGGATCATTGTATTGCTGAGAAGAGCTAAGTGTATCAAAGTGAGTCATTGAATAATGGAGCTGTTACTATGTACAATGTTCTGGTTCTGCTCATTTTGTTCAGCTTCAGATCATATAAGTCTTTCCAGATTTTTCTGAAGTCTGCATGCTCATCATTTCATTGGAGCAATAGTATTCATTGCATTCATATACCACAATTTGTTAAGCCATTCTCCAATGGATGGGCATCCCCTCAATTTCCAATTCTTGGTTATCTTAAAAAAGCTACAAGTACATGTGGGCCCTCCTTCCCATTTGTATGATCTTTTTGGGATACATCCCTAGAAGTTGTATTGCTGAGTTAAAGGGCATATACAGTTTTATAGCCCTTTGGGCATAGTTCCAAACTGATCTCCAGAATGGTTGGATTAGTCATTTTCCAGAGCCCCCATTTCTGAGGGTGAAGGTTAGCTGTCCATCACTTCCACTCCTGCTTGGATTCTGACTTTCTGGCCTTGGCCAGTGCAGCCCCACCCCTATATGAGTGAAAGTTCCTTAAGGGCAGGGATGGTTTTTCTTTTGGTCTTTATTTCTACCCCTAGTACAGTCACTCACATGTAGGAAGAAGTGCTTAACAAAGGCTTGTTGGCTTGACTTGACTGCCTGGCAAGTGACTTTCCCTGGGTCCCAAAGCCAGAATATGGCAGAGACAGATTAAAACCCAAATCTTGACTGTGATTGAAGTCTGCTCCCTATTGACAACAGTAACCTCGTACCATTTGGACGGCATGGAGTTACCTTTTCTTGCCACTAGGTGGCACTCCCGCAGAGGGATGGTAAAATACAGGTTGCTGAGCAATTGAGAGTGAGATGGGCAGTTCACATGTCAGCTAGCTGACTCTGTATCCCAAAGAGATCAAAGGAAAAGGAAAAGGAGCTACAGTCACAAAAATATTTATGGCAACTCTTTTTTCCTGTGGTGGCAAAGAATTGAATATTGAGGGGATGCCCATCAATCAATCAGAGAATCACTAAACAAGTTGTGGTACATGACTGTGATGAAAGAGTACTGTGTTGTAAGGAATGATGAGAGGGTGGTTTCAGAAAAACATGGCAAGACCTATATGAACTGATGCAAAGTGAAATGAGCAGAACCAGGAGAACACTGTGCACTGTAACAGCAATGCTGTCATGAGAATGAACTGTGAAAGACCTGGCTGCTCTGATCAATGCAACAAGACAGTTCCAAAGAACTTGTGATTAAAAAAAAAATGCTATCTACCTTCAGAGAGGGAACTGATTAACTCTGATTGCAAATTGAAGTATAACTTTCTTGCTTTTTTAGCTAATATGGTAAATATGGAGTTATGGGGGGGAGGGAGAGAAGTTGGAATTCCAAATTTTAAAAGAACATAATATATGCAATCAATTTTTAAAAAAGAAAGAAGAAAATCAACTTTGTAGTGAAGAAAAAGGATTAAACCAGCCTGTGACACATATAAAGTACTGCCCCTATTCATGTAAATAGTTTAATTGTGGAAAAAAAAACTTTTGCCTTTCCCCCAAGATGGCATTGAAGGCAAAGAAGGAAGTGGTTGCCCCCCTCCCAAGACAGAAGTCAAGTCTAGGGCACTGAATGCCAAGAAGGTGATGTTGAAGGGTATCTGTAAGCCACAAAAAGATCAGAATATCTCCCACCTTCTGGTGACCAGGATACCAAGACTTTGATGGCAGCCCAAATACCCTCAGAAAAGTGCCCTCCAGAGAAAGTTTCCTTTGATCACTGAGTCTACTATGAAGAAGATCAAGGACAACATCACCCTCATCTTCATTGTGGATGTGAAGGCCAACAAGCATCAAATCAAGCAGGTAGCATAGAAGCTGCATGACATTGTGGTCAAGGTTACACTGATCCGGCCCGATGGAGGCCTATGTCCACTATTTTTGTTTGTATTTCATAACTGTAATTTTGCTACTGTTATGAATATCTGATATGAAGGATATATTTTCATTGTTATAAATTGAATATAACACATAGGTTGAGAACCACTGCTGTAGACTATGATGCTTTAGATGTTGCCAACAAATAACTGGAATAGTAACTGTGTTCAGCTGTCCTACTCCACCTACAAGAAAAAGATTTCCAGTAGGAAAAAAAAACAACTTGCATATGGTAAAACTGTTAGAATCCATGTATAAAGAAATATGTTTTTAGTTAAACGTGACACCCAGACCCATAGAACTGTGTAGAGAACTGAGAGCACCTTTTTGAGGACAAAAGTGCCTGAAGGCTGAGAGTTATGGTTGGTCCCATATTTGCATATAGCTTTTAAAACTTGAGAGGTTAAAACTCTTCCTTTTACTTTAAAAAACAACCATTGTTCTAAGAGATGGTTTTCTGCACAGGAGAGTAGAGGAATATAGGGGGAAACTTTGGTAATGTAGAAACAAAATATATTAATAATCTACAAAATATATTTCTTAGATTGTAAGCTCTGTGAGGGCAGGACCTTTTTGTCTTTCTTCGGATCCTCAGTTCATATAACAGCCCCTGGTACATAATAGACCCTTAAATGTTTATTGACTTGATTAAAAACTTTCTTTCAAAAAGTGAATGGTGTTATTGTGGTTGATTGATCCTATATAAATGGAAAGAATGCAAGAGGGGGTGAAGGACCATGAGTATGAGGCTCATGCTTTCTCCCAAGTTGGGTCACCCTAAGTCCTTGGTGGAGGGAGGCAGAGCCTGGCTTGTGACCCCTGAAAAGGGTTACTTTGTGGCAGACACATCACACCAAAATAAGATACAGGCACAAGAGATACAATGTGACTTCTCAAGAGCTGGGCAGTGGGGACTTCAGAAAAACAGCTCTTGAAAGAGACAGTTGCTTGAACTGAACCTTGAAAAGAGGTGAGGGTTGTGGCATATGATTGTGATGGGATACAATTATATTGTAAAAAATATGACAAGGCGAAAGGTTTCAGAGAAACTTGCAAAGACTTATAAGAACTAATGGAAAGCAAAAGGAGCAGAACCAGAAAAATTCACATTGTAACAATGTTATTGTAATGATAATCAACTGTGAAAGACTTGGTAACACTAACCAACCCAATGATAAACCACAATTCCATTGAACTCATGATGAAAAATTCTCCCCCTCCAGAGAGAAAACTGGATTCTGAGTGCAGGTTGAAGTTTTTTTTTTTACTTCGTTTTTCTTCCTTCCCCTCCTCACCCCCCATGACTAATGCAGAAATATTTTGGATGACTATATGTATAATAGGTATCATATTTCTTGCTTTCTCAATGGGTGAGGGAGATGGAGAGAATTTGGATAATTTTTAAAGACACAGGGACTCGAGGAGGTAGAGCATTTGAGGAATGGGGGACAGCTTGGTATGGAGGCAAGGATGGAGAGCGTCACATACGGAGAACAAGTCAGTTAGCCTGAGTGGAGGAGGTATGACTGAGAGTCAGGTTTGGAAAGTCTGGCCAGAATACCAGATGGGCCAGGGCCTTAAATGCCAAGCATAGGAGTTCAAATTTGTATTTAAGAGCAAGATACAGGCTTCTTGAGTAGGGAAGTGATATAGTCAGTCTAAATGACCTAAAGCAGCATGAGTCTTTGGGCTGCTACCTGAGAGCTACCTAGCAATCCCTCCCTCCACCAATCAATCAAGAAGTACCTATTAAATACATGGAGGGGAAGTATGTCTGGAGGAAGCTCCTGCCTGTGAAGCTGAATTCTTTGTTCCTTGGGATGATTTGAGGTGTGGAATCTGTTCAGGGGTCTACAGAATTATTACTGAATCCCATTAGCTTTCATCTAACCATGTAGCCAGGAATGGGGCTGAGTTGGGGACGGACGATGCCCATATCTCTGGCTCTGACTTTTCCTCCCTTTCATCATCTATGTGGGAGAATGGAAGAGCCTTAGAATTCAATGGCTAGAGGAACCTCCACCCCCAGAGTTATTTGGCTGTTACCAAAATAAACCTGTACATGTCTTACGGTTTAGCTGTCAGAGATGGAATGGGATGTGTGGGAAATGTGCACCAGGAAATGGCCAGTGGATGGCCTCACAACACTGCCTTGCTTCTCCCTACCCAAGCACCAAGGAGGCTTTTTGCCGGGCCCAGGACAATGGGTTTTCTGTCTTTCCTTATGCAGCTGGATAAAGTCCAAAGGCTGCCAGCTGCCAGTGTGGCCTTCCCCATGCAGATCTATGGCCCACATGCAGCTGTGGAAAGTGTCAGGAGCTAGCGGGGAGGGGGGTGTTAGATTGCTGCAGCAGCCTCTTCTCCTAGGAGCCTTCTGCCTCAGTTGCCCCAAGGGAGGCAGCAGCCAGCCAGCTGAGCTTCACCCTTGGGTTTGTTCCTCTAGTTTCACATTAGTGCCAACCCTGGGCTTTTTAATCCTTGTGTTGGGGTTGTCTACATGTGTACTGTGCAGGAAAAGGATGCGGAGGAGGGTATTGGGCCAGTATTGTAGGACAAAAGTCCTGTGGCTGTGCTGAAGACAAGTCCACAATTGGTTCTTGTGGGGAGAGGGAGATGCCAGCCACTCTCTGTCCCCAGTGGCTGGTCACACACACCCCCTTAGGTCACGCCATGAAACTTGACATGGATCTCTAAGGTCCCTATGAGACTGTCTCTGCTGGGCTGAGTGGCAAAGGGGTCCATTGGGCCACAAGGTGACCACCCAGACTTAGATCCCAAGGGGTCTAAGTCTGATTAGGTTGAGGGCCACACCTTCAGATGAGGTACTGTAGGGAGGCAGGAATGAAGCCTTCTCACCCAACTGGGGCAGGTAGGGAATCCTCCGGGAGGTTTATAGGAACTGCCTAAGGAGACATGTGTAAACAGAGTCCCAAGGATCCCAGGCACTTAAGCTTAGGGCTAGGGGCAGGAGATTTCAGAGGTTCATGAGTGAACCCACCCTGATTCACTTGACAGAGGAAGTTATGGTCAGAAAGGACTTTTTCAAGATCACTCAGCTATCAAATGTCTGAGGCCAGACTTGAATGCAGGTCTTCTGGTTTTGAGGCAAGATCTTCACTCACTATGCCCCACTGCCCCACAAGTAGACTCAAATGAAGTGAAAACAGCATTCTAAATAACTCCAAAGAACTATGGTTTCTCCAGCTTTTCCTCTACCTCAAACTACCCTCATACACAGGAGCAGCCCAGAAGCTTGGTACTCAGAGAAAAAGAGGGATGGCCTCCATCCCCTTAACCCCCTTCCATAGTCCCCAGGAAGTCAGTCCAGTTGGGAGTCACCCCAAAGGATTCCTGCCCCAGTGAGGGCCTGCCTTAATGGCCACTGAGATGGCTGCCAGCACTGAGTCTAATTCTCTGCCAGGCTTGTGAGCAGGAACGTCCAGGCAGCCTGGCAGTGCCAGGCATGGTGGGCAACCCTTCCCAGGAACTGCCGTCTCCAGGAGACATGCCAGATCTGCCCCCACATCTGCTCTGTGTCTGCCTCATGGTCCTTGGAACAGGATGCTTAATATTCCAGGGTGGGGGCTGTGGAGGAAGTCAGCACACAGTGACCAAACACCCAAAGAAAGGAGTCAGACTGCCCAGGTGATCGGGCATCCAGAGCTGAAAGCTGCCCTGCAGTCTTGAAGGAGCACAAATAAGGACAATCTATGACTTTCGTGGAATGGGGGGTAAACTGTCCTGTGGGAAGCAGCTGTCCTGCTTCCCACAAGAGAGAACATGGACACGTGTCTACATGGGGAAGGAGTTGGGAAGGAAGAGATGTTTTCCCCACCCCACGGCCAAATCTCCAGTTTGCCCCCATTCTTGTCTGTAGGAACTGATCTGTGAACACTTTCATTTTCTTATAGAAGGCAAGCACTTCAAAGGCAGTTTTTCTTGAACCCTGAGCATCTGGCACACAGTAGGCACTTAATGAGTGGGTCTTAGTTGATATAGCAGGATAACGATGTGAGACGCTGGATGAAGGGGGGGAGAGGCATTTTCCCCCTCTGGCGGGGAAGAGCTCACAGGGTTAAGGCTGGGAAGATGAGGAGCCTAGGGATGGAGGACCCTAACTTCTCTGGGAGGAAGCAGACTCCATTGCAGGTCGGGCAGAGAATGGGGACCTGACAAAGGGCTAGGGTTAGAGCAGCAGCTTCAGGGAATATGGTAGGGAGTTAATGAGAGCTCTCTACAGCTCTAGCCACAGCTAATGCCCAGCCCAAATTAGAAGGGGTTCCCAGCCTTGGGGAAGGGAAAGGTTAAGGTTAGCTAACCTATTTCCATCTCCCCCTTCAGAACTAGACTTTAAACAAAGCTTGGCGAGGCTGTCACCAAGCACTCCACTGGGTCTGGAGCTAGAAAGACCAGGAAGGTCCTGTCTGATGCCTCTGATCCTTCCTGAGACTGCCTGCCTATTTCTCAGACCAAGACACAGGTCCAGAGAGGGGGGCCTAGCCAGTCCTTTCATTGTGACCCAGCCATGGGCACAGGCTCAGTCAGAGCTGGGAAGGCCACTAGTGATCACCTCATCCAACCCCATGTCTATTTGGAGGATGAGGAGACTGTGACAGCCCTGCAGGATGCAGACCTGTTGTTTCTGGAAGTGCTGCCCTTCATGTGGGGCAGAAGTGGGCAGGGAGGCCTGGAACTTCTGGAAAGTGCAGGGGTTCAGGGGATCCTTGGAGCAGAGCTTGCTGGAAAGCTGCCTTCTCCTCTACCTAATACCTAGGGCTATACAAATACCTAGGTATTTGAAGTGGAAGAACTTGGGTTTGAATGGCAGCTTTGCCCCTTTATCACCTGAGTGACCTGGCTAAGTCCCTGAAGCTCCCTGAGCCTGTTTCCTCATCTGTAAAATGGGGGTTTTGATGGACCCACCAAGAAGCTGGCTAATGGTCAGCTGCCTCCCACCTCCACCCTGATGGAAGCCTAAGTGTGAAGAGCTAGGAATGCAGAAGCAGTGCCCCTTCTAGTCCCAGCTAGTCCTGTGCTAGGCCATTTGACTGGGCTTGGCTCCCTTTATCTATTCTCTTTGCTTTTTTCAGAGACAGGGCAGTAGGGAAAATAAAAACTCATTAATTTTAAAAGGTAGAATGAAATAAAAGTTCCATTTTAAAACCAACCAACCAAACCCTCCAAAGGAGGGATTAGACTAGTTCACAGAGGGCCCTTCTGCTCTGGAAGCCTGGAGAAGCCCAGGTGGGGGCCACAGCTCTGTGCCACCCATGATGGACCCAAAGGGTGGTGTGCGGTGATCCCAAGTGCCATGCTGGGCTGCTTCAAGGTGGTCTGAGATGGTGAGAGTCTGCAGAGCCCAGGGGGAACATTACCTCCAACAGAACTGTGATGCTCCCACCAGCTGGGAGCTGACTGGGGGTGGGGGGGCGCCAGAGGCGGAGGGGGAGCCTTGGCTATGTGCACCTGTCTGGGTGTGTGTATCCTTGTTCCTGTCCCTCCAGGTGCCCTCCTAGTGGCTACAGGAGCCCTCTGGCCCCATGCGTGTGCCTGGATCTGTGTCTCTCTGTCTGTGTCTGCCCCCCTGGCTCCAGGAGGCCCCTGACCCAGGCGGTTACACTGGCTGCAGCAGCCTCAGTGCCTGCAGTAAGGCAGCAGGATCTGCCGAGGCCAGGTACTGGCAGCAGAGCCAGTCCTCTAGCTCCACAGCAGCCTGCTGGTCCAGCGCCTTTTCAGCCAGCTTCATCATGAGCAGGGCCCGCTTCATATGCAGCCAGTTGTGCAGCGGGCCCTGCGGCAGCTCACGCCGAGGCCCCCATAGCAGACACTGCAGGGCCCGCTTGGCCTCAGCAATGTGCAGCCTTTTGATGGGATCGGCCTCCAGAAGCCGGTGTGCCAGCCGCTGCAGGCCGGCCGAGTAGAGGGACAGGGCGGGCACTGGGGGCAGGTCCTCTGCTCTGTAGTCCTGCTGCTGGAGCTGGGCCTGCTCCTCAAAAGGATTGGGCCGGTGCAGCAGCTCATAGATGAGAATCCCCGTCTGGAACTCATCAACCTTCTTGTACTGGGCAGCTACCAGGATCTCAGGTGCCAGGCGTGCCTGGGTCCTCCTCTGCTGCTCATCAGGCCCGCTGCCCCCACTGGCTCTTGCCTGCTGCTTCGCCTGGAGGAAGTTGCTGATGATGAGGCGGGGCAGGGGCTGGTCCCCTGGGGAGGCACCGGGGCAGGGTACCAGCAGCAAGTTCTCCAGGCACAGTGCCCGGTGCGTGATGCCATGTTCCTTGAGGCTCTCCAGGCCCTGGCACAGCTGTAGCAGCAGCAGGCAGACACGCCGCTCGTAAGCCTCAGGCTCGGCCCAGTGGCGGGAGGCCGAGTCCCGCATAAAGTCAGCGGCGGTCTGGTGGGGCACCTCCCGCGTGATCACCACTGCGCAGTCCTGGTCCTGGGGCTCCTCAGGAGACAGCAGCATGCTGGACGGCACTGAGGCCACAAAGTGGCCACAGTCCTGCTGGAGGTTGAAATGAATGGGCACCGAGAGTTCACAGTAAGATGCCCCCTTGGACATGGGTGTTTTGCAGATCTAAGAGAAGAAGATACAGGAGTTAGTACAGCAGGTTATAGCAGAAAGGGTGGGAGCTGGTGGCTTTCAGGTCTTGAACCTGCCGTTAACTACTCCCGTCACCTAGGGCAAGAAGCTGTAGCAATCTGGCACCCAGATTCCCACTCTGACATACTCCAGGTTTGGTCTGGCAGAGATCTGAGGGCCTTTCCAGCCCTTCCACTGCATGAGGTCAGCCAGCCCTTCTGCCAAGACAAATATATTCCCCCACTAACCTCAGTTTACCCATCTGTAAGGGAGGTGGCTGGTCTGACGGTCTCTAAACTCTAAGTCTTAGGGCCCTAAGATCCTCTCTCCAGAAATCAGGACCTGGGGTCAAAAAGAGATTCCTTGTCAAGTGGGCCTCTGTGGGCTACTGCCTTGCCTCACCTCCAGCTGGCTCCATCCTGACTACTTTGGATAGTAAGGCCCAGAGGCTGGACTGTCTCTGCAGCAGACCCCTGCACACCTGGGGCAAGGGGTTCTTCAATTAGGGTCAAGTACCTGCCGTCTATTTGGAGAGCTTTTGGTCCCTACAGCCTTGGAGCAGACAGCAGCAGAGCTACATTTTGCCAAGGAGAGTCTCAGGCTCCTCCTAGAAGGCTCTCTGCAGCCTGTGGGACCTTCTGGGCCATTAGGGAAAGAACCAAAACCAGTCAGTGGCTCCCCATCTCCTTTAGGGTGAAGTACAGACTTCTTGTTCTGGCATTCCAGGCCCCTGACTACAATCTGGCTGGTGCTCCCTTTTCCAGATTGATTCTTTTCTTGTCCTCAGGGACCAGCCAAATGGGATTCCTGCTAGGTCTCAATGAGTAAAAATAATGGATCTCTTGACATGGCTACAAGTATCCAATTTTGTATTATTTAGACTGATAATTATGGGAAATATGATAAATATGCCCAGTGGAACTAGGCAGTAAGAATCTGGGTGGTGGAATCCGTGGTTGTTAGGGCCTGGCTGTACTGGATAGCCTCAGACTTTTCTTGGTCTTTTCTGCCTCCGTTCATTTGCATGGCACCTGTTAAAATCCTCTAACCAGGAGAAAGAAAGGCAGGTGTGAGGCACCACACATAAGGGGCTGAGGGATGGCGGGTCCTCACATGGAGCAGGATGGAAGACGGCGTGGGGTTCTGTGTGTGCACTCACTGGCAACGCTCCACAGAAGCTACCGGCTCCCTTCTTTACTGGTTTTCATCCTGTGCTCCAAGACTACCAATGAGCATGTTCTGCTATATCCTCATGCATTTACAGAAATATACAAGCCTGAAAACTGATTGATTTGAGAAGTGGAGAATGTGGAGCTTTTCCCGTAAGCTTATCTTGTCAGTTCAGGAGCAGATCTATAGCCCCATTTGCCTTGCTGTTCAGTCATTCAACTGTGACTGATTCTGTGACCCCTCTGACTAAAGCCCACTTTTCCACTTGGCGCTCTCGCCCATGGAGTTGAAGGCCCTGCCACTAATGCACAGTATTAGTTTTCTCCTGCTAAACAGGAAGTTGTAACCAGAGGCCTTCTCCCATGAAATCTAGATTAGGAATGAGGAGAGAAGGGAGACTTCTGGAAGAGACAGAAGCCTGCCTCAGAAGGCTTGGGAAGAGGGACTCAGAGGTAGGAGAAATTCTTGCCTTGCCACTCACTGTGTGACCCTGGTCACATTGTGCTGGTTCTCTGAGCCTGAGGTCTTCTGCAAAATGAAAATAATAACAATAATGTGAGCTATGTTCTCAGCTCTGTGAAGTATTTGGGACCTCAGTTAAACCTTCTAGAGCTGGGCTTGCTACCAGGCTTACAGATCAGGAATGCTAAATACTTTGCAAACATTCAAGCATCATGCAAATGTTAATGCAGACTGTCTTCTCAAGTTCACTGGACCTGGCCAGAGCCAAGATTTCAGTAAATGTGCTTGGGTCCCCTTGGGAAGCACACAGGGTTTAACTATGCTCATGTGTAGGAGAACCCTGGGAATGGGCCAGCAATGGCTACCCCCGCTGTTACCTGCCAGTTTCCAGGCAGAGGTTATCTTCCTCTCTCCTTGGGGGATGGGGGTGCCGATGGGTTGCCATGGCAGCTGAGTCCCTCCCTGTGTGGAGGATGGCTCTGTCCCTTGGAGAGAAGCTGGCCCAAGATGCCTAGGTTCTCTGTCATCTAAGCCAACCTTAAGTACATTAGTGATTCACATTTTGGGTCTTCTGACACACTAACTGGGCTATCTTTCATTTCTCCAAAGTCATCATGAATGTTTCCTTTGTGAAAAAAAATCACAAGGGACAAGGAAGAGAGGAACTTCTGGGGGGAGGAGGAGACAAAAGAGTCAGAAGAGCCTTGCTTCTCAAAATCACCCTCAAAAATGCAACAGAAACATCCATGAGGAGCCAAAGTAGCAGGAGGAACGAGGGCTGGAGGCCAGAGAGCTGAAAGCCTTTTGGATTCTAGAACTTCCCTCCTCACCCTCTTGTTTTAAAAGGTAGGGAATCCAAGGCCAGGGAAGCGAACAGCTGCCTGCCCAGACACACAGAGAGGTCCCCGGAGGCGAAACTCTGCATTCTTTCTTCTACATTGCATTCCTTCTGTTGTGTTCCTTTAAAAACGCCTTTCAAGAAATGAGCAAAAGAGTTCTGACCCAAAGAAAGAACATGGCTGCAAAGGAGTTGAGAAGAAAACAGTGGAAGAAAAGCAAGGGGTATGAAGAGGAACATCAGAAGCGAGACCACAACTTTCTGCCAACAAAAAACGTGGAAAGTCAACCCACTGAAGCAATGAAAGGGAGAAGTGGAATCAGCCCAAATGTCCCAGCATGTCCCAAAGAAGGAATGGAGCATGAAGAATCAAACACCACTTAGAAAGACTGATAGACTCGATTAAAGCCAGAACTCTTTCCCCAGAAGAACAAATGAATGAAACACTCCAAAAGATGGATGCCACAGGTGGGAAAATGCTCTGGTGGCTGAAGATTAAAAAATTCCAGAAGGGAAAATGGCTGACCTCCAGGCCTTGCCCCAAACCATGGACGAGGGTCTTATTCTATTTCAGGAAACTGGATAAGAAACATTCCAAGAGATAGTCAAAAAGTTCTGAAGTTGGGCCTTGTCTGTGTGGAAGGCAGAGAGGTAGGGTGAGCAGGGTTAGTGATGGGTGGCACAGACTCTCCCCTACCCCCCAAAGAAGAAAAAACCAATCAAGGTATTTAATGGGAAAAGCACAACAGAGAATTCGGGAATCCAGGAAGGAAGGGGACAGCTGGGAGCAGGCTGAAATGTAGCCACTGTTAAAGGGGAAGAGGCTCCACAGGCAGCATCACTAAGGGTTGCTTGGAGTTTCCTGTAAATTCTCTTTTTGTTCTACTCTGGATATGGAAAATCCATTTGTCTTGGGTGTTTTTCAGGCTCAAAATACAATTGGTTTTTTTTTTGTTTTTTTTTTTTTAAACAAAGAGGTCAGCACCTCCTCACAATGCTTCCCTTCCTCATTTTTGTTGACAAACACATACACCCCTTAGAAATCCTATGGCTACATAAACTATTACTCACATAGAGGTAGCAAAGCCTAGCATTTCAATGGTACCTAATGGATGGATAGTGGAGCCAGGAACACATCAAGGAGAATACAAAAATAATATATTTGAAAAAAACAAGTGAGAGATGCTGTGTGTGTGCCCCTAGGACAGGGGCTGTTGCTGGCTTTTGTTCACAGCCCCAGCACTGAGCACAGGGCTTGGCACACAGCTGGGGCTTTCTAAATGTTTCTTGACTGGTGAGAAATGCAGAATGAGACATGCCTTTGGGTATGGCCACTGAGGGGTGGTGTGATATCCCTCCCTCCTTTCTCTCTCTCTCTCTCTTTTTTTTTTTTTTTTTTTTTTTGCTCAGTAGAGGTGGGCAGTAGGGTGGAGAGAATCAATGCTGGACAAAACAAACAGATGTAAATGGCAGGGAAGCAGGAACTGAGAGCAGCATCTGAGACTAGTGATTTCATCTACAATGTGAGCACTGTCGGCAAGTACCTGTGGGCCGCTGCTCTGCTGTGACTTACAGTCCTAGAAAGTGACCTGGGCCCTGAGACGAGGGACCTTGCTCAAGGTCACCCTTGGGGTGCTGGGGACAGAAGCAGGACTCTTGGGATTGTCAGGCTGCCTTTCTATTTACTATGTTTGGCTACCCCAAAGGTAATCAATTCCTAAAGCAAACCTAAAAAAGAGAAAGTTTGGGCTTTCACATAAAATCATTTGATAAAGATTTCATATAAAATTGTTTGATAAAGATTTCTTATTTGTTCATTTCAGAATGTGTGCCTGATGGCTACTACTCTATCATAAATTCTGAATAAGTACATGTCATTTTGCATTTTTAGATGAAAAGGCAGAAAGTTTGCCAGGCTGGGCTGAGGGGGCAGCATGCCTGGGTTCCAGTCTTCTTTTCTCCTACTTACTGTGTAAGCTAAGCAGTCCTTTCTTTGCCCCTGACTCAATTTCCCTGTCTGTAAAATCAGGAGTTTAGACTGAATATTTCCTGAGGTTCAGTCCTGCTGGAACATTCTGGAGTTCTGGGGAACATCAGAAAACCAATCCTGGCAGCTCAGAGTCAAAGAACCTCACCAGAGATCTCATGCCTTCTTTTAGAGCACAGATGTGGCCCCTGGGCAGGGGCAGGGAGGGGATGTCTGGAGATGACCTGTCTTCTGAACAAGCCCATTCCTAGATACCACATTCAGGAAGACCTGGGGTATTGCAGGGAGAACCTGGTTCTCACACTCCAGACACAAAGGCTCTTTCTCCTGCCATCTCCATCCTGGCCAGATTCCATGACTCTGAGCAAGGCACTGAAACCCCCTTCTGGAGGCATCTTGGTGGAGTGGGGGATGTTAGGATACCTGAAAGCCTGGATTCAAATCACAGATAAAACCCTGCCAAAAGGCCCTTGGGAAATCCCTACACCTCTCCTAGACTTAGTGTCCCCATCTCAAAAATGGGGCTGACAATGCTTGAAATGGGTCCTGGAACCACAGATTAGAGCTGAAAGGGCTTTAAACAGCCATCAATTCTAACCCCCTCATTTAACAGCAGAGGAATCTGAGTCTTAGGAAGAAGGAACGACCCAGGCTACTTACATGACAAATTCTAGAGCCTAAGTCGCTGGGTTCTTTGGAAGAACTGTGTGTGGGTGGGAGGGGAGGGGGCAGATGATCTCAGAGATCCTTTCAGCCTTAGCCTGCTCCTTCCATTTATGGTAAGGATTTGCCTTTTACCTTTCTTGATCTCAGCTAGAGCACAAGCTTCTGGTGGGCAGGAAACTGCTTACTGTAGCCTTCTTCTGCCCCACTTCCCCTAGGTCCCCAGATTGCCTCCTCCCCCCCCAGGCCAACAGGGGCCAGTTCTTGGCAATGGCCTCTCCACGGCCTCTCTCAGATTCAAGCCCTGGTGTGCCCTCTCATGGCCCTTCATCCCTCCACACGGTCTTTTATGCCCTTGCTCAAGAGCTTCCTTTCCCAGATTTTAATTGACTCCTGATTCCCCAGTCTGTGGGTGTCTCTGTACTTCCCATCAGCACCACCTCCAGTATTCCTGGACCAGAGGACTCCACCTAGAGCAGCAGTTCTCAACCTTCCTAATGCTGTGACCCTTTAATAGTTCCTCATGTTGTGGTGACCCCCAACCATAAAATTATTTTTGTTGCTACTTCATAATTGTAATTTTATTACTGTTATGAATTGTAATGTAAATATCTGATATGCAGAATGTATTTAAATTGAACATAACCCACAGGTTGAGAACCACTGACCTAGAGCTAAATGAAGTGGCCTCAGAACCAGAGTCAGGACCCTCATGGTCCCCAGGGAGCCACAAGGGCAGGTACCTTCACTGCGTAGGGCCGGGAGGGGTCCTTGGAACAGGTGGCACAGTAGTAGATGGCATCTCCAGCCTCACAGCAAGGTTTGTTGCACGTCAGCTTGAAGAGGGACCAGCTGTTCTCGCTGAAGTGTGGCTCTGATCCTGGACTACCCATGAAGTAGCGCTCACACCTGGCAGCCAGGCGCACCAGAGACTGGGCATAGAGGCCGCTGAGCTTGGCATATGTGGCCTCCTTGCTGGTGATGCTGGTGAGGAGGCTGGGCAGTTGCTGCTGGCTGCTGGCTGCAGAGTTCTGGCTGGCCACGCTCAGCTGAGAGGAGGAAGGAGAGAAGCCCTGGCACACTTGCAGCTGGGCCTCAGGGCCCCTTGGGCAGCCCCCCAGCCCAGGCCCGGGGAAGCAAGAAGCCTCGGGAGGGCAGATGCTCGTTTCAGAGTGACTGGGGTTCAGCCGGGGGCTGGAGGTCTGGCGGCCAGGGGAGGCCAGGAAGAGGCCATCTGGAGAAGATGCGGCCCGGCTGACCATCTTCTTCTGTGGCAGTGGAGGGGGCTGCAGGGACCCGCATGGAGAGCCATCCTCTGAAGGGCCCCCAGTGGAAGGGCAGGATGCCGGCTCACAGGAATGCCCTGCAATAGAAGAGCAAAGCAGTCATGGGCACTTTCCATGGCTGATCCTGCTGAGTCCCAGTAGGAGCCCCAGGGCACTGGGTAGTAGGGGCAGAGGGTGGTAGGGGTCAAACTGAGCTAGGATTGAGCAGGGATGGGTTCCATGGGCCCCAGCAGTGAAAGTGGGACCCTGCCTCCCTCTCCACCTCCTTAACAAAGGAGGGGGCAGGGAGGGACCACAGAGGCCACTGAATCGAACCCTCTCATTTTCCACAGGAGACCAAGGCCCAGGAAAGGAAATGGCTTAAATAAAGTCAAAGATAGGATCTTGGATCTTGGGCGCCATCTTGGTGAACCCCTTCTTCACTGATAAGGACACAGGAAGTATGCAATTTACCTAACATCAAACAGTTAGTAGGAATGTGAGGCAGGATTTGAACTCAGGTCCTTTGATGTCAGATCCCCAGGAAGGTGGGCTAGGTGCCCCTCAAGATTCCTGTCTAGGGAAGTGACCCAACTAGGGAACTACAGGAGAGGATGCCCAGTGAGAGAACAGAGCTCCAGGACTGCCAAAGATCACTAGCTTCCTGGCCCTAAGAAACTTCCTGCTGAGCTGGGCTTCAGAAAGCCTTCCTCTCCTTGACACCTGCCAACTACTGTAAGCTCCCTGAGGGTAGCACATATCTCTCTTCTTGGTGCTTGGATTTAGATGCCCTCCCTTGGCACAGAGACTGAAACAGATGATGCTAAACATTTGTGGTCTGGCTGAGTGGCATTCAGACAGCATGAGGGGTTTGGGTTAGAACCACTGAATTTCCTTGGGGAGAGGTTGGGGTGACCTGGTCGGACCTCTGAGGGAGGATGAATTGGAGAGGGAAGACACACATGGGGAGGCAACTGATCATTCCCATGCCAGGGTAAGGCAGTGGCCATGGGTGTGGAGTGAGGATCAAGGGGCAGGAAAATAGAAACTTGATTACTGGAGAGAGGGGGAAGAAAGAGGGAGAAGTCAGGGATGGTGAGTCTAAGCTTATGCTCTTGGTTGGCTGCAAAGGGTTATGAAAGAAATGGGGAAGTGAGGAAAAGGATTTGGGAGTTGTAAAGAAGTCTTTTGGGGACAGAGTGAGTTGGAGGTATGGTGGAGGGGCATCCACTGAAATCTAAGAGGCAGGTGATGCTGCAGGCCTGGAGGGAGGAGGGAGCTGGGAGTCAGTGGCCTGAGGAAAGTGGAGCAGAGGAGGAGGACTAAGGGTATAGTAGGAAAACTGATTGATCATATTGTTTGGAAAAATTATCAAACTGTTTCAATCCAATCCTGAGGTATTTTGGGTTTCCCCTGGCCCTGGATGCACCCAAATCATTCTGGTTTGGGCCCCTGCAGCCCTCTCCACTTGCCATAACCAGGACTTGTGCCCATGCCTGGCTTTTAGGTCCCCTTGTGTTTTCACCACATTGCCTTCTTGGTGACTTTACTTACTTGGGTAAATCCTTTATTCTATAAGCCTTCCAGAGCGATGCCCCATCCCTTCGCCTTTCCTCTCGTTTGCTAATGACCTCATACATTTATTTCTAAACTATTTCAGATTTGGGGGTTTGTTCTCACTAATTACAAAACAGTTAGGGAGGGGAACAGGCACTTTGGAGGAAGAGTCAGGAAGAAGAAAGGAGAAAAGCAGTTAGCAAGATACAGCAAAGTAAGTCAGAAAAGAGACATGATACTGATAGGAGGGTACAGCCAGTGGAAGGTGGACAGACACTGGATTGGAGAGAGGGAGGGAGGGAAGGGGGGGACTCTGTGAAGCAGCAGAGGAGAGAGGAGACTGAGACTCTTAGGAGGTAATAATTGGCTCTAACGGACTTACCTAGGGGGCTATGGTCAGGAAGAAAGCACAAGGTGGAGAATCTCAACTGTATGGAAAATGCCAAGTCTGTTGATTATCTGTTTATGTTCAAGGACTTTGAGATTTCTTTTTCCTAGAATTTGTGGTGCTCTCTCCCCACCACCCCTACTTATTTTCCTTATCACTTACTTCTTAACTCATTCCCCTCTGATCATGGTTTCCTTGGAGGCTGGATTTCAAAGCATTGGAGCCAGAGGCAAGTGAAAGGAAAGGAGACCTGACCTTTGCTGTTGGAAGGAGAAAGAGAAGGAAAGGTCGACTGGACACTCAGAGCTGATGGAGAGATCTAAAGCTTGATTCTAAAGAGGGGAGAGCAGGATTTGCTCAGGAGGGGGAAGCAGCCAAGAGAGGTCTCCTCCTTAAGGGTAGAGGAGGAAGAGGAGAGCCTTGGCAGGTAGCCCAGTTCCTGTCCTGGAGGCAACTTCTGGTGAGCTCCTAACGACATCAGAGGAAAATAGTCCCACGGGTCTATACACGAATGCCTGAAGTTTAGGCATAAACAAGAAGTGGAGATCCTAATCCTTATGCACAGATTAAAATTTGGCCCCATGAGGTCTCCCAGAGAATTGGTGGAATGAGGTATGGTATGGTATGTGCTCTTCAAAATAATCAGAATGGTTACAGAGAGGTGGGAGCTGGACAGCACTGTGTGTGAAGAAGAGGAGCTCATAAAGAGATCCAGGACCCTGAAGAGGGAAGCAGGCAGGAGAGCATTGAAACAAGTGGTTTGGTCAAGGGACTGCACTACAGATCCTCCAGGAAGAAAGAAGAGAAGAGATATTTGAGTAAAAATATTATAAGCCTGGCACAGAGAGTGATGCAATAGAGATAGGGAGGAGCCTCCATTATCCAGACATTAGCTGGACATTTCTCGTTACCAAAAACAAAGCAGCCATTATGTATCCCTATCACTTAACACAGAGCCTGGCACACAGTAGGTGCTTAGTAAATGTTTGTTGGATAGCTAATTAACTCCTTGACTTATCTTAAGGATGACTTCATCCTTTAGAGCTTGGGGGAATCAACAATTCTCTTCTGGATCAGATTCTCATTAAGAGGAAGGAGTTGGTTACTACAGTAGAAAGGATGGGAACCAACTTCCATTTCGCATGAGCAGTGAGATGGATGACTAGACATTTTCTCTGAGCCCTACAACCTCGAAGACCTCTCTAAAATTGAAATCATGAGCCAAAAATAAATCAACTTCAATTGTCTTCAGGGTCTAGGACACCCAGAAGGTTTTAAAAAAGACAAATCCCAAACCTGTGACCTGATACTGACCCTGAGCTAGCGGGCAGCAAGGCTATACTAGCAGACCCAAACCATGGGTAAGAGCTTGCAACAAAACTTACTCTCACACTCTAGTTATCCCTGCCTCATTTGAATGCCATGGAGACCCCAGCTTCAAGCTAAATCAGTCTGCCCAGGCTGTGGCAGACAGTCAGGATAAGTCCAACAATTCTCTGACTGTCCGCGCTTGGATGGGGGATGGCCAGCCCTCTGGTAACCAGTGCTGCAACACTACCAGGGCCTGATAGCCTTAGGTATTGTGTGTGTATCCAGCACTCTACTAAGCCAGAGGAAAGAGCACAGCACAGCTTGGGTCAGTGCTGAACACAAAACATCTGTTGGGACAACTATGAATCTCCCAGTGTTGGGGAGGAGGCTCAGATGCTTCAATAGCCAACCCCCAAGGAAATCATAATCAGAGGGTAGGGAGTTAAGAAGTGAGTGACAAGGGAAAAAAGGAGGGGGGTGAGTAGAGATGTAAAGCATCACAAATTCCAGGAAGAACTTTCAAAGACCTTGAACATGAACAGATAATCAAGTCACAATAGAGGGAAATATGCCTAATAAACAAGTCCAGGAATCTATAAATAAATGCTGTGAAATAAAGGAAACACAATCCAACACTTAATGAGACAGAAGACCTGTGATTTGAGAACATGGAACACACACTGTTTCTGAGTGTTTTAAAAGAGAAATAAGGATCAAGAGGGCAAAATGTGTCTTGCATAGCAAAAATAGTGGGCAGAATAGAAAAACTTCACTCATTAACAGTAAAGCTCACCAAAGAAAGGAGAGAGAGAATAAGAGGTTGGGAATGTAAATGTAAGAAAGGAAGTAAAAACAACATTAAAAAAAAATCTGTTCTCTAAGCAAGCAAACATTCTGATCTCAAAGATAAGATGTGCAGAGACAGCAAAAGGGTCAAAGGTCTCCTAGAAGAATACAAGATTAAAAAACCTTAATGCCACAGAGCAGGAAGTAATACAAGAGAACTGCCCAGAACTTCTGGATATAGAAAATGAAATTCCAATAGAAAAATTATGCAGATTCCCCAACCCCCAAAGAAACAAACAAACAAAAAAGAAAAAGCAAAACCCCAAGGCTGCAAAACTTCAAGACACATAGTGCATAGATTAGACAATTAATTCAAAAACAAGGTCTATAAGCTTCCAGGAGAAACATCTTCAAATATATATATTTAAAAAAAAAGGAAACTTGAATGACAGTTGCGAGCCCATTAGGAAATGTAGGAGTGAATGGAACAATGTGTTTTGAAGAAGGAAGAATAAGATGCATCCCAGGGTGACCAGAAAAGATCAGGGGAGATAAAGGATCTAATCACCAAAACACCAAAGGCAAAGAGGCAACTAATAAGAAGAGGGTGTGGGGTGAGCGGAAGAGTGCTGGGGAGCAGGGCCACTTAAAAAAAAAATAAAGTAACTGAAGGAACATGTACTGTATTTATAGCAGAAGAGGGGAGGAAATGTGGAAGAAAGACACGTGGAAGAAAACATAAACCTAACTCTTATAACTTTCAGTGTTTTAATGGATTAAGAAATTCAATAAGAAAGAACAGTTTGGATATGAAAACAGAACCCTGAAAAAACCCTACAAGCCTTAAAGAAACACATGTAAAAAAAATAAAATAAAAACAAGTACAAAGTAAAACCTAGTGGATAGAAATGATAGGAACCTGGCAGAGGGGGAAGGTGAGGAGTGAATGAGGGCTCCATACAAAGGGTTTAGAGAAAGGTTAAGGGAGATGAATGCCTAAGTCTAAAAGGGGTGTCAGTCCAGAAGGGCACCCAGCACCCAGGAATGAAGTTTTGAGCACAAAAGCAGCAAGGCAATGAGGAGGAACCAAGGAGGGATTTGTTTGAAGAGACCAATGTGGCTGCACAGGGAACTCAACAACAGTGATTACAGAAACAACTCATCATCAGTAAAGTACAGGAGTGAGGAAGAAATTACCCATCAGATGTATGGCTAAGGGAGAGTTCAAGACCAGACATGAAGAATCAGAAGTAAAACTGACTGTTCTACTCACAGAAAATTAGAAAGCTTTTGCACAAACAAAAACAATGCAGGTAAAATTATATATGGGAAATTTAAATGGGGAGAAAATCTTTGTGGCATGTATCTGTGATAAAGGTCTCATTTCCAGGATATCTGAGGCACTGGATCAAATACATAAGCCTGAGTTGCTCCAATTGGTAAATAGGATATGAAAGGCAGTTCCCAAAGAAAGAAATCCAAGCTCTGAACAACCATAAGAAAATCAAGTTGTTGGGTTTTGTTTTGTTTTTTTCAAACAAGGGTAGAGGAGGGACTACAGATAGAGTTACCAAAATATAGTTAAAAAAGAAGATAAGAAGGTTTTTGAAGCACTTTTACAAAGGCACTGGAAAGACCAGAAGGAAAGCGAATAAAAACTAGCCCTGTCACAAAGGACAGCTGGGAAATACCACATTTGTTGCCTATTTGGAGGGTGCAGAAGAGGGACAGACATCAGTCCTCTGTTCCGGCTGTTTTCTATGTGGAGATCCTTATCCCATTTGGAATTTTATAAAGGGAAATTAAACCAAGAAGTCGGGGAAGTTAAATTGGGGGGACCCTTGAGGCCTTGCACTTTGACTCAGGCAAGGTCTGCACCCCCCAGTCCATCGGGAGAGCCCCAAGGAGCCCTGAATGCCGGGCTCCTCCCCCCTTTCCCTTCCAGCTGGAAGTCACACAATGTCCTGCATTGTTACTCAGCTATTTCCTGTGTATAGGTCTTCCCTCTCCCAGTAGAGGGGACCAAGGGCATACAATTCTTCTGTCTCACCTTAAAAGATTTTCACAGTATTATGGTCCTGTTGGCATTTGTAATTATATCCTTACCTAAATAAATATTTTAAGTGAAGAGTGCATAGATGAACAACTGAACAAATGAGTGAAGGGAATGGCTTTGGCGACAATGAGCTGGAGGGGGGGAAGATGTTTAATTGGCTAATTAACCAGCTTGCAAAGCTGCTATAAGAGCCAGAGTGCAAGCTACACAGCAGGGTAGGAGAGTGAATGGGTGAGCACAGTCCTTCTACCTGGGGTAGCCAGTGGCAGGGAATGGTGTTTTCCAGGTACACCAGGGCCAGAAGAGGACCTTAGAAGGGCCAGGAGGCTGGGCTTTGGTAGCTGTGATGGAGGATGATTAACTAACAGGCCAAAAGGAGAAGGCCAAGCTGCCCCGTACTAACGTAGCTCCTGGAGAGGCTGATGGGAGCTGATGCCCAAAAGAAGGCCCTCCAGGCTTCATGTCCTTTCTGGGCCTGGTGACCCACATCCTTGGGCTCTGAGAGAACTGGAGGGTCTGATTCACTGTCAGTGACCTGTGAAAAGTCATAGAAGAAGGAAGAGGCCCCACAGGACTGCCAAAGGGCAAATGTGGCCCTTTTCAGAAAAGGAAGAGAAGGAGATAATATTTGAAAAGTGCTTAGCCCAGTGCCTGGTACCTAGGAGGTGCCACAAGAATGTTATCAATGAATATTATTGAAGGAGTCTGCAAAGGAGAAGCCACTGAGCTTGCCTGGGTTTAGAGGCAACATTCTAGATCTGAGCAACAAAGAAACTGCTAGAGAAGAGCTAGGGAGGAAAGCAGGATAACCAAGAGCCAGCCTGCCTTCATCAAGGGCACGCCGTGCCACCTGGATGCCTCTCCTTCCAGGGCCAGGATTAATAGCAGCTAATGTAATAGCATTTATACAGCACTTAGAAGGTGTGTGTGAGTGTAAAATAAGAATTTTTTTTAATGGGATTTTTAGTGGACTATAAGCTCAATGTGAATCATTTATCTGAGTGTGATTTGGCAGCCAAAAAAATACCTGTATGAAGGGAGAACTCCCAGGAATAGGGACTCAATAATCACACTGTCCTTCGCCCTCATCAGACCTTATCTGGAGAATGGGTTCATTTCTATGTGTCATCTGTCACGCAAGGCAGCTGGGAGGGTTAGGTCCACTTTATGGGAGTGACTAGACATGTTTAGGTGGAGAAATGATGTCATGGGGAGGAGGAACCAGCCTGGCTTTGCTTGGCCACAGAGAACAGAGCTAGGACAGTGGGGATGATTGCAAAGAAACCAATATAGGCCAAATGTCAGCAAAACCTTTGTAATTTAGAGCTAGCCGAGTGTAGAGAGGGCTAACGGGAGGAGAAGGGTGGGATCCCCTTCCTTGGGGGATTTTAAGCAGAGGGTAGGCAGTCATTTGTCAGGACTATTCTTATGGGAGGGTCATTTTGGTCTCGTTTGGACTATCTGGCCACTGGGGTCCCTTCTGCTGGTGAGATTTTGTAAGTCTGTGAGTCAGGGGAGGAATCTGAGGAGAGAGCCCAGAGGGTGGGTGTGCATACCCAGGGAGCAAGAGAGACAATGAGCCAACCAAGGTCATGAAGAAGGAATGGCCAGAGACGTAGGAGGAGAACCAGGAAAAGCAAGGTCCTAAAGAACTGGAGGGAAGAGAATATCGAGAAGGAGAGGGCCCTGAGCCTGGCCACAACTGCAGAGGTCAGAGAGGTGGAAGAACAGGACCAAGGCCATTGGGAGCACACTGGTAACTTTGGAGAGAGTGCATTTGTGGGAGCGTGAGGATGGAAGACAGACTATGAGGAGTGAATAAGTGAGGGAGAGGAGAGCCTTGGGGTAATACCATGAGGGAGCAACAGGGTCAGGAAAGGGAGGTATTTCTGGCAAGAGAAAGCCCGAGGCATGCTCTTGGGCAGAGGCAGGAAGGAACCCAGGGACGAGAGACAGAGCATCTCAGCTTAGCCACACAATCTACAACAGCTGTCCATTCTCTAGATGAAGAAACTGAATCTGACCTAGGTGACATGAACTTGCCTCGGGTCATGCGATAAGTGTCTTGCCCAGCACTGTCTTATCACTGAGAGGGCAGTCTGCTCAGGGAGGCTGGAGAGGGTGGCCTTGTTCCTCCAGGAGAGCCCCAAAACTCTACCCTCACCTCTAACCCTGCCTGTTTCATTGGTGAGCTGCTGAGCCACATCCAGCAGGGGACAGCAGGCACTGTTGTGTCTGGGGCTCTGGACCCCCAGCCCTGAGCACAGTGTCAGGCACATAGGGGTGAGTAATATATTCCCCCTCAGTTTACCTGAAGGTGAAGCTGTAACCCCTCACGGTCATGCATTCTTCTTCGGGACAACTCAAGACTGTTAGGAAGATTTCCACGCCATTAAGTCAGTCTTTGACTCTTTGTAGCAACAAGTGCTGGGTCTGTCTTCTGGGAGCCAGCAAGCCTGGGCCATTCCCTCCTCCACAGGACTGCCCATCAAACACTGGAGACAGCTCCCACAGCCCCCCTGGCCTACTCTTCTTCTGGTTCTTCTACCAATCTTCCTGGGCCAGGGACCTGAACTGACCCTTCACTGACCACCTCAGCTGCTGTCCTCTGGGACTCTCCAATGTCTCCAGCTTTTCCTAAACCTTTCACAGCCCTCCCGCTATGGTGTGGTGGGCTGCAGCAGGGCAGGCCTGAAGGCCTCTGACCTCTTGGAGCCTCAGACGCTGTCTAGCACTCTCTGCTGTGAGATGTTTTGGCCTGTCATGGCTGTTCTCTGTTGGGCCCCCACATCTTTGGTGCTGGCTCATCACATTTCACCTTCTACCCCCTCCCCACCATTGCTAGCTGGAGGCCCTTTGCCAGACCACTGGCTGCTGTCAGGGGGAGCCCTTTTCTTCTTCTTCCCTGGAGCCCATGACAAGATGAGCCACTGAGGCTAGGCCAGCTCACCTCCCCATTCCCCACCCCACAAGCTACAGTCATGCTGCAGTCTGAAGGTCCCTGCCCTCTGTGGAGGGGAGAACCAGGCCTCCCATATGGACACACATGTGGGCAGCTCACCTCTGTCACTACAGGTCTGGGAGTCAGAGGTCAGGCTGTCCGTGGAGCCAGTGGTGAAGTGAACACGGATGCTGCTGAACCCAGGGGAGCCAAGGCTTTCTGCCAAGCTCAGGCTGGCCTGTTCCAGATCAGAGCTACTCTTGTTCATTCTCAGGAGATGCCTGGAAAGGAGAAGCCGTGGGAATGAGTCTAAGAAGGAGCCAGGGACAGGGTCAGGGAATCAGAAGGGTAGAATGGACTACTCCTGACCCATACCTCATCCCCAACAAGTGGGTCGCCATTTGGCCTCTATCTGGAGACCTCTTGGGCAGCCCCTTCACCTCCAGGCCAGCCCCCTTGTAGGGAAGTTCTTAGGGTTTTTTCCCCAGGCATTAGGCCCAAGTTTACCCCTTGTCCACTCAGCTATTGCTCCAGATTCTGCCAAACAGAACAAGTAAAATGCCTTCTCTGACCCTGAGGCAAGCTCTCTCCCTGGCAGCCCCCATAACTCCACCAAGACACACACACACACACACACACACACACACACAGCAAGACACTGTCCTGGAAAGAATCTGAGGTGAATCTGGCCTGAACTGTGCTGGGCCAAGCCAGGGCAGCTCTTCAGGCCAGAGTCTGTTGGGGCCACCTTCCTAGGCTGGTTGGCCCACTGAGCTACACACTTGTGTTGGGCTGATTGGGCTGGGCGCACAACAGTCAGCACCCAAGTCTCTGGACCCTGGATTGTTCTGCTTGAAGTCTTGTGGCTCTTAGTGGGATTGGGGTTAAAAGAGTAGGAAAAACACGTGGCCATGCCAGGCACATCCCTAAACCTCGATCCCCTCATCTAGAAAAAGGGGGAATAGCTGGGGTGCCCAGGCCCCAGACTTGGCTATGTGATTGTTGGTCATTTGTGATTACCACTGTCTCCATCATCTCATCCTCTCAAGAGTCTTGCTTTGGTATCTTCTGGGGCGGAGGGTAGGGGATTCTTGAAGGCTATGCTGATGGAGTGTTAGCCTGGTAGGTGCAGCAGCTTGAGAAGCCAACGGTCCAGCTAGTGGCAGTAAATTGAGTCAATCTGCCTAGGGTCATCCTTACAAGTGACCTGTAAGCTGGCCATTGGGTGATGAGCTCTTTACACACCAAAGCATGGTCCCAAGACAAATGCCAGCTCGTTTTCAAAGCCTGAAGCCCTTGCTCCATGCTAAGAGCCACAGGATGGACACTAGCAATGACAGATTCTTGTCTAACAATCCCCAAGTGATTAGAGAATGATACCTTTGATTGAGGGCTAGAAGCAACCAAGTCTAACCTCCATATCTGTGCGTAGAAGAAACAGGCTTGGAGCACTGAACAAGCCTCTGAAGCAGGATTTAAACGCAAGACTTGCCGAGGCCAGTGCCCTGTTTGCCTCCATGGGACATCTTGGTCTAGGAACTGCAGCATGTCTTTGACAGTCTCACAATAAACAGTATCAGAAGAAAGGAGCTGGAGTAAGTGAGCAACTGACTCACAGAAGGACCTGGCTATCCCTTCTGGCCATCTCCATGCCTGGAGGGCTCTCCTCTTTCACCTCCAGCTACCCTGGCTCCCTTTACATCCACCTGCAAACAAGAACTTTTCTCAATTCTGCCTCTCCACATGCTGAAACCCTTCCATTTCTCCTATACTCAGCTCGTTCATACATGACAGTCAGCATGCTTCCTCCCCCATTAGACTGTTAGAACAAAGATTGAAACTGCCACAAATCTTACAGAGAACTAAAAAATGACAAGTTCTGGTGTATCACTAAAGCCGCTCCACCTGACCTATTGGAACAAGAAATCGGATGTGGATGCAGAAAGGACATCAATGCCAAAGCAACAACTCCCATTGAGAAGTTTAAACCAACAGACGCACCCTGGAGACCCAGGAACCTTGAGGTGCCCTTTGCCAGCAAACACTTGGTTCACTTTCCAGGTGGAGAGATGGCCTCCAGAGGCAGCACTGGTTTAGAACAGACATGTCTGTGAAGTGTTCCTGAGCAGGATGGTTAGGGATTCTGAGAAGCATCACCTCCTAAAGCAGATAGGAGGAGTAGCAGAGGAGAAAATGAGTTTCAGGAAGGCCTGAGGAGAGACCTCCTGACCTGGTATCTCAGGGAAGTCACCTGCTGCCTTGCCTATCTCTGTAACAGTTCTATGAGAATGCCCATGGGACTCTGAAGTTGGGCTCTGTGGGTGGCAGGAGCCAAGTCACCTTCCCCAAGCAGGAATTTCCTCTGACCCATCATACAACTGGCCATCCCAGACCCAGATTCAGCAGAGCAACACACCTAGGCACAAAAGCCACATGTCTGGGACCAGACAAGGCCTAGAGCCGAGATAGTGTCTTAACTCCACCACTGTCACAGGGTGGAAGTGACAGTGCTGGAGCCACAGGAACAGCAGAGTGCCTGTGGGTAGAGAGGTCCGTGGCACTCCTGCTTGCCCATTGTGAGAGACTCCATCTCCATCCTGATAGTTACCTTGATTCTCTGCACTGAGTTCTTCCATCATTTCTTCCATCTCCCCTGCCTTCACTATCCTCAGTAATCTTGGCTCAGTTGTTAGGACACGCCCTGGCACCTGGTACTCCAACTGGAAGGAGGGGGCAAGCCTCAGGACATGACAAGCAGGGCAAGTGTGTGCCACAAGCATGTGTAGATCTGTGAGTGCATGTGTGGGCCTGTGTAAGTGTGGGTCTGTGAAGGGGTCACAGAGCCTGCCTCTCTGCAGGCAATTGGTCTGGGCATGGGGGTGGGGGCTGGGAGGGTGGGACATTTGAGTCTGTTTGTTGGAAAGGGAAGGAAATGCTCACAGAAATACCAAACCTCACATCTACTGGGGACTTAGGGACCCCTCTAGTCTAACCAATGCCTGAAGAAAAATCCCTGCTACAAACTGCCAAATGAGCAATCATGTGATCTTTGCATGAAGCCCCCAGAGGGGAATGCCCCTCCCCCAAGAAAGGCAGCCCCCTGCAGGTCCAGATAGTGCCAGATCAACACAACTGATGAGCATTTCTTAAGTATTGACACTCAGCAAGGTAGGACTGCCTTCATGAGGCTTACATTCTACAATTTGAGATGGAATTAGTGGATAGTAGAGGTCATATGGTGAACAGGAAAGAATGTGGGATTTGAGGTCTCATTAAGGAAAGGCCATTATGTTAGGAAAACTCCAGCAAGGCTTCCTTTCATTCTGCCCCTTTCTCGTTCCTTAGTCTGAAGTAAACACTTCCAAAATGCTCATTCATTCTTCCTTCCTTCCAGGCTCAGACTTAACTAGCTTTGTGACCTTAGAAAGAACACTAGCTCTGGGTTCAAACCCTGCTTGTGACACATACTAGCTATAAGACCTTGAGCAAATCACATCTCCCTGGGCCTCAGTCTGCTCATCTTTATAATGGTCAGTGTATTCATGTTTACAATGAAGAGACTGGACAAAGTGACCTGTCCCAGCTGCAGAGCTGTGATCTCTGACCCTCAATTTCTTCATCTGTAAAATAGGGACTATCAGGTCACTTGGAGAAAAGTCCCCTCTATACCTCATCACACATTATGGAGACCTGAGCTGGCATTTTGCTGATCATGGATCACATCCCTCTATCTTTAAATTAGCCCCAACAAAAAGCAAATGAACCAAAATGAACGGTACAACTCCAACCAAGAGACGGACCAAAGGACGAAATGTTCGGTAGATGCGACAGGAAGTTTGCTGTGGTCTCTCGAAAGGAGTCATGTCAATAGTGGTATCTAGTCAGTCCCAGCACTTCCCTCTTGGCATGGTCCCTTCCAACTGAGGAAGGGGCCTCCGCCAGCATCTCCTCCTCCTAACCCTCCACGATTCTCCCCACACATCCTTCCCTGCCTCTCAGCAGGCTGGCCAGACCTTGGAAGAAGTGGGGGCAGAAATTCCCTGGCCCAAGGCAGCCAGCATCCTACTCTGGGCTGCATGCTGCAGCTGCTAAACAGTGCCTTGAATGGGGTTTTCCCTCCATTGTGCTTGGGAGGGATGGCTCTGAGCTGCCCGCCCCCGGACTGGAAGTAGCTGTTGAGAAAGCCAGAAAAAGCTGAGGCCGGCAGGAAGAAGGGCCATCTGCTCTACTTCCTCATTCATTCTCAGGAGCAAACCACAGCTAAAAATACTGCCAAGCCCTGGGAGGGACCCAGGCTCCAGTGAGCAGGGCTCTCCAGCCCCATCAGAGAGTACCAGAGGCTCAGAGTGAGGGGCACCGCCTTCTCAGGGCCCAGGGAGCTCTCTCTCCCTGGCTGACCACCTCCTGCTCCTCTCCCGAGCCCCAAATCAGACTTACAGGACTCGCACCACATTCATGCCCATGGGAGCACAGCCCGAGTGTGTGTTTGCGCATGAGTGTGTGTGGGTATGTGCGCGCCAGCGCCCGCAAACACACATGGCCAAAGAAAGTCTGGTGTCAAACAAGATGTCTTTTTTCCTTTGTATTTGTCAAAGAGGAACATGCCATCCCAGTGCCCATCCCCAGAGGAGCTGCAGCACCCCCCCCCCACACACACACACCACAGTCCCCTTACCATCCTAGCCCAGGGGGCTCAGGGCAGCTCTGCTCTCCAGCCCCTGCTGCAGCCCGGCCGCCAGCCCAGAGTGGGGGAGATGGCCCTCCCGCTGCCGGGGGTCCCTTCTCCACCCGCTGCTGGAAGGCGACAAGTAATTCCTGTGCCGGCTCTTTCTATAGAATGCACTTCCTCTGCCTGAGTGACCCACGCAGCTCCCTATGGGGCTGGTGCGCTCGGCTAAGCCTGCCTTGACACTCCCCCGCCGTCATCTGCCCAGACACCCTCGCTCTTCATCCAGTGAGCAGAAAGGTCACGCTATCTGCCGGGCCAAGTGGTCAGGAATGCCATTCATCCATTCATTCTCAGCTCATCTGCTGGGTTTAGAGGGACGGTCTTCAGTCCCTCCCTCCTTCAGCATAATTCTCGCCTAGGGCAAATAGTAACCTAGAACTGGACGCCTACCCTGTGCCAGGAACAGTGAAAGGCGAGCCACCACCTGAAGTCCCATTCTAGACTCTGCAATAGCTCCCTGTGAGGGAACTCTGGGAGGCTGCATAGAATCTCGCCATTCCCCATCATTTAATTTCACCTTTTTATTCAAACACGTGGTCCTACTAACCCACCAAAAAATCTTCAGCTCCATTCACTTTGACAACAAGGTTTAAATGCTCTCCAGGTACAGCCCTCAGCTCAGTCTTCCCTCAGAGACAGTAAGGGGGCTGGAAAACCGTCAGAAAGAGATTATAAGGGAGCCTTTGCCGGCAGAGGACCGTCCTGGTCCAGAACAAAGATCAGGAGAGCAGTGACCATACTTTTCCCAGGACCTCAATCTCATTAGAATTGGTTTACAGAGGGAAGACTAATACACACACACACACACACACACACACACACACACACACACACACACACACA
>CM053601.1:81819-118979 GCA_028646575.1 Pseudocheirus occidentalis
TGTATGAGCTGTCAATAGAATAGAATTTTAATTTATGTGGATTGAGTATCAACTGAATGCAGCTTTTAAAAGACTATATTGCTTAACATACATGGGAAT
This sequence comes from Pseudocheirus occidentalis, assembly GCA_028646575.1. Taxonomy (NCBI): domain Eukaryota; kingdom Metazoa; phylum Chordata; class Mammalia; order Diprotodontia; family Pseudocheiridae; genus Pseudocheirus; species Pseudocheirus occidentalis. The sequence goes on from CM053601.1 coordinate 81,919, forward strand.
GGTGACCATGCTTTAAAAGGGTGGCTTGAGGTGATTATGGAAAAGGTAGGCTCTGTTAACTTCAACTTTGATAAGCTTTAAATCCACTGTAGGCAAAGTATTCTTGTTGGGAAGGAAGCATATCAAGACAAGTCATTCATCAGGTAATGCTGACCACCACCAGAATAGTGGGAAAATGGACCATATTCAGTGATGTCAATCTAAATTGAAGCCTTGGAATGAGTTTTGTATTTTTGGGTTCTATAATAAAAGTGAAGCAATTAATTAAAAAAAAATGTGCTACCTGTTGCTGTTGTGAGGCAGTTGCTGGTGGCTGTTATTGCTTCCGGACCCCCCCCCCCACTGTGGCACCATGGAAGGGACAGGCAAGGAGCCCCCAACATCAGCTGTCCTGCTGGATCATTGCCAATTCTCTCAGATCATCTTTAACAATGTGGAAAAGTTTTACATCCTCGAGGGAGACGTCACATGCCATTACAACCTCACCCAGCATTTCATTTCCTGAAGGAAAGACTGGGTTGACATCTTTAAGGTAGGATAGAAGACAACCCAAGAATATTATACCTTTATGTGGCCTTCCTTTCCCACTGACCTCAACAGTAAATTATCCTTGCAGCAACAAGTGCAGTTTAAAGCTTACTACCTACCCAAAGATGACGTGTATTATCAGTTCTGCTATGTGGATCACAATGGTGTTGTAGAGGGGGCCAGCAACCCTTTCCAGTTCCATCCAGAAAGTGAGGAAGACATCTTGGTGATCACCACTCAGGGAGAGGTGGAAGAGATTGAGCAACTCAACGAGAAACTTTGCCAACAGAACTAGGAATTGAAAGACAACTGTGTTAGTCTCCAGAAACAGAACTCAGACATGCATGCTGAACTCCAAAAAACTCAGTATCTGCAGGAGAGACTAGAGTCTCTGACAGAGGCAATAAGACATTGGAACAGAGAGTCAGTGTCCTGAGTGAAGAGAATGAGGGTCTGAAGGGCTGTTGAGAGACAGAACTGCTTCAACTTAAAATGAAGAACCAGAATGTGGCTTGCAAAATGAGAAAATGGGTGTGAGGTTGAAGACCACTCTTGATCAGCTTGATCAGCTTCAGGCACAGATTTCAGTTCAAAAGAAATGGAGAAGCTTACTCAGGGAGACCAGGATAGAACAGAGCGGTTGGATCATTTGAAGATGGAAAATGAAGAGCTGCTTCTCAGTTTGACAAAACAGGGGGAGCAGCAGCAGAAGCTTGAACAGATTGTGGAGGATATGGAGCAAAAGGAAACCACATCTACCCAGAGTCACCAGGAGCTCCCAAACCAGATCTGTGACCTGATGAAGAGGCTATGTGAGAGCAAGTTTTCCTCTGAGGAGCTACAGAGGGAGAAGACCATATTAGAAGGAGAAAAAGATCTCTTGCAGAAGGAAAAGGAGAGGCTGCTATGTAATGTTTGTGAGGTTTTTGATCCTAATCTGTTCTCTAACCCTACTCCTGTTCAAGAAGCCTCAGAATAAAATACTGCATTCATTTTTGGAAATCCTTATTCTGCTACCCAAGACAGCCATGTCCCCATCCTGCCCTCAATCAAAAAGTGCCTCATCTGGGGAGGGTATGGGAGAGCTCAGATTGGGGGAGGGGGTATTCAGTGGGATTGCTGTTTTGGGGTGGTGGGTGGGGTAAAGACAGGGAGAAAATGTGTAACTCAAAATCTTGTGGAAATGAATGATGCGAACTAAAAATAAACAAGTTATTTAAATTTTAAAAAATTTCCAAGGAAAAAATAAAGTGCCCCATCTGCTATGGGGTCTTCTCTGATGATGTGGAAGAAACCGTCTTTGAGCAGTACCTGCAGACCCATATCCTGGACTGCCCATATTGCCATGAGGTCTTCTCAGAGATTGAGCGGCAGGTATATGATGACCATGCATTCTGCCAGCTTCTTGGCCTCGGCTACAGTCGGCCAGAAAGCCCCTCTTAAGAGTGATGAATCCAGACTGGTTCTAAACCTGAAACTATTAAATGCAGTCAGTCCTTCTTTTCTCTGGGGATGGCATCCTGATGACCTATCTTAGAGATATTGTCAACTTTCATCCTTTTGGATCATTCTATTGGCTCAGATAACAGCTCAGGCTCTACTAGCCTGTGGCCTCTACTTCTCTATAAAGAGACTCAGTGAGTCAGCCCCAGAATGAGGCTGTCCTGGCTTTGCAAACCAGAGCCTGCTTTGGGCACTAAGGTGATCAGCCTTCTCTGTTGCCTCACTGCTGTTGAATTGGTCAAGCCAAGATGTAACTGGTACAAATGAATTTGCCCTGTTCTACTATAGCCCTGCATCTAAAAGTCAATGAAGGGAATGCCTGAGAATTTCCTTCTGTTCACCAGCTGCTTGGGTCGGCCACATTTAGCAAAGCAGAGAGCTGATGCATCCAGGCTTTATAAAGTCTAGCCATGTGAAGTAGCTTGCCCCAGCCTCCCCCTTCCTCATAAAAGTGACTTTTTTTTAAGCAAGTAGGGGGACTTCTGTGATCTTGAGCACAGGAAATTTTCTCATGAGATACCTCCAGCTTCTCTGGCTGTCACTTTCTGATTTGGGCCTTTTCTATGTAATTATACAACCCTTGCTTATAACGGCTTTTCATAGTAAGTAATTAGAAGTCAGTGGTTTAGAACTGTTTGCCTAAGCAGCAGGTGGGTTTAAATTATTTTGGATAAGCAAGAATAATGGATACTTAATTCTATTAATCTCTTGATTGCTGAAGACTAATAAAATCTGCATCTGTTTCTGTGAAAAAAAAATGTGTTGCAGCATGGCTAATCTAGAAATATGTTTTGCATGATTTAACATGCATAAATGATATTATTGCTTGCCTTCTCAGGGGGTGAGGAAGGGAAAGGAAGGAAAGACAATTTAGAATTTAAAATTTAAAGAGAAAATATTGCTTAAAATAATGTTTAAAGTTAAAAACAAAAGTTTTTTCAAGGGCTTCCTTGAAACCTTTGGGATAAAATATAAAGCCAGTCAGTGAGCAGTGAGCAGTGAGCAGAAGCAGGAGAACATTGTGCAGAGCAACAGCAACATTGTGTGATGACCAACTTTGATAGACTTGGCTCTTCTGAGCAACACAAGGATCTAAGGCAGGATCTGAGTCCAAAAGACTCAGGATGGAAAATGCCGTCCACATCCAGAGAAAAAACTAGGGGAGTCTTAATGCAGATCAAAGCAGGCGATTTTCTTTTTTTCTTTCTTTCTCATTGTTTTTTTCTTTTGTTCTGATTCTTCTTTCATAACATGACTAATGCAGCAATATGTTTGATATGATTGTACATGTATAGCCTATATCATATTGCATAGCATCTTGGGGATGTGGGGGGGGGGGATGTAGAACTCAAAATCTTATAAAAGTGAATGCTGAAAATGAAAAATAAATTATTCTTTAAAAAAAAAGAGGCCTCTGCAAGAGTTCAGGCCAGAGGGGACGAGTGAGAAACAGAGCAAGGGGAAAGCCTGAGGAAATACTGAGGAGTGAGGAACTGGAGGTCACAGTGAAGGCAAAGAGCGGCGTGAAGAGCAGAGACCTAGGCAGAAATAGGTTAGGAGCAGGAATGGTCAGAGAGGGGGCTGTCAGTTCTGATCAAGGACATGTAGCCCCTGTGGAAGACAGTGAGACCCAGGGGGAGGCAGGGGGTGGGGGATAGAAGCCCCGTGTGGGACAAAAATGGGCATGAAGGATTCAGCAGCCAGCTCATCTGAGGAGCCTAAGGAACAGAGGGGTTCTGGGGATCTCAAGCAGCATCCCATGAAAGGCCAAGTGTTACCTGGAGAAAGCCAGGGGGTCTGTAAGGGCGAGCAACCCAAAGGATCACAGAGAATAAAAGAAGAAAAAGTCTTTTAAAAAGAAGAAATGAATGAATGGGTGGATAACTAATGAACTCAATAAGAACCACACAAATCATCAGCATTTTCATAACTTACCAATAAAACCCAACAGCAAGAGAGAGAGCAATTCCATTTAGAATAACTACAGGCAGTATAAAGCACTTGAGAGTCTGCCTGAGGAGACACACACACACCCAGGAGCTATATGACCACAACCACAAAGCAATATTTACACAAATAAAGTCAGAATGAAATTACTGGAGAAATATTAACTGCTTATGGGTAGGTTAAGACAATATGATAAAAATGACATTATCGGAATTAATTTACTTATTGAGTGCCATGCTAATCAGACTGCCAAAGACAGAGCTAGAAAAATTAATTACAAAATTCATCTGTAGGAACCAAAGGTCAAGAGAAATAATGAAAAAAGTGGGCAGTGATGGCAACTTTCCAATGACAACACAAAGCAATAATCATCAAAACGGTTTGGTGAAAAAAGAGAGATGGTTCAGCAGGGCAGATGGGGCACCCAACAACCAAATGAACTGAGTTACCTAACACTGATAAGCCCAAAGGACTCGGGCACTCAGTCCTTGATAAAGCCTGTGGGGAGAGCTGGACAGCGATCTGGAAGAAATGGCATTCAGACCAGCCCCTCCCACCAAACACCAGATAAACTCCAAATTATACAGGACGTATATACAAAAGGTCATGCCTTGAACAAATTAAAGGAACAAGGAAGAAAATGCCTTTCAGATCCATGGACTAGGGGAGAGCTCCTGACCAAGCAAGGGATGTAACGGCTTCCAACAGATAACCGGGACATTGTGATGATGTAAAATCAAAAAGATTTTGCACAAAAACTTCTACTCCATAATACTAGAAGGGAAACAGTTAATGGGGGAGGGGGGACAGGCAAAGGCAATCTTTGCATCTTCAAGCACTCTTTTCTTCATAGCCAGACTCCTCCAAAAGTCCATCCACGCTTGACGTCCCCTCCTATTGACCCTCATGGTTTGGTCCTTTGCCCCGTGACTCATGATCTCCTCACTCCACTGAAACTGCCTTCTCCAAATTCACCAAAGTTCTCTTACTTACCAAGTAGAATGGCCTGCCCTCAGTCCTCATCTTTCTTGGCATTCCTGGCAGCCAGCTGGCACAGTGGATCTGGCATGGAGTCATGGAGTCCTGAGTTCAAATCTAGCCTCAGATACTCACTGACCACACTCCTTCCATTGGACACACTCATCACCAAGAAAACTACTACCACGTTATCACAGCTTTGCCTGGTGGGTGAAACAAAACCTTCTTCCTCTAGTTTCCAATGCAATCCCAGTCATCTGAACCCTGGCCACCAGCTACTCTGCCCCCTTTTCTCTTCCTCAACCTCATGGCCCTGGACAGGAGGCCCTCTTCCCTCTCCTTTTCCAACTTCCTTCCATAAGTGGCTTCCCCCATTAGCCAGTAAATTCGCTGGGAGCAGGGAATTTCTTTTGTTTAACGTAGATTCCCTGTGCTTAGCGCAGCACCTGAATCTTAGTAGGCATACAATAAATGTTTATCACATGGTGTGACCCTGGGCAAGTCATTTAACATAGGTGAGTCTCAGTTTGCTCAATGGAAAAATGAAGACAATAATCTCACCCCCTCTCCTCCTCCTCTTCTTTGCCTCTGTCTGGCCTTACCAGGCAGGTCCAAGAGTACACAATGATAATCTCCAAGTAAATGGTTCCCTGATCTCTAAATCCAGCCCTACGTCTTAACCTCTCCTGTGACCTCCCTTCCAATATCACCAACTTCCTGTTGAACATTAATCAATTGACAAACATTTATTCATGCTCACTATGTGATTAATTGCCCAAACAGACTCTTCTAACCTCCCCCTGAATTACTCAGAAATGTGCCCAGATGCATTGCTTATTGACTGATTGAAGAACCCTTTGGCCCATCCTGAGGTGTGCCCAGCAAGGGCAGCAGCCGCCTGCCCACCTGCCCACCTGCCCACCCAACCCCTGGGCTGCCTTCATTCAAACACAAACTGTCCGGACCCTAGCCAGCCGATGTTTTAGAGACCCTCCCCCCCAAAAAATCCCAAGCACTCTAAAATCAGTGACCCCATGAGAACACCGCAGGCAGCCCAGAGTTACCAGAAGGAAACAGTGAACCAATCAAATCAGAACACACCTGTGCTTCTGAGCAGTCACATACATAATATAGAAGTTTAAAATGAGTGGAAAGGAACCCAAAGAGGGGAAGAGACAAGAGGAGACCCTAGGGGAGGGGAGGGAGCGTGTATATAGCACCAGGCACTTGGCTAAGCACTTTTTACAAACAGTGTCTCTTCTGGCACCTCTCCTCCATCTGCCCAGTTTCCAGCCTCCCCACGACCAAAGACTCAATGGCCATGCGGTGACATGGGACTTGGGGGAGGCCATCCATTAATGGTACTCCCTGGTTGGGTGGCCCACTCCAGTCCAAGCTCCCAAAGGTGCCTCACACTAACTCCTCACAGAGGCACTGGATCTGCTTGGAGCTCTGGGGAAACCGGCAGTATTTTGCTTCACACAGAAGTCATGTCTTCCTACTTTCACTTACAGGAGGATCACAGTAGAGACATGACCCAAGGCCCCTCTCCTAGCCTGGATCCCAGTCCCAGCTCTGCCTCAGGATCATTGGGCAGACTTGACCACTCCTCCCTCTCTCGAAGCCAATGGCCAACCTTATAAATGAGTGGGTGGGCCTCAAGGGCCTCTGACAGCCCTTTAGAAGGCACTGTGGTCAGAGAAAGAGTTCAGAAACCCTGGGCTCAAATCCCTCGCTATGATGGTCGAGTGGAATGGTTTTTGTAAAGCACTTTAACTACTATAGAAAGATTCCCCACTACCTATGTAACCTGGGCAAAGTCACCTCAGTTCCCCAGGCCTCAGTGTCCCTTCTGCAAAATGACGAGATTGACCTTGATGTCTTCTGAGGACCCTTTCAGCTTTGACAGTCTCTGAGCCAAGGAGCCTCCCTCATGGCGATAATGGGGTCAGGCACCAGGGAAGCAGGTTGGATAATTTCTTTATTGTCACCCTTTTCACTCAAAGCTGATGCCATGAATGATGACTGAGCAGTGTAAAGCCCCCAGAACCCACTGTCCACTTGTGCCCCACCAGGAGCCCACCATCCACTCTGCTCCCCACCTCGGAGCCTGCTGTCCACTCCACCACCCCCGCCCAGGAGCCCGCCATCTACTTCAACCCTCTCACCAGCTCCAGCTGCTACCTTTGCCATCTACATTTTCTTCTCCTGGTGGTCAGTTTAGCCCTTCATTCCAAACTGACACTTTCTTCTTCATCACTGAGGTTCATCCATAACCTTGGTCCATCTTGCATATCCCCCCACACCATACCCCCGTAGCTAGTCAGTTGCCAGACTTTGCTGCTGATGGCTCCCCAAACATCTTTTTCACCTCTGTCCCCTCTTCTCTGTTCACATATGGCCACTGTGCGGGTCCACACTTCACCCCTTCTTGTCCAGAGGATTGCAATAACCCCTCAGTGGACCTGTCTGCTGCCAGTTCTGTGGTGCTCCACGCCATTCTCTACAGGCTGCCAAGACAGCCTTCCCTAGTGCATAGAACTGGTCACCTCATGGCTCTGCCCAACATCCTCCTCCAACCCTACTACCTCAAGGGTCAGGTCCGACCTTCCAGCTTGATGTTGCCGTACCTCCTAACCTGGCTCCAGACATCCTTTCCAACTAGCAGACAGCCCTGAATTCAGCCAGACACTGGACACAGAGGGCTTTCTTTCTCACAGTGACGTTTTCCAAAAGGCCTCTCAGACAAACAACCCCCTTCTCTCCTATGGCTGGCCTGGAAGTGATGCCCACTGTGCCTGTCTATGCTAGGAGAGACCCAGAGCCAGGGACAGCACATACAGGAGCACCTAGGGGGCATCTAAAGATCCTGTCAGCTGAGGTCAGCCAGAAGAGTCGTAACTGGGGCTCTGGGGAAGTCATCTGAAGACAGCAATCATTTACTAAGGGCCTAACCATGGGCTAAGCACCTTGCAAAGTGCAAAAAAGGAGGCCTAGAGTTTGTTTGACCATGGCGGACAGAACTGGGAAAAGCTGAAGAAACAGAATAACTCCTCAGCTCCAGATCAGGAAAGCCAACCAAGATACTGGTGCGCTTCCCCACTGAAGTGGAGCAGTACCATGCCAAGCAGCCTGCCTACCCAGAAGGCAGCCATCACACCTGCTCTCCAGGATGGGGCTCTTCATCCCTGGAGCTCTCCAAGCTGGAGCTGTATGATCACTCATCAGAAATGTCCTAAAGGGGATCCCTGTTCTGGTACCAGTCAGTTTACATGGCTCTGCCCTTCTGGAAAAGGGACTAGAGGTGCTATAGAGCCCCCAATGTCAGTGGTAGAGGGGGAAAAGAGAAAGGCCTCTCATCTGTGGTTCAGAGTGCTGAAGGGAAAATCAGGCAAGCAATGTGCCCCACCAGCCTTTGTGTGGCTCCCACTTCTGTCTGTGACTGTCCCATCTCCCATTGCCACATTCTGCCTCAGGGCCAATGCCTCCATTTCTGCTCCAGCTCTTGCTCTCTTGTCTCATATCCAAACTCAGCCGCCACCACAAGCATGGGTACTTGGTCAAATGCTCTCTCCAAGAACCCAGAACAGAACGAGTCATGTACAAAGGATTGGGGAAGAACTGGCATTCAGTTGGCTGGCATTCAGGTCCAAAGGAGCCCAATCAATGTGCTCTAAGACCTGGAGCCTAGGCCTGCACCCTCTGCATGAAGCCGTGCCCTCTGCTCTCACAGCAATGGTGAGGGAGAGGAGTCCTGGCAGGGATACACAGATAACAAGAGTCTGAGTCGGGATTTGAATCCAGCTCTTCCTGACTCCAAGTACAGTGCTGAGACCTGTACTACCCTGCCTCAAGCCAATGCTGCTGCAGGCAGAAGCACGTCAGAGAAAGCTGGAAGTGCCCTAATGGCCTTGTCTTCCTGGCCAGAGACGGGCCTTGGGCAGTTCTGTACAGCACTAGGCCTAAAATCCCAAGGGGCAGCCTGTGAGAAAGCCTGGTTATCCACACCTGAGGCCCATAAAACCTGATCTCCTATTCAGGTCCTAGCTGAGCACTGCCATAGTCAGGTTTCTATGGCAACTTGGATTCTACTTCCTAAGCTGGGCTTCTCACTCTGGTCAGCTTTAACCATGGCTGCTGCTGAAGTTCAAATACTCTCATGGGACCAGACCAGGCTGGACCCTACAGAAGGAGGCGGGCAGGAGAGCAAGTCAGTTCGTTTATCCAATATGACCCCTTTCTAGCCTCCTCCCGAGACCACATCCATCCCTCCTGCCCTGGGTTGTTTTGCCCAACTTGGTCTCAGGCAAGCCTTCCATTTGGTGACCTTCAAGGTGGTGGGGCCTGAATCCAGAAAGGCCTGACTTCCATTCCCTTTCTGGACACATGCTGCCTTTTGGACCCTGGGTTAAGTTATGGCTTCTCTGACACACCATGTCCTATCTGTAAAATGGAGTTAATTAAAGCCCTTCCCTTACAAAGCAGCTGGGAAGAGGACCTGATTACAGGGGATGCACCACAAAGAGTTATGGCAACGTCTCAATGGTCCCCAACCCCTCCCAAGCCTGAGCTAAGCAGTGAGGCTCCCAAGCAGGCCCCTTCTCCTTGGAGAAAGCCCAGTGGTTCAGCTGCCAAGCCACCCACCATGAAGAAACCACAAACTTGGGAGTGGCTAGGTGGTACAGTGAATAGAGCACCAGCCTTGGAGTCAGGAGGACCTGAGTTCAAATGTGGCCTTAGACACTTAACACTTAACTAGTTGGATGACCTTGGGCAAGTCACTTAACCCCAATTACCCTGACCTCCCCACTCCGAAAAGCAAGAAAAACAAAACAAGAAACAGCATACTCTCTCATGTTAGGGGAAAAAAAATGACCTGAACTCTCCCCAGAATTAAATTCCATAGGCAGGCTTAAAGGGGCCTTTATCTTCTCTTTATCTGCAGAAGCCCTACATTGCTGCAGGAGACTGGTAGGGTCCCTGCAGAAGTTCGGTGTGAACCCTGTCCTTTATCATCCACTGGGAGGTGGGCCAAGCAGGGAGCATTACACTGACAGTACATGCCCTGCCCACCCTCCGACAGCCACCAAGACCAGGCAGTGGGAGCTGAGATCTCCAGCTGCACGGGCCCTCAGAGGGCCCCAGGAAGGCCAGGGACTCATCTAAGGTCACTTAGGCGGGATGCCCACGCAGGTCTCCCCTGACTCTAACACCAGCCTGCTTGGCCATGCTCTCTCTGTGCTCCATTCCCAGGGCTTCTCCCGTGTTGGTGTAAACGTACCCCCAAAAGCACGCTGTCCAGTGGGACAGGAACAAGCTGATCCTGGACTTTCGCTGGTCACTTGCTGGCAACTCTGTTACTGTTGAGCAGTCTATATCACCCGGCCTCCAGCCTGACCCCAGACACCTAGGGCCCCCTTTGTCCTTTCCTCCAAGGTACAAAGCATTAGGTGTCTTAGGAAGTCTTAGGAAGTGACTTAGGAAGACTTAGGAAGTGTTGGACATGGGTTCACGAGAAAAAGTCGCACCCATACACAAGTGACCATGGGGGCAGTAGGCACCTTCAGAAGAGAGAAGGGGCCCTGGGAGACCTGGGGACCAGACCATGGCTACCACCTCCCTTAGGCCCTGACAGAGTCCCCAGAGGGGCAGTACCCCCAGACCTCCCACCCTGCCCAAGCCTGGCCCCATAGCCATTATCTAGGGAACAACCTCTGGAAAGTGGCCAGCTACTCCTGGGACTGACCACCAACCACCTGTCACCCACATGGCAGCCAAGCCTAGCTGGCAGAGGCAACAAGTACCACTCACTCACTCACAGGTACCACCATGGAAAGCAGACTGAGAAGGCAGCCTCCCGGACAGCTCCGAAACTTCAAAGGCAGAGAGTGACATGTCCCCACCACCCAGAGTTCATACATGGGAAGCCCACTGCAAAGCGGCTGGAGCTGGGACTCAGAAACCACCAAGGCCTACTCCCTCATTTTACAGAGGAGGAACCTAAGGTTGGGGAAAAGGACCTTGCCCAGAGTACCACCAAGAGCTAGTGACTAGGGCAGAATTTGGACCTGGAGCCTCCTTTGAAGTATCCTAGCTCCCAGAGCTTTACCAGAGAACTCTTTCCTTTCTAAAAGCATGTAGGGAATGGGCCCTCACACATGACCAGAGTGGACCACAAGGGATTTTGTGGGACTGGCATGCCAAAAGGCACCCCCACATGCACAACACATGCCCCAATACCCCCACACACATATGTGTGCTTGCACACACACACACACTCTCAATCACACACTACATACTCACACACACACACACACACACACACATCACACACACTCATACCCACTCATACACACACACTCACACAACCCACTCATACACACACACACTCTCTCTCTATCTCTGTCTTTCTGTCTCTCTATCTCTGTCTCTGTCTTTCTGTCTGTCTGTCTCTATCCTTCCTCTCTCTCTGTTTTTTTCTGTCTCTCTGTTTCTCTCTCTCTCTCTCTCTCTGTTTCTCTGTCTCTCTCTGTCTCTGTCTCTCTGTCTGTCTGTCTGTCTCTCTCCCTCCCTCCCTCCTACACTCCTACCTGTCCTACGTAAGAAAGGCAAGCTGGGTTAAAGTTGAATAAGTGCCCAGGTAAGATTTGGGACAGCAGCAAGTCAGGAAACCATCAAGTAATGCCCAGAGAGGCCAAGAGCTACTTCAGAGGCAGGGTGGCCCCCCGGCAAGGGGGCAAGGGCACAGGCTCTTGAGGAAGAAGTCCTCAGCTCAGATACCAGTCCTACTTGTGGGGCCTCTGTCAGATGAGAGGCATCCCTCACCGCTCTCTCAAGTCAAGGGCCTGGTATCTCTGTGCCCTCTGGGGATGGTCCCACCTACCTTGACTTTGGAGGAGGGGGCGGAGGTGAGAAGGCCTCTGCTTCACTTCGGGCCTTGGGGAATTCAAAGGCAAAGGAGGCTGATTTGCTCATGCCAGGCCCAGCTGCTCCCTCGACTCGGCTCGGCTGCTCAGAGATGCTCTCGGCCCGGGAGCGCTGGTTGCGGCCAGCTGGCTCTGTCTCCCTGGCCATTCCCAGGCTGGCTGGCCCTGAAGCCAGCTCCCCCTCCCCATCTTCCTCCTCTATCCTACCCTGGCAGTTCCTGGCCCCCACCTGGAAGCGGGGCCTTCTCTGGTCCCAGGAGGAAGACTGAGCTGGCAGCAGGCACCTGCTGAGCTCCCTGGCACTGGAGGAGGAGGAGGAGGAGGAGGAAGAGGACAAAGTGTCTGTGGGACCTGGGACAGCTGGCTGACTCCAGTAGCCATCCTTGAGCTGGGCTAGGGGAGAGCCCTCTGGGGACCCAGGAGCCCCCCCAGGACTCCCCTTGCAGACCTTGGGGGGAACGGCCGGGCATCTTCTTCCTAGGTCCTCACCCCTTGGGCCAGGGCCAGGCAGGCAGTTGTGAAGTAGCTGCTCCCTCAAACCGGTGTCTAACGTTGGCATGGAGGTGTCCTCCAGGCCTGCCCCAATATGCCCACAGGGCCACTGCACACCCACTGCTGAGTCAGGGCTACTCAGGTAGATAGTACGCTGGTCATCCTCCATGTGGGCAGCCAGGACAGTCACCTTGGCAGCCACCTGGGATACCACGCCGGGCTGGGGCCTCCCCTGGCCCAAGCTTCCCCCTGCTGGGTCCTGGCCCAGGCTGTGCCCAGCCCACTCACTTGTGCATGGCAGGGTGGAGGAGGCTGGGCACGGTTTCTTCCTCTTGCTGATCTCAGCATAGATGGGCTCTGGTGGGATGCATTCTGAGGAGTGGGGTGGGGACCCTGGGGATTTGCTGGGGCTTCCCCCGTTTAGGCCTGAGCCATGGGGTCTCCTCAGTTCAGGCTGCCTTGCAAGGGAGCAGTAGTCGTCATCCCCAGGCCCGGCAGCAGGGCTAGACAGGCCATCGGACAGGCTGGCTGCCTCCAAGGCCTGGGGAAGCCTCCTCTGGGCCAAGGTGAAGGCGCAGCTGTTCTCTGGAGGCTCCTGACAGTAATGTTCTCTGCTCAGGCTGGGGCCCCAGCCTTCCTCACGGGCCAAGGCAGTCTCCTCTGCACCCAGAGGACCAGGTCCGACCTTCCTGTGCCCACCTCTCGGGCCTGGCGTGCTGGCAGGACACCAGTCGGCGATGGAGCAGTACTCTCCTCCGTCGAGGTCCCTGTCAGGCGAAGGCTGCAGATCCTTGCCACTGGAAGCAGAGGGCGGGCCTTCGGTGCAGGACATGCTGCTGCTCCCCGCCCTCTCCAAGAAGGCGGCCAGTTTCTGATGTAAGCTCTGGTGGCTGGGAGGTGGCGATTCCTGACAGGGAGGGGTGGCACCGTCCTGGTGGCCTCCTTCGTCCTTGTTCCCTGGCCTCGCCAGGCTGGGCAGACCCAGCCAGGGGCCGGTGGAGAGGCTGTGAGGGCTAAGGCTGCTGCCAGAGAAGGTTCTCGTGGTGTCTCGGGGCTCAGAGAAAGGAAGCTTGCTGGGTGTGGGCCTCCAGAGCACCTGGGCAAGTCCAAGGGTCAGAGATATCATTAGGGAGGGAAGGAATTGTTCATGGGCAAGGAAGGAGAGAGCAGCAGCCCACCCTCCCTACCCCCAGGCAGCCCAGCCCACCCCTGTTTCTTACTCTGGGGAAGCAAGTAGCAGCCTCCCCACTACCCTCAGCCTCAACATCAGCTCTGCCAAATGAGGGGACACGAGAGCCTACCTCCATTCTAGCCCAGCCATCAGGACTCACAGCCAGCAGTGACCTCTGTGGCCAAACTATCCGTTAGAAAAGGAGGCTGAGGCTGCCTAAGGAGATGAGGTGACCTGCCCAAGGTGGCCTGGTCAGAGGCAGGATTTGAACACAGCACTTGCAGCTCCAGAAGCAGCACGCTGACCACTTAGCCACATTGCCTCCTCCCTTTCTAGTGCAGAAAGCAGAAGAGGGGAGGCTAAACATCTATGTGGCACCCCCTGTATACCACAGGCACCTGTTCCTAACCAACAGCCCTGAAAGGGAGGGGCTGCTGTTACCTTCACTTTGCAGGTGAGGACACTGAGGCAGACACAGCTGGTGCATGTCTGGGGCTGGATTTGAACTCCAGGCCCAGCATTCTGTGCACTGTGGCACCCCTCGTGGCCTCTACTGAGGCCAGGTCACCTTTCCTTTGACCCGCTAGGGGCTAGATGACAGCCAAGTTTACTTTGGAGGAAGTTTAGCCGAAGCCTTTGTGATAACTGGGCCTCAGTCTTCTCATCTGAAATGGGGGGGGGGGTCCGTTTCTAAGCCTGTGTCCTGAAAACACAGGTTGGGCTAGCCTGTATGAAAACCCATGTCTCTAGTTGCCGGGCAAGGACCCCTCCCCACAATTCCCAGCCACTCTGCACTGGTCCTCTGAAGGATGGTGCAGCATCATCTCTAGGAGGCAGACAGAGTCCCCAGAGGCGGGAGAGGCCAGAGAAGGCAGGCCTGGGGTGAGAGGCTGCAGAGTCAGAAGGGAGCTCCTCCAGAGAGATCAGGGGAGCCAAAAGCTGGAAGGGACCCCCAGGGCTGGTGAGGCCAAGCCCATGTATTGTACAGATGTGGGAACCCAGGCCCATGGAGGGAAGAGAAGGGCACAGCCCTAGTGTATGGGGCCCTGGCATCCTGATGCTAGGCCTTCCCTTTGGGGTCTGTTACCCTGATGCTAGGCCTCCCCCGTGGCACCCAGTGCCCTGATGCCAGGCCTCACCTGTGAGGCCTCAGGTCCCACCTCCATCCCAGCCCAGGCATCCGTGCTCTCTGCGCTCATCATGGTGGGTTTCACTGCAATGGTGGGCTTGGTGCAGGGTGAGGGGCTACAGCCCTCCTCTTCTGGGGGACCCCTCCTGCAGGCCCCAGGCTGGACTGCAGAGGATGACCACTGCAGCTGGTGGTCACTCTGCAAGTAGAAGCAATTCTTGCAGGAGCCTGGCTTCCAGATGTGCTCCACAAACTCATTGCACGCGGACATTTTTGGGAGCCTGGAGGTCAGAGGAGCAGCCTGGCACATGTTGGGCAGGAGGTGCCCGGGTTCATCCTGGGCTGCACTTCCCACTAGTGTCTATGTTCTTCCATGATATGGTCCCTGCAGAGAAAGGTCAAACACAGACCTGGTCATTGACCCTTAAGCCCCAACACAGATGTGCCCTGGCCTTCCCAGATGCTGATCTGGCCTGACAGAGCTAAAGGAAGCCTGCGGCTGAGTCTGCAATCAAAAGGCCTGGGTTCAGATTCTGCTCCCACCCTGGCCCTCAGTGGCCTGAGGTCTGTCCCATCTCTAGGATCCTGGGTGTGGCCATAGGCAGCTCAGTTTCTTTCTCTGCCGAATGGGAGAGTTGGACCTGATGGCCTTAAAGGTCCCTTGGAGTTCCTAGCCCACCCCTGCCAGCTCACAGTAGGCACTGAATCCGGCTGGGCCAGACACCTGGAGCTCCCTATTCCCCCAGGTGCCCAAGGGCCAGCTGCCACAACACCTGCTTTGCAGGTGAACAAACCGCTTCTAGGAGGCGTCTGTAGGCTCCCAGGCCAGCCCTGCCCACCCTGCCGGCCACTGCCCACTCTTTGACTTGGCTATTTGTAACACAAGGGTCATCTGGGGGACCCAATGCCCTCTCTTCTGGTCAGCTAGGCTGAGTCTGAAGTGGAAGGGTTAGGGACTGTTGATTAATGTCAGTGGGCTGTGTGCCTGTCAGCCCAGCATGAAGTGTGTGTGTGTGTGTGTGTGTGTGTGTGTGTGTGTGTGTGTGTAAGGGGATGGGGGGGGGGGGTTACCAAGGAAGGTAGAAGACAGTCCCTGCCCTGACAGTCCACTGGGGTTGATGGTTTTCCAACAGTCGCACCCCCACAAGATTGGCCCAGTATAAACTCAGTATCGCAGGGAGGAGGACTGGGAAAGGCTTCTGCAGGCAGGGATTCTGAGATGAGGGCAGTATTCCTAGCATGAGGTACAGCCAGGGCAAAGGCATGGGGTCAGGAGATGAAGTGTGCTGTCAATGTCACTAGATCCTAGAGCTCAGGGGAGGAGGAGCAGAGGAGAAGAAGACAGGAAATGCTTTGGGGGGAGTTACAGGTCACAGAAGGGCTTTGAATGTGAGCAGATTTCAAATCCTGGACGTGATAGAAAGCTCCTGGGGGTAGGGAGGAGTGACAAGGCTAGTCTTTGGTAACTTTGCCTTTGTCATCAGGTTCTCAGGAAGCCCCTGGGCCAGCCAGCCTGTCCTCTGATCTACAGCTAGGTGGCACTGCAATAGATCTAGTACTGGACCTGGAATCAGAAAGTCCCAGGTTCAAATGCTGCCTATAGTAGCTATAAGACCCCAGACAAGTAGCTTAATCTGTTTGCCTGTTTCCTCAGCACCTGCCACTTGGTGTTGCTGTGGGGATTGGGTGAGATCCCATGCATAAGGTGCTTAGCATGGCAGAAATGTTAGCTGTCACGATTTTTCCCAGCATCGAAGGGCAAAGACTGTTGGTCCCTTTCTCGGGCCCCCCTCTACTGCCTGAACACCCCGTCCCCAGGGGCACACACACAGCAGACAGAGGGATGGCACCAGCAGCCGTCCTAACCCAGCCTGGGGTCATCTTCAAGAAAGTCCTCCAGAGGAAGGGTTTCTGCCCAAACACCAGCTCTCCTGAGGTCCCGTCCTGCCTCCTTGGGACCTTTCTGCAGAGACTCTCCTGACACCCAGGGTCCTTTGATGACTAGGATATTTCTGGGTAATCACACCTCAGACATCTGCTAGTTGGGGGACCTGGGTAGGCTTGGTTCCTCAGTTTCTTCCCCTGTAACAAGGGAGGCCTCACAAGTCCCATTTCTCAGTTGCTAATCCTGATGGCCTTCTCCAGGAGAGCCTGGGTTATGGCTCACCCTCGTCCTGCTCCAGCTAACCTGTGAAGGCGGGCACCTTGCCAGCCCACATTCCATACCTCTGAGGCGAGAGGCAGCCTCAGGATTTCGCAAGGCCCCCTCAGTAGTGGGAGGGAGCCAGGGAGGCTGCAGAGTAAGATTAGCCTTTAAGGTCTGCAGCTCTGATAAGAGGTTATGGAGGGTCTGGGCCAACTTCCGCAAGATGGCTATCAGTATGGTGGATATATTTCTGGTGATACTGAAATCAGTGGGAATCACTCAGGCCATCCCATGTGACAGGGACACAACAATGGTGCGCTGAGGCCGAGGCCAGGAGAGGCAGCACCCAACCAAGTATTCAAGGCCCAAAACCCCAACCCAACCCAGCCTGAAGTGTCAGAGCCTGCTGGCCAGGCCAGGCCAAGCTAGGCATGTCTGACCAGGAAAGGCCTCCCATCTGGGGGAAGTGTGTGTGTGTGTGTGTGTGTGTGTGTGTGTGTGCGCCTTTCCACACCCCCCAGCTGTCCTGAGTGAGTTATGGAGGAAGTGACAGCCTGCCACTGGGGTTGGGGGAGGGACAAGTCAAGATGGTCCCAGGAGGCTGCAGAGTCTTTTTTTCTGCCTGGTAATCTAATCTCTAGGCAGGAATGCCGTGGAACACCCCCTGCAATCTAACCCAGCAGGATCCCTAACCCCCATTCACACACTGAAAATAAACAAAAAATCCTCAAGGCCTCTTGTGGCAAATCCCTGGGATTCAGGGAAACCCACCAGAGGGTTTATGGGTACCTAAAAGCATGTGGCTGATCCAGTGAGTTTCGGGGGCAAGGCCCCTACCAGCCCCCGGGCATTGGGGTCCTACTGGCTACCAGACTGGGTACCAGTCACTGAAGCTCTTGGGTCTGTTTCCTCTCTATGAAATTGGACTGACTCAAAGTCCAGAGCAGAAGAAGCTGAGGAGCTGTGGCCAGGAAGACATGGGAAGGAGTGAAGGAGGTGCTTACAGATCATTCCCACAAGCAGTACCTCCCTACCCTTCCTAGGAAGCCAGGGGACACCAACATTCCTGCTGAGGCTGCCCCTCCTCCTCAGCTGGAGGGAGTCAAAGGTTCCATACAGGGCGTGGGCTTCCCCCTCCCAGAAGACCTTATCTCCTGCTATTTCCCAGGGGTCCACTCCCTCCCTACTGGGCCCAAATGCAGCTGCCAGAGCTCACTGGTAGTTTCCCACCTCCATGCCTTAGCTCCCATGGCCCTCCAGTCTCTCCCTATCCAGTAAAGCCCTCCTCCAGGGGTCAGCTTCCTCCGCGAAGCCTTCCTGCCCAGTCAGACTACCCTAACCCCGGAAAGACCTGGCCTGGTCCTCCTGACCCCATTCTCATGTGGCCCTCTTGGGTTCTTTCATTATTCTCATTACATGGGTTTGTGACTCTTCCTCTAAGAGGCCGAGCTCTGCCGCTTCTCCAGGGTAATGGGCTCTGGACCCCCCCAGGCTGGGCTCAGTGTTTGCAGAACAGATGGGAGGGCACTCAGACGGGAAAACTGAGGCTCAGGGAGGGGCGTGGTGAAAAGGCTTGGATCCAGGGAGTCCTGAGTTCAAATCCTGCTGCTGACATTTCCCAGTCGTGGGACCCTGCCCCTCCCCTTAATTTTCTTCCACTCTCCCCGGGCCTGAGGCCCCGGACTCCTCCAGGGATCAGTCTGCGGCTGTCAGAGCCCAGACTGAAGCCCCCAATCTCCGCAGCTACCATGGCCCGGCGCCCTCTCCCAGACTCTGGGGAGTCCCGCGGCTGCCTCATTTTCCCCGCCTGTGCTGAGAGTTCCCCTCACCCCTGTAAGCCCTGAGACTCACCTGCTGCCGCCCCGGGAGAGCAGGATCAGCCGAGCCGAGCCAGGACCCCCGCCCCGCGGAGCCCCAGGCCGGGACACCGGGGGCATTGTTCCAGGGGCGCGCAGGCGCGCGTGTGCCCGCGTGAGTGTGAGTGCCTGTGTGTGCCCGCCTGTGAGTGTGAGCCCCTCCGCGTGCATTCGCAGGAGCCCCAGCCTCCGGGGCCAGTCTGCCGTCCAGCTCCACCCCCTCGGACCCTCCCAGGACCGCCCCCCACTGTCTCCACCTGCAGACCGCCCAGATCGGCCCAGTCTCTCCCTCTCCCGCCTCCGGCCCGGCCCGGCCCTCCACTGTCCCCACCCCGATCGGCCCGACCCCTCCCTCTGGTCCATCCCCCTCGGCCCGCCCCTCATTATCCCCGCCCCCAAACCTCCCCAATCGACGCAACCCCACCCCCTTGGACCCTCCCGAACCTTCGCCCCCTACTATCCCCACCTCCAGACCGCCCTGATCGTTCCTGTTCCTCCTCCTCCTACCTCCGGACCGGAACGCCCCCCACTGTCCCGCCTCCGGACCGCCCCTATCGGCCCGGCCCCTCCCCACTCCCAGACAGCCCCTGGACAGCACCCCCTTCTCCCCCAGTCATCCTCAGAGCCTACACAGCCCCCGGACTGTCCCCTGTCCCAGCTGAGCAGGGCCCTAGAAGCACACCTTGGCAGCGCAGATTGTCCTACGACAAGCCCCAGAAGCCCAGATTGACTCACCTGCCCCTTCCCCCCACCAAGTCAGGGTCGGTCTGGAGACGTCCTTTGGGGGACTCTGAGGCCTCCCTAGGCTCTGTAATAGTGGAATGCTGGGCCCCCTCACTCATCCTCTGGCTCCATTATCCCCAGGACCCAAAGAGGTTAAAGCAGCTCGACCCTCCTAGGGCTCCTGGATTAACAGGTGTCCCACCCCTGCCCCCTTTGCCCCATAGGGCCTCACCATTCAGGTAACCTGATGATTCCAGAGATCAAAGTCCTCTCCTCCCTGTGCCTCAGTTTCCTCTCCTGAAAACTGAGGGCATGGGGCTCCATAGCTTTCCAGAAGGTCCCCTCTGTCTCTGGCTCTGGGATCCATGGATCCCTGGCCAAAGGTATCTACCTAGGGAAGTGTGGGGTGGAGTGGGGAACAAAGGCTCTAAGCACCCCAAAAAACTGACAATAGCTAAAGGGTGTTGGTGCCAAGGAGATGCTCAAGCTAGCCCAGGATCACAGCCCCACAGATGGGGGAACTGAGGCTCAGAAAGCACAAGTGACTGGTCCAAGTTCACACACAGGATATTAGGTCTAGACCTGGGAGGGATGGCAGATGCTGCTGAGTCCAACTTCCTCACTTTACAGGGGGAAACCCAAGACCAGGGAACGTCACACAGACAGTATGAGTGACAGGATTTGTACCTAGAACAAGGGAGGAACCTTTTATCAGGAGGGGTTTATATGGGGGTTCTCAGGCCTGACTCTGTCTTCATCTGCAGCAAAGACCCAGGCCCAGGAATTGGTGAGCAGTTCATCTGGGCCTCCCAAGCCCTGATAGGGCTAGCAGAGGGAGGTGATTGATCCTCTTTTCCTTGCTCCCCTCTTGGGTCCCTTCCCCTCCTCCACCTGCCCTTTGCATTGCCACTGACTCCCCATCATCTTGGGCAGCTTACTCACAAGCCATTTGCTTTTCCTGGTGCACCTGCAGACCTGGAGGCATAGGAAGAAGAGGCCCCACAGTTGGTGACCTCTCCAGTACCAGCACAGCTTTGAAAGACACTGGACAGGATTAGAAATCTGTCAGCTGGCTCAGCCAGGGCCCTTGGAGCCTGCGTCTGTTACCCTTGCTCCACGAAGCTTCGCTCCATCTGTGGCCAGACCTTGTCATGGTCATCAGCTGGCCGCCATGTCCCTCTCCTACCTTTCTCCAGGATGGTGGCATTCTTCTCCTCTCCAGCTACTACCTTTGGACTTGGACACTTCCACTATCCTGCTGCCTCCTCAGGCCTCACTGGTGTCTCTGCAATTCTATCTCTCCTAGGATAATGGATCTTTTGCTCCATGCCCATATCTCCAACTTCCACCCACAACGGTCAACTCTGTAGTGATGTCTCTCAAATATCTCATGTCAAGGTGAATTCCTCCTCTTTCTTCTTAAACTGTTCCTCCTTCAATTTCTATCTTGAGTGCTGACATCCTTCCAGTTGTTGAGGTTCGTAAGCTCCAGGATCCCACTTCCCAGATTCTTCACTCTTCCTCACCAGCCTTCCCTTTGACCTCACCTGTCTTCTATACCCTACTGTGCTCCAGTCCTCGGGTAAGAAGAGGAAAATTGGTGGGAAGTGGGACTTCCTTGTCCTGTTGGGCCCTTTTCCTGTTTAATGTTCAGCCTCCAGAGAAGTGTAACCTTCATACAGTGCTGACCATTCTCACTCCTGGTAACACCCTTCACATCCCACTGATTCTGAACTCCTATAGACCACTATCTAAGCTCCATTCCTCATCCCACCCCTGGATTTTTCATTCTATCCCCTCTACCCTCCCTCCCAAAGTTCAAGTCAAACATCATGAAGTTGTCCCCCTGTGCCCTTGGAAATTCATGCTCCATAGGCAACAGTCTTCTGTTTGTCCTGTCTTTTCCTCTCCTATTCTTTCCATCTACTAACTCTTACTGGTTTCCCCCATAACTCAGCCTTCCTGGCCTCCCTCTCCAGCACTGGCTGCATCATCCCTCACTCTCCTCACTAGCGGAAGTGGAGGAGTTGGAATGTTCCTTGCTCCCCATTGTCACATTCAGGTTCTCCCCCTCCCTCCATCACTCAGTGACCTCCCCTTCTTTGAGGGTCATTCAATTAATCTCTACCACCTAATCAAAAAAAAAATCCTGATAGCTGGTGTCTACAGATCCCCAAGTCATTCCCCTTCCTTCCTCAATGAGTTGGACACTTGGCTCACAATTTTCATCTCCTTTTCAATTTCTACCCTCTTACTAGAGGACTTGAATATACATACTGACTCCCCCTCAAACACACTAATGACTCAGTTCCCCAACCTACTTGATCCCTGTTGTCTCCTCATCCAGCTTACCTCAGGCATACACAAGGGTGGCCATATCCTTAATCTTGCCATCACCCACAAATATGCCATGTCCATGTTCAAAAATGGGGAAGTCCCTCTATCTGACCAGCTCTTTCCACCTCTCCCTCTGTCTTCCTTATAAAACCCTATTCTTCATCATGACCTCTAATCTTTTGACCCCTCAACCCTCTCCCTGGCCATCTCCCCTGTACTGGCCACTCTCCTCTCTTCCATCTCAACTCTTGGTGAACCAGTTTAACACCACATTGTCTTCTCTTGAATTTCCACCCCCCTTATAATATCACTGATTAGACCCAGCCAAGTCTCAGACATGGACACTCCCACTATTTGCCACACTGTGGCTTACAAATGTCCTGACCTCAAGAGATCTTTAAGAGATGCTATGGTCATTTCTAGCTACTATCTCAGATCTCTCTTCCTTTTCATGGCCCAATTCTTAGAGGAAGCTGCCTGCACTTGTGGTTTCATTCCCAGCTCAGGTCTATTTTTCAGTCCTTTGCTACACCTCATTACTCAAATGAAACTGCTCTTGCCAAGATTGTAAATGATCCATAATCATGCCTAATGAAAGGAGGTAAATGAACATTTATTAAGTACCTACTGTGTGGCAAGCACAGTGCTAACTTCTTTTATGAATATTAGCACATCCAACAAGGGTTTAAATCTCATTGACTGGCCAGACTCAGAGATGAGAGCACTTGTCAGTGGTTCAGTGTCAGTGGGGACTCAAGCATAGGTGATGTACTCATTGGATTTGTAAATTCCACCCTGGTTGGTAGAGTCAGGAGTCAAAAGGAAGTGGAGTGACTAGATAGTCCATAGGGTTGAATCTAATAAGAGGAAATTCCATAGGGATAGATGTCAAGTCTCACACTTGGATATAAAAACTCCACTTCCAAAACAGAAGGTGCAAGAGGCGTGAAGAGACAGAAATTCTGGGAATCTTCAAGAGTTTGAGTGGACAACAAAGTGAATCAGCCAGGCAATGTGGGCAAGGTTGCAGCAGAGCCAGCTCCCATGAACTGTCAACATGAACATGCCTGCACTTCCTCCCACTGCACCCTCTCCGACTCTGCTATTCAACATCTCACTCATGTCCCTGTGTCTAGGGCTGCACTTCGAGGCAGGACAGCCTTCAGAAATCTGGGGGTGAAGCGATCTCTTCCACCTACAAGACCATCTTCATTCCCCTTTATCTCAGGTAGACATATTACCACCTGATCTCTTTGAGAGTACAGTTCTCAGTTCTGTGCACTGAGGATTACCAAAGACCTTGAGAAGCTGGACACCCAGGATGAGGAAGGGCTTTGAGTACATGACATATAAAGAGCATTCAGAGAAAAGAGAAGCCTGTATCCTAAGAGATGTCACCAAGGGGAGGGAATGAGACCTATTTAGTTTGGACCCAGAGAACAGAAGCAGGAGCAAGAGGTGGGGAAGGGGGAACCACAAGTCTGATACCAGGGTTAGAGCTGCCCAGAGGTACAAGGGGCTATGTAGAGAGGTCCTGAGGTCTCCAGGCAGGATTACTTTGGTGCATGCTTTGGACTAGATGCTGATGAGGCCCCTTCCAGCACTCAGAGTCTGTGGCTCCTCCATGAAGCCTTCCCCAGCCTTGCAGATCTCTGAAAGCAACCTCTTCCTCTTCCAAGATCTCCAGCACTTTGCACAGCCCCCTTCTCTCTTCTCCTCTTTCTTTCCCTTGTATCATAGACAGGCATATAATCTTGTTATCAAACACTCTGAGAATCAACTAAAGTCCAGGGGCACCTGCTGATTTTTTCTTCACTTTCCTAATGCAATATGCAGGTCACCATGTGAGAGAGGGAAGTTGGATTTGGGCTGCCCCTTGCCTTGAGCATCAGGAGCAGGAACAGAGTAAAGCGGGAGGCCTCCCTGTCAGCTCCCTCTGTGCCAAGCAGGCCCTCCCTGTCACCAGCTGTCAATCCACACTTCCCTCCTCTTGGGATATCTCTCTTCAGGCTATTGTGTAACCCAGTGTGTCTGTTAGCTTCTGCAAGCTCTGGTTTCTCCCCCCCCCCATCTCCTTCTTCATGATGTCCTGAGAGCAGATTCTTAGTTTTCCATAGTTATCCAAGTGGGAAAGTGATGAGGAAAGGGCAAACGTCTGACTCTTTGTTCTAGGTAGGGTGGAGCATTGGCTAGAGAGCTGGCCTTGGAATTAGAAAGACCCTGGCTAAGTCCTGCCTGAGACACATCCTAGCTGCATGATCCTAGGCAAGTTACTTCCCCTCTCAGTTTCCCCATACAACCTTCTAAGACTCTAAGTTGTGAAGGAGGTGCCAGCCTGCATTAGTAGAAGGAGGTTCCTCACCTGGGAGATGCCTCCACTAACAAAGTCAAGGATTCAGGGCTTAACTCCTTTCCCCCTCATTGGATTGGAGGGCAGGCCATACATAGCTTCTATGACTGAACTGCACATGGGACCTTGCACAGAGTTGGCACTAAAAATGTTTCTTGATAGGCCAGGGTCTCTTCAATGTTGCCCCTCCTCAGTCATATGCAAGATTAGTCTGCTTACTATTGAGGTAACTACATATTAAAAACTATAGCTCTGAGCAGCTTCTAATATTTGTTATACCAGACCAAGCCAGATAATACATTAATTCAGGCATCATTCTCCTTAGATTGCTCACACACCTATGACTGAGTCCTAATGAGCCCAACTCTGGCGGTTCCCCTGCTTCAGTCACCTAGCCAACTGGGCTGACTCTCTGCTTTACTTTATACTCAATTTGCCATAAAGTCCTTTCTCACAGAATTGCTGGATTTTTGGTCACTTCTCAAGTTCTCCTCTGAGCGGCTACCATCCGCTACAGATGCCCTTGACTGCTGGCATTTACTTTGTCAGAGGAAGTATCACTTCTCTGTGACACTTCCCATGCCCGGGCTAGTTTTGCTCTTTGGTTGCAGGCCCATCACCAGCTACAGTCAGCCAGCAAAACATACAGTCCTTCAGATGATGCATGGGAATATGACTGAACCTGTCACTTCCTTGGAACAGGAAACTCCCAGGTGAGGAACCTCCCTCTCCAAAGGCATCTTCTGATCTTAGAGAGCTTCTAGACCACTGAGAAATAAAGGGACTTGCCCAAGGTCACAGAGCTAATACGTGACAGAGGGAGAATTTGAACTCTGGTTCTTGCTTTCAGGTCCTGTCTCCCAGCTGAGCTGCTGCAGCTGGCAAACAAAGCAAGGAGTCTTGGGTGCCCAGATTTTAAACAGCTTCATTCCTGCTAGGTGAGAAATCCCTTACTCCTCCCCCTGATATTTAGTCTGAGTTGAGTAAAATCCTTTCAGTTCCCATCATGCCTTTAGCTACAAGAATCAGAAATATGCAAATTGCCGTATAGCTTCATGCAGAGACTCCACATATTACTGTTCAGTTAAATCAGTGACATCAATGAAAGGTGTTTCTGCAGGCAGAGTTGAGAAGGCTGTACTTCAGACACACGTCATCCTGAGCAAATGCCTGGAGGTAGAAGAATGTGGGGTGAGATCAACAAACAGTTAGGAGGTTAGTTGGGCTGAAAAGAGTAAAGGGGAGACTGTGGGTGACTGAGACATATGTAGTGCACTTCATCCTACAGGCCCTGAGGAGATTTTGAGTCATCTCCTCATGACACGGACAGACCCGAGCATTAGGAAGATTTTCCAAATGGATCCTTGGTTTCTTCTCCCTTAAAGTGAGGGAGCTGGCAGATATGGTTTGAGGTTGCTGGGAACCCCAAAATGTCAGAGTACAAGGCAACATCCACATAGAATGAATTCACACACTCAAACCTTCTTTCTAGTCAAAAAGACAATGTTTACTGTAACACCAATAGTACAATTCTTGGTAATGAATGTCATGTGAAGCATGCTGAGAACAGATCATGGACCAAGGGCCTGAGTTGTGCTCAGAGAGAGTACAAAAGGAGATGGGAGTGGGATTGTGGGTGTGGGTTAAGTGTGGAATTCCAAGAGTGTGGATTCTTGGAAGGTCTGGCGGTATCCTGCAGCAGGACAGAGGTTGGGACAAGTTCAGAAAGCCCTGACTGCACATGGAGCCTCCCAAACTTCTCTTGGACTATTCTAGCTTTCCAGGATGGTGAAGATAAAGCCCAGGGAGCTCACCACTGAATGACCTCCTTCTGAGCCCTAGGTAGTCTCTGTTTGGGAAGGAAAAGTACCTGAGAGTGAGAGTGGACATGAGAGCATGAGTGTTGGAGCAGAAAGGCACTGACACCCACTCCTGTGTCCAGGGGAATCCCAGTGAGGGCTCTGGGGAATCCAATGGGACCAATGCTCCTACAGAAGAAGAACTGGTGAAGGATTGGAGGGAAGGACCAAGAGAAGACTTGAAAAATACCAGGCGATCCGGAGTTCTGGCTCTGAAGTCCAAGGTTCTGGTTCTGAATCCTGACCCTTGGTGACCAGGAGGACTCTACAGACACTGGCAGGCTCAGTGGAGAGGGGCTTCGTCCTGCTGACCTGCTGCTTTTCTTTTTCTTTTTCTCATATGGTGCCGGGGAAGCCTCCTGGATAGTGGGGAGGGGGGAGGATTATATGTGGAAATGATGGAGGTTTTGTTGTTAATTTTGTTGTTCAGTCATGTCCAACTCTTGGTGACCCCGTTTGAGACTTTCTTGGCAAAGACACCAGAGTGGTTTGCCATTTCCTTCTCCAGTTCCCTTTTACAGATGAGGAAACTAAGGCAAATAGAGTGAAGTGACTTGCCCCGGGTCACACAGCTAATAAGTGTTAGAGGCCAGATTTGAACTCAGGAACATGAGTTTTTCTGACTCCAGTCCCAGTGCTCTGTGCACTATAGCACCCTCCAGCTACAATAAGCAAGCCCAGGGAGAGAAATCACCAAATTCTAGCCAGGTCAAACCTCCTTAAAAAGACAGGTCAGACAGACATACCATTCAGGTAACCTTTGCTTCCTGTGCCAACGTAAGGCCCCAGGCCCTCTGCCTGTTTCCTGTGTTCCTGGTTCAGAAGTTCCCTCTCTTTCCTAGCCCTTCTGTTCCTTCTCTGAGCTGAGAGCCTTTGGAGAGGCCTGGATCCCCCACCCCAGCCTTTACTCCCCTCCCAGAGTGCCCTAGAACCTTTGATGAGCACTCAGTGGCTCCTGCTTGCCCACCTTGATAATGGCACCAGGACAACCCCCCTGGTCTTTGGGAGTTTCCTGACCTTTTTTCAAGATTAAAGGAACCACCCAACACTTTACTCACTTCAAATGGGGAGTGGATCAAATGGATCCAAAACAGCCTCAACAGGGTCACCACTAAGAGAGGGGACAGGGCCTACAGCCCCAATAAGAAAAGACCAGGAAAGGAGCCCAGTCCCTGCATTTCCCATGGATTTCAGGAGCCAGGATCACTTAGCACCTCTGGTGGCAACATCTGGCCCACCTCAAACTCTCTGAGGAGTGTCTACACTGACTGACTTGTGGATTAAAGTGCCTCCCTGGGAAAGTAACAGCAAAGATACAACACAGAACGCCTCAGTGTCTTTGCAGAGAAACCACGGGTTCAGATTTGGCCTCAGACCCCCATTACAAGCCCCTTCCCCTCTCTGGCCCTCAGTCTCCTACTCTGTAAAAGCAGGGGCTTTGTCCTCACTGATCCCTGAGTTCCTTTCCAGTCCCATGTTCCCAGGAATCTCCTGTTCTAGGCTTTCTGAGTGAGAATCACTCACCACAGGTCAGACTCAGGCCACTGGCCTTACAGTGACCACTGGCTCTGGGCCACGTTGCCAGGCAAAGGCGAGGGGCAACGGCCTGGCACGGGCTCACAAAGGAGCTCAGGGAGAACGGCTTTTTGGAGTGAATGGGAGGCTTTTTCTCTGTGAAATATGTGGGGAGCCAGGGGAGAAGACACTGCCTCTCACACAGGGATTGACTAACAAGCTGCCTTTGTCAGCAGTGGTGGGGATGGGCACCCTCAGCTGATGCCAGACAGCCTCTCAGAGCCAAGGCTAGGGTGGGTTAGCTTCTATGAGATTCTGGGAAAGAAGGAGGCATGGGGTGGCAGCACTGAGGCCTCAGGGGCTTGGATCTCCCAGTAGGAACCAGAGTCTAGAGCCATTTCAAGGCCATCACCCATATACAAGCTGCAGAACCCATCTCTAGGGAAGAAATCCTCACTACTGGAGTTTAGATTGCAAAGAAATGGGTCCTTCCATCCCCCCCTCACAAATACAGGGTGTCCCCAAAGCCCAAAGGACTGATGGCTTGAGAGTTGTTGGACTGGAATTCCATGTGTGTGTGTGTGTGTGTGTGTGTGTGTGTGAGAGAGAGAGAGAGAGAGAGAGAGAGAGAGAGAGAGATGGGAACTCTTCCCCCTGGAGGCTTGTTGCTGCCTCCCTGAAAGCTGGGCAAGGGGGCACACAGCCATGTTTGTTCTCAAGCATATTGATGGAAGTGCCTGGCTCACCAGTGAGGTCCCAGTAGGGTCTGGAGCTGAATTGCAATGGCATGCACTGGAGATGGAAACAATGAGGCCTGAAGATGAGCTTCCCACAGCTCCAGACACACCTGACTAAGAGTGACCAGCAGGTGGAGCAGCTGAAATGTGTGCATTTAGACGGCACTTTGTGTGCATTGTCTCAAGTGTTCCTCACAACTCCTATGAAGCTGTTGTCCAACTCTTCTGACCCATTGGAGATTCTCTTGGCAAAGATACTAGAGCTTCCGGATTGCTGGGGGATCTTGGGCATGTAGGGTTGGCCTGGGGTAGAGACCATCAGTCTTTTGGTCAGTCAGGCAACAAGCCTCCAGCCCAGAAGAACTATAGAAAGTGGTATGCAGCCATTTCAATGGTGTTTGACTCTTCCTGATCTGGGGTTTTCTGGACAAGATACTGAACTGGTTTACCATTTTCTTCTCCAGTTCATTATATAGGATATATGTCATCTGCACAGGCAAATAGAGTCGGGGAGGGGAGAGAAGGAGGGATTTCAGACAAAGGGGTCTAGGACATTTGAGGAGAGGGAACATTCAGAGCCACCACCTTAGGAAAAGACCAGAGGGAGGAGTCCAGGAAGCTTCCTAAACTTGGAGAGAATAGAAAATTCATCAATATGACTCTTCCCACATGCCCATTCTCTGTCTGCCTGAGTAAATGGGGTTCTGGATAGTGTAAGGGATCATCCCCTTAATGTGGGGTTCCTACATCTACTACTTGCACCAGGACAGGCAATGACCAGATTCCACCTGATCCTAGTGGGACTGGTGACAGGAGGACATTTGGATGCCTCTGTCCTTTCCTCTGAAAGTCTTGTAAAGGCCAGCAAGGGAGGGACGGGGAGCATGGTGGAGGGAGGGGTTGTGGGGGGGCATGGCAGGGCAAGGAAAGGACAGGGGACACACAGCACAGTGAAGGAGGGATGGAGAGCACAGCAGCAATTGTTTGACAGCTGGGTAATGGCTTCTATGCAGAAGCCAGCTAGCTCCTGGGAGACACCTCCCCGTTGGCCTCACCCTGAGCCTGTAAGTCTGGGTGTATGCTAAAGGATGAGTCAATGCAGGGTACATTCCACAAGAGCTTAACAGCCCCCAATGGCCGTCCATGAGTTTCTGTAAATGGAGCAGGATGGCACCTTATGGATAGCACCTTCATCTAACCCCTCACTCTGTCACTTAATGAGGGCCTGAAAACCTCCAGGCTCTATTCCATCTCCTGCTGTCCTCATGAATGCTCTTCCAGCCAATCCTGCTTCTCCTCCAACCAGACACTTCACCTTCGCTCTGGCCATTCTCACTGACTCAGCCAGGCCTGCCCCCCATCTCTGTCCCCTGGCTTTGCTGGCTTCAAGCCCTGCTGCTACAGAAAGCTTTTCCTGATCGCCCTAATATGGGCACCTTCACTCGCAGGCTGTCTCCTTGGGGAAATTACTTTATCTCTCAGTTCCCCCACCTGTAAAATGGTAGCTGTTTAGGTTGCTCCCAGGTCCCTTTAATGGTCCTAGAGTAATAGGGAAGCTAGGTGGTCCAGCGGATAGAGTGTTGAGTCTGAGTTAGAAGGACTTGAATTCAACCTTAGAAGCTTATTAGCTGTGTGACCCTGGGCAAGTCATTTCACCTGTTTGCCTCAGTTTCCTCATGTGTACAATGAGCTAAAGAAGGAAATGGCAAACCCCTCCAGTATCTTTCCCAAGAAAATCCCAAATGGGATTAGAATTGAAATGGTGGACTGATATCCAAAATGACTGAGTACCCTGAGGCATTCAATAAGGAAGACTGGGTCTCTCCCTGACAGCTGGGCATTCATGAAGCTAAGCTCCTGCTGGATCCTGGGCATGCAGGCCCCCATTTTTAGACCTTCAGCTGGTGTGTTCAGCAAGTTCCAAGTGACCTCAGAGAGACTCTACTTCCAGGGCCCTGAGATGATCTGGGACACAGGTGATGGCTGAAATTCTGCTGGGGCTCTCAATCCTCATCCCTCCCTGAACATAAAAACATGGACCCCAGGGCAGTTAAATTCCAGTAGCTGATTTGGAACAGAAGAGGAGGAGCTCAGGAAATCATCGCTTGACAGAAACCACTGAGAGATTTAAGTGAGCTTGGAATAGAGGGGGGTCTCCTGCTCTCATGGGCCTAGGCTGAAATTTGAGCCACCTCCATCCTCATCCTTGTCCTCTAAAGTACAACTGGCCTGGCAGCTGTTCCCTTATTAGAGCAGAAAGAATGGGGGCCAGAAAAAAGTAAATAAAAAGAAAGGGGGCCAGAAGGGTAGATGCCCACCCTAGGAACAGCAGACACTTACTTCATGGACTTTGGGGAAAAAAAAAAGTTGTTTTTTTTTTTCAGTTTCACATTCTCCTCCCTTCACCCCTTCCCCCTCTCCACTGAGAAGGCAAAAAATAGGATA
Organism: Pseudocheirus occidentalis; assembly: GCA_028646575.1. NCBI lineage: Eukaryota > Metazoa > Chordata > Mammalia > Diprotodontia > Pseudocheiridae > Pseudocheirus > Pseudocheirus occidentalis. The sequence goes on from CM053601.1 coordinate 112,561, forward strand.
CTCATTATATATATGTATGTATGTATATACACACATACACTCACACTCATCCAAATTATTTTTCTTTCATATTAGCCATGTTAAGAAAAAAATAAAAAGCAAGAAAAATACAGAAAGGAAAAATACACTGCTTCAGTCTACACTCAGAGTCCCATCATGGGCTCTGTCTCTGAGGGCAGGGAGCATTTTCATCATCAGTCCTTTGGAGTTGTGGAGGATCATCATACTAGTCAGAAGTCTTTCACAGTTGAACAAGGTACAACGCTGCTGTTACTGTGTACAACGTCCTGGTTTTGACGCTTTACTTTGGGTTGGTTCACATGAGTCTTCCCAGGTTTTTCTGAAACTGTTCTTGTCATTTCTCATAGTGCAGTAGTGTATGAGATGAAAGGAGTTCAGAATCTGAATCTAAAGTCAGAAAAGGTCTTTATTCTTTCTCATGAGAAAGGAACCTGTCCCCACCACCCACAAGGCAGCAGGGAGAGAGCAACAGGGAGGAACCAGCCCAGCTTATATCGTCTTCTAATGCAGAAACCCAATCTCCCAACTGGCCTTCACTCCCATTGGGGGGGGGGGGCGACTTGATGAGGTATAGGCTCTGGGACGCAGCCTTGAGCTCTACTTGAATCTTTGAGTTACAGACTCTGGGAAACCCCTTGATGTCTGATTGAATATTCCCACTTGATGAGGCATTTGCAGAGGCCATACATATTTCATTGTGGCTGGACCCAAAACTCTATTACTTGCCTGCCCCTCTACTGTCCATTTGCTTCCCACCCTGAAGCCTATCAAAATATCAATTCACCCTTGTATTGACCTCATTAACTTCTCCTGAAGACCCTCCCCAAACTCCTCCTCCAGACCACCCCTACATTCCTCTGTGTATAAGACCCCATCTTCCCTCCATGTGTGTGAGAGCACTATGGAATAGCTTAGCACAGACTTACTGTGTGAAAGCTCCATAGAACCACCTAGCTTACACTGGCTCCTTAAGAGTCTACCCTACATGGCGAACTTGAACTTTCAATAAACTTTGTTTTTCTTTGGCTGAGAAGACTTGAGTGGAATTATTTCTGCAGGACCCGGCATGTTGGCATTTTGGGGTCTCAGGCAACCCTAACCCTCTTTGGGTACCCTGTTCATTTTTATGCTTCCCTGACCTGGGAAGTAACAAGACGGGGCCCCAGAACCCATACCTCATCAAACCCACAGCCTAAGCATGGGAATCTTTCTGAGACAAAGGACCCGGAAACATGTGGGTGTCTAATGAAAGCAGTCTTAACCTTATTTGGCACATCTTCTGCTGATGTGGCTCTGGGGAAGGGTCTCCATTGCTCTAAACCCTAGATTACTTGAAGGTTAGGTGACCTAAACTTAGGCCTAGTAAATACTGAAGCCATTCTAGATTTGATTTTTCAGCATGGGGAAACTTCACTATAAATTATTCCTCTCAGTAGTATTTCATCACAATCATATACCACAACATGCTCAGACTCACCCCGATTAGTAGGCATTCCCCTCACTCTCCAATTCTTTACCACCACAGACAGAGCTGCTTTAAATATTTTTGTATAGAGGGGAATTTTCCCTGAGTTGGTCCTTTTCCATCTTCTCCCATGGTCAGGGTGGGACCTTGAACCATAGTTTTGATGAGGTGTAGGTTCTGGGAGTCCCCTTGAGCTCCTTGAATCTTGGAGGTACAGGCTCTGGGAAAGTAAACCTTCCCAGGGAAGACATTTGCCTTAAGTTGTGACTCTGCTCAAGTCTTTAGCCCCCCTTTGTTCCAATAGTTTCCCACCCTTAATGTTCCTGTTCCCACCCTTGAACTGGTCTGGCCCACCATTGTCTATGGTCTCCAGGTAGCCTCCAGCAACTTCCCACCCTTAATCACTCATTAATGGAGTCTGATTTCATCTTGACTCCTGAAGACCCTCCCTACTGGAGTCTGACCTCATCTGACTCCTCCTGAAGACCCTCCCCAATCTCCTCCTCTGGACCACCCCTAGATTCCTTCCACAACCTTTTTGGGAGAATCCCATCTTCCCTCCACGTGGTGTGAGAGCACCATGGGATAGCTTAGCACAGGTTTGCTCTGTGAGAGAGCCATAGACTAGCTTAGCAGAGACTTGCTGTGTGAGAGCACTGTGAAATGGCCTAGCACCACACATGGCGAATTTGAATTTTCAATAAACTGCTTTTTCTTTGGCTGAGAAGACTTGAGTGGAATTCTTTCTGCAGGACCCAGCATGTTGGTATTTTGGGGTCTCAAGCAGCCCTTAACCCTCGTTGGGTACCCTCTTCAAGAAGTTCCAAAGATTCTGCTGTGGATCTTGAGCTCTCCCCTATCAGCTCCAGTCTGAGGATCTGGAAGCCTGTGCTCAGCTCCTCAGTGTGGCCTGTCCTAGATCACACTTTCAGGCCTCCATGTGGCATATTCCATTGCTTTCACCCAGCAGCAGAGGAACAGAGTGAGGGCAGTAAAGCAGTTATGGTCTGAACAGGAGCATTGAAATGGGAATTGGAGTCTGATCAGGGAAAGCAGCCCTGGGCAAAAGGGGGAAAGGGGAGAGGAGATGAAAGAGAAGGAGGGGGTTCCCACTGAGAAAAGAGATTTAAACAATCAGAAGATGAGATACCACCTAGGAATGGGATGCTGGGGGCAGCTGGGTGGTGCAGGGGATAGAGCACCAGCCAGAAGGACTTGAGTATAAATCTGGCCTCAGTTATTTACTAGCTGGGCAAGTGACCCTGACCAAATCAATGAACTGTGATTGCCTCCAAAAGAAAGCAAAAAAGCAAGCAAGAAAGTAAGAAAGCAAGCAAGCAAGAAAGAAAGACAGACAGACAGAAAGAAAGAAAGAAAGAAAGAAAGACAGAAAGAAAGAAAGAAAGAAAGAAAGAAAGAAAGAAAGAAAGAAAGAAAGAAAGAAAGAAAGAAAGAAAGAAAGAAAGAAAAACAAAGGGCTATGAATCTTTGCTGTTGGTTGGATTAACTTATCTCTGCAACCCAGTTCTGAGACTGAGACTAATGATAAAGGTGCCAACAGGTCTGTGAATAAAAAGTGGGAGCTACATGGTCAAGGTAGAAGAGCTGACTTATGTCTTTGTTGAATTGCTGGGCTCCTCACTCTGATAGTTAACCCTTCCTATCTTTTCAGTCTTTTCACACCTTTCTTCTCTCCACACACTCTGTAATCCACTGGGCCCCTTTGGGGTGCCTGCACTTCCAGAGTACCACACACACATACACACACAATTAATTCAGGTTTATCAATTCTGCTTGTAATTATTGCCTGTTGGGACAAACCTCTTTGTACTCCACTGACGGCCTGCTTTTGGTTCAGATTCTCATTCTGCCACTTGCATAGGTAGCTGAGTTAAATCCCTTCGCTCTTTGGGACTCAGTTTCTTCACCTGTCAAAGAAGGAGGTTGGACTCTAAGGGCTCCGAGGCTGCTCTCACCTCCAGGTCCAGGATCCTGTGACTGCCTAATCAATAAACTACTTCTCTTTTGTTCCTACCAAAAGTCTCCAACAAGTCTCTGTAGGGAAACACTTGACTTGCTTAGTTCTTAGCCAACAGGATTCTCTTGAATTCTGACAAAGTCAAGTGCTGGCCAGCACTCTCTCTGGGAGACTTGGGACCTGGGACAGTTGATTGGAGCTACCAAAGTAGAAGGGAGGCTAGGAAAAGGAGGCTGTATGTGAGTGGGGAGAGGGGAAGCTGATAGGCAAAGTGAGCTGGGAGCTGTCCAGTGGACAGATTGCCAGTTGGGCAGCACACCTGCATATTGTGTATATATCATGCCTGTCTGAGTAGAAGGGAGAACAGAAGTAGTGTGGCATAGTGAATAGGCTACCAGATAGAATTCTCAGGTACTTCCTAGCTGTGTGACCTTGGACTAGTCACTGAACCTCTCTGTGCCTGTTTCTTCAGCTGCAAAAATATAGGGATTGTATACTAGGCCTGTAAGATCCCTTCTATGTCTAAATATGTGATCTTACTTGAACATCAGTGTGTTGGCAAGAAGGTTGGGGGTGGGCAGCATTTGTGAGCGCAGACATGGTGGGGAGCATGAGCAGGATGTGTCAGCAGTCTGGCTGACCTGGACTCTTTCCAGAACTCTTGAGTGGGATACAAGAAACAGAACTAGGGACCAAGAGTGCCTGAAGAAGGAAACCTTAATGTGAAGTCCACTTCCAAGGCCACTCAGGTCCCTGAGCCTGGCAGACTCCATCATGGGCCTGGAGTGCAAGTGGGTTCAGATGCTCAAGGTTCCCTGCAGAAGAGGGAGCTCCCCAAAGTATGGACAATGGATTTACCAGATGGGCAGCTGAATGAGAGGGACTGCCAAATCAAGATTCCCTTGGGAGGGTTCCAAACCTTCTTTTTAATTTGTAATCAAGAGAAGTTAGCATTTCTCCTGGAGTCATGGGGCTGCATCTGCACACATTCTCCCACCCCACCTCCCTAGTGAAGACTTGGAGCTCTTTTCTTGAGCTGTGGCCATGCTAGTGCACGGTTGCTGGGAGGCTGTTTTCCATTCCATGTATAGAAGAGACGTACATGTCAGTGGAGGATTTGAGGGGGCAGGATGGAGACAGAGAAAGCAGCCCCTTCTCCTTCCTCTGTGCCCTGAACTTCCAGGAGCTAGGAACTGAGACAACGGGGGAAAGATGTTGAAGTCATGCTTGCCACAACCACCAGGACCAGAACAGCATTGGCAAAGGTTCTGCCCGATGTTACTTCCAGCAAGGCCACAAGTCCTGCCAACCTCTGCCCACCTCCATCCTTTTCCTGCTTTCTAAGCTTTCCCAGAGTGCATTACTACAGGGATGTTTATCTCCTCTAAAGAGGAAGTAGGCTCTCAGTGCTTCCTCAGATTCCAGGGAAACAATTCTATTTTGGCCTCTAGTCTGGAATTGTATACTAGGAACCCTCTCCTCCCTGCTGCTGCCCTTGCCTGACCTTCCAGCCTCCACTGAGCATGGCCTCTGAGAGGAGGCAGTGAGGGACTGTGGAAGGTTGCCTTTCATCTATCAGCACAAGGCAACTTTGAGCTCCAGCTGCCATCCTGTTCTCCGTACTGGGAGGTGGAGACCTCTCTGCCTCCTGATTCCAGGCCTCCTCGAATTCCCAACTTAAATCTCACCTTCTACAGGAAGCCATACTCTACTCCTTTTCATACTAGGGCCTTTATTCTTACTTCTTTCTGTATCATCCTGTTTGTTGTCTGCTTGTAATCTCTCCTGTTAGATCATGAGCTCCTTGAGGGCAGGGACTCTTGGCTTCTTAGCTATCCCCAGCACTTAGCCCAGTGTCTCCCAAAAAACAGCAAGTGAGGCTTTGTTGTGCTGGTGTCTCTCTTCAAGGTCTTTCACTAGGTGGCTGATGCTGTCTCTCCTGCAGAAGCCAATCCCACTGACGAGGTTACCCAAAGAGGGTAAGGGTTGCCTGAGACCCCAAAATACTAACATGCCAAAAGAATTCAACTCAAGTCTTCTCAGCCAAAGAAAAGTATAATTTATTGAATGTTCAAGTTCACCATATGGGGTAGAATCTCAAGGAGCCAGTCTATGCTAGGGCATTCTATGGTGCTCTCACAGAGCAAATCTGTGCCAAGCCATTCCATGGTGCTCTCACACAGATGGAGGGAAGATGGGGTCTTATATACAGAGGAATCTAGGGATGGTTCAGGGGAGGAGCCTGGGGAGGGTCTTCAGGAGGAGCCAATGAGTTCAGACTCCAGTAATGAGTTTGGGGAGGGACTTCAGGTGGAGTTAATGAGGTCAATGCAAGAGTGGATAGATATTTTTATAGGCTCCAGGGTGGGAAGCAGATGGACAATGGAGGGCAAGGCCAGTAACAGAGGTTTGGGCCCAGCCACCCAGAGACCCATGGCCTCTGCAAATGCCCCACCAAGTGGGAAGACCCAACCAGACCTCAAGGGGCTCCCCAAAGACTCAAGGAGAGCTCAAGGGGTGGGGGTACCAGAGCCTACACTTCATTGCCACCACTTGGGTGCCCAGGAAGAGAGAAGATGGCAACTGCCTTCTGAGATGGCTCTGCTCTTTCCACTCCTCCCTAAATGAGGTTAGTTTGCACATGAGGCAGCTTTACCATTCCTCATGGAGAGAGAGGTTTCCATCAGAATCTCTGAAGATCTTTTCCACCTTTCTTTTTTGCTGTGGCCTCTTGATTGCATTTTCACTTTTAAAACTCCTTCAGACTCTCTTTAAGTCTCCTCAGGGTCTGCAGTCACTTTGCCAGCTTCTGGCTTCCCCATGGAGGAGACCCAGGACACACTTTCTCTCTCCCTCTCTCTCCCTCCCTCTCCCTCCCTCTCCTTCTCTCTCTCTCTCTCTCTCTCTCTCTCTCTCTCTCTCTCTCTCTCTCTCTCTCTCTCTCTCCCTGTGTCT
>CM053601.1:119479-162825 GCA_028646575.1 Pseudocheirus occidentalis
GTCTCTCTCTCTCTCTGTCTCTCTCTCTCTCTCTCTCTCTCTCTCTCTCTCTCTCTCTCTCTCTCTCTCTCTCTCTCTCTCTCTCTCTCTCTCTCTCTCTCTCTCTCTCTGTCTCTCTCTCTGTCTCTGTCTCTCTCGGAAAAGTTCCTTCATTCTGTGTTGTTTAGTATATATTCTCTTGTCTGTCTTCTCTGATTATGTTTTGCTATTGAGTTGGATTAATGGGTTTCTTTGCTACTTCCTCTGTGTGTTCATTGTGGAGCCAATATCTGATGGGAAGGGAGTCAAGCTTTAGATAAAAAATCTCCTGCTCATTTCCCCATTAAGAAACTGATTACCGAGTTTAGCTTGAACCTGGAAATCTCATCCCATAGACTAATAATAGTGCTGGGAGCAGGTCGATATCAGTCTGGTCTGATGGCCATTCTCTTGGAGGAGAGCAGTGGCCAGACTTCCAGACTCAATCTCCTGCTTTCCCTTCTGGCAGGAATTAGTCTCCCTTGGAGAAGGGTCAGGAGAGAAGAGGCAGCATTGGTTTTATTTGTACAAAATCTTTGAATTTTGTTATTAAAATTATCTGCTCTGTCTTCTGTGATCCTCTCTATCCCTTCATCAGTCATGAACATGTTCCCAATCCATGAGTAGGAAAGATCATTTCTTCCTTGCTCCTCTCATTTGTTTACAATCTTCTAGAACAACAGACACATCACACCATGTACCAAAAGGAAGCTCCAAATGGATGTGGGACCTAGACATGCTTCTCATTTCTGTCAGACTGCCTTTCACTTTTCCTAGCAGGTTTTGTTTTATTTTAAGTGAATCTCTAGCCCAGTAACTGGGATATTTGGGTTTCTTGAACACTAGGCTCTGAGGTTTGTTGGCGACTGAATGTCCTGTGCCCCTAGTCCAACTCTGTGTTTTAAACCAACCGAACAATCATTGTGATGGTTATTGTGCTATCTCAGAATTTGAGATATGGTGTGGGTAGTCTTAGCTTTCCCCATCTTTCCTCCCATTAAGTCTCTAGAGATTCTTGACCTTTGTTTCTCCAAATGAATTTGCTTACACACACACACACACACACACACACACACACACACACACACACACACACACACACACGCTCACACGTGTAATCTTTTGGTAATTTGATTGGCATGAAATTGAATAAAGTAACTTTGGTTAGCAGTATCATTTTTAATATATTGTCTGCCTTCTGATAAGCAGTTCCCATTTCTCCAATTACTTAGCTCTGTTTTGATTTCTGTAAAGAGTTTGATAGTTGTATCCAGGTGAATTTTAGTAGCTTCTATTAAACAAAAGTTATTTTTCTGCCCCTTTAAGCCATCACAGTGTTCACCTATGAAGGAGGCACTCTCTCACATTCTTCTCTACTTGATTCATTTATTTTTCTTTATGCAGAAGTAATTTTTATGCCTTTTCCCAGCACAAAGCAGCTCACATAGTACAGGGTAGCTCCTTATAGCAGCATGGCGATTGACTTACATCAAATATATTTTGTTCTAATTGGTTCTGGTGTCATTTTTGCCTTTCTGTGCCCTTTTCTCAGCTCCAGTAACTTGTTCAAATCCCTCCAGTTGAGGTCATAGTCCTCATCTATTCTTCCTCATTTTTGTCCTCTCTTCTCACTTTATATATTTTTTTGTTTGCTTCCAGAAGTTAGTTTTCTGCCTGTCCACTGACAGCTGATTTAGGAACCAGTCAATAAGCAGAGATGTGTTTCAGCACTCACTATGGGCCAGGCAAGAAGATTGGTAGAGTGGGGAGGGGAAGGAGACTGGGCTTTGGGGACAGTGAGCTCTGGGCTCAGGTGCTTCCTATGACACACACTAACTGTGTCTAGACCACTCTCCTACATGCAGAGGACTTTCCCAAGGAAAAAGGCTGGCCATCCAGACCTTTGCCCATTTCCCAGGGTGATGCCCTTTCTCCCACCCCCGATTCTTACCTAGTGTATTACAATGGCCTCAATAGCAGTCATCAGGTCTACTGTCCTTTCCTTCCTGCACACTCTGGTCCTGGGGACCACCAACCTCCTGGCTGTTCCCCCAGTGTGACTCTGCATCTCTCTGGCTGCCCCACATGCCACCTCATTTCTGCCTCCTGGCTCCAAATCTCAGGCAGAATCCTGTCTTACATGAGGAGCCTTTCCCAATTCCCCTTAGTACTAGCATCTCACCTCTGAGGCTGTATCCAATTGACCTTGTATGCAGCACACCTTGTTTATGCCTAGTGGTCTGCATTTCATCTCCCCCTTAGACTGTCAGCTCCTTGAGGGCAGGGATTGCTTTTTTACCTCTTCTTTGTAGCTTTGCAACTCTAACCTTAGCTCATTGCCTGGCACTTAACACTAAATGCTTAATCAATATTTATTGACTGACTCACAAAAAGTGCAGGTGTGACCAGACAACTTCCCTGTTTAAAAGGCTTTTTGTGTGAATACTAGGGGTGGATGGGTAGGCATCCAGAGTGCAAAGGGCCTTGGAGGCAGCTACACCAGCAGCAGCAGCTTTGAGAGCTCTCAGCCCAGAGACCATAAGATCCATAAGATTGCAGGGGGTGAGGGGGGGTGTTGAACAACTGGTTAGAGAGAGATCACAGGAGACCCTTTACTGGCAGTGGGGGCTGATGGTGCTGATTGGCAGCTCTATTGCTTATACACAGTTGTGTGTAGCAGTTCCACGATGGAGAAGAGCACTTCCTGTTGGTTATAAGGGATCAGGGGCTCTGGTCAGAGTTCCAAGGCAGAGAGAAGCACAAGTTCTTACAGCCGCAGGAATGCAGGGGCCCTTCCTGAATAAAGACCAGAGCCCAGAACTGGAAAGCAGTGACCACACATCTCCCCAGGCTTACACCACCTTGGAAACAATGAAAACTTGCTGACCCCTAGATTGGGACAGAGCTTCTCCATCCCCCAGGGGAGTAGAGCCCAACATTAACAAAGTGGAAAGCCAAAAAGAGACAACAACAAAGAATTTGGTCTTTTTGGCCACCAAGGTGGCTTTTTATGTAGTCAAGATACAAAATCGTATAGTGGAGAAAATGAAGACAAAGGTAAAATGACTTATTCAGGGTCACATGGCTAGATTCCAACTCAGATCTGCCTCTTCCCAGGCCTAGGAGAAACTTCCCCAAAGGTACTTCTCATGTTGGCTCTGCAAGGGCCAAGAAGGTCACAGCCTGGTTGGTCTCAGTGAAGTGGAGTAGGTCATCCTGTGGGGATGGAGAGAGGTAGACACCTCCAACAGGTGCATTATTACTCTCACTAGTACTAAGAAGGAAGAAGCATCAATTAAACACCTTTTGTGTACCAGCCAAGGTGTTGGGCATACAGATAAAGCAGTCCCTGCCTTCTCAGGTCTTTCACTCGATTGAGAGAAACAGCTTGTCCAGGTGCCTGAGGTCTCTCAGTGGAGGTAGTGCTGGGCTGAGCTTTGAAAACGTTAGGAAGGACATGGGTCACAGCCTGGGCAAAGGCTCACAGGTGGGAGAATGGGATATTGTGTTTGAGGAGCAGCAAGGAGTTGGCTTTGGCTGCATTCAAGTGTAAGTGCACAAGGACTGGATAGAATCCATTGGGAAAGAATGTTTTAAGTCAGGTTGTGAAGGGCTTTAGAAGTCCAAGGATATGGGAAGGAGCCAGTGGAGTTTGTGGAGCAGTCCTTATGGGGTAGGTCTGTGTCTTAGGAACCTCCCTCTGGGAGCCACATGGAGAATGGAGTGGAAAATTTGGGAGCCCCATTTGGAGGCCATGACAGTAACCCAAGGCAGGAGGGGGTCACGAGTGCCTGCAGAGGACCATGGCTGCCTTGGTAGAGAGAAGGGGTTGGGTGGGAGAGAGATTAAGAGGCAGAGTCCTCTAGACTTGGCAGAGCCCTGTGGGGCCCTGGGAAGGGCAGGGGATTTGAAACCAAAGGACCTGATGTCACCACTTAGCAGGGGATGCTGGTCAAGCCCATTTCGGGGCCTCAGTTTCTTTTTCTATAGAAGGAGAAGACTAAACTCCTTCTCCCTAAGACTGGAACGTGTTCCCATTATTTACTTTTCCCAGACTGACCTAGGGAGGGAGGATGGATGAATCACCAATGCCCCTCAGAAAATGGGTCTCTGGGAATTCTAGCTCTGGTTGGAAGAAGGGAAGATAATGCCTCAGAACTGCCTGGGAGCCAGGAGGATTCAGCAGGCTACAAGGCCTGTGGGATGCCCTTAGCTGCATAATTGGGGTAGGTGTGGCAGGGCCTGGGACCAAGGGAATGTGGGAGGGCGGGCTGCTTTGGTCCAGCCTTGACACAAGACCTCAGCACTCCCCCACCCTCCCCATTCCACCCCCCCCATAGGGTTACTCCCTGGATATCCATGGCCTAGGCCTCACCAAGGCTGTTTCTTGGTCCAGAAATGGCACCATGTATAGAGCCCAGGCTCTGGTGACACTGACCTCCTTGAGGCGGCACCTGGGGGCCACAACCAGCACTTCAGGGGGCCCTGAAAAGAGGATTCTTCCAGACACAAACATCCTCTGTAGGGGCATTACCTAAGGTACCCACCTGGGTTGGTGGCTTGGTGACCAGGCTAGCAAGCAAAGGAGGAGTGTGGTTGATGCAGGAAAGGACCTCAGGGTGCTTGAGAACCTACCCCGGCCTCTCCACAGGAGGAAGCCAGGTCTAGAGGCTGAACCTCCTGGCTCCTGGCTCGTGTGTGTGTGTGTGAACCCCTGCCCGTGCATGTATATGCACCCCCACAGGGAACACAGTAGAGTTGGGGCTTGAGCCCATAGCATTGGAGAAGAGACTTCCATTGGAGGGGAAGGAAGGACCCCCTACAACCCTGAGGGATAGAGAGAGGGCCAAGCTTTGCTGGAAGGCCACCACAGAAACTTCTCCTGGCCCTGGCCCTCTCCGTCCTCTCCTCCTCTTTGTGAAGGGCACCCCTGACCTCCAGGCTCCCAGCTTTACAGCCTTGCCCTCCTGTCCAGTTGTGAAGTTTGTCGGGCCTCTCTCCACAGCCTGCTCCCATCCACCCGTTCTCTCCCCTGATTTGGTCATGGGAGGCCTCATGTAGGCCCTCATCACCACTGTCTCATAGCTGGCGTCTGAACAACCCCAAACTCACCACAGATGCAAAGTGACAGTCACTTATGTGACCATGTCACTTCCCTGCTCAGGATCTCCAGAGGATAACATTATGCCTCTGGGACAAATTACAAGCTCTTCTGTTTGACATTTAAAGGCCGTTCTAATCTGACCTTCACCTATATTCCCAGCCTTATTAAACTTTACTCCCCTTTCTTTCATCCAATCAAACTGGCCTTGCTGCTTGTCACACACATCTAGGACATTTCATCTCCAGTCGCCATGCCTTTGTCTAGCTGTTGTGCATGCCTAGAATGTGCTCACTTTCCACCTCCATCTCTTAGGATGTCTTGCTTCCTTCAAACCTCGGTTCAAGAGTCTCTTCCTCCATGAAGCCTACCCTGCTCCCCCAAACTGCTTGGCCTCCATTGTGCTCAGACCTACAGGCACATTTTCTGTTTTGCCCCAGTCGATTTCAGGTAGGGGTGGTTTTCTTTTTTTTTCTTCTATTCCTCTCTCCTAACAAAGCACCTGCCCTTTAATGGGCACTAATTGATAAATGCCTAGAGTTTTAGCTTCTCAGAGGCTATCCAAGCTAGCTCTCTGCCCTGCTTTTGCAGATAAAGAAACTGAATGGCTAGCCCAAGGCCACACAGGTAATAAAGTCTGAGGCAGGATTCCCACCCTGGTCCTCTGACTGCAGAGGGTATTCCCTGAGAGCTGGGCTGGGAATCTGTGATTCTGCAACACAGGAGTAGGTAGGCTTTGGGGCTGGAGCCAGGGTTACTGTGGGACATAGGGGGTCAGTTAGCACCTGTTTGGGTAGGGGCTGAGAGCCACATCTCTTCTAGAGCTAAGGACTTCCTCTGGTGGTAATAGGAAGGTGGTTCCTTCCTCAAGGGAGGTTGAGCCCCTGGGTCAGAACAACTGCCAGAGGTAAGAGCTGTGCTAGGACAGTCATTGGCTAGTTCTGGGCCCTGTGACTGAGAGAAGGGCATGCTGACCACATACTCCCAATAATGGGCACTGGAGATATGACTTCGGGAGGCCTGTAATCACACATTTGTAGCCTGTAGGGGTTACAACTTTGGAGGTAGTAGGGAGCCACTGGGGCTTATGGAGAAGTCCTTATGGGGCAGACCTCTAGCAGTCACATGGAGGATGAATTGGGAAGAGCAGGGAGTCCAGTTTGGAGGTCATGCCAGTAATAGAGGACATCATGAGTGCCTGCATAGGACTGTCGTTGAGAAAGGGGGGCTGACCACATGCTCCCTAGATAGCAGACATTGGACACATGACGGTGGCCCATGGGGGTTGCAATCATTCCCCTGAACCTTTCTTCCATTGATGGCACAATATGACACATGCATTCTCTTGGGAGTAACAATTTGTACATGGAAAAGTAAATAAGTATATACAAAGAGGCCAGAAAGTCATTTTGTACTGTAGGCTGAAGGGCTCTGGTGATCAGGGACTGAGCACAGGCTTCCCATAGGAGAAGCTCAGGTGAGCTTTGAAGGAAGCGAAGGCGGAACACCATGAGGCAGAAATGAGAGGAGTGTGCATTCCAGGGCTAGGGAGCAACTTATTTAAAGAGAGGTGGCATGTCTGGGCAGAGAAGGGAAAGAGGGAGTGTGTGGAAGAGATTACTGGGCACAAAGTCTGGCACTGCCAACTGGAAGCAGCTCTGGAGGGGCTTTAGAGGAGGGGGAACATATCCTGGAGTCCATAGGGCACCCTTGGATGATCTGGAGCTGTGGTGGATGAGGTGCAGGCTCTGGGAACCCCCTTGAACTCTCCTTGAATCTTGGAGGTACAGGCTTTGGGAAACCTCTTGAACTCTGACTGAATCTTCCCACTTGATGAGGCATTTGCAGAGGTCATAAGCTTTTCATGGTGGCTCTGCCCAGACCTCTGTTACTAACCTAGCCCTCCATTGTCCATCTACTTCCCAACCTTGAGCCTATCAAAATATCAATCCACCCTTAAACTGGCTCAGTCCAACATTGTCTGATGGCTCCAGGTAGCCTCCAACAACTTTCCACCCTTAATCGCTCATTAATCTTATTAACTCTTCCTGAAGACCTTCCCCAAACTCCTCCTCCAGACCACAGCTAAATTCCTCCCAGAACCTTCCTGTGTATAAGATCCCTTCTTGCCCCAGTGTGTGAGAGATCCATAGAATGACCTAGCACAGACTTGCGCTGGCCTGCTTGCCCAATGCAAGCCTTACCTAGGCTCCTTAAGAGTCTACCCAATATGTCGAACTTTTAATAAACTTTACTTTTCTTTGACTGAGAAGACTTGAGTAGAATTCATTTGGCAGGATCCAGCGTGTTGGTATTTTAGGGTCTCTAGAGTAACCCTTATGGAGGATCATCTGGAGCTGTGGTGACATGGTCAGACTTTGCCTCTAAGAGAATCTGCTTCATTACGTAGAGCAGTGTTTCTCAACCTTCCTAATGCCAGGACCCTTTAATACTCGTATGTGGGCGTATCTGCATGTGGATGGACCCGCCTGGAGACAAATAGAGGAGCGGTGTCTTGGATCTTAAGACCATGAGAAATATATGTTTTCCAATGATCTTAGGCAATCCCATTCAACCCCGAAAGGGGTCGTGACCCACAGGTTGAGAACTGCTGACATAGAGACCAGGTTAGGGGAAACACAGAACCCTTCGGAGGGATTGTAATTGAAGAGTGGGTCTGCAAGTGAGAAGGGACAGAGCAGAGCAATGTGGAGACAGATTTGGAATCTGGATGGTAGAAAAATGAGTAGGGATAAGTTGAACACTATCATGCAATTGGGAACCTGCATGATTAAAGAATTCAGGTGTTCTCCCTAGATATGGGGAAACGTAATGAAATATATCTTTTGGACATGTTGACTCTGAGGTACCAATGGAACATACACTTGGAAATATCCAATAGGTGACTCAGAAACTGAATATATTGACCTAGGGATCATGGGCACAGAGAAGATAATTAAGCCCATGGGAGCTGAGGAGCTCTCCAGGCAAACAAGGAGAAGATGGCTCGGTTGAGAACCTTGGGGTATGCTCATGTTCTTGGTTGGGACAAGGAAAAGGAAGAGAGGAGGAAGGGTAGATGATGGGAGGAGAAACAGGAAAAAGGGCTGCCATTTTTACAACTCTGTAGTATGGGTTATTGTGAGAAGGTTTAGGGGTGCTAAAGACCCCTCTTTGTGGATAACCTCTTCACCTTGACCCTGTTACAATCCCCCATAGGTGCTCTATTTCCAAGTGCATGGAGTCTGAAATTCCCTTAGCCAATAAGAACTATGTATTATTTCACCTCTCCCTGGGTCCTCCTTCTAAAATAGATTCATCTTCAGCACCAAGACCTGCAATTCCTCCATACCTTCCCAGGCCATCAGTCCTACTCTGTCCACATCCTGTCTCTTCACCTTTTAGTTTGTCAGTTAAACACGCTATTCTCTGCTCATAATGCCTTGGTAGCTATTCCTGCCTTGCAAAACTCAAATCCGGACTATTCTTATCATCCTGTTCCTATTGATGAGGGTGAAGGGTTTGCAGGGATTTCTAAGAAATCCTTTAAAGGTTCTTTTAGTCTGAAATGAATTCCCTGGACTCAAGCAATCTTTGCAGGATTGTAAAAGTTTGTTGTTATGCTGACTTTGCAGAGGGCAGGAGAGTAAGGGGACCTGAAAGCTGCAGGAATTAGAGATACAGATTATATAGTAATAAAACCACAAATCAGGTATCGATTATGCTAACAATGTGTGTAAGAGTGGGCTTAGGAAGGAATTAAGGAGTGGTCAGTGCTTAAAGGGACATGCACTTTTTATATCAACTGCGCAGGCGTATTGCCCATAATTCACTGGGAGAAACCCCATGGGGGGGTGGCTACCAGGAGATGTGTTTTTTGCCTTAAAATATCACTAAGTCAGATAGTAGTCAATTCTGACTGAGAAGGGCCCAGTCTATTACCTATAAATATCCTGTTAGACAAGATGGATGCTGGGAAAATAGACTAATTGGGGATCCAGGATGTGCCTGATTGTGGGGGATTATCTTACTGATAGTCAACTGAAGGATTCATAGGTTGCAGCTGGCTACTAGAACAAGGGAGGTATACATTTCTCTGAACTAAAGTGTTTGTTTTATAAAATGCTTTAGTGAAGGATTCATAGGTTCAGGGATAAAGCAGTTTATTAATTGCAGCTAGGCAGAGTTAATGCTTTATGGCTGGGGGAAGTGTGATTTTACAACTTAATTGCACAGGCTTTGACAAACATAGGTGCCTGAATACAAGTGTGATTTTTACAAACTGGAGTTAAAACTGAATGTTACAAACAAAGGCACCCCAGCACCCCATGGATACTTAAAAGTTTTCTGTAACTAGGGAGAAAAGACCCAAAAGTTTTTTTTCTTTTTATCTAATCTAACCAGAACTCTCACTGAAGCAAACAGCTCTCTTTCCTTCTTCCTAATTGATTCTCTTAAACAAAAGTAAAACTTTTTTGTTGTTACATTTTAAGTTCTGAGTTATGTCCTTCCCCACCTCCCAATCTCTCATTGGAGAAGTGAACATTAGATATAGATAACACACAAAACTATGCAAGATACACTTCCACATATCAGTTCTTTCTCTGCAGATGAACAGCATCTTTCTCCATAAGTTCTTTGTAGTTGATTTGGGTATCAGAAATACTCTTACTTAGTCATTCGCAGCTGCTCTTTAAGCAGTGTTACTATTACTGTATACAGTGCAAAAGTTCTCCCATTACAGTGGAGGAGAGGATAGGGTTAAGGGTGGGCAGCATGGGAAATTAATTCTCATTAGAGCTGGGTTAAAGAGGGATTAACCTATACATCTAGCCGGGCATAAAAGTCTTTTTAATTTGCAGGGAAATAGGAGGGTAAGGGGATAGGATAAGGGAGGGACACTTAGAAGGGTGTGGGGGTTAGGGAGACAGTACTGTGCTGTATGAAATGACAAGCAGGTTGATTTTAGGAAAAAAACGTGGAAAGATTCTAAACCCAGCAGGACTCCAACCCTGCAACTCTGCTCACTGGAGTGTATTCTCTTATCTTATCTGCCACTATACCTAGTTCCCCTTCCTCCCCTGATTAGCTGTCTGCCTCCCATACCAGCAATGGGACAAAAGCTCCCAAAGGTCCAGACATCTGCACACATGCAATTGCAAATCACTGAGGACCAGACTGCCACTGCAGAGGACCTGATCTTTCCTAATGTCCTCTCAAGTTGTCTAAGGCTGGACTACTGCTTTACCACAACTTTTAATTATTTTTGCTGCTCTAAAATTCACTTAGAGGTATTATTTTAAGTTGTCTGGGGGTAGGGGCTTTGGAAGAGCCTGGTAATTTCCTGCCTTATTCTGCCATCTTCCCCAAGCTAGTTATGATTTGTGAATTTGGAGTGAATTGCCTTGAAAAGAAGCAAGTGTGCTTTCTTTAGAAATCTTTAAACAGAAGCCATATGCCTGTTTTTTATGTTGTAGAGGGATTCTTGTGCAGCTATAGTTGGCCTAGCCCAGAACTTAGAAACATGTTTTGTGTCCTGGCCCCCTTTGGCCATCAGTCTGGTGAAGCCTAAATCCTGGTTTTAAATGACTAAAATAAAATGCACCAGATTATAAAGGAAACTAATTATGTTGAAATATTCTATTGATGTATCCATGTACTGCTGTATCCATGTACCAATGTATCAATATATCCTTATATCCATGTATCTATGTATCCTTGTATCAATATAGCCATGTACCAATGTAGCCATGTACCAATGTATCCTTCTATCTACTATTCACGTATCCATATATTTACAAGTTTATTCGAGAGCCCAGGTTAAGAACTCCTAGACTAGATGAAGGTAACAAGGAATACTACCACCAGAATATTTTTTGATCAAGCAAAATACACATATGTGACTATAGATATTTCCTTTCACTTCTTCCCATATCCTGTCATTCAGTACTAATCAACCTGGTTCACTGTGGGGTTAGAAGGAAGTTTAAAGGTCATTAAACCCTAATGTATCATTTTACTAATGATGAAACTGAGCTTCAGAGAGCACTTGGGAGAGTGGGGAAGGGTGTGAGTTTAGAGCCATATATACTAGTAAGTATAATGTGCAGTGTTAGGATCATAAGATTTAGGGATGAGAGAGAAGGGGGGAGAGAGAGAAAGGAGAAAGAAGAGAAAGAGAGAGAGCAGGGAGAGAGGGAGAAAGGGGGGGAAAAGGGAACAAGGTGGGGAGGGAGGTTTAGATAGACATGATAAATGGATGGATAGCACATTTCTCAAGAGTTTGCTCTATGCCAGGCCCTATATCTTGTCTGAAGTGTTTGGCAGACAACTCAGGAGCTGACCTTTAGAAAAGATAATCTCTGCAGGGATGAAGGGAGCAAGCTTTCTTTGCAATCCCGAGGTAGAGAGGAGACCTACTGCAGCAGGAGGAAAGCAGTGAGTCCATGGCTCTTTAAAAGCTGTCTGGTGAGGCTCTGAGGTCCCTCCTTTCTTTCTGCCAGAACTGCACAGTCCATCCACATTCCAGAGCAGGAGAGGAAGTATCTTAGCAATGCCCACATTCCTGGGGGCTCCAACAAGGCTATTAGCCATTATATCCCTGCCCCCACAGCCCCTAACTCCAGCTCGCTTCCCAAGAAGCCTTGGATGTTTCCCACATTGTGTTTATTCTTAAGTCCATTCAAGAATGCCCCCAAAGTCCCAGTGTCAGCCATGGTCAGAGCTAGCCTTCTGCCTTATCTCTAGAACATGGATGGATAGTCCCATAGTAGGAAGAGGGGGCAGGAGGAAAAGAAGTGGGGACAGGAAAAAGAGGAGAAAGAGGAGGAGGCATAGAAGGAGAAACGGAGGAGGAGAAGACAAAGGAAAAGGAGAAATGGGAGTAGAAGAAGAGGAGAAGTAAAGGGGAAGGAGAAGGCAGGGGATATGTAGGGGGCAAGGTTCTTTGGTCCTCTAGGACCCCATACCAGCCAGAGGGCCTTTCCTAGAGCCTGCTAATTATGCAAAAATTTGCATGAATTGGCTTTCCTGGCAGGGGGGGGGGGGAAGGGGAACAAAACTATGCCTGCTTCTAGTGACCCAGAGTACACATCTGTCTACCCCAAAATAAAGCTTACAATGTATTCAAGAAATTACAGATTCAGAGCCCCTACTCCACCCCTAAAAGCCCTTTTAGAATCAAAATGCTTTGTTTGTCTAATGTACTGTTGCTCTTGTGCATGCCAAGAAACCCACAATATCCCTCTAGGAGGAGTGGGAAAACCAATTGAGAATGGAAGGCAGTATGGAGGGGAGCAAAGAACCTGGGTTCAAATCTCATCTCTGTACTCATTAGTTATGTGACCTTGAGTGTGAGATGAACACTTTATATTTACAATGAGGAGAGGGAAAGAAGGAAATTGAACAAATGGTTCATTAAGAAGCAATAGGGGGTTGGGGGGTGGGGGGGACAGAGTTAAGATGTTGACATAGGAGTAGCAAAACTCCACAGTTCTTCCCATAACCACCTCAAATACCTATAAAATATGACTCTAAACAAATTTTAAATCTCCAGAACTCACAAAATGACAGAGTAACAAAGCTCCCTCTGAAGGCAACCTGGCAGGCAGACGGGAAGGGGATCAGCAACACATGAACCCATGGCTGTAGCCCTAGGGCCACCAGAACAAGCCAGGGCTGGAGCACAAATCACCGGCAGCTGTGGCATTTTCCAGAATTACCAACCCATAAAAAACAAGCACTAAGTGAAAGGTCAGTGGAACTCAGATAAATTCGGGAGAGAGGGTCAGGCCAACTGCCCCAGTTAGCTAGAAGCGGCTGAAGCAGCAGCATTGAAGCCACCTCCATGTGGCTGCTTCAGAAGCTCCCTGCCTGCAGATTGCAGGGGGGCCAAGCCATCATTTAGAGGCTAAGTGCTCTTGCCTTGAGCTGTCCGGATCCCAATGCGGGAATTTAATCAATTTAGATATTTAAAAGACACACTGAGAAGATAGAGGCAAAACTATCTTTACTTGGTAATGATATGGTGGTTTACTTAGAAAACCCCAGAGAATTAGCAAAGAAACTGATACAATGAGCAACTTAAGATAGCAAGACAGGAAAGGAGACCATAAAAATCACCATCATGTCTTTGCAACAGTAACAAAATCTAGGAAGACATAATAAAGAGGGAATCCTCAGAGTAACTGGGAAAAACAAAATAATGCACAGCATAGTTGGAATTCCATTAACTATGGCACTCTAGAAACATAGATACAATTATAAAACATCCTTCAAAGAAATAAAGAGTAACTTAGATATGTTTTAAGGCTATTTGAAGCTCTTTTGTCTTTTCCTACATTTGGAAGAAAAGAAACTATCATGGACTTAGAGTTTTCCAATGCAACAAATGGCCTTTTAAATCTCTCAGAAAGAAATGCAGTTTGTTTTCTTTTTAATATATGGAATAAAACAAGAATAACATAGTACAATAAAAAAGATGATTACACATGAAACTATATGTCTACTATGCACAACCTGCTGTTCCTTTCAAATATACAACAAAATTATAATGTAATTTTTTTCTCCCTCCCTCCCATGTCTACCATTATATAATACACATGTGCATATACATGCAAATTTACTCTATACATACTTTATTTATCAGTTCTTTCTTGAGTGCAGATAGCAGATAGCATCTTTCTTCATATGTCCTTTATAATTAGTTTGGGTATTTATCATAGAAAAAATAACTTACTTGCTCAAAGTCATTCTTAAAAAAAATATTGCTGTTACTATACACATGCTCTCTTAGTTCTCATTTCATTCTTCATAATTTCATGGAAATCTTTCCACATTTTTCTAAAATTATTGCACTCATCAGCACAATAGTATTCCATCACAAGCATAAACCACAACTTGTTCAGCCATTCTCCAATTCATTGGAATCCTTGCAATTTCTAGTTCTTTGCCATCACAAGGAGAGCTGCTATGAACATTTTTAGAACATAGAGATTCTTTTCCTTTTCCCCTACTCATCTTTGGAAATAGACCAAGTAGTGATATTTGTGGATCAAAGGGTAAAGGTAGTTTAATAACTCTCTGGGCATAATTCCAGTTTGCTCTCCAACATATTTGGATTAGTTCTCAATTCCACCAACAACCAGTCAGTGTCTCAATTTTTCCATATCCCATCCAACATTTGTCACTTTCCACTTTTATCATTTTAGCTTAATCTGTCAGGTATAAAATGGTATCTCAAAATTGTTTTAATCTGCAATTCCCCAAGCAATAATGATTTAGAACATTTTTCATATGACCATAAATTGTTTTGATTTCTTCATTGGAAAACTGCCTTTTCATATCCTCTGACCATTTATCAGATAAATATCTCATGTCTAAAACATGTAAAGAACTTTGTCAAATCTATAAGAATGCCAGTCATTTCTCAGTTAATAAACTGTGTATAAAATTTGTTTTTTTTTGTTGTTTTTTTTTTAACCAATTTTCTGCTTTCCTTCTGATCTTGGCTATATTTGTTTTATTTGCACAAAGACTGTTTAATGTAACCAGAATTATCCATTTCACAGTTAACTTTGCTCTCTGTCTCTTGTTTATTTATAAACTATTCACCTGTCCATAAGTCTGACAAGTAATATATTCCGTGTTCTTCTCATTTTCTTGCAAAACCTCTCTTTACATTTTGGGCATGTATCCATTTTGACTTTATCTTGGTAAATGATGTGAGATATTGGTCCATGCCCAGTTCCAGCCACACTGCTTTCCAGTTTTCCCAACAATTTTTTAACAATGAATTCTTATCCCCAAATCTTAAGTCTTTACCCTTGTCAGATCTAAGATTATTGTATTTACTGACTGCTGTCAGTAAATTCCATTGGTCTCCCTTTCTATTTCTTAGCCAGTACCAGATAGCATTGAGAATTACGGCCTTATACAGTTTGAGATATGCTACTGCTAAACCTCCCTCCTTCACACTTTTTTTCATTATGTGCACTTTCATTGGCTGTCTTTCATACTTGAAATACTCTCCTTCCTACTCTCCACCTTTTAGCTTCCCTTCCTTCCTTCCTGATTCACCTCAAATGTCACCTTCTGAAGAAAGCCTTTCCCAGATTCCCCTTAATACTAATGCTTTCTCCTCTGAGATTACCTGTCATCTCCTCAATATATTTCCTACTGGACCCTAGCTAATTATATGTTTGGGCACCTAGGTCACACAGTGGATAGAGCCTTGGGCCTGAAGTCAGGAAATGAATCTTCTTGAGTTCAAATCCAGCCTCATATACTTAGCTGTGTGACCCTGGGCAAGTCACTTAAGTCTGCCTGCCTCAGTTAACTCATCTGTAAAATGAGCTAGAAAAGGAAATGGTAAATCACTCCATTATCTCTGCCAGGAAAATCCTAAACAGGGTCACTTAGAGTTGGAGAAGACCAAGCAACCAAATGTATGTGCTGACTTCCTCCTTAGAATGTAAACTCCTGACAGGCAGGGATGTTCGTGCCTTTCTTTGTGTCCACAACACTTAACACAGGGCTGGGCACATAGTAGGCCCTCAACAAGCACTGCTGCTGCTGCTGCTGCGCTTCATCTCCATCTTCTTTGGCTTCTTCTGCTTGACTGGCTAACTGGACAGTGTCACTATATGAAAAATACTAATACTTATAGGTTTAGTGCATTTAGGAAGAAGAAGAAGTGGCTCAAAGATAAGATCAGTGAACAGGCTAAATGAAGACTAATAAGAAAATAACCGAGGCCAGCATTCCTAAGGAACTCAGCATGGATATTTGGTCTGATCCCTGAAGGTCGAACAACCAAACACATCTGAGAATGATGACGTGGGGGGATGGGCCTCCCTCCCTTCCTTGCAGAGGTGGGGGATACCTGTGCAGAACTCTGTACACACTGTTACACTTGTTTGGGTGTTAGAGAAGAGGGAGCAAACTCATTTTCACTAAACTCACTTTCTTATTTCTTGTTACAGAGCCTGACTCTCATTCTAAGGAGAAGGAAGGTGCATATATATATAGGTTGTAGAAAAACCAAACATAGCAATCATTTTTTAAAGGACCCATCCTGAAGGGGGTTAGGGTTAGCCAGTGCAGTGATAAGCGAGCCAACCTTGGGGTCAGGAAGACCTGGGTTCAAGTCCCGACTAACATCTTCTCTCTACATGTCATTGAGCATCACACTGTCCCCAGACTGCTCTGGAACCCAAAGTTTCAGGAGGGTGCTTATCTATTATTGCTTATTGATAGAGAGGTAAGTTCCTCACTGGGAGCTCTACATGAATCACATTCTAAATCTGTTAGTTAACAAGCACATATTAAACCTTTACTGTGTGTCAGGCACTGTTCTAGATGTTGGGAATGTAAAGAAAGTCAGGATCAGTACCTGCCTTCGAGGAGCTTCCAATCTAATGTGTGTGTGTGGGGGGGAGGAGTAAACACAGAAACAGTGACATACAAGCTGTAGACAAGAGCTGGAAATGATCAACAGAGAGAAGGCACTGGAATGAGGAGGCTTCTGGAGAAGATGGAGCTTGATCTAGACAAAGGAAGCCAGGAGAAAGAGAGGAAGAGGTGAGAGGTGCAGGCTTGGGTCTGGGGTCTGGGGTAACAAGCAGTGAAAATGCCCAGAGGTGGGTAACAGAGTGTCCTGTTTGAGGGGCATCGAGGAAGCTGTTGTCATTGGATGAATGCCTTACAGAGAGAGGGAGGAGCAAGGTAGAAGGAGGCTGTGAAGGGGGAGCAGATTGTGAAGGGCTTTGCCCAAGAAGCTCTTTGTGGTTCATCCTGGAGGTAACAGGGAGCCACCAGAGTTTCTTGAGTAAGGGCATGTTATTTTCAGACCTGATCTTTTGGGAAAAAAATCATTTTGGTGGTTGAGTGAAAGATGGATTGGAGTGGAGAGAGCCTGAAGGCAGGAAGCACAATCTGGTGCATCAAGGTTCAACATGTCAACATCTGAACTCATTATCTTTACCCTCCCCACTTCCTGCCTTCCCAACTACTTTTGAGCACCCTACCATCTTCCTAGACCCTCAGATTCAACACCTAGAAGGCAGCCTGGATTCCTCATTATCTTTCATTCTCCAATAGCCAAGCTATTACCAAGGGGGAGTTCACCTGAACACCATCTCTAGAATCTACCCTTTCTCTCCTGGGCTGCTGCTGCCACTGTGGTGCAGGCCCTCATTACCTCACACCTCAAGGGGACAATTGCAGTTGCCTGGGAGTGGATGTACCTGCCTCAGGTCTCTCCCTGCTCCAATCCGCCCTCCATACAGCCACCTAAAGCAAAGATCTGACCATATCACTCCCCTAATAAATATACTCTAGCTTCCTATAGCTTCCAGAATCCAATACAAAATACACTATTTACTGTTCAAAGTCCTTCAGAACCCAGCCTCCCCTTCTCTTTCCACTCCTCTCATCCCTTCCTTCCCACCACACTCTTGACCTCCTGGATGTTCCACAAGCAAGACCCTCCACTGATGCTCTGCTCCTCCTCTCTGACTGTCCCCATGCCCAGGACACTCTTGCTCCTGGTCTCCACCCACTGACTTTCCTATATCCTAATTAAAACCCTATCTTCTATAAAAAATCTTTGGGAGGAAGACTTGGCTCCTCTTAATTCTAGGGCCTTCGCTTGGTTGATTAATTAATATGCAAATCTTATGCAGCCTGTGGATAGGTTGTTGTTTTCATATTATCTCTCTCTTTAGACTGTCAGCTACTTAAGGGCAGGGGCTGCTTTTGCCTTTATTTGGATCACCAGTGTTTAGCACAGTGCCTGGCACATGGTGGGTACATTATAAATTTTTTTTTTCCTTTTGGAGGGCAATTGGGGTTAAGTGACTTGTCCAAAGTCACACAGCTAGTTTTTGTGTCAAGTGTCTGAGGCTGGATTTGAACTCATATCCTCCTGACTCCAGGGTCGGTGCTCTATTCACTGCACCACCTAGCCGCTCCTAAATGTTTCTTGATAGACTGACTAGTGGCAGTGTCAGAGAGGAGAGGAGGGAAGAGGAGATATGGGGTGGAAGCTACCAAGGTAAAATTAGCAAGTTTGGCAGCAGATTGGATATGACAGTCAGATGGCACAGTGGGTAAATCTCTGGACTTGGAGTCAGGGAGGCCTGAATTCAAAAGAAGACACTTACTAGCTCTGTGTAAGTCACTTAACCTTTGCCTGCCTCAGTTACCTCATCTGTAAAATGGGTATTTATAGCATCAATCTCACAGGGTTTTAAGGATAAAATTACATAATACAAATGGCACCCTGTTCCCTGTCATTTCAGGGTTCCCATCAACCCCAAACTGATTCAGTACCTTCCACAGTAATAGGAAAGGTCAGTCGCATCTCAGCTACAGGAGCTCATGGAACTCTCTAACACTTCTCCAAATACATGGGATGATATTATTAGATGGTGAAGAAGGCAGACAGAATCCACAGCTCTTCCCCCTCTACCCCCACACACTTTTTTTCCCCTACTTAGAAACATTTTTTTTTATTATTTTTTTTTATTGAGAAGGACATAAGGAATGCTTAATGACCCATTGAAATCCAAGATAAGTGATGTGAGAGAAAGAGTTGGAAACTCTCAATGAGTCTGAGTTACCAGGCACAGAGGAGCTTCCTCTTTGAATTCAGGAGGAAAGTGGACAAAGAACTTGTTGGTATGAGTGTGGAGGTATTGTCTGTAATCACAAATCCATTTTGGAGACAGGAAGGAGCTCTGTGGGAAGGGAGAAGTTCAAATGGTAGGTTTGCCAAAAGGGGAAGAAAGCAATTGACCCAGACTCCAAGTCTTGGCAAAGCTCTGAAATATCTTTGAGAGAAACAATTATTAAATAACTAATAGTTACAATCAGGGAGAGGCAGGATTTATTCTTTTCTAAAATCTTCATCTCTACTAGGCCAACCCAGCATTTGAAAGACTTTGCTGATAATGATATTGGATTCACTTTCTCCTCAAGGGTTTTCAGACCCCACCCAAGTGGAGAAGCCCATTGGGTTCTGCTTAGGTTTGGGGGAGGATAGATTCTTTGATTATATTATTTACTTCCAAAGCATCCTCAACCTTGGGCAATCCAGTCAAAGGCATATCTCCAAGGCCCTCATTAGAATGGGTACACCTTTCATAATATTGATTATTTATTGCTCATTAACCAATCAGAGTTGATTCCCACCCTCAGAAACACCCACTCTTCCAAAGGCATATAAGCATTGAGTGGGTTCCATGAAGATCTTTGGTATTCAAGAGTGTTGCTGACCCCTTTTATTAATTATTGCTAGCCTAATTAACAAAATAATTACCCAGAAATTATTTCTTCATCTTTTTAAATACCATGCCCTATTAGAAAGATGGCTAGTAAGTGAGAAGCTACAGAGGAAGCAGGCAACAGAGTAAGCACACTTTGATCCTGGACAGGTGATGATGCCAGACTGATTTTCTTCTATTCACCTTCCCTCAGCCCTTTATTACTCAGTCATAATAATACCTTTGGAAACAAATGAACAAAATAGAAAAGGAGAGTAATTAAAAATACCAAGAACCAACCAATGAATCCAAAACACATAAAATGTGAAATCTTGACAGCATAGAAACGATGGGAAACAAAAGGCCCTTCTCCCATTCCTCTTCTCTCTACTAAAGTAACCAAATCAATCAAATGAAAAAGAGAGAAAAAATAAATGACCAAAATAAAAACACAAAGGAGGCAAATGTTCACCAGTGGAACCAAATTCCCAGTGCCTGCTACACACAATTGTGCGCTAGAAACCCATGGATAATTATCTAACAAAAACACGTAAGATCCAAATTAAACAATGTATTATTGATTGAGTCATATATTGCTCTCTCCCACCACCTGGGGGGGTAGTGCTTATTAACCCGTATATGTGGGTGGGGTGGTGATGAGGGTTGGTGAGGGGAGGGTCCCCCAAAGACCAGAGTCTATCTGCAATGAATTCACAGACTCAAGCATTCTTTAATTCAAGGTGGCAAGGGTTTATTGTAATACCAATATGGTGGGCAGAGCTCCCTAGGGAACTTGGCACCTAACAGGAATGAGGCTAAAGTTTATAGAGGAAAAGCAGTGGTTTATCTGGCAGATACACTAATTTTGACAACCTTGATCAATGACTTCATTCACTAGTGGAAACTAGAGAAAGGGGTTTCTTGGGTGTACTTCTGGTCTGTTACATCTGTAGTGAGATAGCTTTGAGAGGTGATAGCTATACCTTGACCTCTGTGTCCAACATGATACCTTTGGAAATCAATACATGATAATTCTGTGGTTATAAGACAGTCCTGTTTTTACAAGAGAATTTCTTCAGAGGTCAAGTTTTTCTTGTGATGGGGAAAGATAGTTTGTACTGGGGCCTGCTTATGAGTTATTGTGGGAAGAGGTAGATTCTCTTACTGGGGCCTACTCCGTCGCTACTGCTAGGTATAGTGTCCTTGGGCTGGAGAGAAAACTGGCAGAGATAGCGTTTTGAAGCTAGGGAGAAATGTGATCTTGGAACTAGGGTCCAAGCACAAACACCCAAGCACCCCCTCATGGGGGAAGCAGGAGCCAAAGCTACTTCTGTGCCCACCTGAGGGTTATGAATAGCCTCCCCTCCTCCTCTTCAGCCAGGCATTGGACAAGAGCCCTAGGCGGAGATGAAGTCTCTTCTCTCGACCAAGAGACCAAGACGACCAGGTCAATCTCTTGTGCCAATCAGAGATACCAGGACTCAGCCAAATCTCTGATTTGGGATTAGGATGTTCCTTTTAACTCCTATCACATCCTAGACTGCCAGTTTGTATACTCTCTGACCATGTCAGGATCTCCATTCAACAAAGCTATGAAGGGGGTGGTGGTGGAAAGAAAGACACATTAAAAAAAAATTAAATATTATTTAATTTTTCCAATTATGGACAATTTTGACAATTTTCAATGCTCATGTTTGGAAAGATTTTGAGTTCCAAACTTTACTCTCCCTCCTTCTTCTCCTCCTCCCCCTCCACAAGATGGCAAACAATGTGATATACATTATACATGTGCAATCATGTAAAACATTTCCGTATTAGTCATGTTGGGAAAAAAGAAGCAGAACAAAAGGAAGAAACCTGAAAAGAAGTGAGAAGAATACACTTCTGTCTGCACTCAGACTCCCTAGCTCTCTCTCTCTGGATGTGGGCAGCATTTTCCATCGGGAGTTTCTGGAGCTGTCTTGGATCATTGTATTGGTGAGAAGAGCTAAGTTGTTCATGGTTGATCATTTCATAGTGTTGCTCTTACTCTGCACAATGCTCTCCTGGTTCTCCTCAATCAGCATCAGTTAATGTAAGTCCAGGTTTTTCTGAAATGGCCCACTCATCATTTCTTCTAACACAATAATATTCTATTAGCATACTACAGCTTGTTCAGTCATTCCCCAATTGATGGACATCCCCTCAATTTCCAATTCTTTGTCATCCCTAAAAGAGCTGATACGATAATCTTTGTACATGTGGGTCCTTTTCCCCTTTTTTGATCTCTTTGGGATACAGACCTAGCAGTGGTATTGATGGACCAAAGGGTAGGCACAGTTTGATAGCCCTTTGGGCATAGTTCCAGATGACTCTCCCGATGGTAGGATCGGGTCACAACTCTACCAACAGTGCTTTAGTGTCCCTCTTTCTCCCAGATCCCCTTGAACATTTATCATTTTCCTTTTCTGTCACATTAGCCCATATTATAGGCACCAGGCCTCAGAGTTGTTTTAATGGGCATTTCTCTAATCAATAGGAAAGATATATTTATTAAGCTCCTCCTGTGTGTCAGGCACTAAATGCTTTACAAGTATCTCATTTGACTTTCACATTAACACTGGGAGGTAAGTTCTATTATTGTCCCCATTTTGCAGATGGGGAAACTTAGGCAGGTAGTGCTTAATTGACTTGCTCAGGGTCAGACAACTGGTAACCTCCATCTACTAGACAGCCTAGTGTCTGAGGCCACATTTCTACTCAGCTCTTCCGGACTCCAGATCAAATACTCTATCCACAGAGCTCTGGGCTGGTTGGCAGCTGCCCTCCGGGTGCTCCAGGACTCCATGCTGATACATACAAGGCAGCCCCTAAATGGGTGGCAAAGGGGCAGCTCCTAGGCCATTCTTGGACCTTTGCTTTGATTTCCTGCCTTTATTTGATGGGTGACCTAGTGCCCAGCTTCCAGGCTCAGGAAGGAAGGAGACTAGTCGGCTCTTGTGTCTCTTAACTCAATAAGGAATAAATTAAAATGACAATATTGGTAATGGGACCTCGGATCCTAATGAGAGCATCCATCAAGAACAGCAACAGCAAGCCTGGGAGGCAGGTCCTGTGTTTTCTTCCAATTTACAAGTGAGCAAAGTGAAGCTGAGAGAAGGTAAAAGACTTGTCCAAGGTCACAAAGCGAGTGTGGGTCTGAGATTCCATTTGAACTCAAGCCTTTCAGGGTCTGGCTCCATCTTTAGCCATCCTGGTCTCTGTCTGGCCATCGGACCCCGATGGCTCTGGAGGAGACAGTGAGGCTGGTCACTGTGCACAGCCCTGCCTCACTTAAACCCAAGTCACTTGTGTGTCATGGTGTCACCTCCCTGATGTCAGGATCCTTTTTGAGAATGAAGGACCATCACCACCAACAACCATTGGCTCCAGCTAGATCTGCCATAGCCTTTGGCTGTCCCATTTATACACATTTATACACAATCTTAGTACATTAGAGTGTGTACGTATTTTTTAACTCATCTAATCTCACAACATCCTGGCCCTTTACGAACAAGGAAACTCAGACTCTGAGAGGGGCAGTGACTTGTCCAAGGCATTAACATTAACATCGTTACCAGAATATGAACCCAGGTCTTCTGAATTCAACCCAGTTGAGGGCATGCCAGAGCCAATCCAGAGGGAAAGGTTCAATTTCCAATATGAACATTTCTGCCTTGGAAGTGTTCAACTGCTAGAAATCAGGGCTGGTTGTGTTATTTTGTTGATTTTCTAGACTTAAGAATGTGATGGAGAAAATGTTAATGCAGGTTCAACTTGAAAATATGTTCCACAGACATTTCTTTTTTCTTAAAGACCTGGTCATTAAACATTTCCCAGCACAGGCTGACTCTGTTGCCCTTTGTATGGAGCCATACTTTGAAAGGAGGGCCTACCCAGGATACCTTCATTCAGGCCCTCAGCCTCTTTGAAGGGCATGGCCCCATCTGGAGCCTGATGTTCCCAAGACCTTGGTGCATCCACGTTGAGGGCTCCCATGTCTACTCTATCCATTGTTCATAGATGCTAGCCTTGTGAGGAGCTCAGGAAAGTGCACTGCCCTGCTCTCCATTCAAGAGAATACCCAGGGGATGCTGGGGTGCCTGGGCATGACCTGTAGGGAGGAGCCACTGTTTCAGAGCTTTAAAACAGGCTGCAGCTAGGTTGGAGGGCAGTCACTGCCTGCAGAGACAGCTGGGTGGGGCTCCCATCTACAAGCTCTTCTGCTTACCAGTCTGGGCAGTGCCAAAGTTAGCAGTAGCCAGAGGGGAAGGCTGGGCCATTCCACAGGTGAAGAGGTGACCCTACCCATAGAGCTGCCCTGGCCTGACAGGACCGCTGCATGGGACTGGCAAAAGACACCCCTGCCACTCCTGCAGCCCAGTTCGGACTGCTTTATAGTCAGCTGAACAGGCTGAAATAAGCCCCCGAAGTACAGGGATGGGGAGGTGACAGAAAGGAGAGCCAGTGACTACGACTCAGAGGGATCCCTTCCCCTTTGTGATGCTCAGTTTCCCTATCTGTAATTAAGAACATTGGCCTGGGTGATTCTACAGTCCCTCCAGCCTTGCTGTTCTGTGAATGAGTTCAGCCCTTTACCCAATGCAGGTGTCTACAGGAGCGGGGAGACTACTCCGGAGATTTGCCTCTGGGCCAGGAGGGGGAGGTAGGGGAAGGGCAAGTTGGGGCTTATTTCCTTTTACCCTCATCCAGAAGCTTCTTCTGGGAAGATCATGATCATTTTTGTGAGGAAGATGGAGAGCTTGATTTTTTAATGAGTTTGTGATATTTAGGGTTTTGTGATTTGGACAAAGATACTTTGGATCTTTGTGATTGATTTAAAATGAGAACCTAAAATTCAGGTTGAATAATTTTGTTAAAAGAGCATAACTTTTTAACATCTTTATGGGAGATTAAGTGCAAACTGCCTTTCTGGCTGATGAGACTATGGGACCTGAAAGCCCAGGTCTGCCCATGTCACCCCTTACTCCAGAACTCTTGGGGCTCCCTAGCACCTCTGGGCACAAACACAAACTGCTCTGTGGGGACCCTCAGAGGCCTTCATAACCCAGACCCTTTCTACCTTTTCAGTCCAGTGACACTGGCCTCCTGGCAACCTCCTACACTGTCATGATCTGTACAACTGTCTCACTTGGACCTTTCCTCGGCTTTGCCACTCCAGAATTCTACTGGAGGCCTGGTTTTAAAGCTGTCTGGAGGGAATGTTGGGTTACTGTCTCTGCTCAACCCTGTGGGCTGTGTTATGGCATTTAACCTGAGTCAGGGACATAGGAGGAGGGAGGTGCTGGGAAAGTTCTAAGAGCCAGGAGGCCTATGCCTGAGGGCCGCTCCTGCCTCTTTCTTCCATCAACCTCAAGCCAAAAGTAAGGGTAGGCATAGACTAGCCAGATTTCTAGATCACTGTCTGAGGGATTTGAGTCAAGCCTGCTCAGTTTTACCAGCCAATTAATCAGTCAATAATCACTCATTAAGTACCTACTATGTGTCAGGGACTGTGCCAAGTGCTGGAGATACAAGAAGAAGCAAGAGACAACCCCTGCCCTCAAGGAGCTTGCAATTCAATGAGGGAGACCATATGCAAACAAATATATAAAAAGCAATACATACATACATACACACACATATATACACGTACACACACACATGCAGGATAAATAGGAAATAATGAACAGAGGAAAGGTACTAGAATTAAGAAGGGTTATGAAAAGCTACCTAGAGAAGATAGGACTTTAGTTGGGACTTAAAAGAAGCCAGGAAATTCAGTGTTTAAAGTAAAGGGGAGCATACCAGACATGGGGGGGGGCAGCTAGAGAAATCTCCTGAGCCAAAAGACACCAGGTCCTAGTTGTAGAACACCCAGGGAGCCTGTGTCACTGGATTGAAGACTACTTGACAGGGAGCTGTGTGTAAGAAGAGTTGGGAGAGGCCTGCTCAGTGTAAAACAGCTTTCCAGAGGGCTGCTGCTGTGAACAGCTTTAAGGTTCTGATCACATAGTATAGTGAACTCTCTGTTTATTCAGCAGTAAATTAAAGCAAAATATTTACAGAAAACAAAGTACAGCATTCACAATGTTATAACATAACAACTTATCACTAAAGTGGCCATATAGTTTTAGACAAAAGATATCATTCAGTAAGTCCTTAATTCAATAATCCTTAAGGAGAAAGCCTCCTTATGGGACAAAAAGTACAAAGGTCAAAGTCCTCCACCTTTAGGTCACGTTGTCTTAATTTCTGGAGCATAAAGTTCTTCTACCCGTAGGCCACAGTAAATCATGATCTTCTCAGTCAGCACTAGGTACCCAAGGAGAGGTCTTTTCATCTTGACTTGAGTCTGACTTTCATATTCCATGGTTCCTCTTCAATGGTCCTAGCTCCTGCCTGAATCTACCCAGCTGTCACCTGGATTCAAAGGTGGGCAGCTCTCATCTCCTGGTCCAAGTTCTCTTTCCATATTGAAGCTCATGGTGTCCAGTCCACCTCAAGTCCTTCACAATTTCTGTTTCTGGGAAGAAAAAGTTAAATAGAAACAAATTCATACACATTGCCAGTACTATCATCAATTCACTATCTGCCTGTGAAATCAACACAGACCCAAGAAAGTCTGAGAACTGAAAACACATCATCAGTATAGGAGGACCTCTGAAATCCTCCTTCGGGACTTCCATAAACAGACAACAAGAAAGTCTTCTTTCAGGGTTTCCTGTAAGGTCCTAGGGTTTCTGTACAAAGTATCACAAACAAAAATCAGCACAGACAAAGCAGACAGATAGAGTGCCAGGCTACCACAAAGTTTCCCTTCTCAATTCTGCTCTTTCCTAGCTTGGGCTTCTCCTGATATATGGTCATTAGCTACTCCCTGTTGCATCAGCAAGTTCCTCCCACTGTGGGGTTCACAAGTTCTGTTTCTTAAAAAAGACTTGGGGTGGCTAGGTGGTGCAGTGAATAGAGCATCGGCCCTGGAGTCAGGAGGACCTGAGTTCAAATCCAGCCTCAGACATTTGACACACTAACTAGCCTTGTGACTTTGGGCAAGTCACTTAACCCCAACTGCCCTCCAAAAAAGCAAAAAAAAAAAAGACTGGATATAATCAGAGCAAGGCTCAAAGATACTTGAACTCAAACAAGGTGCTAAATACTTAAGCAGCTGAAACAAGGCTCTAAGTACTGCTTTGCTTGCCATTACACTGGTAGGATGAAACTATGCCTCAGATAGTAAGAGGCTATACTTAAGGTACAGATTGAGACATTGTTTTATGTTTTGTTTCTTTCAAACTTATTTGTCTTTAGCATATTATTAACATTGTATTAATTATTCTCCAGGGTCTGTTCACTTCATTCTGTATCAGTTCATACAAGTCTTCCCACATTTCTCTGATATCACTCCCTTCAGCGTTTCTTACAACACAATAGTATGTCATTCATTTATGTACCATAACTTAGTCAGTCATTCCTCAATTTATGGGACTTCCCAGATTCCCATTCTTTGCTGCTTCAGAAAGAGATGTATTTTTGCATATTCATAGTTTTCTTAGTATTATTTTCTTTTTAAAAATCTTGTGTTCCAAATTCTCCTCCTTCCTTTAGCCTCTTCCCTATCCATTAAAAAGGTAAGAAATACAGTATTCATTATATAAATGAAGTCATGTAAAACATATTCCCTTTTTAGCCATGTTGAAAAAAAGAAGAAAGCAAGGAAAATAAAGAAAGTAAAAGATTATACTCCTGTCTGCACTCAGTTCATCAGTTCTCTCTCTGGAGGTGGATAGTATTTATCTTAAGTCCTTTTGAATTGTTTTGGATCATTATATTGAATAGAATAGGTAAATCTTCTACAGTTGGTTATTGTTACATTGTTGTTACTGTGTACAATGTTTTCTTGGGTCTGTTAACTTCACTTTGCATCAGTTCACGTCACTTCATGAGTCATCCCAGATTTTATTGAAATGATCCCTTTCATCAACAGTGTTCCATCAAGACAATATACTATAATTTGTTTAGTAATTTCACAACTGATGAGCATCCTCTCAATTTCCAATGATTTGCCACCACAAAATGAGCTGCTATACATATTTTTGTGTACATGTTGGTTTTTTTCCTTTTTCTTTCATCTCTTTAGGGTTCAGACTTGCTTGCAGTATTGTGGGGTCAGAGGGTATGCATAGTTTTATAGCCCTTTAGGCTTACTTCCAAATTGTTCTCTAGATTGATTGAGACAGTTTACAACACCGTCAACAATATATTAATGTGCTATTTTTCAAATCCCCTCCAGTATTTATTTTTTTTGTCACCTTAACCAATATTATGTGTATAAGATGGTACCTGAGTAGTTTTCATTCACGCTGCTCTGAGTTATGATTAGAATTGAATTCTCCTTCTGAAAACTGCCTGTTCATAACCATTTATCAGTTGGGGAACAGATTTAATATTTTTTATAAATTTGACTCAGAACCATGTTTATTTGAGAAATGAGGTCTTTATTAAAGCAACTTCCTATAAAAATTTTTCCATTAGCTTCCTGTTTTCCTATGTATTTTGTCTGTATTGATTTTGTTTGTGCAAAGCCTTTTAAATTTAATGTAATCAAAATGATCTATTTTAAGATCTATATACAATCCTATCGTTTTATCATGCATTCTTCTTGATCCGTTGATCTTACAGGTAATTTTTTTTCTACACTCCCTGATTTGCTTATGATTTCACCCTTTATGTCTAATTCATATGTGTATTTTGCTTAGCTTTAATCTTTCCCTTAATCTACTCTCTTCCCCTTCTATTTCTCTTTTGAGTGAAATGTACTTCTGTAACAAGCTGTGTTTGTCAGACTTTCCCACACACACACTTCCCCTTTCTTGTTTTTATAGATGTCTACTTATATACCCTGATAATGTTAAACACTTTTCCTTAGGCTCTCTTCTTGCTTTCTCACCATGTATTCCTCTTTCCAGTCTTTTCTTAAGATCAAAATGACAGAACTGTTCTCAATTCTGTCTAATTAAACTTCTAAAATCCCAGGTGATAATAGGGTTCACAGGGGATATGTATATAATCTTTCCATATTTAAAGGTATGCATTTTGTCTTTGTTTAGTTCTTTATCATTATCATTGTTCGTTTTTTTATTTTTGTGCTTCCCTTCATTTCTATGATTGAACTTCAAATTTCCCCTGTAGCTCTAGGCTTTTTATCAAGAATGTTTGGAAATCCCTTATTTCTTTAAAGATCCATTTTCCCCCTAGTAGCATTATACCAATTTTGCTGAATATGTTATTCTTGGCTCTAAGCTCATATCCTTTGCTTTCTGGCATACCATATTGCAATTTTTTTTCACTCCTTTATGATGGTGGCTGTTAATTCATATGTATTTCCATGATACTTGAATTCTATTTCTCCTTTGCCTTGTCTAAGTATAATTTTCTTCTGTTGTTTTTTTTTGGGGGGGGAGAGGCAATCACAGTTAAATGACTCTCCCAGAGTCACACAGCTAGTAAATGTCTGTGGTTGCATTTGAACTCAGGTCTTCCTGACTCCAGGTTTGGATGTTCTATCCACCGCACCATCTAGATGCCTCCCAAGAGTAGTTTTAACATTTCTTGGCTGTCTAGGCTCTTATTTTTAATATGACATTCAGACAGTCTAATTTTATCTCCCCAATGTATTTTTCCAGGTCATTATTTTTGCTCTGAGGTACATTACTTTCTATTTCTCAGTCATTTTATTCTAATATTTCTTGTTGTCTTATAGAGTCATTGGTCTATTTGGTCCATTCTAATTTTTAGGAAGTTTTATTGCTTTAGTAAGATTTTATACCTTTTGTGCCAAGCTATTAATAATTTCCTTTACAATTCTTTCTTCGAAAGCTCTCATTTCCTTTCCAATTTTCTCTTCAGGCACTCTTGATTTATTTAATTAAAAAATGACTTTTTGGGGGCGGCTAGGTGGCTCAGTGAATAGAGCACCGGCCCTGGAGTCAGGATGTACCTGAGCTCAAATCCGGCCTCAGACACTTAACACAAAAACTAGCCGTGTGACCTTGGGCAAGTCACTTAACCCCAATGGCCCTCCAAAAAAAAGAAAAAAAATGACTTTTTTTTTTAAAAAAAGGTCTTTTTTCATCTCTTCTAAGAATTCTAGTTGAATGTTTAGCCAGACTACATTATTTTTTCCTGAGGTATTACTTATAGATATTTAGTTATTCTCTCCTTCTGACATTTTGTCTTCAGTGCTCCTGTCCCCATAAACGCTCTTTACAGAGGGACTGTTTTCTAATGTTTGCCTATTTTTCCAGCCTACTTCTTTATGTCAGACTTGATGTAGACTCACTAAACACCTACAAGTAATACTTCAGGCAAAATAAATGCAGTGTCCTTGATTGACTTCTTCGTCTCTCTCTGAGCCAATCTTATAGGTGTGACATATTCTCTCAAAGTTATTTTAATTTGCATTTCTTTAATCAATAATGATTTAGAGCAGCAGTTCCCAACCTGTGGGTTACATTCAATTTGTAACAATGAAAATACATACTGCATATCATATAAATTCATAACAGTAGCAAAATTGCAGTTATGAAGTAGCAATGAAAATAATTTTATGGTTGGGGGTCACTACAACATGAGGAACTGTATTAAAGGGTCATGGCATGAGGAAGGTTGAGAACCACTGATTTAGAGCATTTTTATATGACTATATATAGTTCTGATTTCTTCATCAAAAACCTCTCTGTTCATATCTATATATTGAGGAGTGACTCAAAGTTTTGTGAATTTGACAAAGTTCTCAATATGTTTGCGATATGAGACTTTTATCTGATCTTTCTAATTTTAGATATGTTGATTTTATTTGTACAAAACTTTTTAATTTATTGAAGTTAAAATTATCCATTTTACATCTCACAATGTTTTCTCTTGTTTATTTATAAAATTTTCTCCTAACCATAAATCTGATAGGTACTATGTTCCTTGATCTTCTAATTTTATTATGTCTTCCTTTATATCTAGGTCATATATTCTTTTTGACCTTATTTTGGTAAATGATGTAAGATATTGGTCTATGCCCAATTTCTGCCAGATTGTTTTCCAGTTTTCCCAACAACTGTTTACCAAATAGTAAATTCTTATGCCAAAAGCTTAAAACTTTACATTTGTCCCAGACAATGTTACTATCATGTGTCACAATGTACTGTACTGTACAATGTGTAATAATTGTTTCAACTAATTCTTGAGTTGAATCTCTAGGATTTTCCAAGTCTGCCATCATACTGTCTGCAAAAAGTGATAGGTTTCTTATCTCATTGTTCATTCTGGTACTTTCTATTTCTTTTTCTTCTCTTATTCCTATTGCTAGCATTTCTAATGCAATATTGAATAATATTATTAATAATGGACATCCTTGCTTCATTCGTGATCTTATTGGGAAGATTTTTAGATTGTGCCCATTACAAATAATGCTTGCTGATAGTTTTAGGTAGACGTTTCTTTTATTTTAAGGAAAAATCCATTGATACCTATGCTTTCATGTGTTTTTTTTTTAATAGGAATGAGTACTGTATTTTATCAAAGGCTTTTTTCTGTATCCATTGATATAATAATATGGTTTTTGTGGCTTTTGTTATTGATATAATCAACTATGTTATTAGTTTTCCTAATGTTAAACCATCCCTGAATTTTTTTTTTTTTTGCTTTTTGGAGGGCAGTTGGGCTTAAGTGACTTGCCCAAGGTCACACGGCTAGATTTTTGTGTTAAGTGTCAGAGGCCGGATTTGAACTCAGGTACTCCTGACTCCAGGGCCGGTGCTCTATTCACTGCGCCACCTAGCCACCCCCATCCCTGAATTCTTGGTATGAATCTCAATTGGTCACAATGTATAATCCTTTTAATATATTGTTGTGGTCTCCTGGCTAGCATATTATTTAGAATTTTTGCATCTAAATTCATTAAACAAATTGGTCCAAAATTTTCTTTCTCTATTTTTGTTCTTCCTGGTTTAGTTACCAGGACCATATTTGTTTCATGAAAGAAGTTTTATAGAATTCCTTCTTTGCCTATTATTACACATAATTTAATATTGGAATTAATTGATTTTTCAGTGTTTGGTAGAATTCCCTTATAAATCTTTCTGGTCTTGATGCTTTTTTCTCAGGGAGCTCATTTATGGTCTGCTCAATTTATTTTTCTAAAATGGGTTTATTTAGATATTCTATTTCCTCCTCTGTTAATCTGGTGAGTTTGTTTTTGTAAGTATTCTCCCATTTTACTTAAATTATTGAATATGTTAGTATATTGGGCAAAAAAAAACCCTAGTAATTTCTTTGATTTCATCTTCATTGGTGGCATATTCACCCTTTTCATTCATTATACTAGTGATTTAGTATTAATGATTCTTTTTTTAAAAAATCATATTAACCAGTGATTTATTTATTTTGTTTTTTTCATAAAACTGACTCCTAGTTTTACTTATTAATTCAGTGACTTTCCTATACTCAATTTTATTCACCTCACCTTTCATTTTTAGAACCCCCTTTGATGTTTAATTGGGGATATTTAATTTGTTTTTTATATTTTTAAATTTTATAGATCTAATTTTAGTTTTCAACATTCACTTTTATAAGATTTTATGTTCTAAATTTCTCCTCCTTCCTCCATTACCTCCTCCCCCAAACAGCATGCAATTTGATATGGGCTATACATGTGCAATCATATTAGTCATGTTGTGAAAGAAGAATCAGAACAAAAAGGAAATCCCATGAGGGGGGGAAAAATAAAAGAGAGAGAGAGAAAATCATCTGCTTTGATCTGCACGTAGACTCTATAGTTCTTTCCCTGGATGCAGACAGCATCTTCCATCATGAGTCCCTTGGAACTGACTTAGATGACTGCACTGCTGAGACGAGGTAAGTGTAGCAGAGTTGGTCCTAGTATGTTGCTGTTACTGTGTACAATGTTCTCCTGGTTCTGCTCACTTCACTCAGCATCAGTTCACATAAGTCATTCACAGCTGATCATTGTTACAATGTTGCTGTTACTGTGTACAATGTTCTCCTGGTTCTGCTCACTTCACTCAGAACCAGTTAATGTAAGCATTTGCATGATTTTTTTTTCTGAAATCAATCAACACATCATTTCTTATAGCAGACTAAGATTCCATTATGAACACATACCAAAACTTGTCCAGACATTCCCCAACTGAAGGACATCAATTTCCAGTTCTTTGCCACCATAAAGAGAACTGCTACAAGCATTTTAGAATATATAAGTTCTTTTCCCTTTTCCCTGATAACCTTGGGAAACAGACACAGAAGTGGCATCATTGGGTGAAAAGATATACATCATTTTGTAACTCTTTGGGTATAATTACAGCTTGCTCTTCAAAATGGTTGGATCAATTCACAATTCCATCAATAGTACATTAGTCTCAGTTTTTTCATATATGGAAAGCACTAGAATTGAGAGGGATTGGGAAAGACTTCCAGTAAAAGATGTGATTTTAGTTGGGATTTACAAGAAGCCAGGGAGGTCTGTAGGAGGAAGAGAGGGAGCATTTCAGAAATGAGGGACAGCCAGAGAATATGCCTGGAGATGCAGTGTCTTGTTTGAAGAACAGCCCAAAGGCCAGCGTCACTGTCTTAGAAGTGCTTTGAAGTTAGAGGTGGTGGTAGAGCTGGAGTAGAGGAGTTCTATCCTCTGCCATCACTATTCCACAACCTTTACCAACACTTTCAGAAACAGCCTTACCAGAATTCCGGGTGGGTCTTCTGTTCATGTTCAAATGCCTCCCCTCTCATTTGTCAGTCTACTGTTCCATTTGGATTCATTCCTCTATGTGTTCCTGGATGTACTTATTATTCTTCCTGGTGGACATATGGAATGTTCAGGGAGGACCAGCACCTCTGGTGTGAGGGCTTGCCAAGCCATTTTCAGAACTGCTCATCCTCCACCTTTGAGGTCCACCTCTCACCCAACTCTCACCTTTGGCCAAGGAGCTGTAGCATGTGCAGCAGTCGCAAATCAGTAAAACCATCTTTCAGGTCTAGGGTAACCAACAGGCCTCAAACCAGGTGGTCACTTGGGGGGGGGGGGTGTCTACCCCACACCTGTGAAGAATTCCCCCAGAGGACTGAATGGGATGAGAACAATTTGTTCCATCAGCCATGAAGGCAGCTGGAGCACCTAGAGCTTGGTAAGGCATTGAGGATTCCAAAGTTATCCACTGCATCCCAAGCCATGGATAGCCGTCCTGACTTTTGTCTTGGCATTGGACTTTGATGGCTGTGGAAGAGAGTGAGGTGATGATTTTGTGGAACTCTGCTGCACTTACATCTAATTCATGCACGTCAAGAAATAACCCCATGATGTCATTGGTCCTCTTTGGAAACGAAGGATGAACAATTTTTCCTGTAAAATGTCTCTACCTTGTGGACAGAACGAACATTGCGACCTATCTTTTTATCTTTGAAAATTAAATTGTTACTGAATTTTCTGGCAGTCTCTGAGAAAGTGCTGGATAACAGCCAGATGTGGGGTATTGAGCTCTCTCTGAGTGATCATTTTATACGTGTTTTTAACTCAAAACACTTGGGGATTTTTATGAGATCACTTCAGAGCCAGTTTTCCTCACTGCCTGGGATGGGAGTGGAGACAGATAGAATTTAGGGGGCTCTGGACTCTCATCTCTTGGCAGCTTCACTGCAATGGCCAAAAACTCTACCTCTCTGCAGAGTGAATCTCTGATGCGGCCCATCCTGTTTGAATAACGACATCAAAAAGTTTACATTGACAATAAAATTCAAAATGTAAGTACAGCATTTGAGTCCTCCTGTCGAGAAACACATTGGACCTGTATGATGTGATTTACAGTAATAAAGACAGGCCTAAGACAGGAGAAATAGTCACTGCTCATGGTAGGTTGAGCCAGTATGATGAAAAAGACAATATTAGCCATTTCCTCATTCAGCCTTACACCAAAGAATTACTTTTACATGCTAAACAAACAGATGAATGAATAAATAAAATAAAAAAATAAATAAATGTGGCCTGTTAGAACAAAAACATCAAGAATCTCAAGGGAAACTTTTTTTAAATTTTTAAAAAGTTTTTATTTTTTCCTTTTTTTTTTTTGGAGGGGGAATGCAGGGCATTTGGGATTAAGTGACTTGCCCAAGGTCACATGTCTAATTTTTGAACTCAGGTCCTCCTGACTCCAGGGTCAGTGCTCTATTCACTGCACCACCTAGCCGCCCCAAGGGAAACTTTTTTAAGGGTGGAAAAAGGAGATTGAGGGGCTCCAGTTCTCAGACCCTCCTGCCATGTACTAAACAGAATAAGTCAGTGCTGGTTTTAATAAAGTAGAGGAGTCTCCTGGTGAGACAGGTTAGGTACCCAGTGTAGAGAGTGAATGAACCCAGTGACCTGGTACTTGAGAAAGTCAGAGATTCCAACTCCTGGGCTCAAAGTTCTAGACAAAAAGGGTTCAGAAGACTGGAAAGCAGTCTGGTAGAAGTTAGAGTCCGAGCACTTTGCATTATATGTTAAGATAAGTTCCAAATGGATGCACAACTTA
Source organism: Pseudocheirus occidentalis (assembly GCA_028646575.1). Classification (NCBI taxonomy): domain Eukaryota; kingdom Metazoa; phylum Chordata; class Mammalia; order Diprotodontia; family Pseudocheiridae; genus Pseudocheirus; species Pseudocheirus occidentalis. The sequence continues at coordinate 154,456 of CM053601.1, forward strand.
GACAGAAAAGATTATGAAATAAAGAAATTAGAGGAGCAAAGAAGAAAACATCTTTCTTACCTATGGATAGGATAGTCAGTCAATAAACATCTCTGAAGGGCCTGCTATATTCCAGGCACTGAACCTAGTACTTCGTATTAAAAAAAAAAAAGAGGTAAGAGACAGTCTTTGCCCTGAAGGAGCTTATAAGGTAATGAGAGCCAATACTGGAATAAATAGGGAATAATTAATAGAGGGAAGGGACTAGAACTAAGAAGGGTGGGAAAGGTTTCCTCTTGCTGGAGGTGGTACTTGAAAGAAGCCAGGGAAGCTCATAGTTGATGAGGAGGGAGAGTATTCTAGGCATATGGGGCAGCCAGAGAAAATGCCTGGAGTAAGAAATGGAGAATCTTGTTAGTAGAAGAGCCAGGAGGAAGCCAGTGTCCCTGGACTGAAGAGTATGTGGCAGGGGCAAGGTGTAAGAAGGCTAGAAAGGTCAGAGAAGTTTAGGATGCAGAGGGCTCAGAATGCCAAATATAAGATTTTCTATTTGATCTGGAGTTCATTGAGAATGGGGGTAACATGGTAGGACTTGTGCTTTAAGAAAATCATGTTAGTGGCTGAATGAAGGCTGAACTGGAGTGGAGAGAGTCGAGGCATACAGACCCACCAGAGACTATTGGGATTAAGGCATGGCAGGATGTTCTGTACCGGGGTGTGGGTAATGTCATATGGGTGCAGATTTAAGAGATGAAACAAAGGTAAAATCAACAGGCTTTGGCATCAGGGTACAGATAGTGAGGAATCAAAGAAAACATCTAGGTTGAGAGTCTGAGACAATGGGAGGGAAGATGTTCTTACTCTCTAAAGGGATAGAGAAGGTCAAACTGGGGAGAGAATATTTGGGGGAAACATAATGAATTTTGTTTTGGACATGTTGAGTTACAGATCCAGTGTGAGATGTCTGAAAGGCAGTTGGAGATATGAGACTGTTCCTTTCATTCTTTTTAATCTTTCCTTGGATGCTTGCCTGTGTTGGATTGACAATCAGTTAATTTAATTTCCTTGTGATTTGGTTATAAATATATTTTTGTTAATTGTTAGTGGATATTCCATACTAATATAGGCTTATGCAAGGAGAAGTAATTCTTGTTGCTAAAATTAGTAAAGTTAGTAGGAGATCAGCAGGGAGGTGGGGGCAGGATCCTTTGACTTGGTATGATAATTTAATCCATTGAAACTGATCAGATGACCCAGAGAAGCAGGATAGAGGGAGAAGACCAGAGGACCCAGGACAGAACTTAGTGGAATGCCTACAGTTAGAGAGTGTGGTCCAGAGAAAGATCCAGTGAAGGAGAAGGAGAGTGAGGGGTCAAATAGGTAAGAGAACCAAGAATATGGTATCCCAAGGGTTCAGGGGGAAGAGAGTATCAGTGAGAAAAGGGGAATGTCAAGGGTCAGAGAGTGGTTGAGGAAAATGATTGAGAAAAAGGCCATTGGAATTGGAAATTAAGAAATCATTAGTAACTTTGGAGAGAGCAGTCTTAGTAGAACAGTGAGGTCAGAAGCCAAACTGTAAGGGGTCTAGAAGAGAATGAGAGGAGAGAAAGTGGAGGCAGCTACTGCACAGGGCTTGAGGAGTTTAGACACAGGGCAGAAAAGACATAGGATGATAGCTTATCAGGGTTAAAAGGGTCAAATCAGCATTTGTTTTTTCAGGGTGGGCGAGTCCTGGCTTGTCTGAAGGCAGTGAGAGACAAAGAAAGGTTGAAAATAAGTGATGGGGGGTGGGGTTGACAAGGGGCACAATCTGTTGAAGGAGATGGGATGGAATAGGACCACTTGAAGAGGTGAGGGATTTGCCTTGGCAAGAAGTAAGATCACCTGATCATGTGGGACAGGAGTGAAGGAGAAGATAGTGGCAGAAGCTATCTGAGTAATAGGAGAGGAGGGGAGAGAGAGCTCCTGGTGAAGAGCCACAGTTTTTTTTTCCTCTAAAACATGAGGCAAAATTCTCAACTGAGGGTCATGGAAGTCTTGAGGAGAGATGCAAAGGTTTGAAGAGCAGCTCTTGAGACTGGGGCAGTGAGTTGATAGACAAGTACAGAAGAATTGCCTTGCAGCAGTGAGGGTCTGGCTGACACTGTGTAACATAAATTTGTAGTGGATCCAGTCATAATGCTTGGGGGACATTCTCCACCTTTGTTCAACATCAAATGTGTAGGAATGAAGGTGCTAAATTATTGGAGTGGTCTAAGGCTGAGACTTGGCCAGGTATAATCAGTGAAATGATAAGGAGGCCAGCAACTCAAGAGAAGAGGAGAGTGTTGTATTGTGGAGAGAGTTGAATTGTGTCACCAAACATTCAAGATGGGGAAATAAGGGAAATGGCTAGTGCAGGGGAGGTGACCTGGGGGAAAATTGAGCGGTCAATGGATTAGAAGTCACAGCGTGGATAAAGTTTTGTAGGAAAAAGCAGGGGGAGAGGAGAATAGTCAACCAATAATTAGATAAAGGGATTCTGGGAATTCTTGAGCATGGAAGTGGTACATTTGCAGGTGATGGTAAGATCAAGAGTATCACCAACTTTGTATGTGGTTCAGGTGGGATGGAGAATTAGGTTGAAGAACTATGTGGTTAGAGTATTTGAGAGAGTCAATATGCATATTGAAGTCCCCTAGTAGGAGAGCAGGACTTGGGAAGGAGATGAAAATTGTGAGCCAAGTAAGTACTTAACTCAGAAGAGCAAAGAAGGTGAGTGACTGAGAGACCTCTCTAGACAACAGCTACCAGGATTTTGATAAGGTAGAGATGAATAGCATGAGAAGAAAGAAAGAAGAGAGATTACTGACTGATAGAGGTAAAGAGACAACCTTAAGTGCTAACATGGTTACATGGACCAAGGAATATTCCAACTCTCCCAACTTCATTGATGAACCAAGAAGAGTAAGTGAAGGTGAAGCTAGCAGAGGAGAGTGGCCAGGGAGGCTGAGTCACATGGGGAGCCACATTTTAGTAAGAGGAGATAGGAGGAGCAGGTGAGAGAAAGACTAAATATGAAAAGAAGTTTGCTGTATATGAAACAGGCATTCTGGAGGGCACAGGGAAGGGGGGGGGTGTCTGAAAAATGAGACATAGAACTTAGAGAGGAATGAAGGATGAAGGATTTGAACCCTTCCTTAAAATGGTGTTTCTGGGAGAAGCTCATTGATGGGAAAAGGGAGGCCATCAGGGAAGAAAGAAATTTCGTTTTCAATGGCTTTTTAAAAAATTTGTCATTTTTTGTGCTTCTTTCCAAAAAGGATTTCTCTTACTTTCCATTAGTCATCTCTTGCTTTTTAAAAAAAAATTTTGGCTTTTATTTAATTTTAATTTATTTTCTTGAATATATCATTCATTTCCACAAGGTTTTGAGTTACAAATTTTCTCCCCTTCTTTCCCCTACCCCCAAGCCCAAAACAGTGATCCCAGCATAAAGCCCCTCCCACAATCTGTTCTCTTTTATGTCCTCCTCCAATGCAACCTCTTTCTAGTAGGGCAGGGAGGGTCTCCCTACCCCAGTCCCTGTATGTCTTATTTCCCAGTTGCATATGGTTAATAATAATTATATATATATATATATATATATATGTGTGTGTGTGTGTGTGTGTGTGTGTGTGTGTGTGTGTGCACGTGCGTGTGTGTGTGTGTGTGTTTGTGGCACAGACCAGTCAGAACAGATTTCAAGAGAGTGAATCACCAACAACTGTGATTTCCAGACTTCTCAACCCAAAAATATCAAAGAGAAAGTAAAAGATCAGTGGGGAACCCTGTTGATCCAGGATAAGAGTGGGGTCCAGCCCCTGCCCCCTGGATGAGAGGTGATGGAGGCATGGTGGCTCCAGCTGCTGCCACATGGCTACCTCCAGAGCTCTGGGCCTACAGATCACAGGGGGACTAAGCAACCATTCAGAGGGCTCTTGCTTTGACCTGCTTGGATCAGGATCACAGTGTTAAGTGGTGCTCCTGCGGTGGGTGGCCAGCGTGCCACTTGTCGTGGCACTTGTCATGGCTGTAGAGAGGGCACCCTCCTCAGACACATCTCGCTCCACTCTTGAGGCAGAGTACTACAAAGACAAAGAGCTCAAAAACTAAGTACTTGTCCGGCAAAATGAGCAAGCAGAGGAAGCACGATCAGACCATAGAATCCTTACTTGGGGAGAAAAAGGATCAAAAACAAAAACGTAAGCAGGGGAGGGAATAGGATAGAAGGAAAGACAGATAGTAGCCATAACTGTGAATGTGAATGGGATGAACTCTTCCATAAAATGTAGGTATATAACAGAATGGATTAAAAACCACAACCCTACAATATGCTGTCTATAAGAAACACATTTGAAACAAGGGGATACACACAGGGTGAAGGTAAAAGGCTGGAGTAGAATATATTATGCTTCAGCTAAAGTAAAAAAAAAAGAGGGGTAGCAATCCTTATCTCAGATAAAGCAAAAGCAAAAATAGATCTAATTAAAAGAGATACAGAAGGAAATTATATCCTGCTAAAAGGCACCATCGAGAAGGAAGCAATATCATTAACATATATGCATCAAACAGTAAAGCATCCAGATTCCTAGAGGAGAAGTCAAGGGAATTAGGGGATGAAATAGATAGCAAAACTATACTAGTGGGGGACCTCAATCTCTCCCTCTCTGAACTTGATCAATCGAATCTCAAAATAAACAAGAACGTTAAGGAAGCAAATAGAATTTTAGAGAAGCTAAATATGAGATCTCTGGAGAAAACTGAATGGGGATAAAAGGAATATACCTTCTCAGTGGTGCATGGCACATACACAAAAATAAACCATGCACTAGGGCATAAACACCTCACAATTCAGTGCAGAATGCCAGAAATATTAAATGCATCATTCTCAGATCATGGTGCAATAAAAATCATATGCAAGAAAGGGTCATGAAAAGACAGATTAAAAACTAATCAGAAACTAAATAATTTAATCCTAAAGAATGAGTGGGTCAAGGGGCGGCTAGGTGGCGCAGTGAATAGAGCACCAGCCCTGGAGTCAGGAGTACCTGAGTTCAAATCCGGCCTCAGACACTTAACACAAAAACTAGCCATGTGACCTTGGGCAAGTCACTTAACCCCAACTGCCCTCTAAAAAAAAAAAGCAAAAAAAAAAACAAAAAAGAATGAGTGGGTCAAACAAGAAATTGTAGAAACAATCAGGAACTCCTTTCAAGAGAATGACAAAAATGAAACAACACACCAAAACTTGTGGGATGCAGCAAAGGAAGTTCTTAGGGGAAGTTTTATATCCCTGAATGCATACATGAATAAAACAGAGAAAATGGAGGCCAGTGAAGTGGGCATGCAATTGGAAAATCTAGAAAAAGAACAAATTGAAAATCCCAAATTAAATATTAAATAAGAAATAATGAAAACCAAAGGAGATATTGATAAAATTGAAATTAAAACTATTGAATTAATAAACAAAAACAAAGAGCTGGTTTTTGAAAAAAACCAATACAATTGATAGACCTTTAGTCAATATAAAAAAAGAAAGAAAACCAAATTATGAGTTTCAAAAATGAAAAGGGTGAATCCACCTCCAATGAAGAGGAAATTAAAACAATAATTAGGAATTATTTTACCCAATTGTATGCACATACATTTGACAATCTTAGTGAATGGATGAATATTTATAAAAATATAAATTGCCCAAATTAACTGAAGAGGAAGTAAATTATTTAAATAACTCAATCTAAGAAAAATAAGTTGAACAAGCCATCACTGAACTCCCTAGGAAAATATCTCCAGGACCAGATGGATTTACTAGCAAATTCTATCAAACATTTAAAGAACAATTGATTCTAATACTTTACAAAGTATTGGGGAAAATTAGTGAAAAAGGAGTCCTACTAAATTCTTTTTATGACACAAATATTGTACTGATACTTAAATCAGGAAGAGACAAAATGGAGAAAGAAAATTATAGAACAATTTCCCTCATGAATATACATGCAAAAATTTTAAATAAAATATTAGCAAAAAGACTAGAGTAATTTATCACAAGAATAATACACTTTGTTCAGGTAGGATTTATTCCAGGAATGCAAGGATGGTTCAATACTAGGACAACCATCAACATCATTGATCATATCAACAATAAAGCTAACAGAAACCATATGATTATCTCAATAGATGCAGAAAAGACTTTTTAACACAATACAGTGTCCATTCCTATTAAAAACACTAGAAAGTATAGGAATAAATGGAGTCTTCCTTAAAATAATAGGGAGCATCTATCTAAAGCCATCAGAAGTATTACATGTAATGGGGATAAGCTAGAAGCATTTCCAAAAAGATCAAGGGTGAAAGAAGGATATCCACTATCACACCTCTTATTCAATCTCATACTAGAAATGTTAGCAGTAGAAATTAGACAAGAAAAAGGAGTTGAAGGAATCAAATTAGGCAAAGAAAAGAATAAACTATCACTCTTTGAAGATGATAAGATGATACACTTAGAGAATCCAAGAGAATCAAGTAAAAAACTACTTGAGACAAAAAATAAATTTGGCAAAGTTGCAGGATATAAAATAAACTCACATAAATCCTTGGCATTCCTATACATTTCTAATGAAATTTGGTGCAAGAGATAAAAAGGGAAATCCCATTTAAAGTTACGACAGACATTATAAAATATCAGGGAATTTACTGCCAAAACAAACCCAGGACCTATATGAACACAACTATAAAAAAAAACTTTTCACACAACTAAAGTCAGATTTAACTAACTGGAAAAACATCAGCTGCTCCTGGCTGAGTTGAGTTAATATAATAAAAATGACAGTTTTACCTAAATTAAATTACATATTTAGTGTCATACCAATCAATCTACCAAAAAAAATTACTTTATAGAGCTGGAAAAAAATAACAACAAAATTCATTTGGAAGAATGAAAGGTCCAGAATATCAAAGGAATTGATGAAAAGAAACACTAGGGAAGGAGGCCTAGCCTTACCAGATTTTAATCTGTATTATAAAGCAACAGTCATCAAAACTACTTGGTACTGGCTGAGGAAGAGAGTAACAGATCAATGGAATATATTGGGTACACAAGACTCAGCAGTCAATGACTATAGTAATCTAGTGTTTGATAAACCCAAAGACCCCAGTTTTGTGGATAAGAATTCACTATTTGCAGGGCAGAGCCAAGATGGCAGCACAGAAGCAGTAGAACACTGCAGCTCTCACATGGCCACCTCAAATACCCATAAAATATGACTCTAAACAAATTTTAGGACTCAAAAGCTCACAAAAATACACTTCCCTCTGAAGGCAGCTTGGCAGGTGGGGCTCATAGCAGCACTGGGAGTTGAAACCAGCCCAGCCCAAAACTGTGGCTCAGCCGCAGGGCTAGCAGGACAAGCAGGACAAGGTGCAGCTGCAGCTGTGGCAGTTTCCAGATTTATCAAACCAGAAGAAATAAGGACTAAGTGAAAGGTCAATGGGACTTAGCTAAATTTTGGGAAGAAGCTAAATTTTGGGAAGAAAAGCAGTCTGGCCAAACTGCCTCACTGCCTCCAGGGCAAGGAAGTGGCAGAAGAGGTGGCAGCCCTGAAGTGGCTTCCTGTAAAGCCAATCAGCAGTAGATTCCTGAGAGAATGCTACTGTGAACAGTTTTTAAGATTCGGATTACACAGTATTAGTGAACACTCTGTTTATTCCATTACAAATCAAGATTCAGTACAATATTCACAGTATCAACAATTCACAATATTACATACAATATTTAGGACAAAGAAAGTCTCCATATTATATCTTATTACAGAAAGGAACAAGGAACAAGAGAAGAATCACCTGGTTTCCCTAAGAGAGAAACCAGCTTCACATTTAAAGATTCAACCAATCCAGCTAAAGATTCAATCAATAAATTCACCTGGTTTCCCTAAGAGGGGAACCAGCTTAACTTCACATGTACAGATTCAATCAATCAATTAACAAAAGGAATGATCTAGTTTCCTTAAGAGGGAGTTGATTCAATCAACAATTCACAATATACTGATCTTCCACTCATGGGACAACCATTAACTTTAGTGTCCAAATAAAGTTCTTACACAACCACACAAACCTTCCACCCCTTGATTTCCAAAAAACCTCAGTTTAGTCCAAGGGGAGGCCTTTTATTCATTTTGACTCTGGGTAGTCTCTTTGATTCCCTGGATCCTCTTCCCTGGTCACAGCTCCCTCCTGAGTCTGTCAAACAATCACCTAGATTCAGGAGCAGAAAGCTGGCAGGTTCTCATCCAGTCCTCAAAGGAAAAACAGCTCCCAGGTTCTTGTCCTCAGCAAACATCAGTTTCGTCCAAGGGGAGGCCTTTTCTTCATTTT
>CM053601.1:163325-217628 GCA_028646575.1 Pseudocheirus occidentalis
TGTGAACATTGTACTGAATAAAGATTTGTAATGGAATAAACAGAGTGTTCACTAATACTATGTAATCTGAATCTTAAAAACTCCTCACAGTAGCATTCTCTCAGAAATCTACTGCTGATTGGCGTTACACCTGGGTCCACCTGAGTAAAAACTCTTATATAGGGCTTGTCTTCTCTTGTCCCTGTCCTTGGGGCTGACACTTTTCTCTTTCCCAAGTGGCTGTCTAGAAGGAAACTCAATGACTGGACTGAGTCAGCTGGGGTTGGGGGTTCTCAAAACAACAGGTAAATGCTTTCCTGGGGGCCCCCAGAATGACCTGGCATCAGGCAATTATCTACATGGCCCCTGCCATCCTCTCTGCCAGAGAAAGCAAGCTTCCAGGGGAAAAAAATGTTAAAAAGCCCTGTGGGCAGCTCTGGCTGGGGAAACTGAGACTTTGAATCAGGGGAGGGTGTAAAGCAGATTGGAGAGGGTTCCATGGAGACATGGTGAAGGTAATGTACTCCCTATTATTACAGGAACTCGAGGAAGACTGGCTGCCACTTCTAGGCTAGGTTAGAGTACACTTCTGCTGGCTGTGAAGATAATCTGAGCCACAGAGGCCTGACTTTGTAGCCACCTGGATACCTGCCAACATTCTGTAAGTATTCTCAAGCGGTGAAGGACAAGGATTATTCTATGGTTTCCTTCATATCCCAGTAAAATCTCATTTTCTACCATAAGTCTCTCTTAATCACTGTTCTCCCTTGACATAAATGCCTCTTTCTATCTCTCCCCCCCAAACCCCCATTCCTATAATGTCACCTAGAGATGTGTCAGCCAGTTTTTTTAGAGACAACCCAGGACCATGGACAGAGGCTAGCCCCATCAGCCACAGGAATGGAAGCTTCTTCCCATCTTGCAAACTTTCTTTGCTATGGAATCAGATTGCAGGATACTGTCTGTCTGTGTGTGTGTGTCTGTGTGTCTGTGTGTGTCTGTGTGTCTGTGTCTGTGTGCTTCTGTGTGTCCATCTGTGAGAGATTCAAGCCTACCTAGTTCCAGCACTATCCTGGCCCCCCAAAAACACCGTTTTCTGTGGTATATCACCTTCTATACAGTATATCATGTACCTTCCCTCCTTCACACACACAAAAATGAAAGTTAGCTGGTTTGAATGGTTAAGGTTGCTACTATATTGTATCAATCATGATAATTGTATTCTATTGATCTTCCATATTGAGTATTTTTCATCAGGAGTAGGGAAGTGTTGCCAATGTATCCACATGGGTATATTTAAATGTGCCTTATGGTGATGTGTAAATAGATGTTTCTAGCTCTTCCTCTGCCCTTCTCCAAGAGAAATTATGATTCCTACCAGCCAGGGAATCAGGAATTTGGAGCCATGAAGCTGGTCTCTCTGCTATCCTCAGAAATGCTCCCAGGACCCAGAGCTGAGGCACTGAGGTAGAATTATATCTATCCCCCCTTCTTCTCCATCTTTAAGGCTCAAGCCTAAGAGAGAGTGTGCCATCTCAGTCAAAGGGAAGATTCCCCAGTCTCTAGTGTAGAATGCTGGGAATGAGGATGTAGTCAAGTTACCTGTTCTTCTGCATGTTGGTTCTTCCTGGGGCCTTTCTCTTCTTTTGGGAACCTTTCCTTAAAGAGATTGTGGAAGCATATGTATCCTCTGTCAAACATTAAGCACCTAATATGTACCTGGATGCTAAACTCTGCATGGCCAAAGAAGGATAACATGGTCCCTTGGCTCAAGAAGCTCACAAGGAGCCAACATGGGCATGACTGTGTACAAGCCAGCTCTACACAAGAAAATCTGCATACACCAGGGGGAAGACACCAGCATTGAGGGGATCTGGAATTTAAGGTATCTATGGACATACAGCTCTAGAGGGGTAACAGGCATTTGGAGAGGGAAGATGAGAGCAACAGAGAGGTCAGGGCTTGCTGAGTACATCTGAGAATCACCAGCATAGAGGGAGAGAGAAAGGAAGAGGGCCCAGGTCAGAGTCTTGTGGCACCCACCCTGGGGCCAGACACCCTGGCTGGAGATTCTGCAAAGGAAACTGAGGAGTAGCAGCCAGATAGGTAGGAGGGAAAAAATGGAGAGAGAGGAAGGTGGTTCCAAAAGCCTAGAGAGAAGAGAGTCTCAAGGAAGAGGGGGTGCTGGACAGTGTCCAAGGCAATGGAAAAGGAGGACTGAGAAAAGACCCTCATTTGCTGCATGGCACACATTGTGCTAAGTGCATGGCTGCAAATACAAGCAAACAGAAAGACCATCTGACCCCAGGAAGGAGACAAAGATGGGGGGCTTTAGGGAAGGAGTGCTGAAGGGAGTGGGTGCTCTCCTCCATCAGACAGTTGGGGAAACTGAGGTCCAGGGACCTATCCAAGGGCACACGAGGACTGATAGTCAGAAGTAGGACTGGAACCCAAAGGCTCTTTTAACTGTGGAGGGCAGGAGATGAGACTGGACAGGCTGCAAGGGTGCTGGCCAAGAGCTCCTGGCTTGGCTTCATTCAGTCCCTCAGAGAGTGGTTTTTGCTCATTATTCCCTGTGAAATGATGCCACCCTGTGGCCATAGCCTGCATTGCACCCTCACTAGTTCACAATGACCCAGTCAACAGCTGAATTCCTTTCATGGGATTGTCAAGGAGGAGAGAGTCCTGCTGTGGTGCCACACTAAGTTCCATTGCTGACTAGCACATATTTCTCAGCGGCCCCATCACACACAGGGCCAACAAGCCCGGGGCAAGAGAGTCCTGGCTCATGGCTGGTCTCTGGGGAAGGGCAGTGGAGTTGGGTGATCACCATGCCCCTATGACACTCAGGTTCATCAAGCCTGTATCTGTGCCCTCATTCTCTGCTTGTGGCCATGTAGTCATTCCTCTTGGCATCTCAAGAATGAAAGGTGGAATTGTCATATTCAGTTATGGTTTCAGCAGCATGGTTTATGGACATCTCCCTTTCACCAAAACCACCTCCCTATCTGTCTTCCTGAAGGCCTCTATCACCATCACTCAATCATTGATGCCAGGTTTCAGGAAGCTGAGGGAAGAGGGGGAGGGGTTAGGGAGAGTAGCCCCTCCCAGGTCAACTGTGGCCCTGTCATCCCCCAGGAGAGAAGAAAAGAGTGGACTGCATTATAATGTGGTTTCTCCTTCCTTTTCAGCTGCACCATGAATTCTCTCTGGTTTTGTGAGATGATTGAGCACCTCCCCAGCTGCTGTGGAGGCCATCACCATGTATGGAACTCCTGAATGTGGATCCAAGCTGGTTCCTTTGTCAGAAAAGCCAGCTCTGAGGAGTCATGGACCCCTCTCCAGATGAACTGACCAAAGGTTGAGCTCTATTCCTAAACATTCCTGTTCCATATTTGGTAAACTGACTCGAAATAAATTGTATTTTAAAAGTGAAGAAATGTCTATACGTATTCATCTGCGTGTGGGCAGCGATCCCAAGGGTGCTTACTGCCTAGAGGTACACTGAGGATGATTTACAAGGGAGACCTCAGTCTTCTAGGTCCCTGACCATCCCCGACCTGGGCCAGAGATGTGGCGGAAGGTTTATTCATTCACCTTTTTGGTTTTTGTTATTTGGTGGTTTCAGCAGCATCTGATTCTTCGTGCCCCCATTTGGGGTTTGCTTGGCCAAGATATTGGAGTGATTGGATATTTCCTTCTCTAGCTCGTTTGACAGATGAGGAAATTGAGAAAAACAGAGCTAAGGTGATTTGCTCAGAGCCACACAGCTTGTAATTGTCTGAGGCCAGATTCAAGCTTAGAAGGTTGTCTTCCTGATTATGAGCATAGCACTCTCGCCTCTGCTCTAAGAGCTGCCCTATTTGTCTGAGCAGGCATTCTTATCGTTCCTTGAAAATTTTGCCTTAAAATATGAAGTTGAAATGTCTTTTGCAGCCCTCTAGGTTCGAACAATATTATAGGAGGTAGTTCCTGAACCTGTAATTTCATTGGCTTGGAGGAGCTTCGAGGCAAGGAAATGCCCTCTACCAATGCATGGGTGCATTTCTCTTAACCAGATGAGAGTCTTCCGAAATGGAGTCAGCCATCACCCTACCAGGGCTTCTTCCTACTGTCTACAAACACATTCATGTCTTCCCCACTTTCAAAAAAATCTATCTTCTATCTCTTCTGCCTTTGTAGATAAACTCCCAGGAAAGACTGTCTACACTGACCTTTTCTCAATGCCCACCCTTTGTGGCCTTTCTGGGGCCTTGACACAGATGACCACCCTCATATCTGTCCCTGCTGCCTTCATCTCTCTGGGTCTTCATGACCCTGTTCTTTCCTAATTCTCCTCCTCCTCTTCATCTGACCACTGCTTCTCAGCTTCCTTTGCTGAACCTTCCCCCAGTTCCATCAGACTGCTCATGATGTGTGCGTCCCCAAGGCTTTGTCCTCACCCCCTTTTCTGCTTCCTCCGTGCCATGAGCCCATCAGCTGCCAGATGTAAACTGTCATCTCCTGCAGGGTGGCTCTGTTAGTCAGCTCTGACCTCTCTCCTGACTTCCAGGCTCACATCTACAGCTGCCTAATGGATATCCCCTTGACATTTTCAGCTCCATAAGCTATTTGGGATGTGGTCTTTTCCCCGACCCATTCCCTAGGGAGGGCACCCCCCCCGCCCGCCTCTCAACTCCTTGGCTCACAGCTTGGGGTCTTTCTTACCTCCTTTCTCCCCCTTCCTCTCTCCCCATCTAAGCTATGGCTAAGCCCTATCCACTGGACCTTCAGAATGTCTCTTCTATGCACCCTCTTCTGTTCTCTGACCACCCCCTGGGGGTCACCCCTCCCTGGATGATGGTGATGGCCACTGGGAGGTGTGCCTGCCTCATCTCTCCCCACTCCAGGTCATCTCTCCACAGATGCCGAATTGATCTTTTAAAAACTCAGGTCTGACCCTGTAACCACCCTATTCAATCAACTCCAGTGACTCTCTATGACCTTTGGGAGAAAATACCAAATAATACTAATGATGATTATTAATATAGCTCCTGCTCTGCGCTAGGCACTGCACTAGGTGCTTGATAAGTGTTGCCTCATTTGACCCTCACAACAACCCCGGGAGGCAGCTTCTTGTAGTGGCAACCATGTTGGCCTCAGGATGGCTGTTGGCACAGGTTCTTAGATCTGGTCACCAGGAAAGTCCACATTCACTAGTTCAGGGGGAAAGGCAGCCCCCTGTACTTCAGAGAAAATGCAAGCAGAGAAATAAAGACCAACAGACAGGACTCTGATTGCCTGAATCAAGTACACACTTTACATACATCCCTGGATGGAGAGAGCCTTTACATCCAAGCAGTCAGGGAGCTCTGAACGTATGGCCACTCGGAATCTTGACCAAGAAATCACAAGAACCTTCTCATGAGTGAGCCCCCAAAGCAAAATACCTGCTCAGAGTATTTATACACTTCTCAGAGCCAGAAGGCAACACAGCCCTCCCCACTCAGTGCCTAATTAGAAACTAGCAAGAGTTGTGAAAGCCTTTCTACAAGCCAGCTTCCCTCTCCTGATAGGCTCAGCGATTCATAGCTCTGTTAATGGATGGGGAAGATCTTACCCCATTAACATTATATTGCTATTATTCTTCCCATTTTACAGAGGAGGATACTGAGGCAAAGAGCAGTTAAGTGACTTGCCCAGGATCACAGTGTCAGGGGTTGGAATTGAATTCAGGTCTTCCTGACTCCGGGTTCAACAGAAGGCTCTTTGACTTTTAAAGCTCTTTCTTTCCTTGCCCCTTCCTACCTGTTTAGCCTTATTCCCATGTTCTCTGATGCAGTGACAATGGCCTCTTTGCTGTCCCTTGTACATGACACTGTCTCCTGACTCCTGGCCTTTGCACTGCCTGTGCCTCATGCTTAGAATGCTCTACCTCCTCATCTCCTCCTCCTGGATTCTCTGGCTCCTTCAAGCCCTTCTGCAAGATGCCTTTCCCAACCTCCTCAACACTTGTATCTCTCTTTTGAGATTACACCTAATTTATCCTGCACGCATCTTCCTTATCATACACAGTGGTTTGCATGTTAGAACAGGGACTGGTTTTTGTATCTCCAGAGCTTAGCACAGTGCCTGGCACATAGTGGGGACAGAGCCAAGTATTTCTCAAGTGTCTTCTATGTGCCAGACTTTATACTAAGTGCTTAATTATATTTACTTTATTTATTAAGTATTCATGAAATGCTAGCTGACTTATATTTTTCCCTAGAGCAATGAGAGGTTAAGTGATTGGCCCAGGTTCCCATAGCCAGTCATTTCAGAGACAGGACTTTATCCAAGCCTTCCTATATCCAGGGACAGCTCTCTATTCTTTACATTAGATGTCTGGATTTGTATTAAAAATAACTTTAAAAATAAAATCATAACAAATTTGATGGCAGGGGATGTAATAGTTACATATAGACATGCCAGACAGACAGTGTTGGCAATCTCAGAGGAAAAGTACTAGCAGTGGGAGGGGAAAGTGAAAGAAAGGGCTGACCAGTCAATGTAGCTGGCATTTGTTGTTGGACCTTTTCAGTAAATGCTTTTTCTAAAAGTTGATAGTCAGCTGACTAGTTATTAATGGGGTGAGGTGGTGTATGGATAGGAGCTCAGGAAGCCTCAGCCCCTCTTGGTTGCCCTTAGAACTCTGAGGATCAGTGTTCAAGTGACCCTTGTGTGTTCTATTTTATGGATTTAAAGACATGATTCTTAGGAGCCCACAGACTTCATAAAACAGCCAAGGGACCCTGTGACTCCAGAAAACTTCAAGAATTCCTCTTAGAAGACATGACTATTTGATGTGTTTGGTGATGTGTTTGGTGACTGACCCTCTCATTACTCTTACCAAGGGAGGCATAAAATGTTTAGAGGTTTTCTCCATGAGGATGTTTGTACTGAAATCCATCCAGGTAGTTTCACAGTTCTAATGGAAGAGAAAATCTCTGGAGAGGACTCCTGTCTCTGAAATGCAACCTGTCATTCCTCAAGGCAGTGTGGCCTAACCATCGGGCAGTAGGGGAGACCAGGGGGGCAGGGAAGGGTTGATGCCCATGGCCTCTCATCCACAGATAGTACCTGCCAAGTGCCATTACTGCCCAGAGAAGGGAATGTGAAGTGCATAAAGCAGAAGCAAGGTGCATCTGTGATACTTTGTGGCACCTGTACAATGTCTAGAGACCAGCCCTGACTTAGCACTCTGGATGGAATCTCTTAACAGACTCTAGAAGAGAGAGACATGGAGAAGAGTGACTCACAAGGAGTCTGAAGTTCCCCCAAAGTTCACCAGCCTCATCTGGGGACTGTGGAGATCACAGCTGGCTATGGAGAGTTGGACTTTGAAGTGAGAAGTGGTCAATGGTCTCCTGATTCTCATTGCCTGGTGTGTGATTTGGGCCAAGTGGCCTTATTTCTCTGGCCTGTTTTCTCACCTAGAGAGTGAAGGTGTTGGATTTGATGGTGCCTGAGTACCTTCCTGGCTATAAATCTCTGATCCATAACCCCCTAAGGTAAATTGTGTAAGTATGTATGATTGTTATTATTAAATATTTCCCCCTCTTGAATGTTGATCTTGCCAAATATGTCAATGACAAAGGCCAAGCCATAGCAAAGTCCCATATTTTAGGTTAATGGCTGAAGCTGGAGCTCAGTTTTCACCACCTTTCTGAAGCTAATGTTCCACTTCCAACTTTCCTGCCTCAGTTTCACCACTGTTCTTCTTCAGGCTAGAGACTGCAGTCCTCAATCTTTTCAGGGTTCCTTGGACTCCTGAGCATGCTTCCCCAAGCAACCATTACACTTAGGGTGAGATCCTCAAAGCATGATGGGAAGGGAATGGGTGTGTTTTATCAAAAGTAGATTGTCAGGGAAAGTGAAAAAAGGCCAAGCAGTTCCCTCATGTTAAACATTTAATAGTGCAATTGTTGGTTATATTCTGTACAGCCATTCATAGCAAGTTATAAACTTTTTCCTTGTTCATTTATTTTCATGGTAATCATGAAAAGCTTTATTTACAATAAAGAAAAAACAACACCACAAACATGTTGAGTTGAGGTATAAAACCCAAAGACTGTCTGATATATAAATACAAGTCTATTTTAAATAATACTCTGTATCATGCGTTACCTGTGTTACTCAATGGGACGGTATGTTCAACATACAATCTTCCATGGAAGAGATTTGAGACGGAATCTACAGGTCTACGTATTCACAAGGAACAAGTGTTCAAGAACCCTGATGGCACATTGTGGCTGAATCTGATCTGCTCCCCCCTACACACACACACACACACACACACACACACACACACACACACACACACACAGAGCACACACACAGCACAATCTCTTCATCAAGAAGAGCTTCTGAAGTAACACTGACAATGGTAACTAAGGCGCACAATGAGCCAAGGTCAAGCCTTTCTGACCATGCTCACTTAGAAGTAGTCCATGACTGATGGGGATAACACAGAGGATTCTAAAAACACAGGGCTAGTGGAGACATATCCTGCCATGATACAGGCACCTGCAGAAGAGCTCCTGGCCAGAAGAGGACTTTGGAATTGTGGCCCAAGCCAGGAAACCTAAGAGATGGAAGAACAGAAAATGGTGGTGCACCAAGGAGGGCTCAACCAGAAAGGACTCCAGCATCTTGTGGTGCCTTGGGTTTGCAGACTTTCTTGGGAGATCTGGGGATCCCCCCTCCAACATTTTTCTGCTCTGGGCATTAATACAGAATGGACTTGAGTCACAATGAGGCTTTTGCCTTTGAATAGAAATTATCCAAAAATGTGGCCCTCATTCTGATTTTAGCTTTGGCACTGGAATATTTTTCATCCTTATCCTAACCTTTGCTCTTTACAAAACAAAATGCCCTATTGCTGGATTCTAATTTTCCTGCCTTAAAACCAACTGAGAGTGAGATAGGACCTTCAGTGTGGAATCAGATCGGACCCTCCGAATGGAGCTCCTAAAAGATGTAGATGAAAGGGGATCCACTCAGGCTGTCTTCTCCCACACTGATTCCCCAAAAGACAAAGGAAGGGAATGGATTTACTGGAGAAGTTTGCTGGCCTCCCCTGATGCATGAAGGCTACTCATCGTTGGTCCCTGAAGGGGTCAGAGATAACGTAATGGAAACGTGTGGCCCATTTGGGTGGTTCTGCCTGCCTCGCTGAGCCCACTTCCTGTATCAGCTACATATTCAGTCATGGACACTCACTCATACACACATCTCTCTATGGAAACTCACTTTTCATTGCTGGCATTGGAGAGAAATGCTCCCCCCACCTTCAACCCCATCCCATCCAAACACTGTCTCCTGTGGCAGCTCTGCCCGTCCTCCAGCCTGGGACCAGTCAAGGGCAACAACCCAGGAGAAGGAAGTCTCCTTATCTTCTCCCCCAAGAATCCTGCTTCTCAGAAGCAATCTCAACACAGTACAACAGATGTTCCACAGGGCCATGTATTCCAGTCAAGATCAGCTCTTGTGATGCATGTATTGTGGGATCACTGCCAGCTTGGTTCCTGGTTCGTGGTTTGATCTATCCTTCCCAGGCTTGGCCCATTTGTCTAGAAACAAAACCCTTGGTGGCCTGGGTCAGATGCAGAGTCTTGGCTTGTGGATCTGTTGTCACCTGGATTTCCCATCTTTTGGATCCAAGCTTGGGCGAGTGAAAGAATCTCGGATCTTTACCACTTCGGCTACACACAAATGCCCAAATGCCTTAGTGTACCATTCTGGCATGTGGCCCCTAAAGAGGAAGGAGAAAGTCACAAGTTGGGTGGAACAATGCTGAAGAAAGGTGATGGTACTTCAGAAGTCTGGGTTCATTCCCAACACACACAACATTAGGACATTTTATTATTCTTACAATTCTGAACTGACCAAAGCAGTCTAATATACAGCAGGTGCTTGCTTAATTGAGAATCACAGAATTTAGGAGCTCAGCCATCTCTCCAGCCTTTTCTTGGTGCCCTCCATGGAGGGGGAGCCTACCACCTCCCACGATGGTCTCTTCCACTCAGGGACAGCTCGCATGACCTCAAGCCTAAATTTGCCTCTGAAATCTCTCCTTTGCTGCAAATGGTTCTATTCTCTGGGGTCAAAAAGAATGAGTCTGCTGTCTTCCATAAGATGAGGTCACCAGAATCTTTTCTTCTCCAGTCTAAACCCATGGCATCTTTTGCACTATTGCCCTGTTGGGTCTCCCACCTCCATTCAGTCTATCTCCGCTTTCATCTAGCCTCTGTACAGTGGTCAAACATCATTCCTACATTAGACATGGGTCTAGCCAGGGTTCCATCTTTCCCTCTAGTCTCACAGAAGCACTCTGGTGCTGAAAGCCCTACACAGTCAGCCTCCAGACTGCCTTGTCTGGCACATTTGACTCCTCACTTTTGAGCCCTCTCAAGTCCAACCATAGTGGCTGCTGACTATTCCTCAGTCAGGACAGTCTCTCTCTCTCACTTCTGCCCTACATAGGCTGTCTCCATGCCTATGCACTCTTTCCTCATAGCTGCTTTGTAGAACCCTGAGCTTCCTTCAAAGTTCAGCCCAAGGGTGGTCACCTCCTAAGGGAGACCTTTCCTGCTGCCTCCCCTTCCACCCTGTAATTCCTTGGGATTTAGTTACAAGCAAGAAAATGGATTCTTTGATATCTGCTTCTTCTGTTGGTTCATTTTGGCATCCCCTGCACTTGGCCCAGGATCTAGATAGAGAAGGTGTTAGTTACACATGCTTGCTGATTCACTATTCTATGGTCTGCAGTTCCTTTCTCAGCCTGGTTGTCCTTACCAGGGCACTCCTCACTTGTGCTGTCTTCATCAGCCTCCTTGGGTCTAGGCTTCCCTATCCAAAATGAGGGAGTTATGACTTCCTGGTCTCAGTTTCCCACTTTGTAAGATGAGGGAATTGGCCTTGGTTACTTCTCAGGGTACTTCCAGCTCAATGTCTCTTGACTTTGTGACCTCCCTACGCCCCAGCTGTGGTCTGGGAGGTCTACTGGGACCTTTCTTACAGAGATAATGCTTCTAGCAGTGTGGACTGTGACCAGTGGGAATTAGCCCCCAGTTAGGGGAGGATGAGCTGCTAGGAAGATTTCCTGTTGCTTTAGAGGAGATAGGCTTGTGAGCACAGAGACCTCATTCCTAAGATGCTGCTCAGGCCCTTGGAGCTGCCTAGTGAAAGGCAAGTACTCGAGGGCTGAGCAGATAACATGAGTCTTCTGCCTTCACAATCCATGAACCATCATCCTCAGTGGAAGCCAGCAGGGGGAGGTCAAGGTACACTGTGTCCTGTCCCCTCCTAGCACCAAACCCAGGTCTAGCCTGAACTTTGGCTCCCCACCCTGGGTCTGGTTCACACGAATGTACCTCAGATCACTCCGGCACATGTAGGTGAGCTTGGATCTTCTGGCCCCACAGGGCTCCACCAGGTATCGGGCCAAGAGCACATTGACCCTTACCCCAATCACAGGGGCCTGGGTGTGATCCACAGAAGTGAGCAGGAGCATGCAGACCCCCCTGGGTAAGTTGGTCCTCCATGTTCTGTGGAGAAAGAGACTTGGAACTTAAGAATGGTGATTACCACAGCCACCCTCTCTGGCCCGCTTTCAGGGGTTGTAAAGCATTGCTGACACTGGGGCATTAGACACCAGAACCCTCCCAGCACTTTTACAAATGTGGAAACTGTGGTTTGCAGAGGTGGACTGAATGCCTATGGTCCCACAGGTGGGAGCGCCACAGGTAGGATTTCTGACTTCCAGTCCATTGGTCTATGAGCAGCAGCATGCTACTAAGACTTTGACTCTGCTCCCCTGTAGTGTCAAAGGATGGCCTTTTCTGGCACTGTCCCACCTTTCCAGGCTTTTACCTCATTGCCTTCATCTACTCTGATCCAGTGACATTGGCTGCCTTGCTGTTCTGCATGCAAGATATGCTATTTCCCCACTAGACTCTGCCCTGTCTATGCCCATCCAGGAAATGCCCTCCCTCCTCAGAGATGGCATCTGCCTGCCCTGGCTGTGCTCATCCAGAGGATGCACTGGATACCTACCTACCCTGGCTTCCTTCAATTCCCACCTGCCACAAGGAGCCTTTCCTACCCCTCCTCAAAGGGCCTGTATTTCTTTCCTATATAGTCTGTATAGGATAGAGATTAGGACTGGACCTGTGGAGTTCCTGGTATATGGAACTCCCAGATTCTCCCTGCAGCCAAGTACCTTCTCTTCACCTTAGAGCCTT
This sequence comes from Pseudocheirus occidentalis, assembly GCA_028646575.1. Lineage (NCBI taxonomy): Eukaryota > Metazoa > Chordata > Mammalia > Diprotodontia > Pseudocheiridae > Pseudocheirus > Pseudocheirus occidentalis. The sequence continues at coordinate 175,568 of CM053601.1, forward strand.
ATAGTATTGCCTGGAGTCCTTAGAGGCTAAGTGGTCACATACAGGGTGGGTGTCAGAGGCAAGGCTCACCCCAGGTCTTCCTAGATTCCCTAGTGTACCAAACTACCTCTTAGGGAACATGAGTCTACACTGTCTACACTTGGGTGGATGCTTTTTCCCCTAGTGAGTTCCTTTCTTTAAGGCAGCAATGGCCTCATTTTGGGCTTTTCATCCCCAGCACCTCCACAGGAGATATTTAATCAGTGTTTCCTGATAATTTGACCTTTCCTTCCCACACCTTGAGACTTGACTCTGAACAGAAGCAGTGACACTGTAGCCCACAGGCAATGCTCGGTGCCCTTACCTCAGTACCACATGGTCCCTGGCAGGATGGGGTGCCATACTGCTCCGGACAAACTGATAGATTTCTGTCTGACTGTCCAGGATTTCAATCACTTTGGCATCCAAGAGGTCCGGATCCCAGATGTGCTGCTCCTTCAGAAGTCGGTTTAAAACATCCTCAGCTTTGGCGGGGACTTCAATTGTTGACTTCCACAGTCGGAGCGGGGGACCTTCGCTCACCTGAACAAAACACAAACCCACCTCTCACTGCTGGGGACCCTCACTGTCAGCCAAGGGCAAACTCCAAAGGCAACAGAATGGCAGGTCTGGAGGTAAGGCAGGGAGTGTACTCAGACCTTTAGGTCTTCTTCCGCCACGAAGAAGTAGACTTGGGAAGCTGATGATTGATTAGTTTTCCCACAGGAGGTAAGGAAGGAATCTGAGTTAAAGTAAAGTTTCTGTGTGACAGAGGAAGGTTTCTCTGGGGTAGAGAGACTGTGAGACTGAAGTCCCTCTTGTCAGTCAATCAGTCAATCAACAAGCATTGATTAAGCAAATACACTACTATTATTGAGACACAAAGGCTCCCTGCCCTCAAGGACCTCTCATTCCAATGGTGGAAGGCAACATGTAACTAAGTAGGTGATATAAAATATGTACAGAGTAGACAAGTGGGGAAAACCAACAGCTGGCTGGAGGAGTCCATAGCAAAGGGTGGCATGGGAGCTGAGCCTGTACGGAAGGTGGGGAAATAGCCCCAGGGGGGCAAGAAACCTGGGCACCCTGGGAGGACAGTCTGGTATACAAAGGCAGAAGAGAAAGTCATGTTCCAGGAAGGAAACAGAGGTAGACTTGTCCATCTGTCCTGATGGAGGTAGGTGGAGCATGAGAAGACTGGAAGAACAGGAAGAGGTCAGATTATTCAGGAAAGGCTTCAAATGACAGAGGGAATTTTATATTTGATCCTGAAGGTTATGGGGAGCCCCAGGAGATCACTAGGGGTAGAAGTGAGATGAGAATATTTTAAATATGGCTTTGGCAGCAGAGAGGAGAGGAGCAGGACAGAGGATGACTGGGGCCAGCAGATACTGCTGTGAGGAGACATGTGGAAGAGGCTGAGACACTTAGAAAGAATCTCAAAGGAGAGGCTGCTGATTCTGATGGGAATGGGAATGGGGCAGAAGCAAGTGCTGTATTAGAACAGGAGAAGATGGGAATGGGGGCATGGAAGAGGTGGGGAGCCCCTTCCAGGTGAGCCCCGATGGAGCCATGGGAGTTTGGTTTTGGGATCAGAGGCTGCCCAGGGATGGTTTGGGCTCCCCTTTGCAGAGTTTAAAACAAAAGCAGATTTCAAACTCTCCACCAAAGCAGAAATCATCAAAGTAATTGGGCATTGGTTAAAGAATACGGGGGGGGGGGGGGGGGTGATTAGATTAGATGCCCACCAGACAGAAGCAAACAAACCAAGAAGTCCAGGAGTGTTTGCTGAAGTCAAAGACTCAAGGACTCACTATTTGACCCAAACTGCTACGAAAACTGGAGAGCAATCTGGATGAAATCACACACAGACCTACAACTTCTCACCTGCCGGGTGATCATGATTTAGACATAAAAGGTGACCTTCCAAGTGAGGACAGAAGAGCAGAGAAGACAGGGAGGAATCCATAACCAAAGAATGAACAACTTTGAATATATAAAATTGAAAAGAGCTGTCAGTGCAAAATCAAATGCAGTTAAAATTAGAAGGGAAAGGGGCAGATAGGCGGTGCAGTGAATAGAGCACCAGCCCCGGAATCAGGAGGACCTGAGTTCAAATCTGACCTCAGATACTTAACATAAAAACTAGCCATGTGACCTTGGGCAAGTCACTTAACCCCAACTGCCCTCCAAAAAGCAAAAAAAAAAAAAAAATTAGAAGGGAAAGAAGTACTTGGGGGGGAAAGCATTCTAAGAAGTTTCTTTGATCAAGGCCTCATATCTAAGATACAAGGAACTGATTCAAATGTATAAGAAAAAGAGTCATTCTACAATAGATAAATGATCAAAGGATTGGAATATGAACTTTTATGGTTAAAAAATCCAAACAATCAACCTTACCGAGGAAAAAAAAAGCTCTACAGGCGAACTTCAGAAAAACCTGGAAAGACTTCTATGAACTGATGCTGAGTGAAGTGAGAAGAAGCAGGAAAGCATTTTACCATTATACACAGTAACAGCCACAGTGTGGTGTCTCTGACCAAGGCAAGGATCTAAGACACCTCCAAGAGGCTCAGGATGGACAAAGCCGTCCACATCCGGAGAATGGCCTTTGGGATCTGAAGGCAGAGAGAAGCAGACGATCTGCTCTCCTTTCTTTTTTGTTTTGTGTCGTTTCTTCTTTCTCATGGTTCCTTCCATTAGTTCTAATTCTTCTTTACAGTGTGACTGATGTGAAAATGTTTAATACGAGTGAACAAATAGAGCCTATATCAGATTGTGCACCAGTTTTGGGAGACAGAAAGGGGAGCAGAGGGGAGAAAATTTGGAACTCAAAAACTCATGGAAGGGGCAGCTAGGTGGTGCAATGAAGAGCATTGGCCTGGAGTCAGGAGGACCTGAGTTCAAATCCGGCCCCAGACACCTAACACCAGCCCTTGGGCAAGTCACTTAACCCCAATTGCTCTGCCTTCCCCCTCCAAAAAGGGTGGGGGGGAAGGTTATAGAAGTGAATGCTGAAAACTAAAAATTAATTTAAAATGCTCTAATTAGAGAATTACAAGTGGAAGGAAATGGGAGATTCCAGCTTACACCAGTCAATGGTCATTTTGCTTTGATGCATTTTTCTGATTATTGGCAGGACTGTTGGGGGAATGCGATGCACATGCATTGTTGGTGGAGCTGGGACTCACTCCAGCCATTCAACAAAGGGATTTCAAACTAAGTTCCCTAAGTTACTGAATTGGGCATACCCTCTGATTCTGCCACACTACTGCTGAGTCTAGACTTCAAAGAAAGAGGGAAAGGAACCACAGGCACAAAAATATTTATAGCACAGCACCCCCGAAATGGAAACTAAGGAATGTCCTCCTATTGGGTAATGGCTAAATAAACTAGGGTATAGGGATGCAATGGAATATTATTGCACCCTGGCATGACAAAATGAGTTCAGAGGAAACTGGGAAAACTTAGGAACTGTTGGAGTGGGGAGGGTGCAGAGCCTGGAGGAGGCATGGATGAGCTGGGGAGCATGTCCAGTCCATCCTGGTTCTACAGTGGTGCCTGCCTGCAGTCTCCTCCCTCACACTGGGAGCTTCTCCAGGGGAGGTGCACCCATCTGCCTTTATGTGGCAGATGCCCAATGCCAGCTAGTAGTGGCAGCTCAATAAATGCTTACTGATTGCCTGACATTATAAAGAAAGACAACTTGGAAAGATCTGAGAATTCTGATCCGAGTAACTGTGTGGTGATTATAAGGCCAGGGAGCTGGAGATAAATCGCCCTTTCCACCTCCTGCCAGAGAAGGGACATGTTTACAGTATGGGAGATCTGATGGGGGGAAGGGGGAATCTGTTTTTCTGGACTATGCATATTTGTTATGTAGATGTAAAAATGATTCCCAGAGAAGCAGCAGCTGGAGAGAGACCAAGTTGTGGGATTTCCACCCCCCTATGCAGTTGGGGCTCTGCCCATACACACCCTGTGTGCTCTCTGGCTGAACCCTCAAGGGTCAGCCCCACTGCTAGAAGGAGAAGGTGTGAGCACAGTACTGTGTCAAAGCCTAATCCACAAACTGAAAAGGAGGGGAAAGCTCCCCCATATCCCAGAACATTAAAATCTACAGGACAGAGCTAGAAGGGATCTTGGAAGCCATTTCATCCTGCTCTGCCCTTCCACCCACCCCATTTCACAGATGAGGAAATTGAGGGGCAGGAGGAAGTGATGGCACTTTTAACTCAGCTGGGGTTTGAGCTTGGATCCTGACTCCCAGGCTAAAGCATCCCCACAGGTGACATGTCTCATGGAGCCCATGGAAGACAGGAGACATCATTGGGCTGATAGTACACGTCCTGGCTCATGCTGCCTTCCTCTGCCAGGCCTGAGCTTACCCACCTGTGAAATGGGGCTGACAAGGTTTGGCCGCCTCTGCTTCAATGGGAAGGTGGGATGCCCACCCCCCCTGGTGACTGGGGCTCTGGAGGTCCCCCACCCCAGCTCCTGACCCTTCAATACCCAGCCGCCCAAGGGTGCCCCGCAGGGAGCTGGCACAAATTACCTTCTTGTAGGCCAGCTCGGCCTGCTCCGAGGTCGGGTGGCTGACCCAACCTTTGAACTTGTCCTTGGCTTCTTTAAACAGGCTATCTACGCAGTCCTGAAGGAAATGCCGGTAGTCAGAGGTGTCCTGGCCGCTCAGGCGGCCCAGGGCCTCGAGGCTGAGGGGCCGTAGCTCCTGCTCCGAGTATGAGTTCCGACAGCGGCTCATTTCCTCAGGAACCTAGGAGGGAGGAGACCCAGGCCGGAGTTAGCCCCTCAGCATCTCCATTCCCTGACCCAGGGACCTTTCCTGGGTTCCTCACATCTGCATCATTGGCTGCTCTTTTGGAGTACCCTGACCATGGGAGAAGCATCCTGGCCTGGACTTAGGACATGAGATCCCTAAGCCTCAGCTTTCTCATCTATAAAATTGGCCTGAGAGCACCCAATGGAACTCTTGTGGGGAGATAATAAGTGATGGAGAGCCATGGAGGGGAGGCCACTAGCTGGGCCACCCACAGCCACTCTAGGAGGCCCACGTCCAGCAGCCAGGGCTGCGGGTATCAAGGGAGTGCCCTGCTCTGGGAGCAGACAGAAACAAGGGACAGCCTGGCCCAGAGGCAAGACCAACCCAGATCTGTCTCTGCACCAGTCACTTCACCTCCCAACCCCTCAGACAGAGGTGGACAGAGCCACCCCATGTTGGCCCAGGGAGTTCCCTCGGCCAAGGCTGCACAGCCTGGTCCCCATCCCTAGGCTCTCAGGGGCAGGGAGATTGGGCACAAATCCTGTACCCCTTCTTGCCAACACCCCCTCCCCCTATCCATTTTACACGTCAGTCCCTGTAGGGCATGATGTGTTTCTCAGCTGACACCTTGGCTGGAGCCTGTGCTAGCAGAAGGGATTCTCCTTCCACTGAAACTAAGGTGGGCTTTCCTGCCCTTGGGCCATGCCTCCCTTCCCCTGGGATGCCTTGGCTCACCTGAAAGAGCTTGTGGCATTCTGCGATCATGTGTGCCAAGCCTTGCGTCGCTGCCAAGTTTTCATTGAGATCCTTCTGGTCCGGCTTGCCCAGACTTTGCTTTCTCTGCATCACCCTGGTCCAGAGGAAAGGGGATGAAGGTGAGGGGAGCCGTTCAGAGGGGACCAGGGGAGCCAAACGTGACCTGGGGCTCGGGGCACAGGGTGCACCCCAAGGAAATGGAGGGGCCCCAATGGCACAGGAGCCTGAGCCATTCTGAAGGTTTGGAGAGAGGGGTGATCCCATAGCCAAGACTTATGGATACCTGAGGGTTGGCAAAGTGCTATACAAAGATTCTCTCTATCATCACAACAACTCTGGCAAGTAAGGGATACAATAATCTCATTGTACAGTTGAGGGGGAAGTGACTTGATCTGGGTCACACAGCTAGGAAGTATCTGAAGCTGGATTTGAACTCAAATCTTCCTGCCTCCAGGTCCCCACTTTGTGGGATTTGATGCCCTCAGTGGCCTCTGAGTGAGAGCCAGAGAGAAGCAGAGACACAGAGAGAGAGAGAGAGAGAGAGAGAGAGAGAGAGAGAGAGAGAGAGAGAAAGAGAGACAGAGACAGAGAGATAGAGACAGAGACAGAGAGAGATGGAAAGAGAGACAGGGAGAGAGGAGAGAAGAGAAACAGAGAAAGAAAGAGAGAGAGGGAGGGAGAGAGAGAGAGAGAGAGAGAGAGAGCACCAACCGCAAGGACTTTTTGCAAAACGGAATTAAGCCAGTACAAATGAAGGAGTGGCCTGTGTTTCACTGGTGGTCTGCCATATTGGATATAGGTTACTTTGGCCTCAGATAATAGGGAAGGGAGGAGGTATCCCCCCTCCCCCTCCAACCCTCTGTTCCTTTTGCATTCAAGTGTCCTTTCCTGCCAACCTGCTGACCTGGCTGCCCGCCTGGCATGCTCCAAAGCTTGGGTTGCCAAAGCCCTATCTTATCTCTTCCTTGGTCTCTTCTGGGAGGCCCTCCCCCTCATTCACCCTAGGATGCCCCATGGACTTTCCTGGAGCCCAGAGGAGATGGGCTTGTCCTGCCTCCCAGACTGCTCCCTCCAGCTCCCCCAAAACCTACAGTGCCTAAACCTGGGCTCCAGAATTTCCAGGAATTGTCTTCTAGGCTGATCATCTCAGATGAAGAACCATCCAAGAAGGGAGAAGCCACTGGCTCAAAGACCCAACTTGCTCAGACCCTAGCCAAGGGAGAGCTGGGGTCTCCTGGAAGTTTCCCTATTCTTAAAGAATTCTATATTGTTGCTGACCTTTCTGCTTCCACAGCCCCTTCATTTCTGGTTCCCATCAGAAATGGTGGGTTAGCGGTTTCTTAGGGCACAGTGATAAATCTAGCATAAAATGGGCACTTAAAGAGATAGTAGGAAAACATTTAGACAGGGAACCCAGGATTCCAAGGAGCCAACCTGGCTTCATCAAGCACAGGCCATGCCAGACTAACCCTTTCTTTCTTTCTTCATAGGATTAGTAAACAAGGGAGATGAGGGGGCATACTGCATAATCGGATTCATTCCTTAGATTTTAGCAAAGCATCTCAGATGGTTCTTTTGGGCATGTGGCCTAGTTGATAATGTGATCCAATAAATGCAGAACTGACTGGATGGCACACTCAGAGTGGCCAGGAATGGCTTGACAGGAAAGTGGCAGGAGGTCTTCAGTGGAATGTCCCAGTGCTCTATGGTTTGCCCTGGAGCTGCTTAAATTTTTTCATCAATGACTTGGATAAAGGATGGCATGTTCATCAAATCTGAAGATAATACAAATCAGGGAGGGGAAAGAAGGAAAGAAACACCACTATGTGCCACATACTTTACAACTGTTACCTCATTTGACCCTCACAGTGATCCTGGGAGGTAGATAGGGTTGTTATCTCTGTTTTACAGTGAGGGAAACTGAGGCAAACTGAGCCAGCATCACACAGCCAGTAAGTGTCTAAGGCTGGATTTGAACTCAGGTCTTTCTGACTCCTGGCCCAGTACCCAAGACAACAGTCTGTCTGAGAAGTCCTAGGGCTTCTAGGTGCCTACAAACTCAGTGAGTCAGTGGGGTAATGTGGTGGTGAAAGAATGAAGTGTTCCACAGGGCCAGTGAGGATGTCCCCAGCCCTGAGAGAGCAGGTGCAGATCTCGGGATGCAGGGGGAGACAAACACTTTGGGCGGCCAGTGTCAGGGTTTGGCTCCTTTGACAATTCACAGTGGATTCTGTCTTTTCCTCTGTTTTCCAATTCAGGGGGTGGGGAGAGTTAAAGGAAGAGGGAATAAAGGCTTGGTGTGATTTCTGGACTGCCTCGAGAGGCGTGGCTTCCAGGAATAAAGGCACTGATGCTGATGTCACTGAGAAGAGGGATTGGATGGGCTTTGTTTGGCCTCTGAGGGCAGACTAGGGAACAATGAGGGGAAGCCAATGTACCCAGGCTGGATGTCAGGAACAAGTCACTTCCTCTCTGGAAGCTGTTCCATGAGGAGGATGGACTGTCCAGGGGTAGGGAGTGCCTCCTTGTCCCTCTTGTCCCTATCAGCTAAGGCTGGATGACCGGTGTGACCGGCAGCCTTCCTTTGGGGTAGTTTTTCTGAGCCAGAGGAATTTAATTCATTAAGGGATGTCAGACCCCCCTGTTCTGGTCTTATGCTAAGAAAGTGACTAAAATACCCATACCCTTTGACTCCAAATCACAGGACCCAAGAAGGACAAACCCCCCCAAAAATAGTTCCTCTATAACAAAATATTCATAGCAATACTTTTTGTAGCAAAAAAACAAAAACAAATTCCAAAAACAAAAAAAAAAAACTGAAGCCCCTCCAATTCTGTGATGTGGAAACCCAAAAAGACTTTGGACAATGCATGGAGTGCGAGTTACCTAGAAAGAGCCAAACCGGGGTCACAGAGTACCAGCAGAGGGGTCCCAATACCAACACTTTGGTATCTGCTTTTCTTTCTTTTGTACATCTAGTCATTTGGTTTTGGGTGGTTAAGGCTAGCCTAGCAATCGCTGCCATGCTCCCCAGAAATGTCATTCTGGAGACCTGGGGCCTTGCCTTCCATTCACAAAGATTACAATCCTTCTGCTACCAAGTTCAGGGTCTTTGAGCATTGCCACCAATGAAAACCAGTAGTGAGCATCCAAGAGTTAGGAAGCCTGCCTCAGGAAATCATCCAGTCGTAGTGCTGGGCAAAACCTTTAACCTTTCCATGCCTCAAATTCTTCACCCATAAAATGAAAAGGTTGGGGTTTTATCTAGTGGTTCCTGAGGCCCTTTCCCTGAATCCACAAGTTGGTGACCTTACATACTGAGGCCCATCCTCTAACAGGACTTCAAAGGGGTCTTCAAGTCCCCTTTCCCTCCTCGCTCAGCTCCATGTCCATTCTGTAAGGACCTTCTAGCACTAGCCTGCTTGTGTAGCCTTGGAGGACTAGAGAGGTCCCCTCTGTGCTGAGAGGTGAGCCACTGGGGAAGGGGGGATGGTGGAAAGTGACTAATAATCTGTCTGTGCCACTCTGACCAGACAATCTGTCCACACAAATCTGACAATCTGTCCATACCACACAAACCCATGATGAAATCCTGGAAAGCCTACAGATTACCCAAGGGTAGAGACATCTGGGCAGCCTGGGCTCCATTCAGTCTGCTGTATTTGTATGACTGTGTGAGGTGGGCAAGGGGAAGGGGGGGCACATTGCGTACCTCGGAGAAGAATTCTCTCTTTTAAGGGTGTTGAGGTGGAAGAGGGATGGCGCTAAGCACACGGCAAGGTTGGTGGGCGTCATCTGGTTCTCCTTCACGGCAGCAGTGACCTCGCTCAGGAAACAGAGCAGGGTCTGAAGGACCTCCCTGTTCTCATCTGGGAGAAGCATGATGGCAGCCTGGATGGCCTGGAGACGCTGGTCCTTGGGCACATCTGTGCAACAGCAACATTTAGCCCTCATCAGTCCCAAGCCAGCATCACCTCTACCCAGGCTGAGGTGACACAGGGAAAACATGGATCGTCACCAAACCTACAAACCAGAAGCAAGCAGCCAGGGGTCTCCTGCCTTACCAAGGAATCAGGAGCAGTGGTGGTCAGCAAGGCCTGAGTAACACCCTCCTCTCCTTCATTCCCTCTGGCCATTTGTGGCTGGGCTAACTGGCCTCCCTGCTTCACCTGTCCCCCTGAGAGGGACCTCAGGAGACAACCTGCTGCGGCACCCGCCCACCCGCCTCCTTATCCACCACAGCAGAGCTCAGGCTCCCACTCACACTGGTATATCTGTAAGAAGGTCTCTGAGAGCTTGCTGGTCATGAGTGGCTCAGGAAGATCTCGGAAGTATTGCTTCAGCATGTCGGCCACATCATAGGCAGACTGCCCATCATAGCTCACGTGTGCCATGGAGCTCTCATTCATCTGGCGCAAGGCCTGGATCCGGGACTTGACACCCGACTTTCTGAAGAGCCCGACCTGTGCCCAGGGAAGAGGCTACATGAGGACACACTGAGGGAATGTTCACCTTGCAGCCCTCCCCGATCCCCTGGGACCCTGGCATTGACCTAACCCAAACACTGGTCACACCCGCAGCCCTCCCCGACCCACAGGGACCCTGGCACTGACCTAACCCAAACACTGACCATGCAGGTAGCCCTCTCCGACCCCCAGGGACCCTGGCACTGACCTGACCCAAACACTGACCATGCAGGTAGCCCTCCCCAACCCCCAGGCACCCTGGCACTGACCTGATCCAAACACTGGTCGTACAGGTAGCCCATGGCCTGCTGGATGCTCTGGGGAAGTGGCTGCCCTGTCCGCTGAACATTGACAGAGAGTGGGACCCCAAACACGCTCCGGTCCTTGTAGTCTGGGACCTTAAGCCTCTTCATGAACTTGGGTACCGCCCTGAGTAGGGAGCACAAGAGGAAGATGAGCTCATCATTCCCAGGGAGTACGTCTCTCTGGCAACTTAGGGGAAGCAGATATACAGGATGGGGAGGGAGCTGGGGAAGGGGAACCAGTCCACAGCCTAATGTCCTAAAGCCAGACAAGTCCCATCTCTATTATTCAGCAGCTGGGCAGCCACAGGCTGATCATTTCCCCTCAGATCCTCAGTTTGTCCATCTCTACAATGGAGATAGAATGCACACGACCCATGTAGGTTGAATAATGGTTTGGAAGGAAAGCACTTTGAAAACCATGACATGCATAGACATGTAGGTTATCAGAAATGTTCCCTGTGTGGCCTTGATCAAGTCCCTTCCCTGAAGGGGCGCTTCTGTTTTCTCCTCTGTAAAATGACCAGGCACTAGATGAGTTCTAGGGTGCCCCCTTGCTCAATTCTCTGACCTTCAGATCTGACTCTGCCACCATCATCATCATGGTCACAGGAATGAGGACAATAACCATGGCTGCCCTGACCCAGGCCTCCAAGATTGGTAAGGCCCTTTACCTACAGCATTTCTCTTCATACATTTTTAAATGGGACCAAGATGGGAATTTGCTCTGCCAGACCATATAGCACCATTGAAGGAATTTACCTTTGAATTTGCCCAAAGTGAATGGGGTGGGGTGGGGGGACATAAGGAGATTGATTTTTTAAAATGCTTATTAACTGAAATAAATTATTTTCCATCTTTAAAATTATCGATTATATCTTTGGATTTTCCCCATGCTCCTGTGAGGCAGTAGAGTGGGGAAGGCCCCAGACAGACCGACCCCAAATTCCTGAGAATGAGAAAGGGGGTCATGCCACTGGTGCCCACCTTGGGCTCCCTGAATTGGGGACTATCACGAAATTGGCATGATCCATTGAAGATCATCAGATAGCTATGTAAGCTTACCCCATGAGTCTGTGGGAAAAGGAGAGAAGGATGGGACGGTAAGAGAGGATCCCTCTCCCCAACCCCAAACACTAGAACACTGTCCTGATCCCATATGCCAATGAGACCCATTAAAACGGGGTTTTAAATGGAGGGAAAATGGCTGGCTTTTTCCTTTAAATCAAAGAATTTGAAAGTACGTCACTTTGGAGTTCAAGAGTGCACTGTGAAAGTACCAGCAAGCCTTCCTGTCCTGCCTGGCCCAGCCTAGGTCTCCGGGGCTCAGGGGCCCAGCCAAGGAGCCTCAGAGGTGGGTCTCCACAGAGCACGGCCTCTAGCACTACTGATCCACAGCACACAATGGCCGCTTTGTAAGGAGAGAGAAACAGCCTGGCGTCAGGGGTGGAATGCCAGGCAGAGGATGGTCTCCAGTGAGAATCTGAGGCACACAGGGAGAGGATGCCCAGGACTTATTTCAGTCATTTGGAACAGACCCTCCCGTGTGCTCCGAGGCTCCCAACAGTGCAGCCAAGGAACAGAGACCTTCTTTGATACCTGGTGATATTCTCCAAGCCCCAAGAGCAGAGGTGGCAGAGAGGTCCCAGGGAGCAGGGCCCCCTCTATCCAAGGTTCCACAGGACCAGCAGGGACCTTCTTCAAAATAGGGCTGTCTTCTCCCCACCCCAGTTCTTTAGAGATGACTAAATCCTTAGGGCAGGGGAAGATGCCCCCACTGAGTTGGGCCCGTGGGGACTCATGTTGGCAGCAATGGCTTGTGGGCTGTACAATATACCAACTTCTGAAGCACATTCAGGCCTCCCTGAATCCCTAAGTTTGTGTGCCAGCTGTATCCTGGGTTTGAATCCTGGTTTTACCACATATAACGGGGTATGGCCTGTGAGTAGGCCCTCCCCAGCTCCAAAGCCTTGGGCCTCTCTGCTCATGCTAGAGGAAACACATTCTCCAAGGGCCAGAGCCTCATTTGTCTGCATGTTGGGTGGGCTATGGGAGGAGAGGGGCTGGGAGGGGGGGGTGGTACTGCTCCTTCCTTGGAGACTGTCTATGCTCTATGCCCCAGACCAAGGCTTCTCCCCCCACTGGTGTGCCTACGTGTGTGTGCATGCACACAAGCACATGCACACACACACACACACACACACACTCTCCCCCCTTCCTTCTCTCTCACTCTCTCCCCTTCCTTCTCTCTCTCTTACTAACTCTCTCTCTCCCTCCCTCCTCCCTTCTCTCTCTTTCTCTCACTAGCCACACAGAGAGATGCCAGCTGGATAGGCACTGAATCTTCCAAAGCTGCTTTAGTCCTACCATTTGTGTTTTATCCCCAGGGTAAGACTGAAGCACAACGGGTAGAAATCTTTCTTTCATCTTCACTGCTAAGGCCAGTGAACTGCACACAGCAGTTGGATGCTGAGTGTAGTTATGTGGCAGACTTGGGTACCTGGCTGCCTGCCAACCAGAGGGAGGGGGGCCCCAGTGTCATCTTCCTTGTTATATCAAACTGGCAAAGTCTGTGCCCTGATGGCCAGAAGCTTGGGATCAACCAGGCTACCCATTGTGGCTACTGAGGACAGACAAGGACATCAGCACCCCAGCCTTAGGCCCTTTAGAATAGAGCTGGGGACATGCAGGCCTCACTGTTTACCACTCCCTGGATGTCCAGCGCTCAATGGAGGGCACTGAATAAGTTCTTGCTGACTTTGCTCTCTTCTGCCTCTGTTCTTGCCTCTTTGGCTTCAGCCTCCAAGGACAGAGAAGGCCTCTTCCTTGACCAGGCCAGCCCCTACACTTTATGGCTTGGCTTCTGACTCTCTCATGCAACTGAAATGGCCTCTCGAAGGCCACCAATGAATGACCTTTTAGCTGCTCCCCCAATGGCCTCTTCTCAACTGCCGCCATTGTCTGGGTGTTTTGCAGCTTTGGATGTGGCTGGCCACCTCAAGCTCATTGTGGACAGTCTCCCTCCCTCTGTGCCGTCATGACCTCTCCCTCCTGGTTTTCTTCCCTGAGTCTGCCTGTTCCTTCTGTGCCATTTGGCTAGCTCTCTATTCGTTTCCCTCATGCTAAGCATAGGTCTTTCTTAAAAAGGGACTCTCTTTTTTTCTCTTCACACCTCTTTGATGATCTTCTTGGTGATCACCACAAGTGATTCCTGAATCCCCATTGGCAACCTGTATCTCCCACTGCACGCTCGATGTCTCTGTAGGTACACCTCCTAGGAACCTTCAACTCAGTGGTTCCCAAACAGAACTCACTCTCTTCCCCCAAATTGGTATCTCCTCTGAACACTAGCCTCCGTGTTTGCTTCCCAACCTCTACAAGCCATCCTTAACCCTTCCCTCTCCTCCTGCCCCATCCCACTTGATCAAAAACGAAGCCTGTCCACCATCCTCTTCGGTCACCCTTATTCAGGCCTTCTCCTGTTCTCATCTGGATGACTGCAATGGCAGATGGTCTCCTTAGGACCCTACTCACAAAGGCTAGTCCTTGCCAGGTCATTCCTTTGCTTATGGCACTGTGGTGACTGCCCACCTGTTACTTCTGAGATAAGACCCTGACTTCTCCACCCTTTACAGTGTCTTCCTCTGGACTACACATGACCCTCTCTGCTCTCTCCCACATTCCATGCTCCAACCACATGGTGACATTTCCTCTCCCACCTCCATGCCTCTGCAGAGCTGCCCTGCAGAAATCGGGATGCCATCCCCATTGGGAGTTTGGACTCCCTTGCTAAAGCCCTTACCCATCCCCATTCCCCCAGTGCCATTCCCCATTGTTTGCTTTTGAACCTGTCCTTGGTATTTGATAATAAAGATAAAGACAACTCCCTGAGGGCAGCAGGGGCTCCCCTTCTGTCACCACCTGCCCGCACTCAGCCTACAGTAGACACCAAGTGACGTCCACATGACGGGAATCCTCGCACTCTTTCCTCCTGCCTTCTGTGCACAACTGTCCAACTGGACCCAGCCTGCAAGGGGGGCAGTAAGCCTGGGAGCTACACTCTGGATGAAGATGAGTGTGTGAGGCATGGACCGGCCTCCCCAGTCAGCTGATGAGGGTCTCTGGGCCCCAGAACTCACCAGCTAAAGCCATGTTTGTTGGATGGTGTGTACCTCTCCAGCAAGGCTGTCAGCTTGAGGAGTGAATACTTCTGCAGCAGGTTCATCTGGGCCACAGACTGGCAGCTGATCTGTGGCAGCACTGAGCTGGAACTGGGTTGCTGGGAGCTCTGCCAGCTTAGCCTGGGCCTGGGAGGAAGTGGGGAGACAATCAAGAGTCAGGCTCAATCAGAATGCAAACGACAGAGGACTGAGTATCTTACCTACATCCAAGACCCATGGCCCCACGGGTCACACAGCTAAGAGACAGGATTCAAACTGTGCCTTGTCTGTCTGCTGTGTGGCCTGGTGGCCACATTACTAACCCCCCCTCCCCCCAATCTCTCTCTGCCACCTCCAACAAACTGGCAAAGTCCTGTCCTCGTCTCCAAGTGTGGAAGCTCCGTGGGCTCACCCAGCCTGGGCCCTGGGATGTGTTTCCAAGCCCAGCAGTGAAAGGCTGAGCTCTAGGCCCTTTCAGGGGAAAGGCCTAGAGCTCTGCTTCTCTGAGTCTGAGGCATAGGGAAGGCTCAGTGGAGAAAGTAACTGAGTGATGAAGTACATGCTAGGTGAGGTAAGGATTCACAGGCCTGGTACCTTCCTGGGAACTGAATGGCAGGATCCAAGGTCGAGAGCTGTAAAGGACCTTAAAGGCCATTGCATACATCCCCACAATGACATATGGGGAAACCGAGGCACAGAGAAGCTAAGCACCTGGCTCAGGTCACATAGCACCAGCATCCGAGACACTTGGTGTCCTGCTCTTCTCTCCAGCTCCTTATTTTCAAGGGATAGCCAGGAGCCAGGGGCCGTTTCCTCTGACTCCCTCCCCTCCCACCCCAGCCTGATTGGTGGGAGCCCAGGGCCCTCCCTCTGTGGGGGAAGGCAGTCTCCTCACCTGCTACAGCGGGTCAGGGATGCGCCCACGCCAGAGTCCCTCCTTTCCTGGATGTCCGAGGGCTCCTCCGGCTCATTCAGAGAGTTCCCCACACTATCCAGGTCACTGGGCGAGGTGCGGTCATTGTCGCCCTCAAGGTGGATCTGCTTTGGAGAAGAAGGGCAGGGGGAGACTGAGTCCAGCGCAGAGTCAGAGTCACCTTCGTCAGAGAACTTCTCTGACCATTGGTTGACGATTCTCTGCATCCCGTTTACGTGGTACAAGATAGCATCCAGCTCAGGGAAGATGTCCTCATGCTCAAGGTCGGCAAGGTCTCCAGAGCTTGAGTACAGGCTAGAGCTGGGCACGTTGTCGTAGACACTGAGGCGGCTGCTCACAGAGCAGGAGGAATTGCGCCGCCGCAGCCCCTTGGCGCCCTCTCGGCCACGGCCCTGGCAGTCCCCAGCCCTCCAATGGGCTGCAGAGCCTTCACTGCCCCTGCCCCCATTGGAGAGGGCCTTGGGGAAGGTGCCTGGCTTATGGTCCTCTGGAATGTAGAAGACCGTGTCCTCTGGGCAGCTGTCACGGTTCCGGCAGTTCTGCTCCAGGATGCCATCAAAGGCTGCCTGGTCGAAGGGGTCGAAGCCTTCCAGGTACATGCCACCCCTCTTCTGGCAGGTGCTTAGACTGCGGGTTCGGGTCACTGGACTGGGGGTGCTGACAGCGCTGCCACTCTCTGACTGGCTGCTGCTGCTGCTGCCGCTGCTGGTCTGGGTGGAGTTGGAGACGCTTCTCTTGTGGACACCAGGGATGCTGAAGTGGCCGCCACCTAAGCTGGAGATCTCCACGCAGTGAAGATGCCTAAGCTTTTCCTGAGCTGCCCCCTCCTGCAGCACGGGGCCACTGATGACCAGGCCCAGCTTGGGGGGGGCTGCCTTGGGTCTGCTGGTGTGGGAGCGCCGCAGCTTCAGACTCTCCATCCTCTTGAGCAGACCCCTGGGCTTGGACTTGGCCGGCTGTGCCTGGCTTCTGGGGCTGATGCTTGGCAGCTCTGTAGGGGATGGCCAGGCACCATCCTCCCGGGGATCTGAGGAGCAGACACTCACCACCGAGTCGGCTCGGGGCGTGCCAGGCTCAGTTGGGAGGCTACTGCCACTGCCGAGGCTGTGGATGGAGGCCAGCTCCTGGCCTTCACTCAGGTCAGTCAGCAGGCTTTCTCTACTAGTGGTACCAGCAAGGGCCTGGTTCCCTGGTGCTCCAGCAGCCAGGCTGGGCATCGGAGGGAAGACATCAAACTCCTCCATCCTGGACCATCTCTTGCTGTCCCTCTGGAAAGTCCACTTGCCGCTGATTGCACACGGCTCATCCTCATCTGAGTCCTCACTCTGGAAAGAAAGGAAAAGTGTAAGTCCCACAACACAACCACTCTGTAACGAGACAGAGAGTAAGGTGCAGGTGAGTGTGTGTACAAAACCAAAACACACAATCCTAGGGAACCATTGTACTGAGTGGTATGGGTTAGATCAGCCACTAAGAGCCCAGAGCTGCTGCTCAGGAGTCATGGGGGAGACCCGAGAGGGGAAGGGAAGTCCTGGCCTGGACACAATGACCAATTGGAACCAGTGCTACAGAGAGAAAGGGAGGGAGGGAGAAAGGGAGGTGTGTGGGGGGGGAAAAGGAGGGAAGGGAGAGAAAGAAGATGGAGAGACAGAGAGAGAAGAGGGGAGAGACAGACAGAAACAGAGAAAATATGGGGGTCAGTTTCCTCTGAACCATGAGCCCTTGACTCTGCCCAGTGCAGCCCATTACAGATCAAAGGTTTAATGTTTCTGGGTCCCACAAGTAGGGGCCTTCTCCTCTCCTTCCCCAGTAGCAGGCCTGGGGAATGGGTGCATGGGAAATGCTGTCACACTGCTGGAAAGTGCCCCTCAGAGCAGCCCCCTGAGCCCGGCTGTCCTAATGTCTACAACATCCCTGAGTGGAGGCGGTCTGTGGTCAGAGCTTGGGCCATCTCCCAGGTGTCCATCCCCTGAGACTCAGAGGCACTGACTCCACTTTCCCAGCACAGGGAACAGAGGCTGACCCCTGGGGAGCCTCACACATTCTCAGAATGAGGAAACCCAGGGCAAGACAGGAGATCCAGGATAATTCCTGAAAAACCTGCTCCCCAGAGAAGCATGTGCTCTAGGGGATAGAGAATGCCCTTGTCCCAGGTGCTGCTCTGCTGTCTCCTCTGCCATATACCACTCTTGACCTGGCTAGAACACCTTAGTCTATCCAGGCATGATGTTTGTCTCTTGCACATTATACAGCCTTTCTTGGCACATGTGGATAGAAGGAGGCCAGGCTATTATTGCTTGCAATCCAGAGCAGAGAGCGTCCAGCCCTATAGGTGCCCCTTGCTCCACCCCTCAAGGACCTCAGGACAACAGCCCATTAGGACATGGCAACAGTGGGCCACTGTGGCTGAATATGCCCACCAATGGTCCATTAAAGTCCTTACCCGCTTTCTGTGGGGGCTGATCTCCAGCTTCATTACTGCACACTTATTTAACGTGTTCAGGCGCCTGCAAAGACAGTGTGTTCAGCAAATTGGGGCAGTGCCAGCAGTGTTCCCATCAGTTAACCCTAAGGCAGTGGCCAGGGGCACCCTGTGTGCACCCCTCGACAAGGAGGATGTGGCCATCTCTGGTGAAAAGGAACATGGAACCCAGGCCTATCACTCTGCCTTTGGCCCGGAGGGATTCCTAAGTCACTACCACAGTGGTACCTCCCAAGCCCCTGGACCTCTCAGCTGGCTCTGAATCAGAAAGAGAAGGCTGAATCAGTGGAGATGAAGAGGCAGAGTGGCTGCTGCCTCTCTCCTTGGCCAGTTTGCCCAACGGACCCTGGGGTCTTGGAATGTAACCTCCTTGAGGGCAAGGCCTGTCTGATTTTTTGTTTGTGTCCTTTGTGTCCAAGCACAATACTTGGCACCTGAAAAGTGCTTGTCTGTGTTTTTTCATGCACTCACTGACAAATGGTCACAAATAGCTCTATGGGTAAGTCCCCTTACCCACTATGGCCTGACACTGTCTATACTATAGTAGGACTGATTTATAAGACCCTATACCCACTTCCCAATTCAGGAGCCTGTTGACCCCAGAACAAGTCTGTTTTGGAGGGCCAATGCAGCTGCACACAATGTCTCATTGGCTTATGAGGTAAAAGCAGGTGGGAGACTGAAGACAATGGTGTGCCCCTACCCTCTCCCACTCCATGCTCCAAAAGCCCACCCAAGAAGAGAGGAGAAATAGAAATAGACAGGCCCTGGGAGAGAGCCATCACCAGGGGTGGTGGTCCTCAGAGACATCCCCCAGAGACATCCTTCCCCACTCCCAGCATGGGAGTCTTCTCAATGAGTGGACACCTTCCAGAGGGAAAGGTGACAGTTGATTCATGCAGGGGGCGGTGAACATTTCAACAGGACAAACAGAGCCAGGTATTCAACATTCTTGTATAATTTTGGGAAATGCCTTTTGGAGAAGAAATGCCTGGCTCTCTATTACCTGCCTGAACAAAGACAGAACACCATGTCTACTTCTAACCAGAACATTTACAAGTGGGTTTTATGATTCTGAGCATTCAGATCTTAACAGGCTTTCTTCTAAAGGGTGCTTTCAGATTTCTCTGTTGCAGAGAGACTCCAGAGTCCCTTGGGGCCCCCAGCTTCTCCTTCTAGGGCCCAAAACCAAGCCAGCCTGACTTTTGGGGGCCAATGCTAATTCTCTTGAACACAAAATCCCCAAATAAAAGCCCATGGAACATCATGGAGTAATGGGGGCCCTAATGAGTCAACCTGGGCAAGATCCTGGCTAAAGGATCTGAAGGCCACAAGCCTTCAGGCCCCACTTCTCTCTGATGGCTTCCAGATGACCCCCCTCTTGTGTGGATCCTCAACGAACCCGATGTGGCTCTTCCAGGCAGCCCCATCTGGGCCTCTCTGCCTTCTGCCTTCTAACCTGATATGGCCTGGCCATTATTTATAGGACGGGTTGTTAATGTGCATGAGAATACCTGGGTTAGGCTGCAGGCAGGTCCTGGGCCTCCTTTGAAGTTTCAGGGCCTGACTGATAAGCCTTCCTGGCCCAGAACAGATTAAAGGCTCCCTGGGTCAACATCCTGTTTATAGAAGAAGGCCCCAGGCAGCTGCAGCAGATAACCCAGAGTGGACTCCAGAAAGAATCTTCCTTAAAAAAGAGCCCGAGTGAAGGGGAAGAGGTGGGAAAGAGAGAGAAGAGGTAAACAAGAGAAAAGAGCACATTTCTCCTAGGAAAGCTGGCTAGCAACCCTGACTCTTGGCTCGCTGAAATCATGATGGGAATTGCTATGGTGCCCACATGGGACTTGCTTTGGGCCTGCACTCAAACTGGCTGGCTTGGGAGATCCCAGCACAGACAACAACAGTGTCAGGGTTCATTTCATGGGCCAAACTGGGGGTAACACAGCCTGCCTGGGGTTTGAGCGGTGTCCCATCCCCCGACCTCGGCCTCCTACAGAGTTCTGGGCCACCCTTCAGTCTGAAGTCAAAGACTGATCTCTGGGCCTCAAAGGTGCTCCAACGAGCCACCCCTGAAATGATCGGGTGCTGGTTAAGAAATGGAATAGCTGATAAGGGGAAGAATCACAGACCACCCCACTCAACCCAGTGATGGATTAACAGAGAATCTAATTACTTGTAGAAGACTCTTCATCATCTACAAAGGCCGAAGATGGTGAAATGGAAAGCATTTTGGCAGAAGTTAGGTTTAGACCGACAACTTGTACCATGTTTCACAATAAACTCAACATGATGAAAAAATTAAGTCACACCATTAAAAAAAAGAGCATCAAAGTGGGGTGGGGGGTGGGGGGGAGCTATTTCTTTCTAAGTTAGGTGCTGCCAACTTGGTGAGCTTTAATTACCAATCTCTCCCCTCTCCTATTTTTTTTTTTTGTTTTAACGAGGGATAGTGTGCCTGTAAGGGGTGAAGGAGGGTCCTATATGAGGGTGGTGGGAGGGGCTTTATTCCAATACTCTCATTTTCCACAAATAAGGCTGAGGGTGATTGAATGAAGGAAGCCACCAGGGTTCTGGGAAAATGAAGACACCCAAGGCCCAGAAATGGGATGACTGGCCCAGAGAAAGGAGACCACACCTCTACTCATTCCACATAAAAAAAGGACTTGGAGGAAACATTTTTAAAGGCAGGCCTTTCAATGACCCCAAATTGTTCTGCTTTCTTCCCAGGACACATCCAAAATGACTTCCAAAGCTAGACCACCCCAGTCTCTGATGGTAGACCCAATTAAAACAAAGTCCCATAATTTGGGGCATTTATGCTAATTTCACAGAAGCTCTGATTTAAATAAAAAAAAAAAAAAAAGGATGTATGTGATCCAGAGGGTGAGATGGGCCACATCCACATGGAAGGGGAGCCAGCCTCAGCATCAGCAGGAACACTCTGGCCTATTTTCAATGTGTGATCCTGGGAAAGTCAATGCCCCTGGCAACTCTCCAAGACCATCGATTGTCAGATAGATGCCAGTCTATGTTTCCTTACTGAAAACTCCCTCACCCCAATTGCCTGCAAATAAAGGCTACCAAGAGGTCGCCTGCCATTGTGTTCTGAAGAGCTGGCCTTGACTCTTGGCTCCCACACAAGCTCTGTGGCTCAAGCCACCAGAGTTCCCCGTTGGCTCCTGCCTCTAACCGGGGGACATCACACTTGGCACTGATGTCTTCCTAGGACGATGCTACAAAACCAGGTGTTGCGACCGTGAAAAAGTAGGAGCTCCCTGAGTTCTTCTGCTGCTGAGGCCAGGCCAGAGCTGCATTGGCACTGCAGGGACCCCAGACGAGGAAACGAAGGGTCAGAGCAGTTCTATCACTTGCCCAAGATCACAGAAAGGATAAGTGATGGGGTAGGACCGAGCCCTGGCTCTCCCAGACTCAAGTCTGGGCCCCTAACCATTCTGGGCCCCTAACCATTCTGCTCCCCAGCCTCTTGTGTGGTACAGTTGGGACTGGCTTAGCACAAGCTCCAGGCTTGTTTTGTGAGGATGTGCCTCCTGCTTCCTGAATGTGTGTAGAGCAGATTTCTCTGGTCCTAAAGGCAGAGTTCCATATCTCTCCCTATTCAACTCTGCTATTAGATTCTGCCCTTTATGACTGACCAGCCAGTAGTCAGTCAGTCAACAAGCATTTCAGTGCTAAGATCTAAGGGTACAAAGGCAGATGAAAGACAGTCTCTGCCCCTAAATGGAGTTCACAGGCCAATAGGGAGACAGCAGTCAATAACTCTGATTAACAAGTTAGGTGAGAGATATCTGACACCACCAGGAGCTCTATGGCACTAGAATTAGGGGGCATGGATGACCCCAGCTGTCCCTGCCTTTAGGGTGCCCCCATGAAGGCACCACTTCTCAAACTCAGTGAGCAGGAAAAGCCCCATGAAGTATAACAGGAAGGCTATGATGAAAGAGAAATAAGGCCATTGTCCGAAGTATCTGAGCCAAACTGAAGGCAGAAGCCCTGGAACAAGGCAGGGTACTCGGAGGCACTCACCACCCCCCTTGGCACCACGGCAGCTTCAGTGAGTTCACGGCCTGGTCATGAAAAGAACATGGAAGCAGGTGAGCTCAGACATAGGCAGAGTGGACCAGAATGAGAAGGATCCAGCTTTGAACACCGCATTTAAGATGTCTGTGAGACATCCACTGGGACATTCATCCATTGGGGCAGGTCGTGGAGCAAGAGCCTGCTGACCAGGTTAAAGAGACTGAGGCCAAACAAAGGCCACTAGACTCGGCCATGGGGAGATCACTGGTGCTGTAGAGTAGCTATCACTGATCCCCTGGCTTGCCCAGGGTCACAGAGCAAGCAAGTGGTTCCAGCAGGATCTGATCACGGGGCTTCTCAACTTCTAACCACTACACCACATTGCCTTTGTTGCCATGGGCTCTCTCCTGTAACATAATCCTGCCTCTGTAATGATCAGTGAGGTGTTGGAAGAGGCCCCGTGAGATATGGAGTCTGGGAAGAGTAAACATGACCCCCAAGGTCGGCACAGTGGGCCTCAGAACAGAGCATGGCCGGATGGCCCTTCCTCAGCCTCCCTGCTATGCCCTCCTTTGCTGTCTGTGGCAGCCTTGGCTCAGAGAGCCCAAGTCTGTCTCCAGGGCGAGCCTGGCTCTCTTACCTCTGGGGCAGGAAGCCATCAGTCCTTCAAAACAAAAGCTACTTCCTCCAGGGCCCTGATCTCTGATGCATGGGTCCCCCAAGAAAGTTCATCCCAAGGGAGGTCACGCTACACATCCTCCCCAAATTAGGTAAGTGGAGAACCTGGCCATGGCAGAAAATTTCTTGGGGGAGAGGCTATGTTTTCACTTCATCTCCCCCCCCACCCCTGTTTTCCTCCCAAGAATCCTCACTTTGGAGGCCATAAAACCCTAGGTCTAAAGCTGACATCAGAGGCCATCAGGTCCAACCCCCTCATTTTGCAGGGGAAGAAACAGGCCCAGGGAGGTGAAGGGTCTTTCCTGGGTCCAGAGGTGGGACAACCCTCAGACTCCAGAGG
This sequence comes from Pseudocheirus occidentalis, assembly GCA_028646575.1. Lineage (NCBI taxonomy): Eukaryota > Metazoa > Chordata > Mammalia > Diprotodontia > Pseudocheiridae > Pseudocheirus > Pseudocheirus occidentalis. The sequence continues at coordinate 198,522 of CM053601.1, forward strand.
TAATCTTTCCACTGTACCTTACAATGGGGATTCACCCTGGTCCAGTCCCTGTTTCCAGAGTTCTTTCCTCCCTGCCCTGGGACCCTGCAACGACGGAACACTAAGCCTCTTAAAGAGGGGTGTCCCACTCCCCAGTCCACCTCTACTCACAATTAAAGTAACCAAGGAGACATTCTACCCTGAGCCCCTTCCAGGTAAGAGGCCCCTTGATCAATCAATTCCAAGTGGTTTGTTGATTTTGCTTTTTGGAGGGGGGGAAGGTAGGGCAATTGAGTTTAAGTGACTTGCCCAAGGTCACATGGCTAGTTTTTCGATTCAAGTTTTAAAACAGCTGTGAGTAAATCCAGGTAACCTCTACACAAGTCCCTGGTTTGGGAGGGGAAGGCATTTCTGGCCCCTGGAAGTCACCAGGCAGATGTTGGGCAGGAAACAGCCTGGTACTGGTCCAAACACAGAGCAGCTCAGCCCTGAGGGCAGCCTGAGAGTGCCAAATCTGTTCAGGATCTGTTCAGACATGCTTTCCTCCACCCACTCCTGAATCTCTCAGACAGGGGAAGTCTACCATGGCTCCCACTTACCGGTACAAAGCCTCGATGGAGTCTCGGTCCAAGAAATCGTGCTCTCTCTTGACCAGCGTGATGTCAATGGGAAACAGAAGATCTGTTGAGGGAAAGAGACAAGCCCTTGTGAAGGCAGCTGGTACATCCTGGAAGGGTCCACCAAGCTGGAGACCACTGAGGCTGGTGCAGCAGCATCTTCCTGAGAGACCATTCAGGTCAGACCTGGAGCCTTCTGGGAGCAGTCACTCCCCAGAGAGCTTAAAGTGACTTGTCTAGGGCCACATAGCTAGAGATTTGAACTTGGGTCTTCCTGCCTTCAGGCCTGGTGCCACCTAGGTGACTTCGGAGCTAGGATCCTTGGCATAACAAATGGAAAACTTCCAAGCACAAGACCCAGAGAACATTCCTCTGAGTCCCAGAGTGAGTGATCGGTGAAAGAGGAAATAGAGAGAAGAAAGTGGAAGAGTCCAAGACAGAAGCTGGAAAATAGCCCTCAGCCAGTGCCTGTCCAGCAGATGATCAGGGACAATGCTTTACTCCATGCATAGGCCTCCAAAGAGCCCTGACTTTGTTCTCCTGGTCTCAAAGGGGGCAGGGGAAGGAGCATTCCCAGGAGAGGCATTGAGTTTGTGTCTGGGGGTGCCTGATGTTCATCCACCCTCCCTGGCCAAGGCCGCTTCCTAAGAGAGGGGCCTGAAGTGCAGAGGTGAATGACTTGTCCAGGGCCCCACAGCCAGGATGTCAGATCGAGGCCCAGAACACAAGTCTCCCCTGGCCTGGAGGCCAGCTCCCTATCCACCAGATCTGGTGACCTCTCAGATCCTTTATGATGGTGCTTCGCTGCTCAAAACCCTCTGCCCCTCCCTGCTCACCTTCATACAGCTGGGCGTACTGAGGGAAGCCGGCTGCCCGCAGCCAGTCACAAGCTTCTTTGGCTTCGATTTCTGGAGGGGAACAGAGACAAGATGCCTGATTAGCCCTGGAGGGCATACCCTCCTGGAGTACTCAAGGAGGAAGGGTGAGCCCTATGGAGAAGGGGCCACTGGGTTGGCAGCAGCATGCCTGGCTTCTGATGGGGGCTGGCCAAGGGCAGAGACCCAGGGGTCAGGAAATAGGCACAGAGTCACAGATAACTTTCCCACAGGTCTGGCAATCAAGGGGAGGAGAGAGAAGAGATTTGGGGACAAAGTCCTAAGGGCCACAAGAAGGGTTTTCAGCCTGGGCAGACTTTAGCATGTTTGTGGAGTGAAGGGACAGAGCTAGCAGCCATGGAGGCTAAAGCCTGGCACCACCACTGAGTAAGACCTCATGTTTCCTGGACGCTGTCTCATACATATAATTAGTGATAGTTGTAGTTATAGGGGGGTGATGTGAAGGGTCCACCAGGCTGTGCCACTCCCTGTTACCATCCCCCCCAGGGTCACCCAAGCCATGTCCCCTCACCATCACCCTCTGGGGCCACCCAGGTTGTACCACCCCCTGTCACTATCCCTCAGGGTTGCCCAGGCTGTGCCACCCCTGTCATCACCCCCTGGGGTTACCCAGGCCATATCATCCTCCTGTCACCATCCCCCTGGGTCACCCGAGCCATGCCAGCTCCCATCATCACCCCCTGGGGTTGCCCAGGCTGTGCCACCCCCCCTAGGGTCACTCAGGCCATACCATCTTCCTGTTACCATCCCCCAGAGTCACCTAAGTTATGCCACCCCCCATCATCGCCTTCTGGGGTCACCCAAGCCATACCACCCCCTATCATCACTCCCTGGGGTTGTCCAGGCCATACCATCCCCCTGTCACTGTCCCCCAGGGCTGCTCAGGCTGTGCCACCCCATCACCACCCCCTCAAGTCCCCTAGACCTTGCCATCTGCCTTCCCTCTAGACCCAGCTACCCCATCACTGTCCTTTGCCTCACTGAGATCACTTGGGACCTCCAGGCCTCCACATCTGTCCTAACTCCTTTCTTTATGTGCTATCCTTCGCCATTAGAGGGTGGGCTCTCAGAGGGCACGGCTGGCTCCCTCATATCTGCTGGTGCCCTCAGGATTTATCCCAGCGCTCAGCACTGAGTCATTATTTATCAGTAGTTTTCCGTTCACTTCATTCAATTTGAAACCAGGTCCCCAATAAGCTGACAGTGCCAAACACCTATTCTTGTGGAGGCCTGTGCTTGCAACTGGGAAGTGAGGCAGTCTTCCCCCACCCCCCCAAGCAGAGTCTTTGCCCTAAATTAGCACCACACAGTTATTTCTGTCAGACAAAAGCTTGGCTTTGACGTGCAATCATTTATTTTCCATGGTTCCTCAGGCCCCTTCAGAGGCTTGCCCAGGAGCTCACAGATCCTCTGGACTCTGGAGGTATGGGTGTGGACAGCAAGCATAGGAAGAAGGTCATGTTGGGAGCCATTCTCCAAAGGACAAAAAATGCCTTTGGATTCTAAAAATACAATGGGAGCACAATGAAGTCTTTATTCCTGACTTTCCTCAAGCAAACAGCTTGCAAATGTGTTAAGGAGGAAACAGGAAATTTTTATTGGAAACAGCTTTATTTGCTGGTCTGTTCCCCCAAGTAGCTTTGCACAATTAGGTAAGGAACAGGGGACTCTTTTGTGCAGGCCCAGGGGCCACGGGCACCATTTTTTAGCTGATTAAATGGTACCAGGAGAGGATGGTCTCAGCCCCTGCCTCATTCCCCAGAAGTGAAAGCCATTTCTATTTTCCATCAAGGTTCTGTTCTCCTCCTCATCAGGCCTTGGCCAGCTCCTAGGGCCTACAGAGAGCAAGCACCCTGGGAATACCTGCTCCCATCAGCTCACTCATTTCTTCATTCAGTAAGCACTTGATATATACAAGGCACTAGGGTCAACACCGCAGATAATACAGCATTTAGGCCAGAGAGAGAGAGCACCTGCCCCAGAGGGATCCCCCAAGAGTGGTTGTAGGCGCTGGTTTATTCTATCACCAGAAGGTGACAGAAACAAAAAAGATTCCCAGCCCATCTGAGGACCTTAGCTGGGACCCTTGGACTCAGAAGAGGAACTGGCTCCTGGGGTGACAGTGTGAGAAACAAAATGACCTGGAGAATGGCTTCCAGATTAGGAGAACATTCTGAGGACATCCTTCACGATGACAAAAGCAGGAAGGGGAGGGCAGTGAGGACAAACCAGGGGTTGTTTCAAGGTTCTTTAGGCTCTTCCACTAAAGGCCCTGGAAGGTCTGGGAACCAAGGATGACCAATTTTTGGCCCTCCTGAGCTAGGCCCTCCTCTCCAAGCTAACTCCAAGCTCCCCTCTGTTCACACCGCTCCTGACTCACCATAAGTAAAATTTGTTCAGTGCTGCTGCTGCTGGGGCTGCTGCTGCTTACTGATCCTATCTCCAAAGGGGATCAGCATGAACTCAACCTGTCATGGGGGCTTCAGCCCCCTGGCACACAAGGGCAAAGGTCCACCTCCCTCCCAGGGCCCTGAGCCAGACTCTGCTCCAACCCTATGACTTATGAGTCCCAGATACAGTTCTCAGGAACCAGAGAGATCATGGAATATAGCCTTCCAGTTTACAGAGCAGGAAATAGATCCAGAGGGGAAGGGCTGGGCCCAAGGCCCATTGACTGAAAGTAACTGAGTCAGGGTCTCCCATTCTCCATCCAGGGTTCTCTTCACATGCATCTTCCCATTCCTTGACCTTTCTTGATATGAACGCAGGGGAGATGAGGGGTTTTAATTTATAAAGGACTCTGGCTTCCTAGGGGCACCAGGAGAGGACTGCCCATTTGCAGTAATCCCAGGAGGTCTCCTGTTCTCCCGTTTCTCTGGATGACACTCCCCTATCCTCCCCTTGCCCCTTCATTGTCCCAGCCCTCCCTTCAGAGGCAGCCTGAAGGCTCAACACTGGGACTGATGGCTGACCCACTCACTTCCGCCAGGGCCATCCATTCTGAGTATGCAGGTTCATCCACAAACAGTATGAGTGTCAGGCGCTGGGCTACTATCCCTTTCTGTCCCTTCAAGAACTCAGGACTTCAGGCAACTAGAGATAAGAAGTTTGGATTTCCCATTTTATGAAAATGGCTTCATGTCAGTGTCTCCTCATCCCCGGTCCCGTCACTCCATTCATCTAGCATTCTTGTAGTGAAATCCACAGCCGGGTTGGACGAGACCGAAACAACTGAATGACGAACAAGAAGCATGGAAAAACTAAACTGAACGATGCAAATCCAAGTGCAGCCAAGTGTAGCTAAACACTACAAGTATTATCTCCCGTGATCACAGTGATAGCATAGGAGGGAGGTGCTATTATGCTCCCCCTCCTAGGAGGCACTGGAGCTGCGCCCCCAAAGTTACATTACTGTGCTTAGCCTTTGAGTCAGTGATACCCTAGATCTGTGTTCCAAAGAGGATCAAAGACAGAAGACCCACACATAACAAAAATCTTTCTAGCAGCTCTTTGTGGTGGTGACCTCCCAAGGGGATGCCCATTAATCGAGACAGGGCTGACCAAGCTGTGGTGTGTGATTTTGGTGGACTGCTACTGTTGTTCTGTAAGAAATGACGAGAGGGATAGTTTCAGAAAAACCTGGGAAGACCCATCTGCACTGATGCAAAGTGAAGTGAGCAGAACCAGGAGAATGTTGGATACAGTAACAACATGGAAAGACTCGAGAACTCCAGTCAAAGCAATGGCAACTCAAACAGGAATTGCTCCCTGCAGGCAACATATTCACTTAGAAAACCACCAATTTTTATGTGTCTTGTTAAATATTTCCCAATTACATTTTAATCTGCTTCAGTGAAACTGGACCTGTCTAAACTAAGACAGCAGAGGGCTGATAGTGAAGCTTTCTCTCTACCTCCTGCTGCCAGGGATAGACTCAGGTACACACCAATGTGGGAATGATTTGTTTGGCATACTTGTCACAAAAGTCTGTTTTATTGACAGCAGGGTCAAAGAGAGAGAAAACACATTTTTAATTAAAAAAAAGAAAGAAAGAAACTGTAATGAGGGCGCTGTCCTCAATGCTCTCTCAAGTTCCTTCCAGCTCAAAGGGGAATAATGGGTCATCAGCCTGGAAGAACAGGCTGGAGCCACATTGGGAAGAGCTCCAAAAGCCCAGCCCAGAGAGACTTTCAGTGTTTACATTTTGTCTTCCTGGTGCTAGGGAGTCACTGGAAGTTTCTTAACCAGGGAAGCAACGGGCAGAGAAGTCTGGGATTTTTCTGAGAATTTTTCTACCGACCTTTCTGACCTGGCTTCTTGGGATGGCCTCAGGGTTCCTTGTCTTTTGGAGCCTGCTCAGAGGAGGGGGATGAACCTGCCTGGGTCCTGTGAGTTACTACTCCCAGGACAGAAGCACGCTGCTTAGAGGAAGAGAGAGGCTTCTGAAAGCTGAGCTAAGTGAAATGCTAAAAGCGTTCATGCAGGTGAATCACGTGGGGAGAGGTCAGGAGGACCACAGGAGGGACCCCAGAGGCAGAAGGCAGCCCAGAGCTCAGGGCAGTGACCTGGTGGACAGTCAGGCCCGCACTGGTGGCAGAAGGTACAAAGGAGAGGAGGTCCCTGGGGCCACTGCCAGGGAAGGCAACCCAGAGCCTTATGGGACTTCTGCAACCAAATCAGTCCCAGGAGCGCCTGAAAATGCTTAAAAGGCAAACTGAGGCCAAATAGGAGGGAGGTCCTGGCAGAACCATAGGCATGGGTTCCTTCCTCCTAGGTGTCACTAGGTTCTAGAGCAGGTAAATGATGTGCTCCAACGAATCTGGTGGATATGGCATTCAGATATCACAGATGGGACTCTGTGGTGATGAGGAAGGGGAAAGAGCCCTGGCCCCAAGCCCGGCTTGTCACTTAAGGGTTACATGACCCTGGGAAGGTCAGTTCTCTGGGCCTGTTTCCTTCTCTGCCCCCAGAGGTTCTTCTAGCCTGAGGGCCAGGAGCCTACAACCCTATGACATCATTCCCCATAGTCACTTGGGGCAAAAAAGTCTCCTCCAAACAAGAAGATATGCCTAGAGATGGCTTGATAGACTGCTGAGGAATCCTGCTTCCCAATCTTTCCTCAAGAGATCTGGGTTTGAATCCAGGCTCTGACATTTATGACTGCTTATGTGGCTGTCGGCAAGCAGCGAGGTCTTTAGTGAAGAGTTCTGGAAGATCCTGGTGCAAATGCTGCCTCCTGATCCTGTCTAGATGTAGGGTCCTGCCTAAGTTACTCCTCACTGTGAGCTTCAACTCTCCCCATCTGTAAAATGGGGCTACCTGACAGTGGTTAGGAAGAAATCCAAGAAAATCTCTGAAAAGGCTGTGGAAAGCCTCCCTGCACCAAAGCACTGTCAGCTGATATCCACCTCTCTCAGCCTGGCGCCTAAGGACATGCTGAGAATCTCTGGGGAATCTTCCAAGGGTAAACCGCTTGGAGTCTGTCTTCTGGGCCCAGCACACTCAGGAATCAGGCACTTCTCACCATTCTGTGAGCCTGCCTGTTGGAATGCCTGTCATCCTGCAAAACCTTTCCCTGTGGTGGTCAGAGGTGAGTTTAAAGGAGCCTTTCTTCCCCACCCCTCCCGTCTGTTCCTTCCACTTGGGAGAAAGAAAACAAGCCTAAGAGACCCCTCCTGGCTCCTGGCGCCAGCTGGCTGAATGAAGAGACCTATGCTGGATCCTGGGGTCAGGCTGACGGGGGTCATCCACTGAGGTGAGGCTTTAATTTCAGGGGGCTGCCTGTTCTGAGAGGACAGTATGAGAGCACGCCATCCAGTAGGCATGCAGTACAGTATCCAAAGGTGTCTTTTGAAAACAGCAGAGAGAATGAGGCCAGCTAACTGGGGATGAGGTTGTGGATGGAAATCCCCTTTCCCCCATCTCCAGGAACCTCAGCTTTCCTCCAATCAGCCCCTGCTGATTGACATTGAATAGTGGTGCCCAGAGAAGGTTTCCCTGCCCAAATATAAAGAAACCCTGGCCAGGGGGAGGCTAGGTGGCCCAATGAATAGAGCACTGGCCCTGGAATCAGGAGGACCTGAGTTCAAATCTAACCTCAGACACTTACCACTTACTAGCCGTGTGACCTTGGGCAAGTCACTTAACCCCAATTGCTCTGCCCTCCCCCTCAAAAAATCAAAAAAAAAAAAAAGATTAAGAAGAAAGTCTGGCCACTTGCTACCTGCCATTCTTGGCCTTTCCTTGTCCAGTGAATGACCTTAGACCAGTCCCACCCTGCTGCCCAAACCCTTGGCTTCCTCCTAATCACCATTTCCCAAGTGGAGTCCATGAGCATTTACCAAGTATTTCCTGAGGCTGGGCCCTGTGCTAAGCAAGTGAGGTTCCTTCTAGCTCAAGATTTAGCCTCAGTGGCCACAGGCCACTGAGAGGAAGCCCTTCCCTTCCCCCAGGTCACACCCACCCTCCCGTCCAAGGCAGGCATCCAGGACCTCACTGCAGAGGGATGAACTGAGGCCCAGAGAGGGGCAGTGATGAGCCCAGGGTCACACTGTGTAAGGCAAGCTTTGAACCCTGGTGTTCCTGATCACAGGGCTCTCTCCACTGCAGGGTATGTTTAATCTATTAGCCTGTATTTATGTATATCTTGCTCATCAGAAATGAAAATTGGGAAAATTTCATTTCTGTCTCTGAATCACCCCACCCCCAGCACAGTGCCTGGCATACAGTGGGTATGAGAAGACAGGTCTGAGGAAGAATCCAGCCCACTCAGGTTTCCTGGGCCAGGAAGTCCAGCTACAAAATCTCTTTAAGAGATTTGGCTCAATGGGAAGGGACCTTCCTTACAGGCCCTCCACCCCAAATGCAGCCTCAGAGACTGGTTACTGCTCTCAGGGTGGTGAGCTCCCTTCCTCTGGAGGTTTGCTGCCTCTAGGATCCACCTACAGGACCCTCAGAGGACAGGAAGTACAGGCCATGGGTTGGGAGAGTTTAAGTCCCATTCACATCCTCTGGCCCTGGTGAGAAGGAATAGCCAGTGGATGCTGGTGGCCTCCAAAGGGACCTATGGGAATGACTTAGGTCCCCCTAACTTGGATGGAAAATCCTTCCCCTCCCTGAGGGTCATCTTCTTCATCTATAAAGTGAAGACAAGGTGGTCCAAGTGGCCCCTTCTGGCTACGTCTATGATGCTGTGACCCTTCACCCAGGGATTTCAGGGAGGAAGGATGAAAGGGTCAGCAGTGAGCCCAAGAGCTGAGCCACTGGAGGCTGGCTTAGACTTGGCCATGAGCCAGCTCACTGCACACACCAAGCAAAGGGAGAAGCAATCCCTTGGGGTCTCAGGCTCCCAAGTAACTGGAAGGGCTGGGACAGCAGCTTCCTGAGCCCCAGCCTGGCTGGCTCTGATTTCTCCCAAGATAACCTCTATCTACAGCCTTCATTCTAGAGCCCAACTATCTTAGCAAATTCCTCTGAAAGGAAATGATGCTCAGCAGGCAACCAGGGCCCACAATGACAGGCCTTCTTCCCATAAGAAACTCGGGGCAAAAGTCCAAGCCCCACCTTCTCCCTTTTCCTATGCCATGCTGGAGATGGACCCAACTGAGTGAAACCTCAGAAGCCAGAGAAACCTGCCAGAGTGGACTCAACTGGACCAGGGCAAGACTCTCCCTGGGGCACCCCCTCCAACCACTCAGAGGACCCAGGACAGAACCTTAGGACACCCCCTCCAAACACTCAGTGGACACAGGACCCCTGGGGCATTCCCTCCAACCACTCAGGGGACACAGGACCCCTGGGGCATTCCCTCTAACCACTCAGGGGATACAGGACAGAACCCTGGGACACTCCCTCCAAACACTCAGGGGACCCAGGACAGAACCCTGGGACATTTCCTCCAACCACTCAGGGGACCCAGCCCTCCTGGGACACTTCTTCCATTCACTCAGGGGACAGATCCAATGGAGGCATTCCAGTTGGAGGGTCCCTGACAGGATCTAGCCACCAACAATTCCAGCCTCACCCACTTCACCCGTGCAAGAGAGGGCACCTCCCTCAGGTCAGTGGGGGCTATTCACACTAATCATAATGTTATTAAGTATAAAATGAATCTTGTTAATGTAATACCTGAGTAAGAATAGCTAGCCTTTACAGAATGCTTTAAAGGTTTGCAGAGCAGTAGAGAGCTCTTCTCATTTTAATCTGAGACTTAGGGGCAATTAAGTTGCCTGGGGTCAGACAGCCCAAGGATGGAGCAGTCTGGGGCCTACTCCCCAAAGAGGGGGGAAGGGGTGGTGCACACAGGACAGAGAATCCGTTGTAGGAAGTCATGCTTCTCTCTTGACAGAATGTCCAAAGTGCTCTGGAGTCCTCTTGATTGGAAAAAAAGGCTAAGCCTGGCTTTGGGGGCAGTTAGGTGTTATAGTAGGTAGAGGGCTGGATGAGAGTCTAGGAGAGCTGGGTTTGAGTCCTGCACCAGAACCTTACTAGTTGGGGCACTCTGGGCCAGCACTTCACCTTTGGTTTTCTCATCTTTAAAATGGATGCATTTAACTCACAGTCTTAAGAGGTCCCTTCTTCTAGCTCCAAATCTAAGACCTTGGTGCCCTGTGATAAGGGGACCAAGTATTTGAGCAACCTGGTGTTCCCTAGGACAAACACTAACTCTACATAGTGAGTACTTTTTTTTAAAGAGAAGATTATATTCCCTTACCCTCTCCACAATCCCCCCAATCTTCCTTTGGCCTGAGCCATAACACAGACCTTCCCTACCTCTCACATTGGGGTGAAAAGAGCTGGACATTCTGACTGGCCACATTGGGGGCCAGTTAAGAGGGAATGGGGGGGGGGGGGAGTTGGCAGCTTTGGGGGTGAGAACTTTCCCTTCCTATCTGTCTCGGAAGAGTTCTTTGCTGCCCCTTAAACCAGGTATACTTGGGAGCTGCTCTGGATAAAAATGATGTCTCAAACGAGGTAACAACAGAAAAATGTCTTGTGAAGCCCAAAGTACTATTTATGTCAATACTAAGCCTTATCACTATTCATTACTATCACTAGTATTTAAAACAAAAATACTTCCCTACAAAATCCCTTCCGAGGCATCTCCTAGGCTCAGGCACAGGAATTCACAAAGGTGGGGGTCAGAAGGAGCCAGGCCAGGTTGTGGCAGCTAGGCTATACATTAGACAAGACAGGAGACTGGGAGACAGGGAAACCTGAGTTCAAATCCTGCTAATAGCTGGACGACTGCAGGCAAACCTCTAAATAGCCTCCCAGCCCCCAACGGTCCTACTTCCAACAGTCCCACTCTCCAACAGCCTCAGCCCCCAACAGCCCCGGACTCCACAACTGTAGCAGACAACTGCACCCCAGGAGGCAGACGCTAGAATGGAAAGGCTCGGAAGGCTTCCTCCTTTCCCGCTGCAGCAAAGACAGTAACGGCAGGACCAAAGTGCCATCAAAGGGGCGACAGGAAGGCACAAAGCCTGAGGGAGGCCGGCAGGCCGGCAGCCCAGGAGACATCAAAGATTTGACTACTGCTTCCCCAGAAAAACCATCATGGGCTCCCTGTGGCCACTGACACTTTCAGGGGCGACCCTCGAATGCCCGGGAATCCTCCTCCTCCAACTGCACCTCCACCTGGTCCAGACCTCCCGGGAGCCAGTCATTTTGGCCCAGGTGTTCCAGAGACTGCCCAGGGCTTGGGTGAGAGGCTCTCACAGACCACACTGGGGGGAGCCCAAGGGCTCCTTCCCCACTGCAGCGCTGAACTAACGGGAGCCTCCGAACTGCCCAGGGAGACCCCCAGATTTCTCCCTTGGCCCCAAAGAGCCCGTTCTCCAGGCAACAGAGTCCTGGTGAGGGAAGGAGGTGCTGTCGAGAGGGCGGATGGAGCTGCCCCGTCGGAGGCCCCCAGGTCGGCAAACTTCCCCCAGCGGGGAGGAAGCCCAAGCTCACAGACTTCGGGCTGGAGCGAGCTTTAAAGGTATGGTGATTAACCCCTTCCTCACCCCGCATCTAACGGGGGACAGGCTCAGAGGCAAAGGCACTGGGTTTGGGCTTACGCAGTTGGGCTGGAGGGAAGGAAGGAAGGGGAAGGGGGAAAGGAAAGGCAGAAAGGGAAGAGGCTGAGGAGGAAGGGGTTGGGAAGGGCAAGAGGCCACCCTGGAACAGCTCCGACACGTCGCGTCCGGGCCGGGCCTGTCCTCCCAACCTACCCCGGGGGGCTGGTGCCTACTCGATTAGGAGGGACCCCCGTCCGCCCCGGTAGACAGCAGCCGAAGGCCAGCGGTCCGAGGTGGTCCGCTCCCTCCAGGTACCTCGCCCTACTCCCTCCCCACCCTTGGCTCCAGGGTCTCCACTCCCGCCTCTCCCCCGGGCAGAGCAGGGGCTGGGCACAGAGGGGCAGAACTCAGTGGGGGAGGGGGAGAGGATCTGGCCTCTGGCTCCCTCGCCCCCACCCAACTTCCTGGGCCTCCAGGAGCCCCTCCAGCCCCGAAGCACGCAGCCCCTACGCAAGCACCTCCTGGCCCAGACCTCAGGCCCGCCAGGAGGCCCTCCCTCTCTCCACCGACACCCCCCCCCCATCTCCTTTGGCACCCGGGGCGCTGCTTACGCGTGACGATCATGGTGTCCGGAGGTGGCGGTGGCCTCTGCCTGCACATGGGGCGCCACGGACGTGCGGGCCCTCACGGAGCTCCCGGCCCTGCCCGGCCCGCTCCTGCCCACTGGATGGTCCCCTGGGCTCTAGTCCTCGGAAGCCCGGTAGGAGGGCGCTGCCTCGGGACCGCGGGGACTAGACACTTTCGGGGAACCCTCGGGCTGGGGCACAAGGAGCCGTGCTGACTACTGATGTCATTGCTGCCCGCAGATCCCTCGACGCGCTGAGCGCGGAGGCTGGAGACGCGCTGTGGAGCCGCAAGACCCTGACCCTCTCTAGACTGTCGGCTGATCCAAGACAGGGAAGATCCACTCTGACCACCAGCCTTCGCCCACTGGCGGCCAACGCCTGCCCCTGGTCTCCGACTCTCAGCTGCCCCGCCCCTGGCCTCGCTCCCCCAGTGGGAGGACCGATTTCCCACCGCCTCTGGTCCCGCCCCCTCCCAATCACTCTCTCCGCTGAGGCCCGGACTGTCCAAATATTCCTCCTGGCCGCGCCACCCAAGGGGGAGGACTCACCGGGCCCCCGCCTCCGGTGTCCGCCCCCTGGGTCTGCTCTGCGCTTCCCAATCCACACTCGCACATTCCCCATCCCCCCCTCAAAAGAAAACGCTCGAGTGGTCCAGCTCCGAGGGCGGCCCTGACCGAGCAGGCCTTGGCCCCGCTGCTTCCAGCTTAGGACTTTGGGAGCTGGAGGGAGAAGGGAACCTGGGAAATCGAGTTTGGCCCCATCTTTTGAGAGATGGGGAAACTGAGGCAGCCCTTCACCAGAAAGAAAGTGGCCCAGGGCAGAGGCAGGCCTCAGGAGAGCTCGGCCCTGGATTCCAAACCTGCCTCAGACCCTTCCCAGCCCTCTCAGGGCCTCAGCTGCCTCATTTGTAAATTCAGATGGCGAGCACGCCCTACCTTACTTTAAAAAGAGACTCCCTACACAGAGAACTTTCTAGATTTGAAAGGGCCATAAAAGGTGGGGGGTGGGGGTCCCCATCCCCATCCACTGCCCAGAATTAGAGGATTAATTGGGGCTGTTGGAAACTTAACGGGATTCAGGGCTGCCACTGGCCTCCAGTAGCTGCCTCTGCCTCCCTTTCATCCCTATTAAAATACAAGCTCCTTGAGTGAAAGAACTGCTTCCTTCTTTGGCTCTGAGTCCCCAGATAGTGCCCAGCACACAGTAGATGCTTAAATAGTATTCATTGATTGATGAATTTCAATATAACTATATGGCCCCAATTTTAAGTTGACTTTATTAGACTGAAATGTGAAACTTCATAACTATCCTCAATAATTTCTTCCTGATTCACCTTGGTCCATCCACCATTTCAGCCTGCCTTTAAAGATCTCTTGGATCCTGCCTTAAGAGTGTCAGCCTTTCCTGCCACTGTGGTATCAGATGCAGGCTGGGGAGGCATACCTTCAGGCTCACAATTAGAGCGGAAGACAATCCAGGAATTTGGGCTGGAAAAGCACTTTTGATTGAACTGTTGGAAAGAACAGGGCAATCACAGATGTATAATTCCTGACCCACTCCACCCCATGTCTCTGTGCAATCTGAAGCCAAGCCTTTGGCAAAGACTCTGACTGCCATCCCTCCTACTGCTATTCAGGTAGACTCTCACTTATTCCTCTTGTCCCCAAGAAAAGCAGGAAATACCGGCTGCTAGGTGGTGCAGTAAATAGAGCACTGGCCCTGGAGTCAAGAGGACCTGAGTTCAAATCCAGCCCCAGACACTTAACACACACACATACAAAATTAGCCCTGTGACCTTGGGAAAGTCACTCAACCCCAACTGCCCTACCTTCCCCTCTCCAAAAAGCAGAAAAGAAAAGAAAAGCAGGAAATAGATTATCATGTGCCCCATGATCTACAGGTCAAGGAGTTCTGTCAACAAAGCCAGTAGCCCTCACCCAGCCCAGCCTAGTCTTGAGGTGTCTATGCTGGGTGGCTGCTCATCTAGAGTCCACCAATAACATCTTGAACACTTCAGCCCACATTTGGGCTGGGAAGCCTACTCAAAGTGCTGGGCTTCATGCACAGACTATATGAAAACCAAGGTTGTTTACTCTCGTCCCATCCTGTTGTTTTCTTCCCATTCTCCAGAACATCTCTATCCTCTTTTCCCTTCCCCCCCCCCTCCACTCACTCAGCCCAAACTCTTGCCCTCCTCAACTCTTCCCTGGCCCTCTGGAGTAGTGGTCTCCCACATTTCAGCTCTCCCTCTCTCTCCAATCCATCGTGCCCATAGGTGTCCAAAAAAAGCCCAAGTCTGATGGTGGCATTCACTCCCTGTTCAAAAAGCTTCAATGACACTCTTTCACTTCTACAAGAAAACATCTCTTCCTTTTCCAAAGTCCTTCTCAGTTAGAATGAACCAGATTAATTTCAGATTTGTCTCATTTGAAAACTCTTGGCTCAGGCCCAACTTGTCTACCAACCATCTCCCAGCCTTGTCATTCCATCTCCTACATTCACACGTCTCCCTCTCCCAAAACTGTACCTCATTTCTGAAATGCATGCCTGTCTCAGTCTGACAAATCCTCTCAGCATCTTGCATGCCCCTCAGGTCCTCTCAACAAAGTCTCTCACATTCCCCAGGTATTGGGATCACCTCCTTCCTTGAATCTCTGGGCATACAGGCTTTCTCTCTGGTGGGCCACTGCAATTTATGGCTAGGTTAGATTGCACTGAACTCTTTAGTTGGAATGTTATGATGGAATCTTTGTCTTCTTTTCTATCTCTGTCTCCTCTTCTCCCTCCTCCTCCTTCTCATCTTCCTTCTCCTCCTCTTCCTACTCACTAAAGTTGGAATGCTTTGGGAGTCTTTTCAGCAAGAGCTACTTTTGTTAGCCCAGGATGTGCAGAAGCTTCTCCTCTCTGATTCCCTTGGAGTATTGGTTCTTCAGTTTGTCACCTCCAGTTAGGAGACTGGAGAGGTCTGACTGCTGCCATCCAACAAACTCTTCCTGGTTCAGAGATGGTTTCTCTCAGTTTTGGGAACCTTCTTTACTTAGGCAGGGAGCTAAGTTCCTCACTTCTGACTACATGAGAGGAGAGATTGGAAACACATTGATGAGTACACCGTGCTCTGGGCTAACTTTATTTTCTCCTGTGTCCTATTCATAACAATTGAACTAACCAAGAGTCAGACCCTTTCTGAGGGGTTGTAGCAGCAATAACACTGGCATCCCCAGGATGGCTGCTAGCACAGGTTCTTAGATCTGCTTTACTAGGAAAGATAGCTCTAGAAGGGGTCAATTTAATTACATTTGCTAGTTCGGGGGAAAAAGTCAGCACCTTGAACTTCAGAGAAAATATAAACAAAGAAAATACAAGCAGAGAAATAAAGACCAACAGACAGGGCTCTGACTGCTTGAATCAAAGCAATATTGCTATACACTTTACATACATCCCTGGATTGAGAGAGCCTTTTACATCTGAGCAGCCAGGAGCTCTGAACATATGGCCACTCAGAATCTCAACCAGGGAATCACAAGATCCTTCTCATAAGTGAGCCCACAAAGCAAAATACCAATGCAGGGTATATATACCCTTCTCAGAGCCAGAAGGCATCACAACTCTTGGGACTCAGTGCCTAATTAGAAATTAGCAAAAGTTATAAGACAACTCTAAAAGTCTCTGGATGGAAGGAGATGTCTACAATCAGAGAAAGTTCTATAAAGAACAGAGTTTAAATGGAGACTGAAGCAACCTACATGCTTTCATTCTTTTTCCATGTTTGGTTTTGTTTCTTCTTTCCCATTGTTCACTCCATTGGTTACAACCTTTCTATACAACTAGGTTAATGTCCAATGTGAAAGTATTTGCAGATCCTGTACTTGACTGCATGCTGCCATGAGGGGGTGGAAGGGGGGGAAGAGAGAGGGGAGAAAATTTGAAACTCAAGGGATTGTGGAACTAAATCTTGTAAACTAAAAGTAAATAAATAATTTAATTTAAAAAAATAGAAATTAGCAAAAGGTGTAAAAGCCTTCCTATAAGCAAGCCTCCCCTAAGCAAGCTTCACACCACCCCCCCATAGGCTCTGTGACTTGGGCTGTATCACAGCTGTGAGGTAGGCAAGGGCTCAAAGCTGGTCCCAGAGGCATATTAATGGGCAGGGAAGATCTTCCTAACCCATTAACATTACAAGTGTGGAATGTTTCTTTGGCATTTGCAGACCTTTCCCTTTGCATTTAGTTGCCTCTATGTTTTATCCCTTTCTATCTTCAGTCTTGCTGAAGTACAAGCATCCTTACAAGCATCCATATCCATCCATCCATCCATCCAACCATCCATCCATCCATCCATCCATCTGTCCAACTGTCTGTCCATCTGTCCATTATCACATTTCATTTTCACAAATACTTTGTGAAGAAGGTGTTATGGGTATAATTATTCCACATTGACAAATGAGGAAAGTGAAGTTGAAAAAGCCCCATTGGCCTCAGGCCCCGCATGCTCCCCTAGACTTCAGGAGCCTGCTTTGAGGGGCTCAAGAGGCAGCTTCATTTTCTTCCTCCCTTTCCCACAGTAATGTGGATTTTTGCTCTTTGGAGGAGGGGGTAGCCTATGACTCTTTCTCTTCCGTGCCCAGTCATGACTCTTGATGGGCAGCTGTAAGTAAAAGCCAGTGGAGACACAATTTAGTCAGAGCTGGCTCTGAGCTGCTGGGATCTCCCTGAGGAAACCAAAGGTTACTGAGCACTGGGAGTGGGGGTGGGGAAACATGATCATGGAACTTTTATCCAGTGGAACATGATGAAATTAGCGGAGGAAATAATTGTATTTACAGGCTCCAAAGAGGATATGAGAAAGAATAGGAAGTTTAAAAAAGGAAACAAGGATTAGCCAATTAGGAAAAGTAATTAATCTTTAAAAAGATCCCTTGTTGTTCTAGAAATAGCCATTGGCAATGAAGTTGCCCCAGCCAAAGGCTAGTTTCCTTTCCAGCCCTCAGGATTGAGCCTCATTCCCTGAAGGGGTGTGAGGACTCCTTCCTAGAAGTCTATCCATCATCTTCCCTCCCCCTTCCCCCACACACATGCGTTTGCACACCCACACTGCCCCATCCTTGGCCAGACATCCTCCTTGGCTTTTCTTCTTCACAGTTATTTGTCAGTGACACCTTATGTGCCCCACCACCCCTTCTGGACTTAGACCCATGAAGCCCCCAGGCAGTTCCCTGCTCCACACCCAGGAAGCATTGATGAAATCTGTTCAGTGATTGCCACAGTAAATTATCCCAGGGACCTCCTAGAACCTTGGTCATTCAACTGGGAGATGTCCTGTCTTGGGGAAGGGGACCCTATCTTATTAATGTTCCCAATCCTTACCGTGTGGCCCAGGGACTCATGGGAGCGAACTGATAACCAATCATAGTGATCAGGCAGGCGCCCCTCCCCCCCAAGAGAAGGGGGACTTTGGAAAAAGATTATAGGGTCACAGGTCCAAAGGGACCTTGAAGGTCATTAAATCCAACCTTCTTATTTTAAAGGAACCATCTCCCTTCTTTTGAGCTGGCTGTGCTGACTTATCCTGGCTTGTGAAAGGCCTTGGGCTTGGGATGGGGAACCTCACTGGGAAAGACCCTCCTGGAACTGAGAACTTTGGCACTTGAGACTGCTTGGAAAAATAACACACACACACACACACACACACACACACACACACACACTCCTTTACTCCTTTATGATTCCCAGGTTCCTGACCTGGGGCTCCCAAAAATTTCCTTGGATGGGAAGAAATGATGGGGTGGGGGTGACGTCATGCTCTAGAGTCCGTGCTCTAGAAAAGAAGCATGCCCAAGGTCTCACTCATAACTCACTAGAGTTTCAGCTTGTTTGACACCTCCCTCCCCAGACCCCTCCCCAGTATTCTCTGGCATCATGTAGGATGGAGCTCCCTTATCTTGTTCTCCTTGGCTCCCACCATGTTCAGATGGGAGTAGAATGTTGTTTTCCCTGCACTAAACCATAATATCTTCAGTCTCTGTTTGTATAAGGGACTCCACTTAGGTGGAGTCTGGGCAGTTCCCTGAAACAGAAACTGATGTGTTGAACAGCACTCTGTCTGTATGTCCTGGGGGACTTCTGACAATGCCTGAGATAGCCCTTTCCTTAAGGTTCAACAGCCCCTAGACCTGGTGGCTGCCCCTGCCTGCCCCTAAATCACCAAATCTGTTACTTACTGCCTAGTGATGGAGAATGAAGCTGCATTGTAGGAGAGTGGAAGACAGCAGTGTGAACCAGACCTGCCAGCAGCAATAGGTCTGGAGATAGAACTGAGTCCTGCAGAGCTGATGCTTTCAGAGGGAGGAAGCCAAAGAACCCAACTGTGCTGAAGGGACCAAGTATGGTCACTGCTGCTCCCCCATTGTCTGAGGACAGCTACAGAAACTGGGGAGATAGTTCTCTGTCTCTGTCTCTCCCTCTCTCTGTGTCTGTCTGTCTTTCTCTGTGTTTATATCTCTGTCTCTCTGTGTTTCTCTGTGTTTCTATCTCTGTCTCTGTCTCTCTGTCTGTCTCTGTCTGTTTCTCTGTGTCTCTGTCTCTGTCTCTCTGTCTCTGTCTGTCTCTCTCTCTTCTTCCCTCCCCCCCCCCCGCCCCCGCTTGTGTCCTCCTAGGCACCCTTTCCTTCACTCCCTGTGACCAGACACCATTTGCCACCATTTGTAACAAGGCTGGCCAGAGCCTTTTGGCTAAGGGGTAGAGCAGAAGGGCCTTAAGGGAGGGAGGAGATAAGGGACAGGAAGGAAAGAAACATGGGGGGAATATGGAGGGTGGGGGTTAGTTTGTGGAAAAGGCCAGAAATTGGGGGAGGAGGGATAAGCTAGCACTAGTGAAAAAGCAGAAGGAGGAGGCTGGCTGCCAAGATGAAGAGGAAATTGGATGTGGCCAGCAAGGTGCTAAAGGGGCCCAGGTGCTAAGAAGATAAGGAGGAGGCTGGGGGAAGGGGG
>CM053601.1:217728-246105 GCA_028646575.1 Pseudocheirus occidentalis
TCAGAGACAATGAACATCTCTTTAAAAACTCTCCCCTCCACACATGCCACAAAACCACAGACAGAAGAAAGAAAGAAAACCTAGAAAAAGACAATCATGAGATGTCATTATTAGGCACCAGCCCTGCGCATCTTGGGATGCAGAGACACAAGATGGCCCAAGGGACCCCTGGAATGGAGGAGAAGGTCACTGAGCACGTGGGATCCCCACAGCACTGACTTGAGAACAGACACCCCCTGCTTCTTCTGAGAACTAGGGATGCAAAGAAGGGCAGTGGCTGTCCCTGCTCCCAGGGCCAGGCAGCCCTCCGACCTGATGAGTGAACAGGCTTTAAGAGACAAGTTCCAGGAAGGAGATGGTGAGCTCAGGCCAAATATTGGTAAGCTTTCCTTATAGTACTGCCATCAGGAAGCTGACCTTGCCGATCATTTATTGGCCACTGAAGGTTAATAGGGTTCCAGATTTTATTGTATGTTCCAGATTTTACTAAATCACTTCCTTTTCCTTTTTCAAGATCATTTCCTGCTGTCCTGAGAATGTTTCTCAGGATGTCAAGTTGTCCTTCTCTTTCTTTTGTGGGGGGAGGCAATTGGGGGTGGGTTCTTGCCCAAGGTCACACTGCTAGCAGTTGTCTGAGGCTGCATTTGCACTCAGGGCCTCCTGAGGTCCAGGGTTGATGCTCTCTCCACTGTACCACCTAGCTATCCCCTTCCCCACCAAAGTGTGAGCTTCATGCACAAATGAGATGAGAGATTATGTGATTTTGGTCCCACATTTGGACAAGGAGGGAAGGAGGAAAGAAAAGACATACTGAAAAGTGACCTGATGGGGAAAAAAAAATTGGGGATTGTGGTTGTGTTTGCCACTTACTGTAATTCTGCACAGACCATTATCTAAAAGCATAATTTTGTGTTTGGTGCCACATTAATTTGAAAGGCAGTCACAAAAAAAAACTCAGGACTTTTTCAGAAGAGTAAAAACAAATACCCCCCTTCCTTTCATTGATGCTTCAAGAGGAATTTTTAATTTGGGTAAAAACTCTTATGGAAACCTCATGAAAACACATAATCACAAAGCAGAGGGGTCCATGCCCTGGGTGAGCTCATATACCACAAGTGACCAGCACCATGGACTATCAGACGAGTGAACACTCCTGACCTCTTCAGACCTTCTGTGCCTTCCAGGATCAGATTTCCAGAGCAAACACTTATGGTCACAGATTGAGCCCGAGAAGAACCTCTCCCAGGTGTAATTTTATGGAGTGGCTAGGTAGGGTAGGACTGGGGTAAGCACTGAACTTGGAAGCAGGAAGACTTATCTTCATGAGCTCAAATCCTGCCTCAGTTACAGCCAACAACACCCTCATCAGGGGTGGGGAACCTGTAACCCTGAAGCCACATGTGGCCCTCTAGGTCTTCAAGTGCAGCCCTATTCATTCAGTCCAAGGGTACATAATTACATTTATAAGAAGACCCCATGGGAAGCATTCAAGGTCTTTCCAGAGAGCAGTAAGCTAAGCTGGGTGAGGAAGCTGGAGGCTGGCAGAAAGCTGAAGGATGTACACATCTGGACAGGTTGGACAGAACTTTCATTGTCCCCAAATCCAGGATTTTATCCATGGACCAGGGCACAGAGTGACACTCTATACTGTCTCAGAGGATGAGTAGCGGTGGCCCTGCTATTCCAGCTCCTTTCCTGCCAAGCCCATCCATTGGTACTTAGCTTGCTGGGTGCAGGGGGCACCTCCTCAAACTTGAACTCTGTAAGGCTTTCAGACTAAGGAGTGAGTGGAACCAAAACATTTTACAAATCATTCCATGTACAGGACTGACTTCAAGGTGGAGGAATCGAATGATAAGCACATTAAATGGCTCATCCCTCTCATGGCATCCTTTACTCAGGGAGCCAAACTGGATTTTGTACCTGATAACTACAAAATCCTCCAGACCCCCTCCCCACCCCGCCAAGATAGGTGGCAGCTTGAATCCAGAGGTCACATGGGAACAATGGATAAAGATGATACCCATGCAAATGACTTATTCTTCTCTAGGTAACACCAAGACAGAGAGCAAGAAGATACCGTGGCAAATGTTGACATCCTGAAATCAAAGGCAAAGGAAGAACACACAGAAGCAACTCACAGATTGGATCTTATGCAGATCTCATCAGATACACTGGACTGTAAACCAGCTCCAGCAGCTCTAAAGAGTGCCCTCTTGAAGTCCTCCTACGATGACAGCTAAGTCTAGACCCACCACTCTCAGGCAGGCAGACAAGGGTAGATACTTCTTTGCCAAAAAGGAGGAAGAGGATGGGGTCCTTGATTAAAAGGTAAAAACAAAATCCTGCAGAAATACACCTTTATGGGGAGCAGTACCAAAGACTGACCGATGGGTGCGTACCATCAGGCTTGTCAGATGTAACCAAAAGCATTTCACTTATGTGTGGAGTCCATAAGACGGCGAAGGTCCAAGAAAGGCATCCTAAGACCCTCCACAGGCAACAGCCGCATTAATTCAGCCACTAATCTGTCGACAAAGAAGCATTCAGTATATATATCCAAATCAAAAAGATTTCCTTGTGCAAAACAGAAGGGTGTATGTATGATAGGAATTCAGGCACAGGTCCTTTCCACCAGGAATAATGGAAGGGTTATCTTTAAGAAACCCAGACTTAGTAATCAATGACAATTATACAAGGAAGTTATAGAAACTGTCCAACCCATTGCTACAGGCTATAAAAATGTAGCACCTACTGAATACCTAGCTAGGCTTGACCAGCTGGGTAGAATTATACTTTAGTTTAGAGGCTTTCTGTATTTCCTGGCCTAACAATCAATCTGCACAGTACTACTACCAATTCCAAAATGCATTAAAAAAGCATAAAAAAATTAAAACAATGTTTATAATATGTGCTGCTAGGTCAAATATTCCTAACCTCCAAGCAACATGGAATGAGCAGCTTTCCAAATTTAGAGACTTGATCAGGTGGTCAAAATTATTGGAGGGGGATGAGATGCAGAGTAACCCCATTGTCTCATATGCTGCTGAAGTTGTCCTGAGGATGCTTTCAGGGAGCCTCCAGAGGATGGGCTAATATAATGCTTTTAGTGGGTAACCATTGTGTTGACCTTATTAATATCCAATGCTCAGCCAGGAGGCTTGAGTAGGCAGGGAAGTTTCAGCGCCTTACAGTCCTGAGTTGGCTTACAGTGTTGCCTACCATGGATGGAGTCACCAAGACCACAACTTAGAACCCCTACATCTATGTGATCTGAGTCCTCTACCACACTCTGCTTCTCCTATGGCCAGTAAACTCCAGTGGTCCTCCTGGGTTACTTAATGGCTGACTCCCTGCCAGTAAATGATTCCCAACCCCCACCTCCTGCTCTTTCATGCCCACCCACCTCCACTCCTCCCCTTCTATGGCCCAAGCCCTTCCACTATCCCTTCCTCCCCTCTACCTGAACCGTGGTCAGGATTGGTTCCATCCTGGATCTCACTGCTATCCACATGTTTGCTCCTCCTCTAAGGGTCTGTGTACTGACTTGAATTTCAGTGTGAGCATGAATATCTCAGAAATTGGCCAATGCTACTGATCAGGGCCTGATTCATTAATTTTTTGGTTGTCTCTACTATGGAAACAATAGAGGAAATGTTGCAAAAGCAGAGTAAACTTCAAAATGTCCTATATATCTTGCTGCACCATCCTCCCACCCCCACCTCCAAAGCTGGCTGTTAACAATTGACCAGCAAATCCGATTCTGTGATCAAACACAGACTGCATGAACCATTCTGAGCACACTACTTGTCACGTCAGTGGCTTTTTCCTTTTCTCCTCCTTTCGGCTGGAGGGAGCAGGTATAGTGTAGCCCCCAAAAGAAAGAAAAAAGGATCATGGAAACATGTTTTTGAAAGGCCCCAAAGAGAATGGGCCGGAGGACAGAAAGGCAAAGCTGGGCAGCCGGGAGCTGGGGAAGTGGCCATGAGTGTGTGATCTAATTCCAAAGAAAAGCAAGTACTGCCTCCAAGAGGATCCTGGTCTAGCCCTCATTGGGCCTCTTCTACATCCACATGAAAGCATTCTTTTAGTTGGGGTTTGTTCAGTTCAGAATTAAAGCTAAAGAGAAAAATATCACAGGATAATAGCAGGATTGGGATGGGTCCCAGGCCATTTCTCTCTGGATTCCATTGAACGAGAGGAGGAGATCATTAGAACAGCTCCTGATCCACCTTTCAGTCCTTTTCAGGCCTCATGGAAAGCATTTGGGCCATGTGCATTCTCACTGGCTGTGGTCACTGTGTCCAAGAATTCTCCTTCCTCTTGTGTGGGGCTTGGCCCAGCCAGGTTTGTGACATGGACCCAGAGCATGAATGAGCACCACAGAGTGATTACCATAGGCATGTGGAAATACTGGCTGAATGTAACTGGCCAAGCCATTGAAGATGCTTCTCCCCCATTTTTCCCTCTTGAAATGTGGGCCAGCCAGGCTGACTCATGCCCTGCGGCTTCCTTCTGATCCTGGCCTCGAGGGTTTCCTACTTTGCTTGAGGTGGACAGTTAAACAGGAACCAGGACTGCCTAGTCTCTGGACATGTTTCCTTCCATCCTCCAACAGGAACAGCAGTTTTGCTGTGGAAGGGTGCTCTTGGACCTGCTGAAGAGGTCACGTGCATGCCCATTTTGGGTCTGCTCAGTCACTGATTGGAGGGGAGGAGTAGCCTGAACTCCTGGTCCCAGTGGATTGGTGGGTAGTGGCAGTGGAGCCCAATACTCTTTCAGGTTATCTTGGGCTTGAATACAAATGGCATGGCACTCTTATTCTTTTTTTTCTTCCAATTTTTTTTTTTTTTAGCATTTTTATTTAAAGTTTTGAGTTCCACATTCTATCCATCTCCTCCCTCCTCCCTAAGAAGGTAAGCAATCAGATCTAGGCTACACATATGCAAGTATGTAAACATTTCCAGCTTAATCTTTTTGTACAAGAAGGCTCAAATAAAACAGAGAAAAGGAAAGAAGGTGAAAACCAGCCTGCTTCAGGCTGCGTTCAGTCAATATCGGTACTTTCTCTGGAGACAGAGTCTGCTTCAGTAGGAGCCCTTTGGAGTTGTCTTGGATCATTGTATGGCTGAGAATAACTAAGGTTTTCATGGTGCTTCATTGAACAGTGTTGATATTACTGTGTACAATGTTCTCCTGGTTCTTTGCTAGGCCTGGTCAAACGTGTCCCTCCTCTGGGTTGACTCTTCACTGGACTTGCCTCCTGTGGCTATGGTTCTGATTGCCAAGGTGTTCTTTGATGGTTCTTCTGGACTTTTGAAGCTCACAGGAACATAACTTGGTTCATCCTGTTTCTGATATTCATTTACCTAACATCAGGAAAGTATAATTGCCAGAGACCAAAGAAACAGAGGGCCATGTATTCCCATCTACATGGTGGCTGGGTGGGGAGAGCCAGCTGCGGCCCCAGCTGTTGCCATTCCTTCTCTCATTACCCAGAGGTGCTCAACATTTCTCCTTCCTATCTCAAAAGCTGCAAAGAGCAAATCTGCTTGAGCCTTAGTATGAGCTCACTTTGTTCCAGATAGGAGCCAATTAAAGACTTTTGGTAGCTACACAAAAGTTAGAGTGTGTCTATGTGTCTTCTGAAACAAGAGGTCCTTCCCTGTAAATTTCTGGAGGCAAGCTTAGAAGCTACCACATGGAAACTGTGCATGCTCTAAGGACTGAACTCTTATTGGCCAGCATTCCCCCTCCCCTCCCCCCATTACATTGACAGAGGCATCTAAGAGGCAGGAGTAGGGAGGATACTGCAGGCAGGGGGCAGTGCCCTGCCGGTTCAGTGGCAGGAAGGTACAAAACATAGAGTTATATAAAAGGAATACCAAGAAGGTCGGCCTTCCTTGAACTGTTCAGAGTCCCTGAAGGAGAACTAACACAGAATGAGGCTGAAAAGATAGGCTGGAGCCAGGTTATAGAAGGCTTTCAGTTGGATCCTGGAGATAAGAGGGAGCCACTGGAATGGGGATGGGGGTTGGGCAGACCTAACCTTTGGGAAGGTCAAGAAGAGTGTGAGAGGTGGCCATTGCTAAGGTGACCTTCAGGGCTTGTTTCTGAATAGGGAGATGACAAGAAGTCCAGCAGAATGGCCAGTCAATGGGGCCTGGGTTAGAATCTGGCCTTGAACATTTCCTTACTGCTTTGGAAGCTCTTGCCTAAGTCACTCCACCCTTGTGAGCACCTATCTCACAGGGCCGAGGCTCAGATGAGGCCAGGTGGGCCACTCACTTGGCAAAGCTTCCAGGGCACAGTAAATAGCAGTCATCCCACTGAGAGTTGCCGGAGGGCAGGAAGTGGTCATGGGACTTTGTGCCTTGAGGGTCAGGCCAGATCAGTCCTTTAGTTACAGAAATGAACGACTGAGTGGGAGGGGAGGTATGGGGTTACCTGGGCAATATATTCAGACACGGAAGCCTAAGACACTAAATGGCTGTGACCCTGGGCAAGGTCTCTCTCTGGGCTCCTTTCCAAGATGGGGGAGGGCAGGGAGCCTTGACAGACCTGAATGTCTCTCAGGCCCCTAAATCTAGGATCTCTGATGTAAGGGACTCTGGAGAATTCTAGTTCAACACATGCATTTTTTTTACACAAATGAATTGCAGTATCCCAGAGAGTTTTATCTCTCTGGGGGGTTTATCACTTCGCAGAGTTGGGCCTCCCCCTTATTTGCTGCCAAAGTCCCTCTAACAATGACCATTATGCCCACTGCATTTGGGGAGGTCGAGGCATCTGGACGTTTGGAACATTCAGTACAAACTGGCTCTCAGCTTCCCATGGCAGTGTCCTCACCATCATTGACCATCAGTCCCCTTCTGGGGAGAGAAAGTGTGCCAGGGAGGCCAGAGATCTGCCTCCAAGTCATCAAAGCACAGGTATGGCCCTGTCCTCTTCTCCTTCCCTCACTCTCTGTTCAGGTCCTTCAGCATCTCCTCCCCCATGGAGAGAAGGGAAGATTCAATGATTGGTTTGAGGTTAATGCCTAATAGTATACCAGAAACAGCAGAGCACTTGGGGCCAGGAGTCCTGGGTTCAAATCAGTGGGATCCTTCCTGAGTCTTTCTCATCTGTACAATGGGGATGAATGGGTTGAATGGGGATGATGCTTGCCCCATCCACTGGCCTGCTCTGTACATACCTATGTGCATACAGACCTACACACTTGTGTACATATATACATATACACATATCCCTAGCTGTGTCTGTATACAGCTCTGTACCTTCATACAGGGGAAGGGGAAAGTACTTTATTAACTAGGACTTGTTCTAGGTAAATGAGGGATTCTCACAATCCCAATTTAGGATGATACTATAATGGCCAAATATGGTAGAACTGGTATCTTCTTTATCTTCTTTCTCAGACTTTCTGCATCACTAGCAAACAAATTCACTGCCTGCTTATCTGTCCATCCATCCATCTACCCACCCACCCATCCATCCATCCATCCATCCATCCATCCATCCATCCATCCATTCATACATCCATCCATCCATCCATCCATCCATCCATCCATCCATCCATCCATCCATCCACCTATCCATCATGGACCTTCCCTCGAGGCTGGAAGACATTGGTACTGGCTACCTTAACTATTTGGCAGCAGCATGGTTCAATGAAAAGATCTCTGACTTTAGAGTCTGAGGACATCACCTCAGATCTCACCTCTCATTCTTATCACCTTCCTTCCCTGGTTTTGAGTTTCCTTAACTATAAAGTGTGATATTGGGGCCTCTGAAGTTCCTTCTGGATCCAGATTTATAATCCTATGACTTTCCTGTGTCTCAGTTTCCTCTTCTGGAAAATGAAGGGTGACAGACTAGATGGTCCTGAGGTCCCTTCAAGCTCAAGAGCTTGTGCTCCTATGACAGGGGTGTGGGGTGGGGGATGGGGTTGGGAGCCAGCCCGCCAAGCGGGCGATGCCTGAGCAGGAAGCTTACTCCTCTCCAGTGTTTCCAGCTCCCCATAGGGAAGGCTGCCATTGGAACATGGCCCCTCCTCCTGTGGATGGCTAGGGGCAGCAGGGAGGTCAGGAATGTGGCTGGAAGGTCACTCATTCCTCTGAGCCACGTTTCCGCACAGAGAGGGTTTGTGTTGGCTTCCAGCCAGCTCATTGTCCTAAAGGAAAGCTCCGTGGGGTATTTTTAATCACTTTTACTCCTAGCCAGGGTGAGTGGCTATTTTAGTCATTTCTGTTAGGGAAAAACCAGGCAGGGCCTGGGAGATTGATCCTTGGGCGGCTTTGGTGCCCTGTCAGTGGCCAGGACACTGCAGCCAAGCCAGAAAGGATGGGTGAAGGATGGGGAGGGGAAGGAAGAAAAGATGAAGCAAGAGTAGCACAGTGTGTCTTTTGTTCTTTGTCTCAGGATGGAAGAAATAAAGGCTCTGCAGGCCTCCCCAGGCCTGAGAACAGCTCCTCAGATGGTCTAACCCTAGCCATCTCCAATGGACAATAGGTCTTTTCATGTAGTGGGTGGTATTCAGGGCTCAGCCCCCACCATGGACTTATCAGGGGCGTGGCTATGGTGACATTGTGGGAGCCCCTGAGCTCAAGAGCAGAACCCTAGCTGGAGTTAGGCAGCAGGCCTGAGGAGCAGGGCTTGGGCCCTCTGTGATGGGCCACAACCCTTAGCATGGGGAGCTGAAAGCTTCTCACTTGTGGCCATGAGCTCAGGAAGAAGAATCCCATGTCTGGATCTCAGAGAAGATCAGAGATGAGGGGGTGGATGCCAGACCAATTGGAGAGGCTACGCTCCACCTGGAGGCTTCCCCTCCACTGATTTGTCCAGCAAGTTCCCTGCCTGCCCTGAGCAACTCTACTCCATCTGTTCAAATATTCCTGAAGGTCTTTCTTTTTATCCCAGCTTGCCCTGAATCCTAGCCCTGCCAATCAAAGTGATGTATACCTAGCATGATAGCATATTCATAATTTCCATAATTTAACATTGGTGTGTGTGAAGAAACACACTGTTACTAATAACAGTGCGCAATCACACAGCACTATAAGGCTTGCAGGGTGCTTTCTAAGTATGATCTCAGGCTTATATAAACTGATGGTGAGTGAGGGCAGCAGCACCAGGAGAACATTGTACACAATTATAGATACATTGTATCCGAGGTGACTGACTTTGATCCACTGGGCTCCTCTCGGCAATGCGAGGATATAAGCTAATACGAGGATATAAGCTAGCTCCAGAGCACTCATGACTAAAAGGGAAATCCACATCCAGAGAAAGAATTACAGAGGCTGAGCGCAGATAGGCTCATGACTCTCGTACTCTCTCTTTTGTGTTTTGTTTCATTCCTTCTTTCTTGTTGTTCACTCCATTGGTTATAATTCTTCTTTACAATCTGACTAATGTTTAATGTGAAGGTATTTGTAGAACCTATATCAGATTGCATGCTGCCATGGCTGGAAGGGGAATTTGGAACTCAAAACCTTGTGGAACTGAATGTTGTAAACTAAAAGTAAACAAATTAAAAAGAAACAAAAAAGACCAAAAGGAAAAAAAGAACATGAAAATATAAAGAAAGTGAAAAAGAAATAATCTCTCATTTAATCCTCATGACAGCTGAGGGAGGGAGCTACTATTATTACACCCATTTCACAGATGAGGACACCAAGACTGAGGTGCTCCCTGACTCCAAGCCCAGCACTCTATCATCTGGACCACCTAGCTTCCTGTTGGGACCAGAGAACAGTGCTGCTCCTTTGCATGTCTAAGTTTCCCCAAGGCTATTTCCTGAGAATCAGTCCCAGGAGGTGGAGCCCTCCCCAGAAGGTACCTTTCAACCTGTCCAAGGCTGTGATTGGGGGTGAAGCTAGAAAAAAGAGGACAGTTGAAGGCAGATAAAAAGAACTTGGGACAGCTCCTTGTCTCCCCCTCCCCCCCAATCCAGAGTCCTTTGGTCTATGGCCAGGGGATGAGCCAGCTGCCCCTAGCCAAAGAGCTGAGGGATTCTAAGAAGCAACAAGGCTGCCAGGACTGAGTGTCCTACCCTATGCTGAGCCATGGGCCCACCTGGACCCTGAAGATTTTCTCCAAGTTCTGAGCCTCAGGTCCCAAATCCCCTGGAGTGTCTGGTGCTCCAGCTAAGGACTCAGACTGGCCTGATGGAAGGGCAGGGATAGTGGAGAAATGAGCACCCTTCCTCTGGTCTTTTCCTAGGGCTCTCCAGTCCAGACCAGTCCTACATCTCTTGGGAGATAGGAAGGTAGTGGATTGCAGCCTTGCTGGCATTTTAGGTGCTTATGAACTCTTGCCCTCTGCCTTTGGTACAGGGCATTTGTTTATGAACCCTCTGCTAAGAGGAAACACTGCCTACCACAGTGCTCACAGAATTTTGTGTTGTCAGGCCACAGGCTCATTCTTTTTGGTGAAGAATGTGGCACCCGGGGAAAGATGGAGGTTGGAGTATTCCTAACAGACCTGGGGAGAATTCCTGGCCTCTTCTCTGGGACCCTGGCACACCATATCCATGTCTGTCCCTTGCTTCTGTGGGGCTCCCATTCCCAGGTGCTCAGGTCCTAGAGCTAAGCCAGGAGGAGCCTTAGAGTGAAGGTCTTCATTTGGCAGATGAAGAAACTGAAGAGGTCCCCCATAAAATATAGAAGGTCAGGGTTAGGGTGCTCGAGACCCCAAAATACCAACATGCCAGGTCCTGCCAAATGAATTTGACTTCAGTCTTCTCTCAGCCAAAGAAAAGTAAAGTTAATTAAAAGTTCTCTTGTATTGGACACAGAGCAAATCTGTGCTAGAAAATTCTATGGCGTCTCACACACATGGAGGCAAGATGGGGTCTTATATACAGAAAGGTTATGGGAGGAATCTAGGGGTGGTCTAGGGGAGGAGATTGGGGAGGGTCTTCAAAAGGAGTCAGACTCCAGTAATGAATTTGGGGAGGGTGTTCAGGAGGAGTTAATGAGGTCAGGTAACAGTTGATTTGGGTATAGATATTTTGATAGGCTCAAGGACGGGAAGTAAATGGACAATGGAGGGCCAAGTTAGTAACAAAGATTTGCCCAGAGCCACAATGAAAGGCTTATGGACTCATGCAAATGCCTCATCCTGTGGGAAGATTCAATTTGAGTTCAAGGGGGTTCCCAGAGCCTGCACCTCATCAGAAAGCTGGCCTGGTTTGCCTGTTACCCAGGTCAGAAACACTGCTGTGGATCCCAGTTATCTTTGTATTTTGTGAAGCATGATCCCTGTGAGGTGCTTCAGTTAAAGGTATGAAAATGTTTTCTATCATTATTCCTTCAGGTGAGCTGCTCTAGGAGCAGGTTGTGTATCTCCCTGGTGCCCAATACAGGGCTGTGGACACAGTGAATGCATAATACATTTTTGTTGAATGGATGGACTAACTAGTAAATGAATGAATCTGGGAATGGATGAATGAACTGAGGAATGAATGGGTCCAAGGTTCTCCAGCCAATTCCCAGTTTTCCCAGGATATAAATGCTCCTCTGAAGGAGTTTAGATAAAGGAGCGGCTCCTGGTGGGTGTGGAC
Source organism: Pseudocheirus occidentalis (assembly GCA_028646575.1). NCBI lineage: Eukaryota > Metazoa > Chordata > Mammalia > Diprotodontia > Pseudocheiridae > Pseudocheirus > Pseudocheirus occidentalis. The sequence goes on from CM053601.1 coordinate 229,295, forward strand.
AGGCTCTTAGACTGGGAACCCTCTGGAAGGATTACTTTATCTAGGTCCTTTTATCTAGGAGCACCTCAGGGTCTGTGGGGAGGAGGAGGAGCTGGGAAGCACTTTAGTCAATGAGAAAGCACAATCTTTCAGAAAAGAAAGACCAGCCAACAAACCTGCCCAATTGTCTGCTTCTACCTAGGGAACAGCAGTCTAGCCAGATGGGCCTTAGAAATGGAAGATTTCATGGCTGGAGACTGGTAGGTAGGAGAATTTAGAGCAGCCCAGCATAGTGCAGAGGATTTCTCTTTCTGAAAGCTCACTGTGTATATCCTTAGGATGTGATTCTGATTTTAATGCACAGGAGAATATCTGGCCTCCTTTATGGTGGCCATGGCAATCCTCCCCCCAAAGCACAGAATGATTCCTTCTGACGGAATAACCATGTCAAAATTGTACTGGAGACCACTGGGCTACAAGGAAAGGCATATTGTTGTGTTAGTTCAGTCACATCTGATTCTTCAGAACCGTATTGGGGGTTTTCTTGGCAAAGATACTGGAGTGCTTTGCCTTTCCTTCTCCAGCTCATTTTACAGAAAAGGAAACTGAGGCAAACAGGATGAAGTGACTCACCCAGGGTCACACAAGGGTTGGAAGCCAGATTTGAACTCTGGGAGAGGAGTCTCCTTTTTTTTTTTTCCCAACAATTGGGGTTAAGTGACTTGCCCAAAGTCACAGGGCTAGTAAGTGTGTCAAGTGTCTGATGCCGGATTTGAACTCAAGTCTTCCTGACTCCAGGGCCGGTGCTCTATTCATTGTGCCACCTAGCTGCCTCAAGAGAAATCTTCTTGATTCCAAGTCCAACACTCTATTGGCTGCACCACCTAAGGATAGTGATGCCAGAAACAAGCAGGAACCTAGCTTGGTAGAGTAGTGAGACCCTTTAACACCTGTTAGAGCCCCGCAGTCAATGATTTTTGGACTTGCCTTTGTGGTCGTTTCATCCTTCCACATTTGAAAGAAAGGTTAAGGGGGATGGCGGATCTGGACCTGACTCTGACTGGCAGCAGAAATAGAAAGGATGGGAGCTTTGAAGAGCAATAGCCACTCCACATTAGAAGCCAGGATCAAAAGGAAAGGGAAAATGTATAGGGGTCTGAAATTCACCCTCGAGTCTGGAAAAGCAGACCTCACAAGGCATCTAGGGAAAGGCAGGCAGGCGCTAATGGGGAACTGAGATTTTGATGGAGAATTCCACCCAGGCAGGACAGGAGATCTCCACCCACTGCATTAGGCCACTGAGAAGCCATCACCAACTGGCAGGGCTTCCTAAACTCCAAGAGGCTGCTGGTTCACTGCTGGTTCCTTCCCCTTGATGTGACCAGAGCTGGTAGGACTGAAAACCGCTAGTGTTTACTCACAACAGATGGAGTCACAGAAAGTGAGGCAGATCTCATTGGACTCCACATAAAATCCTGCCTCTAGTCCTGACATTTACTCTAAGATATGACTATAAGGTGAAGTGGCAATGAGCACCAGTGGAGGGAGTGTCCAGTGTGGGAATTCTCCTTTCTGCTTAAAAGACTGGTCTGGACAAGCCTCCATAAACAAATGAGGAGAGCTGGGTTTATCAGGAGATGTGAAATGGATCCTCCCAGATTATAAGCTCCTAGGAGTGGAGTGGAGGGTATCCCTTCTCCCTCCCCCAGTATTTGGCACTCTTCCTTGGCTAATAAGTTCAACAAGCCTTTTATATTTTGGATTCTCTCATTTGATTTGCTCATAGTTGGCTAATTGATATGTTGAGTGTGTGCCACAAAGACATTTCAACCAGACCCATCTAGCCACCCCTCTCCAAGATTGTCCAAAGGGCTCTGAGAAGTAGGCCATTCATGAATATTCATTGACTGACCAAGAGACTGGCCTTCTCTCCTCTGGTGCAGTGCCCATCACCTGGACCACTTCCAGAGCCTCTTGGTGTGTGTCTTACTTCAGTTCTGTCCCTCCACAGTCTGTCATCACCCCTCAGCTGACACTTTGGACTTCTAAAGGCTCCTCTGACCTTGTCATTGTCTCCCCCTTCACTAAACTTCTGCAGTGTCCTTATTGCCCCTTATTGCCCCTTTAGTGGGCTCTAAGGTCTTTCCTCACCTGGACCCCTCTGTCCTCCCCAACCCTCTTTCTCTTCTCTCAGCCTTCCCTAGTCCTCCATGATCCCATGACACTGGTCTCCTTCACCGAGCCTCATCCAGCACCTTCCAGCTGTAAGACATTGTCATAGGTTGTGCCCCATGCCTAGAGTGTTCTCTCTTGCGTCCTTCCCCTGGCCTGTCCTGAGGTCCTTCAGATCCCAGCTAAAATCCTACTTTCATTAAGTACCAGCAATGGTTCTGGCCCTGCCTCCTCTGGAGAGGATCTCCATAGAGTCTGTCTACATCTCCTGGCTATCTGCATAGGGTCTTCCCCATTACCCTGGGCAGGCATTGCCTTTCTCTTCATCAGTATTCCCAGCATTAGCACAGTGCTTGGCATGCAGTAGGCACTTAATGTTTATTGATTTTGATGAAGTACAGGCTCTAGGAGCCCCCTTGAGCTCTCCTTGAATCTTTGAAGTATAGCCTCTGGGACCCCCCTTGAGCCATGGCCCTTAAGTTGTGGCTCTGCCCAAGTGTTTAGCCCTCCTTTGTCTAGCAATTTCCCACCCTTGATCCCCCTGTCCCACCCTTGAACTGGCCTAGCCTACAGGCTGTTTCCAGGTAGCCTACAGCAACTTCCCCCCCCTTAATCACTCATTGCTAGAGTCTGACCTCATCTGACTCCTGAAGACCCTCCCCAAACTCCTCCTCTAGACCACCCCTAAATTCCTCCTACAATCTTTCTGTACAAAAGACCCCATCTTTCCACCATGTGGTGTGAGAGCACCATAGAATGACCTAGCCTAGACTCGCTGTCCTGCTTGCCCAATGGAAGCATCACGTATATCAAGGCTCCTTAAGAGTCTACTCATTAATGCGAACTCTTAATAAACTTTGCTTTTCTTTGGCTGAGAGGACTTGAGTCAAATTCATTCAGTAGGACCCGGAGTGTTGGTATTTTGGGATCTTGAGCACCCCTGACCCTAACCACTTCAATATGAATTGAACTGGAAACAAGGACAATCCGGATAAATCCACTGAGGCACAGAATGAGGATCTGCCTGCCTCTGCCCGTTTTCTCTGTGGTGGCTGAGGAACTGCCTAGAACTGGAACTCCTTGCTGCCCCTCAGTACAGCAGGTATATGCCTATCTAGGTAAGTGTATACTGCTCCATCTCTAGGATGGAAGAGAAGGCAGAGAGGACCCTGCCCTAGGGGGCAGGGAAAGCCCAGGACTTTCAGCATTTGTGTGAGAGTGGCTGGGGTAAATGGCAGGAGAGTATTGAATGTCCCAAGAGCACAAGACAAGGGAAAGGGAAGGAAGGAGAAGGTTTGATCCAGCTGGGGAAGAAGGCTTTGAAGAAAACCACTGGTTTGCCCAAGTTGAAAAAAGAGTTTTATCAATAGCAGTTCAATTAGTCACACTTCACTGGTTCCTGTCCCAGCCATGGTCATTGACCACATGCCCCTGGGGGCTTGGGAGCAACTGAAGGCCATGGGGACAGGGACTGCCCTTCATTCATATTTTTTTCAGGGATTTTTTTAGATTACAGGTTAATGGTGGTGCTTGGATGGCTGAATAGAGAAGCTATTCATGGCACTGGGCTTAGAGAAATTCCAAGTACTAAATGTCTGTGTCTGTCTGTCTATCTTTGTCCCTGTTTATCTCAACCCCACTCCTCTCTCTGTTTCTGTCTCCCCTCCTCTCTCCTTTGTCTTTGTCTCTGTCCCTTTCCTCTCTTCCTCCTCTCTCCTCTGTCTCTTTCCTCTCTTTCTCCCCCTCCCCCTCTCTCCTCTCTTTCTTCATCTTTGTCTTTGTTTCTCTCTCCTCCCCACCCCTACTTCTTTCTCTGCTTTACTTTCTGTCTTTCTCTGTCTTTTCTATCTCTGCCTCTTTTTTATAGGAAGATTTGGTGAAAATGGAATGAAATCTGTTAGACACCCTCCAGAAATGGTAAGGCACATTTTCTACATATTTCAAGGAGTGTGTAGAAACATTTCAGCATTAAACATTTCAGAAATATTAAGCATTTCTTTCTGCTGCCCAAATCAGCAAAGAGCTACTTTTTCATCACCTGCTTTCCCTACTAGTAGGAACACAAGCTGAATAACACAACTATTCATCCTTAATTGACTTTTTAAAACTCCTGCCAAAATGAGCTGATTTGGTCAAGATTTTCCTATAAAGGGTTTTCCTATAAAGTCACACTTGTCAATATTACTCTTTTTTTGTGGGGGAAACAGTTTTGTTTTTGCATCTAAATGAGGAATTCCAATGGCATAATTCCCTATCTTCCCCCCCTCTCCTTCTTAAAGAAGCAGATTCCTTGGGTGGTGTGAATTCAATTGCTTGTTTATCAAATTCTTCATTTGAGGAGGACAAGGCCTTTTTCAGGGTTTGGGGAATTCCAGGAACTTTGGGATGCCAGAAACCCTTCTGAGCTATGTAAACAGAGTTACCATCAGCATGTTCATTTATTGTTTACATCCATGCCTTAAAATATTTGGGAGGTACCTCACATATATCTTTAGTTCAATTGCCTTCCCCAGGTTCTTGGGGAAAATGAGATTATATGTACATATGTACACGTCTGTTCCCACATGCATGTGCACACAAATGTACACACATGTGTACGTGAGTGCACACACACCTGCCTGTAGAGGATCCCAGAGCTGAAAAGGTTCTCAGAGGTCACTGAGGACACCCAGCACCTGAACACAACTCTTCCTCTGTAGTGTTTCTGAGAAGTAGTTGTCCAGCCTTCCTTTGGAAGGGAACTGGCAAAGAGGGGGACTTCCTGCCTCACAAGCGACACTTTCTACCTTTGGATAGTTCTAATCATTAGGAATTTTCCCCTGGTGTGGAGCCTGGCTCTGGGATAAGGGTGGGGGAAGGTGCAGTTCACAGAGTAGGTGGAGCCAGAGAATCCAGAACCTAAAGTACAAATTCTATTAAAGTAGACTTGATTAGTGGCAACTCAGGAAATAAAGCTCTGTTGTCTTTAATTAGGAGAATGGAAAATTGCCTTGTGTTTTGATTTAGAAATTTAGGATAACTCTTGGATCAGAAGCTCCCTGCTAGGATGAAGGCCTAGACATACACTGGAGACTCCTTATTTCTCTGGTGCATGTCCCAGTCAAGGCCTCTTGGGGTCAATACCTGACATTGTGAAAGGATTGCCATTGGTTCCCCTTATAAGCATTTAGAATCCCATGGCTCAAAACAAAAGCAAGTGTTATTTACAGATTACTGGGCACCAAAGGGATTTCCATTTGAACCCACACAGATCTGGTTGCCCTTTCCTGAAAGACCTGCACAGATCCACTTACTTACTGCCTTGGGTAGGAGTTGGCTAAAGGAGCAAGCTGGGTTTGACTTCTGTGTATTGATGCTCCCCTTTGAGATTCCCTTGTCTGGGCTGGATTGCTCATTCCCAACAGGTATCTCCAGCAGTTACCAGCCATTGATACACATTGCTTTCTTTTTTCTACCTCCGACAGCCCCCATCAGTTCCCAGCATATTGGTGAGCTCACCTCTGGTGCTATCGCCCATAATTTTGCCATCCTCTAGCAGATGGCACACACTATCTTCTTCAGGAAATCAGCCTTCACCCTTGGATCTCCCAAGACACTCTGGTGCAGTGGTTCTCAACCTTCCTAATGCTGACCCTTTAATACTCATATGTGGGCATATCTGCATGTGGGAGGACCTGCCTAGAGACGGATAGAGGAGCGGTGTCTCGGTTCCTAAGACCACTGGAAATATGTGTTTTCTGATGGTCTTCGGCAACCCCTGTGAAACGGTTATCCAACCCCCAAAGCAGTCACTACCCACACGTTGAGGACCACTGCTCTGGTGGGCAACTCTTTAATCTATTGGTCTTGGAAAAGTGTTTGTTGGATGTCTCCGGGTTTGAGTCCTAACCTCTTACTAAATGATATTCTCCATGAGGACATTTGCCAGGCCATGGAATTGGCAAGGCTCTTAAGGAATGGCTATTGTTGCTGAGTCAGAACTGAGGGTGCCTTCAAAGGGTCTTAACCTTTGCTGATACTAAATCTCCAATTCAGGTAGCTGACAGGGGCTGTGTCAGCAATAGTCTACTGGAAGTTGGTTAAGTCCACTCTTGTGTCTCCCAGACCCAAATTCAAGTCAGAAGCTTGAAAACCTCAGATCAGGAGGGTAGGAATCAGGCTTTATCCAACATAAGGTCACTCCAACCTGAGTGTCCCCTGCTATTTAAGCTCCTGAATTTAGTATCCAGAGAAAGTAGCATCAGGAACACAGAAAATATAGACCACAACCAAATAAATCATACTAATACCCTTTAGAAATGAAATGGTATAGACATAGAATTGAGAGGAGTGGGCAACTGAATGGATATGGGGAATGAAGATGAGAGAAAAATCAAGCATCCTTGAGTTTTCAACCTCAGACTGGAATGATGCTGGGCCCCCTTCAGAAATAGAAGTTTGTAGGAGGCATAAATTTGGGGCTGGGAGAAGAAAGGTTTTCTTTTTAGACATGTTGAGTATGAGATGGTGCTGGGAGATGCCTGGAGATGACTGACTGGATTCTGGAGAGAAGTCAGGGTTGGATTTGGGTTCTTCCACATAGATGTGATTGGATCTGTAGGGGAGCAGAAGAGATCTCCAAAAGATAACAGTCTGGCTGGTTGTCCTCCGAATGTCCAGGCAAACTGTCCTTTTCCCCATTATGTGCTTGCCAAGTTTTCACCCCTTGACTGCTTCCATCTCTTGTATTGCCCTGGCATGTGATTTAATATTTCCTTGTCCTTGTCTGCTCATGAACTAGACTGTAAATTGTCTTAGGTCAGGGGCCTTGGTCACCCATATCCTCACCACCCTCTGTCCTTCCATGGAAAGAGGGAGCTTAGCTCAGAACAGCTCACTTCATACCTGGCTGCAGAACTTGGGGACTTCTCTGAGTTTTCCATCATGCCTCCATATTGGATAATGCCCTTCCTGCTCTTCAGCTTCCTTTTGTAGGTTCCCTTCCCCCATTAGATAGTAAGCCCTTTGAGGACAGGGGCTGTCTTTTTGGTGTTTGTATTCCCAGCACTTTGCATAGTGCCTGACAAATAGTAGGGACTTAGTAAATGTTGATTGACTATTAACCATTGACTACCCACTTTCTCTTTAGTGTTGGATCATTTGTTCTTTTCTCTGGTTTCCTTCACATGAGCAGATTTGCAATAACACTACTATGATCCCCACTAAGTTCCTTAGAACTTAGTATATGGCCCATAGAACTGTTCTTGAAGTATTAGGATGAGGTGCCATAATCCTCATCTTCCTTAGGAGGGGAAGGGGCTTGTCCAGGATCAGGCAGCTCTCATATCCTGGAGCAGGGTATTATAAAGCCCAGTCTCCAGCAGCACTGTCTCTACTAGAAGGGGTGTGCTTCAGTGCAAAGGAGATGCCAGATGATCTGGACCAGCCGTCACTGTGATGAGGCTGGGGAGGGTCAATCATAGTCTAGCTCCCAATCTCCAAGCTGGAACTTTTCCACAGAGTAATCAGGCTCCCCAACTGGAGTGTATACCATGGCTTTGTCCACGCTTGTGTTATCTGACTCCTGTGGCACAGAGCACTCTGGCACTTGCTCCCAAATGCTTTCCAGGGAATAGGAATAGTGACGGGACATGTACTAGTGTAGGAAATGCCCAGGTAAGGAAATTCCCTTAACTAATGCAGGTTGGGGTGTCTTGGAGAGCTTCTTAAAGGGGCAAAGTGGTTCATCCAGGGTCACCCAGACAGGATGTGTCAGAGGAGACAGTCAAGCATCTAGCACTGCTGAGCACTGCCCTACCTACCATGTCTGGGATGGGCATCTGCAAGCAGCATTGAGGATGGACCCCAGTGGCCTGGCTCTTGGAGTTTGGAATCCTTGCCAAGGGTCACACAGCTGCTGTCTAAGATGACTCCAGCCCCAGCTCTGTGCCTAGCCACCAAGGAGCTTCCAAAGCTACCTAGCCCACTTAGACACAATTCTCTTCATTAGGAAGGTTGTCCTGGCAAACTAAAGTTGGCCTCTTTGCAGTTTCCCCATGGGACTCCTTCATTTGCCCTCTGTGGCCAGGCAGAAGCAGCTTAATCCCACTTCCCCTTGACAGCCCTTGGAATACTTGAGGGAGACCCGCTGCTGCCTGAGTCTTCTCTTACCCACAAGTTTTAATAGTCAGTTCATCAATAAGCATTAATTCAGAGCCTTGTTATGGGAATCTGAAGATCTTCCCTGCCCCTAGGCCCTTTGATAGGCTTAAGTGGCTCTGAGAACCTTCCCTGATTTGAAAGCATACTCTGCCCCCTAATAGGCTGAATGTGGTCACATGGAACCTGTGGGGGGAGGCTTGTTCTTCAGGAATTCCCATGCCTTATTATTTTGTGATTGGGCAGTGGGTCAAGTGGGCTGTGACATTCACTGAGCCAGGAGAGGGCTATATATACCCTGATGTGAGGTTTTTGCTTCGTCGCTCACTTTGGGAAGAGTTGTGTGATTTGGCCAGACAAGACTCTGGGTGGCTGTTGAGCCCTCCGGCTTTGAAAACCCAGATGCTGGTGCTTCCTTGTCTAGTAACTATCTAGGTATGGATGAAATGGTCAGATGGCTTGAAGCCCTGTCTGCTGATCTGTTTCTCTGTCTGCTTCTAACTTCTGTTTGTATTCTATTTGCATTCTCTGAAGTTCAGGGTGCTAACTTTTTCCTCTGAACTAGGTAAATGATATGTTTGATTGATTAAAGTAAGACTGTTAACCCCTTTTGAGTTGTTTTCCTTTAGAAAAGCAGATCTAAGAACCTGTGCTAGCAGCTGTCCTGCGTAGGCTAGGGTGCTTGCTGCTATGAGCCTACTGTGTGACAGGCACTGTGCTAGGTGCAAGGGATGGAAAAAGAGGCAAAGGACAGTCCCAAAAGGAGGCTGAAAGGGAAGGAGGGAGGGAAAGTGATAAAATCCACAGAGGCTATTGGCAGGTGATCCTCATTGTCACTCTCTAGATCAAGGAACTCTGGGCATTCCTATTGCCTGTAGGATCAAATTTCCATTCTGCTCTTTGTCATTTTAAAGCTCTTCCCAGGCTGGTTCACCCTCCTCTCCAGGCTGATTCCTTTGCTGCTCCCATGACAGCTCTAGCCTTTGGGGTTTTGTACAGACTCCCATGTCTGGAATGCTCTCTCCTCCACCTGGTGGAATCCCAGCCCCTTAAGGGGTAGTTTCTGCTCCTATTCTCTCACCAATGACTCCCTCACCAATCACTTTGTATTTCTTTCCTAGACTTCTGACTTTATTTAACAGGAGGAGGGTGATTTCAGCAGCCTCTAATCCCCTGCTCACTCCATAGGAATCCCCTTATAATGCAGCTGACTGGTGGTTGCCCAACTTCTCCTGGGATACCTCCCTGGGGACTCCATCCCACTCATGGATAACCCTCCTTGACGGGAAGCAAATCCTGACATCCTTATATTACTCCCATGACTCTGACTTGTGCTCTGTGGGGTCAAACAGACCCCATGACACTCCTTCACACCCTTGGAGACAACTCTGTCTCCCTGGGTCTTCTCTTCTCCCCAGTTCTTTTAAACCATCCTCAAAGGACACAAAGTCAAGGCCTTTCCCTATTCTGGTTATCTTCCCCATAATGCTCTCCATCTTTCAGGCTCCTTCCTGAACTGACTGGAGGACACAGCACAAGGTCTGACCAGGGCAGAGACCCATGGATTATAAAATATCTACTCCTGGGAGCTCAGCCCCTCCTAATGCAGCTCATGGAATCTCCCTCAGTGTTTTTTGGTGCCCCTCACACCAGCCACTCAGTGAACTAAACCTCTCTAATATTTTTTCAGAGCACCTGCTGTCTATCTGAATCTATCCCAGCATACACTTGTAAAGCCAATTGTTTGTACCAAAGTGCAAGACCTAAATTTATGCCAAGTGAATCCCATCCTCCTAAGATTCAGTCCAATACTCTATCCTGGTAAGACTGTCTGGATTCCGATTCTGTCATCTGTATTAACCCTCCATTGAAACTCAGGATTGTCTCTAGATCTGTGTGTGTTCATCTATGTCTTTATCCAAGTCACGATAAAGACAGTGGTGAAAGAGGGCCAAGAACATGTCCCTGGGTCCCTTTCTGAGGCCTCCTGCCCATTCTATGCTCAACCATTAACAGCTCCCTCCCATCAGACTGTACTGTTGTCCAACCATCACTCCACCTTCCCCACTGGCTAGCAGGACATTCTAATCAAAGGCTTTGTTAATGCCAATAGTTATGTAGAAAAATGCTCCCCATCCCTACTGGGTGGATGAGAGAGGCTCAAAGTGCTTCTGAACTCATGCCCAGTAGCTCAGTAAGGAGTAAAAACCAAAAGCAGAGGACAATGGTATTACAGTGTTATGAGAAAACTTCAAGGCATTGTTAGTGCGGCATGAATGGCCTGTGATCCTGCTGAAAAGCCATTTGGAACGATGCCCAAACTATGATGAAATGGGGCAGACCCTTGGACTCACATGTACAGCTATCTGGTTCATACCACAAAGAGAAGGCAAGGGTCCATATATAAGTTACGAGAGGGTGTGTGTGTGTGTGTGTGTGTGTGTGTGTGTGTGTGTGTGTGTGTGTATATGGTATGTGTGTATGGTGTGCATGTGTGGTGTGTGTGAATGTGTGTGTGGTATGTGGTGTGTGTGAGTATGTGTGCATGTGTGCATGTGGTTTAAAAACTATAGACTGTAGGGACATGCTCCTAGCAGAAAACAGCTGGAACATGAATTATGTCATATGCACAGAAGGGCACACTCTTGCTATAAGAAACTATGAGGGGGCGGGATTTAGAGAAACGTGGTTTTAAAAAGCTCTAACTGCCTAGTTGTCTATTTGCTTCCCTTTCCCCTCTAAGTAATGCCCTTTCACACTCCATTATCCTGGCACAGGACAAGTCTCTAAGGGCTTCCTCATCACTTCTGTTCGCCCCTTCCTGCTCCCCACCTCCCCACATCTTGCATGTGATTCCTTTAGTCATGCCCCCCTTGTCCCTAACAACTTGGAATAGGGGGAGGCATTCTTATAGTCCCTTCACCTTCTTCTCTTCTAGGAAGGAGTGCTCAGTCTACCCTTGAAACACCCATAACATTGTCAGTGGGAATTCCAGTGGAAGTCAGTGCCCCAATTTTTACTACGCTACATAGGGGTTGTGATTTCCATACTTGTTCCCAGAAACTACTGGGGGATGAGTGTTCACACATCAACTTTAAGGGACCTCAGGAGGGCTACAGCTGTCTTAGAAAAAAAAATGGAAGACATAGATGAGCTCTCTAAGGAAAAACAAAAGCAAACAAAAACCCAGGAGCAGGTGGGTTTATACATGACTTCTACCAAGCACGTAAAGAACAATTCATTTCTATTTTGTGTAAACCATTTGAAAAAGTAGGCAGAAGAGTCCTACTGGGTGAATACCTTCTATGACACAAATGCCACTTTGACACTGAGACCAAGGAGAGCAAAGATGGAGAAAGAAAACCGCAGGTCACTTTCCCTAATGGCTACTGATGGAACAATTTAAAATGAAATACTAGCAAGGGTGTGTATCACAGAGACCACCCTCTGTGATGTGGCTGGATCCATAGCAGGACCGTGGGGCTGGCTCAATGCTAGGAAAACCAGAAGCATAATCGATCAGAGAAGTAACAAAAATAAGAAAAAATCAGATGCAGGAAAAGCTTTTGACAAAGTACAATAGCTGTTCCAAAGAAGGACACTGGAAAATATGGGACCAAATGGGATTTTTCTCAAAACGATCAGTCACATTTAAGCCAAGAGCAAGCACATTGCATAATGAGCATAAGCTAAAAGCCTTTACAAGAATACCAAGCAAACATGTCCGTTTCCAGTTCTCACCATTATCAGTCAATATTACAGGAAACATGGGCCATAGCAATAAGTCAAGAAAAAGGAAGTGAAGGAATTTAGACAATGAAGTCTTTTCCAGTTGAAAGGGTGGAATTCCTAGACAACCCCAGACTCAACTGAAAAACCATTCCAAACAATGACCAGCTTTGGCAGTTTTACTGGATATAAGAGAAATCTATATAAATCATGAGAATTTCTATATATTACCAACCAAATCCAGCAAGAAGAGATGGAAAGACAAATTCCATTTAAAGTAACCACAGACAATGTCAAGTACTTAAGAGTCTAATTGCTAAGACACAGGTAATCTATGAGCACAATTACAAAACACTCTTCACAGAAGTATAGACAACTCTAAGCAGTGAGAAAAATATTCATTGCTCAAGGACAGGTTGAGCCAACATAGCAAAAATGGCAACAGTGCTACCTCAATTAACTTACTATTCAGTGCCATACCAATCAAATTACCAAAGAATTACTTTATATAGCTTGAAAAAATAAGAAAATTCATCTGGAGAAGCAAAAAGTCAAGATTATCAATGAAACAAAAAATGTAAAGGAAGGTGGCCTAGTAGTGCTAGATCTCAAACCAGATTCCAAAACAGGAATCATCAAAACGATTTGATTGACTGCTAGGTGGTACAGCAGATAGCATACTAAGCTTGGAGTCAGGAAGATTCATGTTTATGAATACAACCTTAGACACTTACTAACTGTGTGACCATGAGCAAGTCACTTCACCCTATTGGCCTCAGTTTCCTCATCTGTAAAATGAACTGGAGAGGGAAATGGCAAACCATTGCAGTATATCTGCCAAGAAAACCCCAAATGGGGTCATGAAAAATTGGACAGGACTGAAAAATGCCTGAACAACAACAAATTTCTTGCTTCTCTGTGGGTAGAGGAGGGCATAGAGGGAGGGAGAGAATTTGGAACTCAAAAATAAAATGTTAAAAAATTGGAAAAAATGACTACACCTAGGCATGGCATGGTAGGTGCTTAATACATGTTGACTGATTGATTTAACCCTTCCTGTTTCCTACACAGTGAGCCATCCTCCTTAACAACAACAACAACAATGACTCAATAACTAATCAAACAAATGAACAGAAGTAGGAAAAACCAAACCATCAGAATGTTAAGCAGACTTGGGACATGGCTTTGTTATTCCCATGTGTGCTTAACTCTAGGAAGCTTCTTTTTTTTTTCTTTTTGGAGGGCAGTTGGGGTTAAGTGACTTGCCCAAGGTCACACAGCTAGTTTTTTGTGTTAAGTGTCTGAGGCCGGATTTGAACTCAGGTCCTCCTGACTCCAGGGCTGGTACTCTATTCACCCCTCTAGGAAGCTTCTGAATAGCTATTGGGGAAGGTCACAATCAAGAGTGAATGTGCTGATCCTCTGTGGTATCATTGACCCACTTCTGCAGACAGATGAAAAAATCTGGACTCTCATCTGAGTTCCCTGGGATCTGTTAGACAGATGGAGCTTATGCTCTGAAAGTGGAAAAGGTCAGGCCTGGGCTCCCCAGGTGGAGAGAAACGCACACACACACAGACACACTAATACATGCATGCATGTGTACAACCTAACACAACACATGGATATAAGTGTATTCTTACAAGTACACATATGTGGAAAGACACATACATTTGTGTACACATATGTTGGTAGACATATACATTTGTATACACATATATATGCATGTATGTATAATGTACAGGGTTTCCCAAAAGTCTTGAAGTTTCAAATTAGTAAAGCCTCAAACTGTTGTAAGATTTTTGGAACAGATATGTGTGCATGTGTACACACACACACACACACATATACATATACATATATACACATACATCTACACCCACATACACATAGGTGGTTTTTCCTCTGTGTTCATTGAACTTGAAAATACTTCCTTATCTTTCAGAAGGGCTACCTTGGGGCAGGTGGCTGCGCTAAGGTGTTTCCTAAGTGTAACATTTCCTCCTCCTTCCCTTTTATGGGGGCAGTGATGACTTTGGCATAAAGGAAGTAGATGCCCCGCTTGTTATGGAAGTTGGATTTTTTTCTACAACTTGCTTTTTGCTTTCTTTCTTTTTCTGGTCTCACATTCCTTGCATTAGCACCAACTCAAGCCTTGGTTCCATGGGTCTCTTCCTTGGTCACTAGAAATGGGATGGACGAAATCTGAGGAATTCTACTTCTCCCCTTTCTTCAAACATAAAGTGGCCAGACCAAGAAAGGGAGACTGGATCTCTTCTGGAGAACACTGACTGTGGATGGCCACTTAGTGCCCAAATGACCAGCCATATCTGCTGTTACATTACTTGAGAACACTACCTGTGGTCCTGTTGGCAGGTGATATACAGCAGAGGCAGGGATGCTCCACCATAATTTAGGGAGGAGAATTTCCCATTCTCTTCTGGCAGATGTGTAAAATTAAAAGCTATTTGTTAGCACGACAGCTGGGTTTCTCCAACTGAAAGGGAAATAAATTTGAGCTCAGCAGTTGTGTTTAAAATTCTTATAAATCTCTGGGAAATCTTTGCAGGGAAAATAATCCCATGAACAATAAATGTCAGCATTCCTGATAGATGGAGAGAAGGGGCTTGGACCAGGAACACTCTGGGAACCTCAAACAGTGAAGCCACAGAGGCAGAAATAGGCCCACCATCAGAGCACACCTTTGACATGGATGTGGACCTGGTCCCTGCAGCATTGGGAAGGGGTGGGGTGGGCGGAGGGTGAGCCAAGATTCTCTAGATGGAGGCCACTCTCACCTTCTGTGTGACCCTTGGCCTCAGCAGGGCTCTGCCAAGGCCACTTTATCAGTTCACAAGTCTTAGAGCAGGGCTCTGGGGAGCAGGGAGATGCTCTTCTCCATTCTCACTCTGCTTGTTGCCTTCTGCCTAGGCATCCTGGAGACAAAGCTGCCCCATGAGAATGCCCCTGTCAGCCTCATGGTCCCCATCACAGTGGTAACCCTTCCCAGACAAGATAGTCTGGCTGCCAGGCCAGTGTCCTTTCTACTTTGTCAGTGGAATCATAGCCTTTTAAAGGACTACACAGACTTCCCAAGGCCCTTTTGCTCCAAGAAATAAATTTTTATGACCAGTTTCAGAAAAGTTGGGAGTATTGGAGGTGGCTTGTAGGCATTCATCCTGCATTCCCAGGTCCCTCATGCATGGAAGACACACTTGCTCTGATATGGTCTCCTTCTACCCTCAGGCACAGGAGAGACTCCAGGGGTGATGCCAGGGACCACTTCTGGTGACCAGGCACCAGGGGATGCTCCCTGCCCAGCTTGTCCTCTAGGCTCCTCCATGAGCCTCTGGACAGGAGGCATGGGCTCTCAGGGTGTTTGCTCCCTTTAGCACTTGGCCAGATTTTGAACAAGCTGGGCTTGGTCCCAATCCATTTCCAAACACCCCAGGAATGTCTGCTGGAGCCGGACAGAGCAAGGCTGCCGCGCCCACCTCCTTGCTCATGTCCACAACTTCCTGTGGAAATTCTAAGCACACAATGACATAAACCAAACCCAGGCAGTCCTTCTCATTCAGCCCCTGGACTGGCTGCAGGGGGATGGGGTCCTGGTGTCTTCGAGATGACAAAACTGAGGGTGAAAGTAAATCTGTGGCTTGAGTTCCCCCCAAGGTAAACCACAGAGGCAAACAGTTATCAGAGGAAAAATTCAAACCCGAGACCTCTGAGGTAGAAAGGAAAAGGTCATTGGTTGGTGCCAGTTTCTCAGGGGCCTGGGCAGCCCCAGCCTCTGACCCCTTTTGTCTGATGCACATTAATTTGTGCCAAAACACTCCTGGATCCTTACTTAGCTTGCATCCAGTGGGTCAATGCCCAACTTGCTCACAACTGAGGTGAGTAGAGGGAGGGGATAGATAGGAAATGTGTTGGGAGATGAGAAGGTCAGACCAGGCCGCTGACTAGCTATGGGACCTGGGCTACACTGGAGGAGGCAGAGGGAGGACCAAAGCCTGCCCCTACCTTAGCCAGGC
Organism: Pseudocheirus occidentalis; assembly: GCA_028646575.1. Classification (NCBI taxonomy): domain Eukaryota; kingdom Metazoa; phylum Chordata; class Mammalia; order Diprotodontia; family Pseudocheiridae; genus Pseudocheirus; species Pseudocheirus occidentalis. The sequence continues at coordinate 245,344 of CM053601.1, forward strand.
TCTCCCCTTCACCACTTCACCAGTCACTACTGATGAGACCCTGCCCAGAGGGAGAGCTGAAGCACAGCCAGACATGGTGCAGCCTGTGCAGACAATGGCCACCTTGGACAGGTCTCCTGCACCATAGTGTGAATCCTTATACCTTACACCATGGCAACATGCCACCCTTGCACCAAGACCTGCCACACTCTGAGCGGGCACTGACCACCACTGCACCCTGTAAGCTTTGGCAAAGGAGGGTCCTGTGCACAACATGCCAGTCCTATCTTGTGCCCTAAGACTGGATGGTGCACGGAGGTGGCCCTGGTGCCCCTGGCATGGCCCCTCCTCTGGACAGGTCTCTGCTATTGAGTGCACTTCTATCCCCAGTGTCTCTCTGGTCCACTATTTTTTTTTTTGGCAGATATTTTGTATTATTTTATTCAAAGTTCTCAGAGGCTGTTTACTTTTTCTTCTCCACATCTTGCTCTGCAGCCTCCTTGGCTCGTTTTGCCCGGATTCCAAAGAGACGGGCATTGGCATGGGCCATTCGAAGACTAGCAAAGGCCTTGAAATTCTTCTTGTCTTCAGTAATGACACGAGCCTTTTCTTTCTTGTAGACATTTCTGATGGGCATAACTGGTCCTGTAAGCTGGGTTGCCAACTTGAGTTCTTCAGCAGAGCTATCTCCCTTCTTGGGTGCAGATGGTTTCCTTGGGAAGAGGATCAGTTTGGAACGATATTCTTTCAGTCGCTGCACATTTGCCTGGAGAGACTCTGTAG
>CM053601.1:246605-266726 GCA_028646575.1 Pseudocheirus occidentalis
ATGACACGAGCCTTTTCTTTCTTGTAGACATTTCTGATGGGCATAACTGGTCCTGTAAGCTGGGTTGCCAACTTGAGTTCTTCAGCAGAGCTATCTCCCTTCTTGGGTGCAGATGGTTTCCTTGGGAAGAGGATCAGTTTGGAACGATATTCTTTCAGTCGCTGCACATTTGCCTGGAGAGACTCTGTAGACTTATTTCCGCGATGAGGGTCCACAGAGATACCAATGGTATGTGCCACTTTTTTATGGATACCAGCCACCCGAAGCTCTTCCAAGCTGAATCATCTACCAGCACGGACTTTTGTGTGGTATCGGACAGTAGGGCACCTCACGATGGGCCAGATAGGACCAGATGCAGGGCGAGGAGCAATTCAATGAGCTTTTGCTTGACGAGCCTTTCGCCTTCTGATCTTCCTGGCGGGCTGGTTAAATCATGTGGCAACTCGTCTTTGCCAGTCTTTGTGGAAATGGGGCTTCAGAATCATGCCATTTCGGCTGGGCGCCATGGCTGCTTAGAGCCCTCCTCACGGGCACCTCAGCCAATCGGAAAAGCTCTGGTCCACTATTAAGCACCCCAGCTTGGTACCAGGCCCAGAGATCCAATACCAAAGCTCAAACAGAGCCAACCTCTGGGAACTTACATTTTCCCTGGAGGAATACAGGGCACTCCCAGGATTGTAATGCAAGATAAGTAAGAAATAAACAAGCAGGAGGCTTGGGGGAGGGGAGTTTGAGAAAGGAGAGGTGGGGATGGGAGGGGAGCAGTCACTTCTAGGGGACAGTCTATGTTAAAGTTGTGGTGTAGGAGAGGGGTGGTCACACATGGGGAGGGGCTAGTTAGCCAAGCTGGCTACAATAGAAAGACTGTAAGGATGATGGACTTAGCCTAGTATCATGGGCTGGAGCAGGAAAGGATGGAACCTTGAGGCAGTACGGATCCCCTAAGGCTTCTTGAACAGAGGAGGGCCATGATTCACTGACATGGAGGATGGATTGTGAAGGGAAAAGAACTCAGAAGGTCTGAGACTTGGGAGAGACTCTGGACAGGATAGAGGGGCTGGGCAACAGGAGGAAGAAGATGAAAATCAGGCTAAGGGACTGAGGGTGAGAGCTCCCTTCCAGGCAAGCCTCAGGGATGGAAGTTGGGTCCTAAGCCAGATTGTGGGGTTGATGCTTGGTGAGAAAGTTGAGGAGTCTGGAGCTCGCCTCTCCCAACCTGCCTCCTGCTTCTCTGGCTTCCTCCCATCCCAGAAAAGGTGGAGCCTTCTTCTGAAGGAAGCCTCCCCTGTCCCCTTCAAGGCTACTGCCTTCCTGTTCATTTCCTGTTTATCCTGAGTCTGTCATCCCTTTTACCCTGGGAGCTCCTGGAGAGCAGGACTTGTCCCTTCAAGATGATGGTCAGATACAGGAATTTCAGAGCAATGGTTTATGGAGAGGGAAAATGGATGGATGGTGATGAGGTCAAGGGCATTACCAACCCTCTGTGGGGTGAGGGCTAGGCTATGACTTGCAGTCATAGAAGGACAGGGGGGGAAAGGCTTTCTGAACCCCTAGTTGGGGTCTCAGAGATCTCCATTGCCAATGGTCATAAGGCACATGAAAGTGCACAAATCCAACCCCAACCCTAACCCTCCTGGGTCAGCTTATCTGATCTTCCCAAGAGCCCAGTGCCAGATGCTGGAAGTATTATGACTCCATAATAGGCATCTCCCTAGAGGCATCTCCCCTCTCCCAGCCCCATTTTACAGGTGAGGAAACTGAGGCCCAGAGAGGTTAAGGGACATGACCAGTAGCTTAAAATTAAGAAGGACCATTATTCAAGCCTGGACACTGTGAATTCATGTCCATCCCTGCCCATGCATGAGTTCCTGGCAGTGTCCTTTTCACCCACCCTGCTATCAACTAGAAAGTATTTATTTTACATAGCACTTTAAGGTTTGCAAAGAGCTTTACAATTTCTCATTTCATTCTCATAAGCTCGGGAGGTAGGGGCTGCTGTGATCCACATTCTGAGGCTGAAGAAAATGAAGCAGAGATTTCATGTGATGTCAACCAGCTCAGATTTGATCATGGCACCTCCTCGCTATGGTCAAGCCCTAGAGACTGACTGGGGGGTTGCCTCTGCCCCCACCCACCTGACTGCTTCTAAGGTCTAGGCCAGGAGAGCTGAACTGTGAGTGGTGCTCAAATGCAGAGCCTTGTCTGATCCCCATCAGCCCTGCCCCACCCCATATCTCTTCATCAGAATAAACTTAATTCACAAGAAATTGGGGCCTCCTGGCCTTGTTCTGATTTTTACATATCTTGCCCAAACAGGAACCCCTGGCGATAAGGAGGAAGAATGATTCAGGAAGGAGTAAATTGGTCAATTCTGAATCTGAGGAAGCTCCAAAAAGCTAAGCCGGAGGTGCGATCTCTCCCAAGGCAGAGGTAAAGCCAAGGGACAGTGGGGTGCAGTGGTGGGATACCCTGAGACCAGGAGTCTGCGGTGCCTTTCTGCTCCTCCTTAGCTGTGTGACCCTGGATAGGCAATGTCATGTCTCAGAGCCTGCTTCCTCCTCCAGGAAGGGGAACTCATGATACCACCCACTACAATCAACAAAGCCAACAAGCATTGAGTAAGTGCCTACTGTGTGCTGGCCACTGAACTAAGAACTGAGGACACCAAGGCAGCTTAATTATGTCAGTGGAAATGATTACTGTGAAGGCTTCATGCATGGGTGTCAAGGTGGAAACCACAGGTGGAGAAACAAGATGGTGGACAGAATGCTGCCTCTGGCCTGGGACCATCCTTGAGAGAGATGAAGGGATGGGATTGGGGACTTCTTGCTCTGTCCTCCTGCAGAGGAGTGGACGTAGCTTCATCGGGGCTTGTGGAGCCCTGGTCCTGGGGTGGTCCACCAGGTGGAGGCCATGGCACAGAATGGTGTTTGGGAGCCACAGAGAGAATGCTCTATTCTGGGATCAGGTACCAGGGAAGTCCCAGGTCTATGGAAGCCTTTCCTGGGGCCTAAGCTCCTACCCTGGGCTCTTCCTGGCTCCCTGGCCTCATCAGCTCTTGGCATTATTCTCCCAGAAACTGTCCTTGGGAGTGTTTGCATTGTTGTTCCCTTCCTCCCTTCAAAGGAGATTGAATCTGAAACCCAAAGCAAGCTCTGTGATGTGCTTAGTGGTGCTGGGCACCACCAACTCAAGGAGAAGTTTAGGGACCATCTCTAGACTTCAACAAGGTAAAGTCACAGTGAACTTGGTCCTGGTCCTATTCTCAGCTCCTTTCCTTCTCCTTGTGAGTTTTTCGTGTGAGTGGAGGTTTGAGAGAGTGAGCCAGGAGAGGGAGAGAGGAGAGAAGGGGAGGGGAGGGGAAGGAGAAGGGAGAAAGAGAGAGGGAGGAGGGGAAAGAAAGAGAGAGGGTGGAAGGGGGGGAGGAGAGAAAGGAGCTGTGAGCTACCAAATACCCAACTCAACTAGCCAAAGAATCAGGTGGCCTCCACATGTACCCGGGCTGATCAATGAAGGCAGCAGGTTGGTTCTTGCCAAGAAGTTATGATTCTCAGCAGGGGGTTTTAACCCTTTGATCTTTCTCCTGAACCCTGCAGTTGATCAGTCTGGTCAAGTTTATGGGTCCCTTCTCAGAATCATATTTTTAAACGTATAAAATAAAACACAGGATTACCAAGGAAACCAAGTGAATTGGACTAGTTATCAGAACATATACCAAAAAAAGTTCACAGCCTCAAGGTCCAAAACCCTTGTAAGGGATGGGACACACTGTCCCTGCATCAGTGAGCTAAGGTGCAGATAAGGAGTGACCCACTGCCCTTTGAATCTCCCCAAGACGAGAAAAATGCTGGCATAGTATGAACATGGGAAATGCAAGGCTCCCTTCAATAGGAGAGCCTAGAACAGAAAGCCATGATTCACATTGCCCTAGACCTAAGATAGACAACACACACCTGTACCTGACTAGCCTCGCACTGGACACTCCAGCTCCATGGGGTCTCCTTTATGAAGAGGGGTGCCCTCCTTCACAGCCATCTCACAGTGCATTGACTCCTCACACTGTCTTCTACATGGGGGGACCTCATTCTTGCAAAATAATTTTCAAAAGTTTCTATTTCTTTTCTCTCTTTCCCCAACCCCCAAGCTTTTCTCTGGGGTCATTGTGACTTGGATTTTAGTTAATTTGAAAGATTACTTGAGTGTTCCCTTGTGACTGGGATTTTTAGTGATAGTTTGTGGTTTGATTGTTTGTTGATACTGGATGGGGGGAAATGTCTTATTCCTTTTTCTTCTACTTTTATACCTCAACTGTTTAATTTTAAATATCTTTCTGTTTATTCATTGATATTATTCCACTGTGATATTTGAAATTTTGTCTTAAGTTTCTCATGCCACATATTTCTCTCTCTCTCTCTCTCCTTCCCCCTCCCCCAATCTCTGTTTCTCTGTCTCTGTGTCTCTGTCTCTCTCCCTTTTTTAATGGAATTTCTCCCTCCTCACTCTGGGAATTTATTTTTACCTGTTTTTTCCCCTGTATTGTGAGTAGTTTCTCTCAAATGGATTTTCCACATTGTTCTCATCTTGGTAGTGTGCGACTTTTTAAAAAAATATGTTTTCTGGTTATCCACTATAATTTCGACTATTTTTCTGGGAAAGTTGGAGAATGGGGCAGAGGTGTGGCATCCAGAGACCACAACCAGTCCTTAACACCCTTCCTGTCTTTGGGAAGGAGGGTTGGTAGAAGAGCCCCTCTCTTCTCTTTTCTAGCTAATAGTTGGACAATATTTGTATTGTACAAATACAATAGTTGTACAACTACACAAATAGTTGTGCTTAGCCCCGTACCTGGCTCATGGTAGATGCTATGGACTATTCCCTACTCCTCACCTCACAGTTAAACCACATGGCGAACTCTGCCATTGGCTAGTCTGGCCCTGCTGGGGGCTCTGCCTTTGCAGCAGGGCCCTATGGAAAGTGCCCCGGGCACCTGAGTTTTTAGGGAATTCATTCTTATTGATGTGTTTTCTTCTGATGCCACTGTGTAGTTCTCCCCTTTGCTTTCAGCCATCCCTAATAATACTGAATAAAAAGGAGTGGAAAAGTAAATGTGGCCAAACTCTTTCCCATTCCAGCCAAGATCAGACATGAACAGGTGGCACTCCACACTGTTTATCTCGACATCTCCCAGGAAGCAGCGGCCAGGCCCTCTCTGCCTCTTCTGGGAACCTCCACCCTGATGCTGCGACAAACTCAAGGCTCATTGCTTTGGCTTTCTTCTTTCCATTCCTATCTCCACTTTCTGGCATAGGCTCTTGGTTCTGCTTCGCATTCACATAGGCCCATGCTTCTCTATTCTCATCCTCAGGAGTGTTTCTAGCCGTTGACAGCAGCATAGTGACACAGCCAATCTCGATTTCCATTCCACGGGTATCAACCTTGTTTCCCATCCTTTGCTGTACATGTTGTGGTGTCGAGAGGCCTGGGGCATCTTTTGTGGTTGACACCCATCAGCTGTCCTTACAGGTATGCAGATACCTTCTGTCTCTGCCGTGTTCATCCACACTCCTCCTTCAGCCTCCTTTCTAGAGCCTGCCTGATTTCTTGGAGTTTCAGGCCTGGGGTTTTCCTTTCCTCCGGGTGGTATGTGGAGCTGAGCCTGGTTTATATTGTCTACTTGAAGAAAGCCCAGCTAGTTAGGATGCTTTGACTGAACATGCGGTCCTTGATCAGGTCAGGTCTATCTTTCTTTCATCTTCTCTGTCCTCCAGGAAAGTCAAAGTCAGGTGGACAATCTGACCCCAGGCAGTTAGACTGAGGGACCAGAGGAAGCGCCCCCTTAGGCATTGAGGCTCCAGAGCTCCACCAGCTGATCAGACTCCAAGCAGCTCAGGGCACAGCAGCCTCTGAATGCCCAGGCAGCATCAGTCACACACCTTCCAGAGAGATAGCTGGAGTGAATTGGAGACCAGAGCACATTTCTGGAGAGTTTACAGTTAAAGAGAAATGCCTCTCCCCAACCCCCATCCCAGGAGGGCAAGGCCTCTTTTCACAGCCCACATCAGCTTCTGTAGCCTCCTCTATGGAGACACAGCCCCAGTCACTGCTCTGGCCCTGCCATATTAACCAGTGATAGGCTAACTGTCCTTCCACCCGGGGGAGCCAGGAGAGAATATGGCAGGTGGTAAACAGCTTTTCCTGCTTTTTGGAAGGCCAGTGAGAGGGAGTGTAATCTGAGAAGAGGCTGTTTTCCTGTTATGGCTTAAAAGAGACGAGGAGAAGTTAGAGAAACAGAATACTTTTTCCTGAGATGACTCAGTTTCACATTGATCCTGTAAATAACTAAGATCCTCTAGAAAAGAATTGAGTTGGCATCCTGAATGAGCATTCCAGAAGTGAGGAGAAGTCTAAAGGAACAGGCATGTTTAGGAGAGACTTTGGTTGGGTTCTTTCTCACAGCAAAACTATCACCCAGTATTGATTTATGCTGTGATCATTACCTTGTTAATACAATTTAAAGCCAGGAACTTAAATGCTTAAGTGTGGGACATATTTCATATAATATATATATATATATACACATGTATATAATATATATATACATATATATATACATATATATATACACATGTATATAATATATATATACATATATATATACACACATACACACATATATACATGTGTATACAGGCATATATAAATGCACATTTCTTTATATATATAAATACATTATATATTTATGTATGTGCATACGTGTATGCACATACATACATGTGTTTATATTTATGTGGAGAAAGTGATATATATATACATATACATATACATATACATATACACATACATATATACATAGAAAGAGAGAGAGATGGAGAGAGCTCATTTAATTATATGAAAACAGGTTTTTCCAGTTTCTGAAACCAACGGTATTTGCTGGGCTGCGGAGGGAGCTCAGAGCTAATGAATCCATTAATGAGAAAGGTTGCAATCTTGGTAATTAAGGACCTCTCTGAACACATTGCTGGGTTACCTCAGGAGCTGGGATGATGAGGATGAAAATGGTGAAAGCCCAGGTAGAAGCCTGCTGGGTGCCCAAATCAGACTGAGGAGTGGCAGTGGTTCTTGGCCATGATCTTGGGGAGATAAAGGAGCTCCTGAGGTCAACTGGGGAGGCGTGGAACCCCAGCCTCCCTCCAATACCTGCCTTCACTGTGGTTCTTGCTGCTGTTTGCTGCAGCAGGAAATGAAATCAGACCCACAGGAATGACCTCAATTGGCTGCCAGGAGGAGAAGGCAGTTGTGGCTCTGCCTTTAATATCTTTGGTGGGAGGGGTTTGGGATCAGAATGTAAGTGCACTGTAGGTGCCAGCTGGGCTTAATAAGGAAGTAAAAACAAAACTAAACCATTTCAAGACAGTTGGGAGAATAACTTGAGTATCCCTAGGTGAAAGAAATCATTTTGGTGTTTTCTGGTGGGTGACCAGAATTTGAACTCCCCTCTGACCCCTTAGGATTTAGGTCTGTCCACAAAACCTGATGCTTACCAATTGGCAGCATTTTATCGGGACAGGGAGATATTGGCTGGCTTGGTCTTATAATGGTGACGATCCCATGGGGTGAGGGATCATTGCATTCCATCCAATGATGCTCTCATTTTGTAAATGAGACTGAAGCCCAGAGGGAGGGATGAATGCAAAATGCTCATTCAAAGCTTACACTGTCCCTAGAAGCAGCCTGGTATATTAGCTACAGTGCCAGACTTGAAGCCCAAAGGTCTGGGTTTGAGTTCCATTTTGCACATAAAATGACTTTGTGACCCTGGGCAAATCGGCCCACCTCTCTGAGCCAAAGGGAATTCTTTCATCCTAGAAGCTGCTGAGGTGAGGCCCTTGGAATTGAAGACAGAGTTTCCTTATCTGGGAGTTCGCTGTACCTAACTAAGAAAGCCCAGGTAGGGTGCCTGTCCCTGTCCGTGGTGTCAAACACTGTGCTAATCCCCGGGGTGCAAATCTAAGATGGGAGAAAACCCCTGGACTCAGGAGCTGACATTCCAACCAAGGGAGAGTATAGGCATGGGGAACTGGCCTGGTGGCTGGTGGCAACGTCACTTTGATGGGGGCTCCTTTCCAGAAGCCAGAGGAGCATTGGTGATGAAGGAGGGTCTTTGGAGGACCAGTGGGACAGACAATAGCTGGACCCAACAGAAACAGCAGAATTGCGGCAGAACTGCTGGATTCAGCAGGGTTAACTCCTGGGACAGAAGAAGAGACTTTGTCCCTGCTAACACAGCTGGTCCCTGTCAGAGTGGGGGCTGGGAGTCACAAGCAGAACAGTCTGATCTTTGACATTCCTGGAACTCTCTCCAATTCAGGCAAAACAATCTAGGAAAGGGAGACCCCCAAGTACAAAGAGAGATGCTGGGGAGATCTTGGAGGGCTCCAGAAATGGTCTGCTCTCCCAATGGGCAAGAGGACTTTACTCAGATTGTTGGTGAAGAGGAAAGCCTAGACCCCAACAAAGTGTAAGGAAGATTATCCTGGGCATTGGAGGTGGGACTGCCCAGTCTGACTCTCTGGGAGCTCAGGGGAGCCCAGGGGCCATTTGTCCACTCTCTGTGTGCCTCTCATCCTGCTTAGGAGCAACCAGGTTGGTAGTGACAGAGTTCCTAGAGGCAAATGTGCATGAGGCCATCCAAGTTGGCCTGGCCCTCCTCAACCACAGGAGGACCTTCTTCAAGTTTCTGCCAATTAAAGGAGAGTGGGTGTCTCCTTCAGAATCTTAGAAATCACTCAACACTTCAGAGAGTTGCTTTAGTGACCATCTGGGCCAGGACCTTCAATCAGGGCTTAAGACTGGAGTTCAGATGTGGAAGCTTACCAATGTTTTCATTAACTTCTAAGCAAAAGTGACTGTTTTCTTTGGAAATTCCAACTTCTTAATATATCAAAGTTACAAGAAAGATTAGCATTTGGCCTTGGCCCAGGGTGGCCACATTTCTCTTGTTACCAAGCAAAGTTTCAGTTCTGTAACAGGAAGTGCCCTGAGATAAAGATATCCTTGTTCAGTTGCTATTTTCAATTAAAATAGGCCTATGGGATTTGTTTATCCCATGTCAGAGAGTGAGTTATGAAGACAATAGGGACCAGAGAAAAGGCCTCTGTCTAAAGGGAAATCCTGGGTGTCCTGTTGGTTTGTTATCTATGTGACTTCCATGGAATGAAGGGGATAACACAGCCCTGGACAAATGCCACCACTGAACTACGGAAATGCTAAATTAGGTCAGACTCATGCCCAAGGAAAGCCAGGATCAAATTATAACCTGGCTTTCCACCTGAAGAACTTCCTCACCATCTTCTCCCCTAATAATACAATAATGTACCAGGATCATAAACTGCTTGGGGCCAGCAATAATGCTTTATGCATCTCTATCTTCCTAGTGTCTAGCACAACAGGCTTGTACATAGAAGATATTTAAGAAATGCTTACTTAATTAAATTAAATTGAATTGAGTTGTGACTTTATCATCCATTAATTTACCTATAGTTTTCTTACATCTCTTTATAGTTCAACCTGTGGAAATCCATCAACGAACTGACTTTATGGATGTTTCATGATTAATTTCATACATATATTGTGCATTTCCTTTTATTTGTTCTACAACTGCTCCATTTACTCTTACAGCAGTGATGCCTTAGTCCTGGTTTTTAGTAATTGGAACTTACATTCTACCTGTTGATAGAAACCACATTTCTTCTTTGCCATTAAAGGAAAGCTTGTCCCTGCATTCTCAGTCACTTTCTCTGAACCTTCTCTAGCTCCATTATGTTTTCTTTAAGTAACCAGAATGCATATGATCTAGGATAGGAAAGTGTCATCCATATCTATTATCTGACTAGGTAGTCTCTAGCATACTGCCTCATGGACATAATTTCTGTTTTCCCTTTTGTCCTTACCCAGATGTTTTCCAGGGACTGTTACACCCCAGCATGTGAATTTCTATGCTGTTTTATACCTACTTAATGTTCAAAGTGACTCTGCTTCCTTTTTTCCCACTTCCTCAATACTCCTAATAAAAGCACACTTCTTTTTTTTACTTTTATTTTTATTTTACATCATTCATTTCCATGAAATTTTGAGTTACAAATTTTCTCCTCATCTTTCCCCAACCCACCACCCCAAAACAGTGATCCCATTGTATACCCTCTCCCCCAATCTGCACTCTCCTATATCCTCCCTCATCACCCCTCTAACTTTCTGGTAGGGCAAGATGGATCTCCCTAGTTGCATGTAAATAATAATAATGAGAATAATATATGGATACACACACATATATTTTAACATTTGATTTTAGAACTTTAAATTATAGATTCTTTCCCTTCCTTCCTCATCACCCACCCCCACTGGAAAGACAAGCTATTCAATACAGGTCATACATGTGTAGTTATGCAGAACATCTCCACAATCGACATATTGTAAAAGATTGACTATATTTCTCTCCTTCCTATTCCACCCCCACTTGTTCTATTCTCTACTTTGTCCCTGTCCCTTTACAGAAATGTGTGCTTCTAACAACCCTCCCCCCCAACGTGCCCTCCCCTCTATCATCCCCCCTCTCATCCCTTTCCCCCTATTCTCCTGTAGGCTAAGATACCCAGTTTAGAGTCTATGTCATTTCTTCCCTAAGACAAATTCAATGAGAATCAAAGTTATCCCTTGCCTCTTCTATATGAAAGGATTAGACAAGGAGAGATTCTGTCTCTCCCTGTCTCTTCTCATATTATTCCTCTCCCACCTCTCAATTTCACCTTTAAAAATATTATTCCATCCTATTCAAATGATCCTGTGCCCTCTGCCTATATACACATATATATACACTCACATATGTATTCATATGCATATATACCCTTCTATATAGACATATGTGTATGTATACATACATTTGTATTCCCTTCAACTATACTCATACTGAGAAAAGTTTCATAACTTACAATTATTTTTTTTTTCCATGTTGGCATGTAAATAGTTCAACCTTAAAAGTTCATTCTGATTTCTTTTCCATGTTTACCTTCTCATGCTTATTGTATTTGAATGTCAAATTTTCTATTCAGTTCTGTTTTTTCATCAAAAATGCTTAGAAGTCCTCCACCTCACTGAATGACCATATTTTCTGCTGGAGTATTATGCTCAGTTTTGCTGGGTAGGTGATTCTTGGTTTTAATTCTAGCTTCCTTGCCACCACTTGAGACTACGATCTGATCCAGGCAGCTCAAGGCAAGAGCACTTAGCCTCAGAATGATTGCTTGGCACCCCTGCAATCTGCAGGCCAGGAGCTCTGAAGCTGCCACGTGGAGTTGGCTGCAGGGCTGCTGCTTCCGCTGCTTTCTTGCCCTGGGGGCAGATGGCCGGACTCTCTCCCCCAAATTTATCTGAGTTCCACTGACCATTCACCTTATCCTTGGCTCTTATGGTTTGATAATTCTGGAAGCTGCCACAGCTGTGGGAGATGCATTTTCTCAAATGTTCCAGCCACAGCTTGTCCTGGATACCCTGGGGCTAAGCTGTGATTTTGGGTTGGGCTGGTTTTGGCTATCAACTCATTGTAATGAGCCCTTCCCATCCATCTGCCGGGCTGCCTTCAGCAAGAGCCTTGTTTCTCTGCCATTTTATGAATTCTGTACCTCTAAAATTTGTTTAGAGTCATATTTTATAGTTATTTGAGGTGGTTATGGGGGAAGCTGTGGAGTTTTCCTGCTTCTATGCTGCCATCTTGACTCTGCCCACAAACTCACTTCTTTCAAGAAAACACACCTTCCTCATGTGCCATAGAACATGAGTCAATAGATGCATTGCTTCTCCAGTCAGGATTTCTTATGGTGTGTAAATTACTCAGGTGACACATTTTGGAGACAATGTCTAACATTGTTTCTATTCTTAGTGATTCAAGATAACCACCTTGCTGTTGGGGCAAGAAAGTGGCACCCGTGGCCAACAGGCCAAGAAAAGCCCCACCTCTTTCCCACTTGAGATCTTGGTGGGTGGTGCATAAACAAGGGAAAGCCTGGCCCTCTGGCCTGGAGTTTCTCCATTGTCCTATGTCCATGGTCTCGCTTTAGAAGAAGAATCACAAAAGCAGGGGGGACCTTGTCCTGCGTCTGGGGCCCATGGTTCCCTACGTGGCTTTCCCTGTGTGTCTTGGTCTTGGTCCTTCTGTGTCATCTCCCTGGGCAAGTCATGGGCAGTGGCTTGTGCTGAGCTGTTCCAAACCTCACTTGTCATCTCTGTGGCTCCTTAGAGGAGCTTCCCTCCCTGACCACCATTCTCATACTATGTTTTCCTCTATTAGAATCTAAACTTCTTCCCAGGACCTATATGAACACAACTACAAAACACTTTTCACCAAATAAAGTCAGATCTAACTAATTGATAAAACATCAATTGCTCGTGGCTAGGTTGAGCAAATATAATAAAAATGACAATTTTACCTAAATTAAATTACATATTTAGTGCCATACCAATCAATCTACCAAAAAAATTACAGAGCTAGAAAAAAGAGTAACAAAATTCATTTGGAAGAACAAAAGTTCCAGAATATCAAGAGAATTCAGGAAAAGAAATGCTAGGGAAGGTGGCCTAGTCATACCAGATTTTAATCTGTATTATAAAGCAGCAGTCATCAGAACTACTTGGTATTGGCTGAGGAATAAAGTAATGCATTAATGGAATAGATTGGGTACATGAGACTCAGCAGTCAATGACTATAGTAATCCACTGTTTAATAGACTCAAAGACCCCAGTTTGGGGGATGAGAACTCACTATTTGACAAAAACTGCTGGAGAAACTGGAATATAGTATGGCAGAAACTGGGCATAGACCATCATCTAATGCCATACATCAAAGTCAAGTCTAAATGAGTGCACAATTTGGTATAATGGCTGATACCGTAAGTAATCTGGGGAAGCAAGGAATAGTTTACCTGTCAGATTTATGGAGCAGGGAAGACTTTATGACCAAAGAAGAGTTAGAGAGCATTATAAAATGCAAAATGGATCATCTTGATTATATTAAATTGAAAAGTTTCTGTATAAACAAAGCCAATGTAACCAAGATTAAGAGAGAAGTGGGAAATTGGGAAATAATTTTTACAACCAGTGTCTCTGATAAAGGCCTCATTTCTAAGCATACAGAGAATCGAGTCAAATCTATAAGAATACAAGTCATTCCCCCACTGATAAATGGTCAAAGGATATAAACAGACAGTTTTCAGAGGAAGAAAATAAAGAGATCTATAAGCATAAGAAAAAATGCTCTAAATCACTATTTGTTACAGAAATGCAAAGCAAAACAACTCTGAGGCACCACATCTCACCATTCAGATAGGCTAAAATGACAAAACAGGAAAATGACAAATGTTGGAGAGGATGTGGAAAAATTGGAGCACTAATGCATTGTTGGTGGAGCTATGAAAAGATACAATGATTCTGGAGAGCAATCTGGAACTATGCCCAAAGGGCTATAGATAACTGCATACCCTTTGAGCCAGTAATACCACTTCTAGGATTGTATCCCAAAGAGATCATAGAAATGGGAATATGTACAAAGATATTTATAGCAGCTCTTTTTGTGGTGGCAAAGAATTGGAAATTAAGGGATGCCCATCAATTGGGGAATGGCTAAATGAGTTGTGGTATATGAATGTAATGGAATACTATTGTGCTATAAGAAATGAGGAGCAAACAGACTTCTTATTTACCTGGAGAGGCTTATATGAACCGATGCTGAGTGAGAAGAGCAGAACCTAGAGAAATGTGTACACAATGATAGACACAATGTATGTGTGACAACCAACTTTGATAGACCAGACTCTTCTCAGCAATGCAACATTATAAGTCATCTCCAAAAGACTCATGATGGAAGGAGATGTCTACATGCAGAGAAAGAACTAGAAAGAACAGTCTGAATGTGGATTGAAGAAAACTACCTATTCTCTTTCTTTTTCTTGTTTGTTTTTGTTTCCTCTTTCCCATTGTTCATCCCATCCATTACACAACCAGACTGATGTCCAACATGAAAGTATTTGCAGATCCTATACTTGACTGCAAGCTGCCACGGGTGGGGGGGCGGGGAGGGAGGAGTGGGAAGGGGAGAAAATATGAAACTCAAGGGATTGTGGAACTGAATCTTGTAAACAACAACAAAAAAAACCCAAACAAATTAATAAAGACAATTAAAAAAAAAAGAACCGAAGCTCCTTGAAGACAAGGACTGGTTTTACTTTTGTATTTTTATCCCCAACATTAGTACAATGCTTGGCACAGAAAGGGTGCTTACTATGTGTTTTTTTATTCAATTTGTTCTTTCATCCATTTATCTTCCACAAAGTAGGTGCTCTGCTCCCCTTTGGTGAGAAAGATGGCCATGATACTGTTGGTGGAACTTGAACTTATGCAATCTTTTAAAAAAATAACTTGGGAATATGACCCTTTCTCTCCTCTGACACAGCTCCCATCCTGGGCTAGCCCCTCATCACCTCACACCTGTATGGCTGCAATGGTTGCTGGGGTGTCTGCCTCAAATCTCTCCCCATTCCAGTTCCTCCTTCATTCAGTGGACAAAGTGATTTTCCTAGACTACAGATCTAACCACGTCTCCCCCCCTCCCCACATATATACACACACACTCAACAAACTCTAGTGGCTCCCTATTGCCTCTAGAATCAAATACAAAATGCTCTATTTGACATTCAAAGCCCTTTAGCACCTGCCCCCTCTGACCTTCTCAGTCTCCTTATACTTTTCTCCCTTCCATGTAGTCTATGATACAATGACTCTGGTTTTCTTGTCATCTCTCAGCTCTGTGCCATTGTCCTAGCTGTGTCCCATGCCTGGAATACTTTTCCTCCTCTTCCTCTTCTCCTAGCTTCTCTGGCTTCCTTCAAGCTTCAGGGAAAATGGTACCTTCTGCAAGAAGCCCACATTTCCTTAATCTTAGTGCCTTCCCCTTGAGATTATCCCCACTCTATCCTGGGTTGCATTTGTACTGAATTGTCTGTGGGTTGTCTTTTTCCTTTGGACTGGAAGCTTCTAGAGAGCAGGGTCTCTTTCTTGCCTTTCTTTGTGCTCCCAGCACTCAGCGTGGTATTTGTCACAGAGTAGGTGCCCAACACAAATGCTTATTGATTGGTTGATGTGAAAATCAAGCTACCTCTGGAAGGCTCATAAGCCAGTTGTCCTTTTTAGACTCAGAGCCAAATGAGCCTTCTGTAAACAAGGCTACAACTGCTTCAGTTGCTTCATTTGTCAGAGGGAAGAGCTGTACCTGGGAATGGCTGAATCCCACCCCCACGGCCCGCTGGTGCTACCCTGGGCAAGCCTCACAGCTCTGGGCAATTATCTGAGGCTCTCAAAGGTAGATAAAGTAGTGACTTGCTTTGGCCAAGAGAGTCTGCTCACTGGGGAGTTCCTTTTTCCACGCAGTCCCAGTCCTCCACCATCAGAATGACAAATATGGAAACCGTGTAAAGAAGCCCTATGGAGAGAGGCAGCCTGGCAGGATGAGAAAAGTATGGGATATGGAGTCAGAGGCCTGGATCTCTGCTCAGCTGCACCCTGGATGTGGCATCCTGAGCAAATAGTCTCAGCTTAGAGGTCCCGAGTTTCCCCATCTGTAAAATGAAGCAATTTCCAAGGGTGGCTGATGAAGCATATGACCCACCATCAGCCGAGAGGGGAGAGACTCAGGGTATAGAATGCAACGTGCATCTTTGGACATAATCAACAGGGGGATTTGTCTTGCTTGTCTTTGTTTATTGGTTACAAGGATGAGGAGGAAAATCTTGGGAAAGAGAGAAGAGCCAGATTTTTATTAACTGAAAACAATTAATAAAAAAATGAAGGGGTTGGATTGCAGGACCTAGCCAGCTCTGACTCTCTGACCCTTGGAGAAAGCAGAGACACAGCCAAACTCACTGGGACTAGATTTGTCTGTTAGATGCTGACCAGGGAAGATTAGAAACAGAAAAGAGATGGGGAAAGAGATCGGGTTAGAGCACAGCCAAGACTGCCATTAGGTGGGGCTTATGCTTTTCTTTGGGATTTCATTCCTCATTTGGTTTATTTTATTGCTTATGTTTGTTTGGGTTGTTATTACCTTCATACTCAATTCTTTTTGAGGGTTACCTTCCACAGCTTCCCCTCCTAGCGCCCCCATTGGGGGTCTCCAAACCTAAAAGTCATTAAAGATGACCATTTCTCTGAGACAGATTGGGGAGTTGAATGATAAAGTGGTCTGATCACCTTGAGCAGCTACAAAATTCCAAGATAATAATTTCATGGAAGGAGTGGGAATGGGAGTCCTTTGAAGAAGCAGAGGGAGGACTAGGAGGGAATTTAGAGAATTGCTAGGGGAGGGAGGTCAGAGCGGGAGGTGTGGGGAAGGCACCACATTGAGGTGAGGCTATCAAACTGGTGGGCAATGAGAGAGAACCACTTGTCATTAGACATTTCTTAGGAAAATTCCTTGGTGGGTGGCCATGGGAGGCCAACTCCTTCTCAGAGTGGGTGCTGGGCACTTATGGAGCTTCTGTGATGCAACAGGCTTATTTTATAATGAGATCCACATATGATCTGGCCTCTGCTTTCTAGAAATCTGCAGCCCAAGGAAAGAAAATCAGGGCAATCAGGAAAAATACAAGAAAACTTGGGCGTCTGACAGCACCTGCCAGCTCTGCAGTTCTGGAGACTGTGCAAGGACCTCTTCTCCCCAGGAGGCTGGAAGTATCAGTGCCTGATTTCCAATTTTACAGACAACTCAGCTGGGGCTCCAAGAAGGGAACAAATGCCATGGCTTTCACTGACAAGGATTAGACAACACCATTAAAAAACTTTGAAGACCACCCAGAACAGTCTTAGAAAAATAAAATGCTGGTCTACAATTTCCCAACTCCGAGGAAAGATATTAGACATTAGCTAGTCCGGTCTCTTCATGTTACAGATGAGGAAAATGAGGTTCTGAGAGGTAAAGTGTGACTTGTCCAAGATGACACAGTAGCCAGTTAAGAGGTGGGATTTGAACTCAGGTCCTTGGATTTCATTTCCAGGGCTTTCCTTAGGACAATTCTCCCTGAAGGAAAGGGTCATTTGCTAGCTGGGAGGGTGTCTGTCCAACCAAACATTTCCAATAGTTTGTTCACGATACATATGGAACTCAATTCCATGCATTCTCACAAGGGATGACCAGATCCCTCCTCCAACCTTGTGCCTTTGGGAGCTGATATCGGGCTGGACAGCTGCACCAGATACACACAGGGCAGGTCTCTCTACCCGGATGAAATCACAGCTCCTGTTACTGTCCCTCTAGACCAAAGCTCCTTCCAAGTTAGAATGGAAGGCCCCAGGACCATAGGTTTAAAGTTGGAAGTTTCCCTAGAGGCCATGAAAGTCAACTCTTTAGACAAAAGCCCTAGGGCAAAGGACCCTAACACCCTACCTAATCCTATCCCTGATTGTGCCCTGAGTACGCCCATGGAAAGCTCAAACGGGCTAAAATCTCTCTTCCTTGGTGGGGACTACAGCAAGAAGCCCAGTGAGCCTCTGGGTGGTGGTGCCATCACAGTTGTGAACACTGGCCTTTCCAGGCTTGTTGCTTTGTCTCCTCACCCAGCCACCATGTGGCCTTGAAAACATGGCTTTTGTTTGAGCTGTTTTTCATTCTTTCCTGACCTCAAATGAATGAGTCCTGGAGACAAAATAGACCAGGCTATGACCTTGTGAGCTTTGAAAGGCCAGAAGAGTGTTGGAATGGCCCCCAGAACTGGAACTGGATGCAGCAACAGCTGGATCCCCAGACACAGCCGACTTGACCCCACCTGGCAGCAGAGACACCATAGAGCAATGTTTGGTCCCTAGTTAAGCCAACCTGCTACTGGGAAGGTTTGGTGCCATCACCTTCATCATGGCTCCTATTTCCCCAGGGTCTAAGTAGGTAGAACCAATGGATCAGCATTCACTAAGCACCTACTATGTGCCAGGCACTGTGCTAAGGGTTGGAGATGCACGAAATGACCAGAGTCCCTGTCCTTAAGGCATTTACGATCTCCCCAACATTGTGCTCCTGGATGGGGGTATGGGTGTGGGGGAAAGTTTCTGTACTTTGGTTCTTGCTGCACCTTTTCAGAGATATAGATGTTTTGATCTCAGTCCATAGTTAATAAACATTCATTAAGCACCTACTATGGGCCAGGAACTGTGCTTAAGCATGGGTCATGGAAGAGACTAGGGGAGATGCTAGCTGGCACATGATATTGGAAGGAAGGTTCCAGATGGGGGGTTCATGAGCCATAGGGCTAGAAACAGGCCCACCTTCAGGGTTGCCCTGGATACTTTGGGGATCCAGCCTGAACCTGCTTTTCTACCCAGGGATTAGGTTGGGGGAGATAAAGCCTGTACTACATCTGTGTGCCATAGGACCCCTCTTCCCATGACTGAGAGGGAGCAAAGGTGAAGCAGCCAGTGATCAGGATGGCCACCATCCTTCTACCACCTGCTGTCCATGGTCCCGACAGGGAGCCCACCAGGAAGGAGTTAGCTTCCCCTGTGGAATAGAACTGTGCTGGCCCTATCCTGAGGTCTCCTCCAGCTGGTGCCCCATCCCTAACCCTGATCATGCTGGGATTTGACTCAGGAGATACAGTTGAATGAGGACATAGTCAACCTTACTAATAAGACTGTTCCCCTCCCCCTCCAATTCAAAGGGAAGATTCTCCCATAGGCATTTGCAAACAATCCCTCAAAGGCACAAAGTTGGGCCTCCCTGAGGTCAGTCCATCCAACCTGGAAACGGCTCTGGCCAAACCAACTCCAGGTCCCAGTCAGAGGGGAGGTGGGATCCCTGTCTCAGTGACTCAGAAACTGCCTCCTGATCACAAAGAAACTTCCACAAAACAGCCCAATAGTTGTCACCCATGCTCCAACCTCCAGCCATTCTTGAGGGAGTAATTGAGACAAGGCCATTCACACTTCTTGTGTGCACTGGCTGGGCCAAGGGAGCACCTAGGGCTGGGAGTTGTTTTCATGTTGGCCCTGGGGTTTTGTTGGCATAAAGAACTCCCTCTACCAATGCAGGCTGGAACTTCCACTACCACTTAGAATGAGAGAGCTTATTCCTAGAGCACTGAGAAAAGCTGAATGACTTGGCCAGGGTCACCCAGCCAGCATGACTCAGAAGTGGGACTTGAATTTGGTTCTTTTTGACGGCTCCTGGATCGGGTCTCTATCCACTATAGGAGCAGTGTTGGCCAGTCAGCAAAAACAAGAGCATCTTTTTCCTCAGAAGCCAAAGTTCCCATTCTCCTGCCAGTGCCTATCTTCTCAGGCGCTGGCAACTGTGCCAGCTGACAAATGAGCATGCTTCCCATTCTCTTTCAGGGTACTTCCAATGCCTGCCCCTGGCAAGGCCCAGTGAGAGGCTGACAGAGGAAATGCCAGCCATACTTCCCTGTTCTAACCTCCTTAACCAGCTGGCACCCAGCTTGGTAGGCAGGGAATGCACCAGCACCAGCTGGAGGGCCCAGAAGGGAGATGCCGTCCCTAGGCTGGGCTAAACTGGGCCACATCAGGCCACACCAACAATGCCCAGGAGCTGAGTCACATCCTTGGAGAAGGGGACCACCCCAGGGATCTGGACTATGGAAAACTCCCATAGCACTGATGAAGGTGAGGAGTGAGAGTGACATACCTCTTGTTCAAGGTTAAAAGTCCCTCCCCATCCCCCCGCCAGGCAACCTCCTCCAAAACTACCCAATCTTTTTCCAGCACCCAAGAGCAGGGCCAGCTGCCAGGGTGGGGCAGAGCTGAGGAGACCAGGAGGCCCCAACAGTGCCAGCTAGTGCCACTCAGCTTCTCCCTTCTCCTGTCTCTCGCCAGCCACCCCTCTGCCCCTCACCTGCCAGCCGTCTCTCTCTTGAGTTTTTCCAGATAGCGTCCAGGGCTCTAGCTGTGGAGTCTCGAATATGGTCACTAAAGGACCTCCTCAGAGGGGTCTTCAGGGGTCGTTCCATCCTTCGGGGCAGAGTGCTGCCCACCCACAGCACCTCTGCCCCTTGGCTGTACATCTTCCTCCTGGAGGAG
>CM053601.1:266826-285954 GCA_028646575.1 Pseudocheirus occidentalis
GAGAGAGAGAGAGAGAGAGAGAGAGAGAGAGAGAGAGAGAGAGAGAGAGAGAGAGAGAGAGAGAGAGAGAGAGAGAGAGAGAGCGCTGGGGGAGGAGAAACAGGATGGTAGGCTGGGGGTGGGGGTGGGAGAGGGAGCCCCTTCAGGAATCTGGCACTGCGGCTTTCACTGCGGCGGCATCGGCGGCAGACAGGGACTGCAGGCGCCCTGCTGGAAGGCTGCCAGGCTCCGCAGCATCTGGAACGCCTTCCAGAGGAGCTGGCTTAGCCGCCGCTCTCCACACCCCTCACTGCAGCAGACCAATGGGCAGGGATCTCGAGCAGCAGCTAACCTTACTTGCGCCCCTGCTTCCTCCCTGGCTCTGGGACTGGGCAGCCGCATCTTTCTGGACTGGGAGGGGGTGCAGTGAGCCAGGATTCACAGTGGTGGGTGCCTTACTGTGCAGAGAACACTGACTCTATGGTCATGAGGCGAGTTCAAATCATGCCGTACTGCTCACTCCCTGTAGAGCTTTTGGTCAATCCCATTCTTTGCCTCCCCGTCCCCCCTTAATTTCCCCTTCTGTGCAAGGAAGGAGAGAGGTGGACTAGATGACCCCTTCAGCTCCCAAAGATAGAGGGTGAGCTGGGAGGGGAGAACAGCCCATTGCTCCAAGAGTGCCTCCTGTCTGGGCATAAAGCTTACTTAGTGCTGAGCCTGTCTTCAAGTAATTGATCTCTAAGGTCCCTTCTAGACCTAAAGCTAAGATTGCAGTATACTCACCCACCCCAGGGAAGAGACACCCCACCCCACCCATGACTCAGGCTACTTATGAAAAGATTAGTAATGTAGTTCAATCTTGTCCTTCAGCTTAGCTTGCTCTGGCTTTATCCCCTCTTCCCTCATCTACTTAGGGGAGAAGAAGTAGTTTAGAGATTAAAACCTGGGGATTCCTAACGTTCAGGGCTCCTTTTTGTTGGTTTTGGGGTTGGGGTTAATTACAGTTACCTGGCTAATAAATAAAGAGGTGGACATTTAGAAGCATGTGGAATGCCCATGATAAACTGGCCAGAGGACTCTGAGACAGACTGGAGCCCTTGGATCATGCTGGGAGGGCAGTATTGCTGGTAGATACTGATTTTTGCTCTGGAGGGTTCCATGTCTGACTGGCACTGAGAATCTGCTGCTGCTAGGGAGATGAGAGGTGCCTACAATGAAGACTGATGGAACAAGATGGGAACATCTAAGAGGAGGCTTTTTGCCAGTTCCTAGGTTAGAGTCACCTTAGAACAGCCCTTCTCAACCTGTGGGTTATGTTCAATTTGTAACAATGAAAATACATCCTGCATATCAGATATTTACATTACAATTCATAACAGTAGCAAAATTACAGTTATTAAGTAACAACGAAAATGGTTGGGGGTCACCACAACATGAGGACCTGTATGAAAGGGTCGCAGCATTAGGAAGGTTGAGAACCACTGCCTTAGAAGGACTATTGACTGTTTTACATAACTCCTCTCCCCAGAAAACCATCTCATGCAAACAAAAAGGAAAATTAAAAGAGGAAAAAAATACTTCAGTAAATTAACCAACATATCCAAAAATGTGACGTTAAACATAGGGTTCTGTGTCCATAATCCCAAGTCTCTGGGACTTTCAGTCAGTAAACCTGCATTCACTAAGCTTTGCTATGTGATTGCTATTTTCATTTACTTTGGGGATGTTTTTTTTCCTCTGCTTTGCATCACTTCATATAAGTCTTTTTATGATTCTCTGGATTCAAGTCATAATTTCTAACTATATGGTCGCATTTCTTTACACTGATCTACCTCCCATACCTTGTTTAGCCTATCCCCAAAGGATGGGTGTGTACTTTGGGCTAATCTATTTATCTTGGTGAACACAGGCACCTTTTTTTTATCAATGACTTCCTTGTATATGTTCATCTGTGAAATCTCTGAGACAAAGCTTATGGACAAGTTAGTCATTTTCTCAGAAGAGTTCCAAAGCTGTTTTCCAGAATGGTTGAGCCAATTCACAGCTTTGCTAACAATGCGTTAATATGTCTTTCTTTCCACAACCCCTCCAACATGGACTATTCCCATCTTTTCCATTGCTGGGTCTGAGGTGAAACCTGTGTTGCTTTGATGCACTTTTCTCTTATCATTAGTGATTTGGAAGAGTGTTTCATATGGTTATTAATAGTTCGCAATTCTCCTTTTGGGAAACTGTTCACATCTTTTGAGTACATAGCCTATAGGGAATGCCCATGACCTTCTTTATTTCTGGTAGTTGTCTGTTTATCTTGGATCTAAGACTCTAGGAGATGTTTCATTTAAAGATTTTCCTGCTTTTATTTTCATTCCAGCCATGTTAATTTTGTTCGTGTAAAAGCTCTTTAAATTAGTGTAATCAAAGTGATAGGTTTTGTCTTTCGTGGTGCCCTCTATCCCAGCCTTAGCTGAGAGTCCACCCTTTAGCCATAGATGTGAAAGTATCTTCTTTTGTTACCTTTAATTTTTTTAATTTTATTTTTGTGGAATGATACACACCTACTGATTGGGTAAGATTTGTCCTACAATTAGATTCTACCAAATTGCCTCCTGGCTTTCCCATGAATTTTGTCAAAGAGGGAGATTTTCCCTAAACAATCATGATTCTTGGCTTTATAAAGCTCTGGGTTATTGACTCTGGGTTCTGATTCTTTCTTGTCTAGTCTATTGCATAAATCACCTTTCCTGATTCATTTTTAACCAGTACCACATTGTTTGGATGATTACTACTTTATAATAAAGTTTTAGGTCTCAAAAAACTTTCTTTCCTACTTTAAAAAAATATTGTTTCCCTTGAAATTTTATATTTTTTAACTCCTGTAAGTAATTTTTATTTGGTTACTTGTTATTGTCTTGTTACTCTGTAATAATAGCTATTTTTTTTTCTTTTTTGGAGGGGGGAGGGCAGGGCAATTGGGGTTAAGTGACTTGTCCAAGGTCACACTGCTATCCGAGGTCAGATTTGAACTCAGAGCCAGTGACCTTCTGACTCCAGGGACAGTGCTCCATTCACTGAGCCACCTAACAGCCCCCAATAGTAGCTAGTATTGATGAAACACTTGACATTTTTATTCAGTCATTTCAATCATTTCTGACCTCATTTAGGACTCTTCTTTGGAAAAAATATGGGAAGGTTTGCCATTTACTTGTCCAACTCGTTTTTCAGATGAGAAAACTGAGGCAAATAGAGTTAAGTGACTTGCCCAGGGTCACGAAGCTAGTGTCTGAAGCCAGATTGGAACTCTTCTTCTTGGCGCCAGGTCTGGCACTGTCCATGGTGCCGCCTCGCTCCTCCCTGACAAGTTCTCTGATTTAATTCTCACAGTAATGCTACAAGGTAATTGCACTAATTTTACAGAGGAGGAATCAGGCTGAGAAAGGTTAAGTGCTTTAAGCCCAGGGTCATGTCACTAGTGAGTGGATGAGGCAGAATTGGAATTTAGGTCTTGCTGAGCCAATTGTTAAATTTTCAGCAGGAGCAATTCACACCTGGGAAATCCCGGACTTCTATCCCGCTTGGTCTACTGTTTTGTTGATTATCTAGACAGAAGAAAGTGAGGAAGAAAACTTTAATGCTGCCAGTTAAGCTTAGTGGGCGCTTAGTGAGGCTGTGGGCACTCTCTCCTCTCCCCCACGCCGTTTACCAACATCCACCTAGCAGGGACCGAGCCTTAGTGCGACCCTCCTCCACTTGAGCCTAGCATAGTGCTCCGCAAACGGCCTCTCTATCAGCTATTACCAAGCAGTTCTGAAGTACTTCATCGATGCCAGGAGCTTCATAAATATTTCTTGATAGAATGGTTGGGGAGAGAGAGAGGGATGGATGGTTGAGTATGGGGAAAGTGCAAAGGGAATACTGGCTTTCTAAAGGAGGAGTGGGCGAGTTTGCGGACAAAGGCAAGAGACACCCTGCCAAAGCCTAGAGTGTGTATGTCTTTCAGCAAAGAAAAGGGGAAGGGAGAAGAAAGGTCACTGGGGGCTCTGTGGCAGGTGCTCAGCTGAGGGGGGAGCTCAGCTGCGGCGGGAGTGAGGGATCCATCCCCCATATCCCCCCCCACCCCAAGGTGGATGCTCAGACCGGTAGCAGCGAGCAGTGGACAACTGCGGGGCCACCATCCCGGAATAACAAAGAGGGCGCACCCCAAGCCCCTGCCCCAGGTATTTCCTCATTCTGTCTTGGCTTCTCTCTCTCCCGGCTAAGAGGATGTGAGCAGCCAGGTTCTGCCCCAGGCTTGGGGAGGGGGGCCCTTGGAAAGCAGGGAAATGCAATTTCAAGATTTATTCCAGAAATGAAAGACCTGGCAGAGAATGAGAAAAACAAATCCGCCTAATGGATGGATGTGCGCAAAAATTCCACAACCAGAGTCCTTCACTTCTGTGTCAAGGAGAGTGTTTCATCCTCGATCCTCTGGAATCCTGAACCGTCAGGGAGTTGATCAGAGTGCTTCCCGCTCACAGGCTCGTTTGCCTTTTATGAAGCTGCTCTCCTGGTTTTTCTCATGTCATTCTTCATCACTTGATAAAAGTCCTCAGAGCTGTTCATGTCTGTGATATTGGCATCATAGTAGAAGTCATTCTCCTGAACCTGTTCCCTTCACTCCACAGCAGTCCAAAACAAGCCTTTCCAGCTTTTGTTTTCCTTCAAAATCACTGCTTCCCTCATTTCTTTCAGCACACTATGTAACATTTCTTAGGAAAATGTGCTTTTTTCCTCCCTCTTCCCCCAATGGTGATAAGGAGAGGAAATAGATCTCTGTTCATTTGGAAAAAGAGAGTTTCATGTGTGTGCATGTGTGTTTGCTCATGGGTGATGTGTGTTTGCTGTGTGCATGTGTGTGTGTGTGTGTGTGTGTGTGTGTGCTCAAGCCCCACAACTGTGGGCGGCTGCACACACTCCCCCAGGTCTAGGTATCATTAGTTTGACCTGCTTTACTTTGTTACAAGAGACTGGGGGGTCATCAGAAAATGTTATTAGGTCAGGTATCTGACCTAATGCTTAATATTAAATTAATAACATTAATATTATTATTAAATAATATTAAATTAATATTAAATTAATGCTTAAAATAACATTATTAAGCACCTACTATATGCCAGGCAGTGTGTTAAATGTTGTGATGTAAAGACAAAATACATCCATGAAACAGAAAAGCCAAAAATACATATACAACATATATATATGCATGTGCATGTATGCTCTCTCTCTCTCTCTCTCTCTCTCTCTCTCTCTCTCTCTCACACACACACACACACACACACACACACACACACACACACACACAGAATCATTTCCTCTCTAGCCCTGTGTCCATCATTCACATTTCTCACCCTCCCTGGGTCTTACTTTCTTCTCAGATGAAGGAAAGGAGACACATGGAATCATCTCCAAGCTCCCCTCCCACTCTAGGGCTCTGCTTTTGCAAGCTAGGACTCCATAGCCCAGTAGAGGTGAGCTGAGGGACCAGGAGCCTGGGGTCATCCTGATCCATTGACCAGGGAAGAGAAAAAGAGAGGGAGCAATCTCCTTAGCCCACCTCCCCTACCTTGCCCCCCCCCATCCCATGGCTTGGTTGACTCAATTAGTCTAAAGGAGTCCTTCTTTGAAATGCACAAGACCCCCAACTAGGTAGAATCTGTTGGTCATTCACACTTTAGTGGGAACTGGTCTGGGGACCTGCTTTTCTCCTAGCACCTCCATTGGGCCAGCTACCTCTAGGGCTAAGGCATTTGGTTGGGGGTGGGGAAGCAGGAGGAGGGCCAGACAGGAGGGTGACCTTTGACTGTGGGAAACTGTAGATAGTTCAGATGGAGAGCCCCAAGGAGGGTACATTAGTTGGTCAGAAAGTGAGGTTAGGAAGAGCTATAGGGCTCACAACAAAATACCTATGCCAGGGCACCTTTGGGGTAAGGTAGGATGCCCCTGGGACCCCCCCTTCCCTAACCTCTGTTGGGCCTTGCAGGGCTTTCCAACTTCCAGGACAGGCTTGGGCCTAAGTCGTCTGGAGACAGATTCCTCATCCTCTGAGCACTTGTTTAACTGGGGGAGAAGGAGAGTGAGTGTTGGGAGGGCTGTGATCTGTGCTGGGCACTGTGGGTGCAGCCTCAAAGCTATTTGACTTGTAGAGGCCATCTGTCCATCCCAGGGGAACTGAAGGCTACTTATTTTACCTTCTGGTATTTCTCAGTTGGATCTTTGAGAAGTCATAGATGGAAAAGGCCGAAGCTCCCTTTTCTTCTTTGCATCCCTGCCTGAGCAGGCCGGCTGGGCCCCAGGCAGATTTTCTGGTTCAGTCTGGAGAAGGTTCTTTTTCCAAAGTCATTGAGATTACTCAGGATCCAAACTAACAAGAATGAGGTAATGAGATCTATCTATCTATCTATCTATCTATCTATCTATCTATCTATCTATCTATCTATCTACCTATCTATCTATCTATCTATTTATCTGTCTATCTATCTATCTATCTATCTATCTATCTATCTATCTATCTATCTATCTATCTATCCATCCATTGTATGTCTAGCCAAGTAGCCTTCCTTCTTCAGGGGCCCTCTGTCTGGGCCATCTCATTCAATCTCTGCCCACTGGGGGGGAAAGATAGGTAATTTAAGGAAACGAGTGCCAACTGAGGAAATGGAGGGGCAGAGATGAAGTGATGGACTCCTGAACAAACAAGTACCCCTATTTTACAGCTAAGGAGATGGAGGATTAGATGGTACAAGAGACCGTGCCCAGGCCCCAGAGAGTGTGTCAGAAGCCAGACTTGAACCAAGAACTTTAAGAGTTGTAAACTGGGGATGTTCCTCTTGGGCAAAGTGACTTGTTTAAATATCCATAGACTTGGCAATGGGGGTTGTTGGCTCATGTCTTCTCTTGTCCAAGTCTGAGTCAGCATTGACCTCGTGGGGGCCCTGTGTCTAAGGTCACCCAGAGGTGCTGCTCTGTAGCCACCTATGTGAATATTGCCTTCAGAAGTTGAAGGGCTCACACACATTGATGGGCAGCTGCCAGGCCCAGGGCATGAAACGTTTACTCTGGGATGGAGCAGACTGAGCTGGGATGCACCAATCAACGGCAAGACCCTCTGGGCCCCGTTGGAGCCCGACTGATGTCCAGTGTGGTCAATATGACACAGGTCCCCACTTGACATAATGGTTGAGGCAATGGTGTGGGTGCTACTTCCTCACCTGCCCCATACATTTTCTGGTTGGAAGCAGGGGCAGCTTGTCACTTCTGATGCTTTTGCCTTTCAAAAACAGGAGGATTTGGACTCAGACAACTAAACAAGATGGGTTAGAGTCCTGGAAACCAGCATTAGGAAGCAGCGTTGGGCCAGGAATGAGATCATACGAGTGGAGGAGGTTTGGAGCAGATGCCTTCTCTCCAGAAGAAGGCTTCTGGGGGGTTGTGTTGGCTCACTTGCTGCTGAGCCTGGGAAAAGGAAGCCTTGAGGTTCAGACCCCATCACTTTGCTCAGCCTGACTAAATGTGCTTTTTAAAAAATTTCCTTTTCCTTTTTAAAACAATTTATTATAAAGTTTATACAAATTAAGCAAAGATTACTTATCTCAACAAAAACAACCAAACAAAATGAAATTTCAAATAAAACTCCCAAATCTTTATGCATTACATTTTTATGAAACTAATGACCATTAACTTGTGCCCTCTTCTATTCGCAAACTCTTAATGTGTTGTTTGTATGTAGTTAGGCTCATTCTTCTCTCTGCATTGTTGCCTCTATCTTTCCATATGTATTTTGTATTCTTATTTAATACCAAGGTTTCAAGTGTAGGTGATCCACAGGAATGAAGAAAACAGCCATCCAAAAGCCTGATTCGGTGGAAGGGATGAATGGTTGAGTTTGGTGCTTTTTGCCCACTGGATGTTTGGAAATGCAGATTTGGAAGTCAGAAAAATAGATTCAATCATTAAGAGAGGAGAGAAGGTAGTTAATGGAGAAAATGCATGTTAGATGCTAGCTCTCCTGTTAGAATATGAGTGCTTGGCCCATAATAAATACTTCATCAAAGCATGTTGATTGAGATTCCCAAGGGAAAGAGAATCATATATCAGCATCTTTTAACAAAACTTTCTGAAGGTTACCAGTTTGTAACTATAAATGGTATCTAGCAACAAAAAGAGGTCCTGAAGCTCTGGTACAAGGAAATCACAGCCAAAAAATGATTTTTAACATATCTAGATCACAAGATCATTGATTTAGAACTAGAAAGAACCTTAGAAGCCATGAAATGCAACCTCTTCCTTCAGAGTTGAGGGAAATAATGCACAGAGCAGTTAAGTGATTTGCCTAAGGTCACAAAGCAGTATCTGAGGTGAGATTTGAACCCAGGTCTTCCTAAGTCCAATATTCTTTACATATATTCAACATATATGCATAAGCTTCTGAAGTCAGAAAATGAAAGCAAAAAGACAAGCTTCCTGTCTTCAGCTTACCTTGGACCTGACAACGATTCTTATTACAGTTAATTAAGTCATTCCTTTACTGTAAAGTAGAGCTGAATGGAGCAGATAACCAGGTTGTCCGGGCCAAGTCTTCTCATTTCACAGACACAGACACTTGTCATTTTTTTGAAGTCTTCCCAGAAAAATATTCATGAGCATTACTTTTACTGTCCTTGCCCAGAAGCTGTGTAAGCTCATGGGTTTCTGGGAAATTTCTTCCAATTTGCATGACTAGGGCTAATCAGTCAAACTTACATGGTGATCCTACCTTGGAGATGACAGCTTCAAGGAATGAATTTAAAATATTTTCAAATGTGTCCTAAATGTGCTTTAAAGCACAGAAATGTCCTGTCTGGTCTTGTGGCTGAAAACCGCTTGGTCTGAGGCCTCCATGGAGAGTCAGAGCAGAGGGACTTTGATTTCCAGTGGAAACTGGGCTGGGAATGCTATTGGATGGGCTTGGGTGAGCAGCTATTGGGAGAAATGTGTCAGACTGACCATGACCCCAGAATGGCCAGTCCAGGAAGAGATGGCCTGGCCTAGCTCTCTACTCCTCGGCCCTCTGGGGTGACTTGTTTGGCTGAGACAGGACCATGATGGATGTTGGAGACCTGTCCATAGCACAGGCTCCAGAATTTGAATGGGAAGCCAGCCAAGGTCAAGGTCACAGTCAAGAGAAAGGCTCAAAATCACAACCTAGTCAGTGTTTTGTGATCGTTAGAGTGTTATAGAAATATGATTCAGCAACAATCAAGATTAAACCAGTAATTAGCAGCTCTGGAAGGAGCCTGGATACTTGATGGTATGACCCACATGATGTCTGCCCACTCCCCTTCACTGGTATTTGACACCAGCCATTCCACGGGATATGACAGGGCTTATGACCATCCTTCCAGAGCAGAATTGATTCCAACTATCCCTGTTTATCAAATAGACAAAAGCATTGGGTGGTGAGAGAAGGCTTGCAGTTGGTATACACTTGGCTTCCCGGTAATGCTCTCAGACCCTTGGAGGGGCAGTGAGAGCATCTACTTGGCTTGGCCAATATTGTGATGGCCAGACAGACACATTCCTCCCCACCCCTCAGAGACCTACCTTCTCACCTCCCCATTGCCAACCTAGGAACAGAAGCTGAATGTTGTATTACAGACCTTCCTGGCAGGCCAACAGTGGCTGGCTTTGCAGAAAAGCCAATTCGTGGTCCTTAGGAATTCCTGGATATGGAACATTAAATGTTATTTCCTCCCAGCAACCAAACCAACCCTTCATGGGTGAGTTTACACTAGTTTTCAAGAGAACAGAGTGGTTGGTTGTGTGAAGACATACCCTAAATTCCATCCTCGTAAAAATACAAAGCAAAACAAAAACGGAGTGAGCCACAGAAGCTTTGACCAATGGCAAAGTGAAGCCAGGGCACTTTGACAACCCACTGCATTAAAAATGGAATCCACTTTCTGACAGGGAAAAGGGAACCAAGAATGAGGAATGTGGGCTGAGGTCCAGCGGAGCTATGGCTGGATTCCAGGTCTTACACATGCCTGTAGGAGTGAGTAAATGTGTGTGTGTGTGTGTGTGTGTGTGTGTGTGTGTGTGTGCCATGTGTATTTAAGCCTGAATTCTAAGGAAAAGAAGAGATTTCAAACATTTTGAGAAGCCTCTCACCTTCAGTGGAGGGAAAGTGCTGCTTCTGGGTTTTTAAAAATTGCCTTTTTACATTTTTGTTTTTTGTAATAAAGAGTTTTATTTACAAAGAGGTTTTTAAAAATGTTTCAGGAAAAGCAGCTAATGCATTGATGGTGTACGTGACACTCCAAATCCCCAGTCACAGAGTCTCCCAGAAAGGGAAGGATCCATGCATTTCTTCATCTCTGAGGTGGGGGCTGGTGGGGGCTGGGAGAAAGGGAGGAGGGGTGTGTGTGTGTGTGTGTGTGTGTGTGTGTGTGTGTGTGTGTGTGAGCATTGATAATACAAAGAAAGGCTATGGTAA
The DNA here is from genome assembly GCA_028646575.1 of Pseudocheirus occidentalis. Lineage (NCBI taxonomy): Eukaryota > Metazoa > Chordata > Mammalia > Diprotodontia > Pseudocheiridae > Pseudocheirus > Pseudocheirus occidentalis. The sequence continues at coordinate 277,313 of CM053601.1, forward strand.
GGGGAATTTGAAGTTCTTCCCTGCCCCTTAACAAGCCTAAGGGAACTAGATGATCTTCCCAGATTTGAAGATCTTCTCTGCCCTCTAAATAGGCCAAATGTAACCACATGGAGCCTGTGGGGGGAGGAGTTTGCTGAAGGGTGGAGCAGAGTCTACAGGAAGCTGGGAGTCAGAGCAGCTAGAGGATGGGAGAGAGAACATGTCTATGCCAGGAGACAGGTAGGCTTGTGAGTGTTTGTGGGAAGGCTAAAGAATGGTATGACTCCCTGCAGTGCTATGGTGTATTAACTTCTTATCCTCATTAAGAGCCTTTAGGGAAGTGATTTTTGTTCTGAACCAATTATATTCATAGATCATAAAGAGGCATCTGAGGGGAACCTGTTAAATATAATTTCAGCACTCTATCCCTCTTGAGTTCTCAGACTGGGTGCTGCTACTGACCCTGTCTGTCCTTCCCTAGACATAGATTCTTGGAGGACTGGCCTTCCTCCCACTCTGATGACTGGCTCAGAACTCAGATCAAATCTTCTCATGCCACCCATGAGCCATATATGGATATAGACACTCCTCCCCCTTGCCACATAGAATAATTTTATTTGTGGGCACTTAATATTGTACTGGCATGTCTCTGTTTTCCTAAAATTATCTTAATGAGCTGAACTATTCCAGTAGTAGGTCAAAATAGAAACTTCCAGATATTTCATACCACTGATGTCACTCTCTGTTCTTGCTCCCAGTAAAAGGGACCATGACGGTTGGGACAAATAGCAGCAGCCTGTGTTTTTTCTAAGAGCCCAGGTCAAAGAGATGTGTTTCCATTGGATAAAGTGCAGCTTCCTGATAAGGGAAAAGCAGGAGCCTGGGATGTCCACCCAACCCAACTAGGGCTAAGAAGCAATTCTGATGGGCTAAGTTCTAAGTGGGCACTGGGGATCAAAAGCAGTGCCTGTCCTGGGGAACTTCTGTTCCACTGCCCTGTTCCCTATCCCATGGGCCTTTCTAAAGTGAGATTCTTACTCTTTGAGTCTTACCAGGCCTTAAAGTGGCTGAGTAGGCAGAGTTCTGGCACTGGGGGTCAGGAGGGTCTGGGTTCAACCTTGCCTTAGACACTCACTAGCCGTATGATTCTGGGTGACTCAGTTCATCTCTGTGTCTTACTTTCCTCATCTGTAAAATGAAAGGGTTGGATTCAATGGCCTCCACCTCAGTGGATGATTCTGGGAAAGCTAGGGTAGGGGTAGTGGTGTCAGGATCTCTGAAGCAAGGTCCATACTAGTCCTTGGTCTGTTTTATATTGGCTCCTGGCCCAAAGGAAACATTCAGCTCTCCACATGGTGGGGCGAGAGCAGCCACTTTCATGTTGTCTCCTAGTGAATGACAATCTTAGTCTGTGGCACAAAGTCATTTGGGGGCACAGTATGAATAAACATTATTGTGTACTTTCCTGGGAGAGTGGTGCAGAACCACTGATCTCATTCAATGAGGGGCCATTTCCTCTTGAACCTTCTAATGTTTCCCTATATAGGATGGAACAAAAGGGACCAGACACCAAAAAGAGAGGAAATCTGGGTCACAAGTGGATGCCCCCAACATCCAAGTGCAATATGTCTCACAAATCCAATGTGCTAATTAGATGCAAAAAGAAGTCTGTAAGGTAGAAGGATGAAAGCCCCTCCCAGGAAATGCTCTGGAAGAATAGACTCCTTCCTCCATCCCAGAGACAGCTGAATGCCTTGTGTCCCCTCTGATGATGCTCTGAGGCCTTCAGTATGACCCTGCCTCCAAGTTACCCCAGCCAGAGGCATGACTCTCCCAGGACCTCACCACCAGCTGAGCTCATGGTCTGCAGTGCCCAGAAGAAGGAGGAAGGAGGAAGCCATGACCTCAGGATGCCTCCATCCTGCAAGGGCAAGAGCACCACATTGGCATCTGGGCTTCTCTGTTCTCTCCTTCAAAGACTCTGAAAGAAGTGGCAGGCCCTGGCCCTTCAGCAACCACCCTGAACAGCTGTGGCTAGGCTGACTGACCAGTAAGCAGTTGCCCTGCTGGGTCCGTTTGGGTGAGATCACTCCTGCTACCTTTTTTTTTTTTTTTTTTTTGCTTTTTGGAGGGCAGTTGGGGTTAAGTGACTTGCCCAAGGTCACTCGGCTAGTTTGTGTGTGTGTGTGTGTGTGTGTGTGTGTGTGTGTGTGTGTGTGTGTGTGTGTTAAGTGTCCGAGGCCGGATTTTAACTCAGGTCCTCCTGACTCCAGGGCCAGTGCTCTATTCACTATGCCACCTAGCAGCCCCTACTCCTGCTGCCTTTATGGACAAATGCCTCTTCTTATGGCTCTGAGACTGGGTGAGGGCAGATGCTGATAATTCCCTGACTCCTTTGGAGTCTTCTCTATGAGAGGAATATATACATCCACCCTGGTTGTCCTCTCTTCTTGGAGCTCCTGTCCTTCCCTTTGTCACCATTTAATCTCATGTGATAGAAAATGTGTCAGTGGTTGCTAACTAATGTTGGTGTGTTGTTGGGTGGGTAATAGAAATTAGGGGCCCATGCAAGAATAATGTACCCATTATGGATAGAGGCAGGAACTAGAGGAGGAAACAACTGAGAAATGGGCCTAATCCTAAAATAATAGAATTTCTAAGTCAGGCTAAGGTGATAAGGAGAAAAAGAAGAAAGGAAAGAAACTGACAATGTGAAGCCCAGATTTTCCCCTAGCTTACCACTGAATCAGGAGCCCAGGACAAAGAGGGAGACCAAAGGGGTACATCTCACGTGCTTTTTTGGGTCCTTGCATTGCTACCCCTTCCAACAATTCAGTGCCATATGTGGGATTACCCTACTTCATAGGGAACACCTTCTTCTACATAGGTTTTCCATTACCCTACCATACTGTTACCGTGGTTTGTCCTTCATTCTGGAAGAGGACCAGAGCAGAGGGTGATGGTTTGACTTGAAAATGAATTAGATTTAAATGAGGCGGGGAGATTGTATATGTATATGTGTATGTGTATGTGTATGTGTATGTGTATGTGTATGTGTATGTGTATGTGTATGTGTATGTGTATGTGTATGTGTATGTGTATGTGTATGTGTATGTGTATGTGCATGTGTATGTGCATGTGTATGTGCATGTGTATGTGTATGTGTATGTGTATGTGTATGTATAGGTATAGGTATAGGTATAGGTATAGGCATATGTACATGCATGTGTATGTATACGTATACGTGTGCATGCATATGTAATGTAATGTATATGTACATGCATGTGTATATGTATACAATACACATATGTATGCATACATATGAAGGGCAGTAGTCTATTGACCCTCCCACTCTCACTTAAAGGAAGTGAGAGATGTGGCAACCAATTATACCACTGGGGAGAACCAGATAGTCAGAGACTTTTGTTAAATTAGGAGAGTCCTTGTTTGACCTGGGTGACATTGAAGGTAAATGTTCAGATTGGCCAAGGAAACTGGATCACACCCTGTAGGCTGTCTATAAAGAGCTGACTAATTCAGAACTTGAGAAGATTCAAGAGTCTGTCAGAGGAGAGATCACAGGAGTCTGGCAAAGCAGAGGAGTGAGTCTGGGGACCAGCCAGAGTTGAGTCAGAAAGAACTACCATTCAGTGAAAGGAGAAAGAGCTTGGAGGACTAAGCTGGGACAGAGCAGGGTGATACCGAAGAGGGTCATAGGCCCTCTGGATAGCTCAGAGCAGAAGACTCAGGCTAATATCCCCAGTTATACCCCTGTCTTCAAGGACCTAGATTTGTTCCTTCCCCACATCCTCCAAACATTTCCAGTGACCCCAATTTTGTATCAACCACAAAGAGGCTAAGCATTAAGCAAAGAGTGACACAAATGTAAATTAAGGCAGAGAGCTAAACCTCTCCCTAAATAGTAAGAATTTTCATAACTGGGTCCCCAAGCTACAGTAATTGTAGCCTTAACTTTTCATTAGAGGAAACTAGGTGTCACAGTGGATAGAGTGCTGTGCCTGAAGAGTTCAAACCCAGCCTCAGATACTTGCTAGTTGTATAGCCCTGGGCAATCCACTTAACTCGGTTTACCTCAGTTTCCTCATCTGTAAAATGAACTGGAGAAGGAAATGACAAACCACTTCAGTATTTCTCCCAAGAAAACCCCAAATAAGGTCACAAAGAGTCAGGCATGACTGAACAACAAAAAATCTTTTATCTAAAATCAGTTCCCTGAAGCAGCAGAAGAGAGAAGCACCAAATGGATGTGAAACCAGCCCTCTAGGCTCAAAACAAGTGAATGATTATAACAGGGTGTTACCTAGCTAGTACAAGGGGAAAAATGAATGCCGTGTTGGTGTCATTGTGGCACAGAAAGAATCTGGGTGATCATCAACAAGGAATGCCAGAGTGATCTGGAAGCCACCTATCACTCAATCCCCCAACTGTAGAGTCAGAAGGGGCCAAGGAGAGCAACCAACTCAACCCTAATCTGAAGCATTAATCTCAGCCATGAGCTCCCTGAGAAACACCACACACCCTTCTCATAAAGACCATCCGTGACAGGGACCTCACCACCTCATGAAGCAACTGATTCCATGACAGTACAACTTGCATGTGAAGAAGTTCACAGCTCCCCCCTCTGCTCTTGGTTCTACTTTCTGAGGGCCATTTGAAGCCTTGAGCACAGCTCTTCTCTCATCCCCCATTCTTTACACTCAACATCCCCAGTGCCTTCAAATGATCCCCATGGGGTATTGTCTCAACACTTCTCACCTTTCCTTCACTCACGTCATCCTAGGGACCTCATTCTTTCTCCATGTGGCTCTCGGAGCTCACCCCAGCAGGCACTCTGTGTGACCTGACCAATTCATCCTGTGGTGGGACAGTGTCCACCTCACTGTCTTTGAACACTCTGCCCATCTTAGCTAAGCACATTAAGCTTTTGAGAGCTTTGTAAAATGCTACAGAAAAAAGCTCACCCCATCGCTAATATTAATCACCAGTTTCCAAAGACTATGAGAAAACAAACTTTTCATCATCCAAACACATCTAAAAACAAAAACATTGTTATAGGTCCACAAGCCAGCCCATGCCTGTCTGCTCATCAGCCCAGTATTCAGAGATTCCTTCATATCCCTTCACCTTCCTAGCAAACCAGACTTGAAAGAAAAGAAACAAATTGCATCTGAGCCAAACTCAGGTGGATTGGGCAGTGTTAGACATTTCCTAGAATGCCCCCCTTTAATATGGGAAAATCAGTTACCATAGAAAGATAAATAGCCACCAAGTGGCTACTCACCAGCTTTCCCCTTCTCTGCAGCACTGGGCAGGGCCTGAAAGACAATAATTCAATTCATGTTACTAGGAAGGAAGAACAAAATCTGCTACAAGTCACAATAATCAATACAGCAAAGGCCCAGGTGGTAGCACACCTTGGCTCTTCATCACAAGCAAATAAGACCAATTACTGTTTCTAGAGCCTGCTAAGGTTTGCCAACCCTTTTCCTCAGGATCACTCGATATTATATGTATATGTATTCTAGTATTATTCCCATTTTCCAGATGAGAAAGGCTATTAAGATATTATTGACATCCTGATTTCCTAACCCCTCACCCCCAGCCCTTTGCTAGAGAATCCCAGCTTCTTACTCCCCTTCTGGCCAGACTTCCCAGCCTTAGGGTCTCTGCCTGTTCTTACCTGATTCTTCCCTGGGAAGTGCTGTTCCCATTGGCTCCTGGCCTCCTTGAAAGTCACTCCACTGTCACCCATACAACAGTTCCCCTCCTCCCCATCCAGCCCCGTTTCTCTGATGCTTAAAGCCCCCTGGAATGCAATTTCACCTTGTACCAGGTTTTCACAGGACTAGTTAAAAAAAGGAGGTATGGTGTGCTGGTACCCATCCACTTCATGAACTACAAGTAAGTAGGATTTCCCAAGCATGTAGACAAGAAGGACTTTCAGTATTCATTATTCAACCAATTTCTATAAACCTTTATTAATTGCCTGCCATGGGTCAGGCTCCATGCTAAGTCCTGGGGATACTGAAGCACAGACGGAGCAGTCCCTACCCTCATTCTTCTAGACAATTCACAGGCTCATAGAGAAGAAAATAAAAGATAAAGACAAGGCAACAAGATAATTCCAAGTAGAAGAGAGAGATAGGAACACAGAGAGATAGAGACAGATATCAGGAAAGAAGCTGGGGATTCTTAGAAGAGAAGGTAAGGAGAGAAGACAGAGCAGATACAGATCTAGGCAAAGGCATGGAGGGAGGAGATGGGAAGGAGTGGCTAGTCCCAGCTAGGTGATGGAGGTTGATAGCTTTCTCTGTTACTTATGCAGAATTCTTTCCTCTCTTTGTGCCTCTCAGGGAACAACCTAATTTCCTCCTCTGACCATTTTGTCTTTTCGTCATATTGCCAATGAATGAGAAAAACAATGTGTTTGGAAAGAGGCTTCCCCAAACAATCAAGCCATGGAAAGAGAGCTGACCAAGGAGTCAGGAGACCTAACTTTGCAGCTAGGTGGCTTTGCAGCTAAGTGGCCTTTTCCATGTCCATGTTCTCTGGTCCTCAATCTCCTCACATTAAAATGAAAGGGTGTGAGTAAGCCACTTCTGAGGTCCCTTCTATGGCTGAGATTTTGTTGTTCTCTGTCTTGTCTGGGTCTGGAAAGGTGCCCTCAGTGGCCCAGCACAAAAAGAATGACAAGTTATACCAAGTTTACACAAAATGATGAATAGAAATTTCTCAAACCGTTGTGTTAAATCCATTTTGGGGAAACACATATTTGAGACCTAAGGCCAGGAGATCTTTCAGTCTCCAGAACTTCACAGGGTCACAGATTTTGAGCTGAAATGGAATGGGGAGGCCATTGAATCCCACCCCCTCTCAGACAGGTGAAGTTACTTGCCCAGCTCACCCAACTAGTGTGAGAGGCAGGACCTGACTTAACTCTTCCTCATGTCACCTTCAGGGCTCTCTCCACTGTGCCAATTGTAGACTAATGCATGCAGGCTTGCATTTTTCTTGTAATAGAGGAACAAATTAAGATCTAGAGATAGGAAGAAGCTGCTGCAAGGAAACAGAGATAGTAAGTGTCAGAGCCTGGCTTGTCACTCCACTCCTCTGGCTCCCATTCCCAGTCTGGCATTGCCTCTTGTTGTCCATTGCGGATGGAGTTTTTGCCGAGCTCAGTGAGGAAACATTGCCCGTATCTGTTCCCAACTCAAGAGGAGTTTTGAATTCATCAATGTCCCTGGCTAATGGTTTCCATCTGCTACAGTTGAACTGAGTCTCCAGGAAGTGAGTCAACATTTTTGGCAAAGAAGTAATTAATGGGATTTTCCTACTGGCCACATGGGTCTGCCCTAACTTCACCAGGACTCTTCCCTCTTCAAGACGGAACAAAGGAACCCCCACTAATAACTTCCAAATGACAGAGTCACAAACGTAAGAAGAAAACCAAACACAAACACTGATGGTCTTCCACAGTTTTGCAGTCCTCACTCTTGGGCTCAGAACCCAGGAAAGCCAGCTCACCAGCTTTTTCTACACCTCCTCAATGCCACCACTCTGCAGAGTAAGTGGTGGCTGAATCACCAGGACCAACCACCCCCTTCAAAGTGATAGGGATGAATCTGCCTGCTAGCCCACAAACAGCAACTACAGGGATTTATCTACAAGATACATTTTGCAGAACAAAAGACAGACATATAACCAAGAAGGTATTAAGTAATTATAGTCAGGTCATAACAATATAATAAAAGTGACTATATTAGGAATATTAAACTACTTACTGAGTGCCACACCAACCAAACTATTAAGGGATAACTTTGCAAAGCTAGAATAAATAACAGTAAAACATGTCTTGAGGAAGAAAAGGTTAACCATCTCATGGGGTAAGACTGAAAAAATTGAGAAGGGGCCTGAGTAGTACTAGATCCCAAACTAGAGTATTAAACTATTTGGTTCTCTCTCTCTCTCTCTCTCTCTCTCTCTCTCTCTCTCTCTCTCTCTCTCTCTCTCTCTCTCTCCATCTCTCCCTTTCCTTATCTCTTTGTCTCTGTCTCTCTCTGTCTCCCTCCCTCTCTCCTCTCCTCTCTCTCCTTTTTCTACATCAATATCTGTATCTATGTATATATCTATATATCCATCTCCCATCTATTTATCATTTATCTACTTATTAGTGGAGCAGATTTTGTACATAAGACCCAAGAACAATAGAACATAGTTCTCATAGTCTTCAATTAGCTCAAGAAAACCAAACAGTAAGATAAGGATCAATATATGACAAAAAATGCTAGAAAAACTAAAAAAGCAATATGGCAGAAATTAGGTTTATATTATGATCTCATACCACATACCACAATGAACACCATATGGATACATGTCCTAAATATAAGATATTTTTTCTTTTTTTTTATTAACTTGTTTGTTCACTTTTAGGTTACAAGATTCTGTTCCATAGTCACTTCAGTTATAGATTTTTCTCCCCTTCCTCCCCATCCCCCACCTGACCCCCCCCCATGGTGGCATACAATCATGTATAGGATCTGCAAACTCCTTTACATTGTACAATCGTCTGGTTGTATAGGTGTTATAGCCAATGGAGTGAACAATGAGAAAAGAGAAACAAAAGCCAAACATCGAAAAGAATG
>CM053601.1:286454-332224 GCA_028646575.1 Pseudocheirus occidentalis
TTCTAAAGATTGTATATAATATTGTGAACTGTTGAAACTGTGAACATTGTACTGAATAAAGATTTGTAATGGAATAAACAGAGTGTTCACTAATACTATGTAATCTGAATCTTAAAAGCTCTTCACAGTAGCATTCTCTCAGGAATAAACAGCCAGCATTTCTATTGGCCTCCACACAACCCTGGGAGGTAACTCCTACTATCACTCCCATTTTACAGATGAGGAATGAAGGCTCTGAGAGGCTGTGTGGCTTTTCCAGGGTCACAGAGCTAACAGGTTTCTGAGGAGAGATTGGGACTTTGCCATTCCTTATGCCATATCCAGTGCTCGATGAGCTCCAGGGCTCTTCTCATTGACTCAGTGTGCTTTCTTCTTGGCCTCTGTAGGCAGTCCAGGGGTGTTTCCCCTTTCCTCTCTGAGGAGGATGCAGGTAAACTGAACACATCTGAACAAAGAGGGAGGAAGGCTGAACTTGCCATCAGGCAATCCCCCCTCCATTAGCTGTGAGGCTACTGTGAGGATTAGCTGTGAGGCTACTGTAGCAGTCCTAGTGAGAGGCGATGGCATTCTGAGCCAGGTAGTGGCTGTGTCTGAGAAGAGAAGGGCATGTTTGAGAGAGGGCATAAACATCTGAGCCCTGGGTTTGAGTGCCCTGAGCAGGAAGGAATAGGGATATTGGGAGGACAGGAGAGTGAAGCAAATTGAATTAGAGATGCCTACAGTACATCAAGTTGGAGCTGTCCAGGAGACAGCTGGTGATGGTGGGCTGGAGCTTAAGGGAGAACCTAGGGCTGCATACATAGAAATCCTTTGTATCCTCTGTATTGAGATGACTTAGCAAGGTTATATAGAGAAAAGAGAGAGCCTTGGGGGCACTCAGAGTTAGGCACCATGATGAGGAGGATGAATGAGCAAAGGTGACTGAGGAGTGGATTAGTAGGAGGAAAGTAAATGGGAGAGAGAGATAGGGAGGAGAGAAAGAGGGGGAAAACAGTATGATGAAAACAGAGGGTTCTGAACAGTGTTACAGACCACAGCAAGGACAAGAAGCATCAGAACTGAGAGGCATCAGACTGGGTCAGATGGAAATCACTGGGGAATCTGCATACAGCAGTTTCAGTTGCATGAGGAAGCCACATAGTAGAAGGTTTAGAATAAAGTGGAAGCAGAAGTGTGGCACTCAGTGCAAACAGCTTTTTCTGGGAGTTTAACCATGAAAGGCAATGAAATGGAGGTGAATGGGTTGAGAAGTAGCCTGGTCAAGTCTCCTTGGATGGGCATGGCCTCCCTCTCCCCCTTCCCCAAGTTTCATTTCTTTACCTTCTATTCCTCTAACTCTAATTCCTCTAACCTCTAATGGCACCGTTCATCAGTTGATTGGCCCATCTTTTGTGTTCCTCCCATGCCCCTGGGCACCCCTGGGTGATGCCACCATGATGGCATCCACTGTCTTGTGGTTCATCCTACAGCTGGAGGCAGTCAGTGGCTGGAACCCTGTATATCCAGAAGGGAAGAGGCCCAGCCAAGTGTACCTGTGCTCAGGGAAGCGTCAAGGGGACAGGAAACCTCAGAAGGTCCGTCATGCCTAGATCTGTTAAGAACAGAGATGACAAGCTTGGCTTTGAAATATCTTGTAATACTTTGTTGTCTCTACATGTTCCTCAGGATGTGTTGGAGATACCAACAATTCTTTCATCTTGTTCAATCTCCAGTGAATTTTAGGCAGGACAACCAGAGCTTTGATCTAGGGTGCCAAGACCAAGAAGGCGTTAGCAGCACTTACACCTCTTTAGCTGAAGAAGTCATACTCATAAGTTAAATAATGAGTTAAAATCACAAACTACTTGATGGAGATCATGATCTCCTCCTGGATCCTACACCCCAGGTAAGTTGCCTGTTTCCTGTGCCCCATGGTCTTGTCTTAGATTCTTGTTTCTTCACCTTCCTCTCACTGACTCCCCCCACCCCCAACTTCATGTGTCTTGGAAGGTTTACTTGAGGGCGTGTTTCCTGAAGCTTAGCCCAGGCTTGAAGCTCACTCATTGTGCCTTTGCCTTTGGGGACACCATAGCTGTCTTCAAGTATATCATAGTGGAAGTTGAGGTGGCCTATAGGGACCATCCCAGAGCTGGGAAACTTCTGGGGCATTCTAGGGGGAGGGAAACTCTTTCCTGCATCTTTTGGGAATGATATCCATTCTTGATGCATCTGGCCATGTGGTGGCCCAGTGCTAAAAGCACTTGCCCCGTGGATACAATGCAGAAAGCCCTGAATATTCTTTGGTTCTCCTCTCCCTATGACATGACAAGGGAATTAGTTCTTGTGTCAATAAAAACAAGAAAGAGTTTCCAGCTTGCTCTCCCTTTGACCCTCATAGGGGGTCAAGGTCCCTGAGGAGCAAGGTCCCTTGCCATCTCTGGCAGCATGGTGACCTGTCTCATGGGACAGCCAGGGTGAAGGACCCTCAGTAGGTGAGGTAGAACCCAAGAGCTTGGCTGCCACTGCCTTTCCTATCTTGGAAATTTCCTTTCCTGGGCAGTTGATCACCAGCCTTGGTGTGGCCATGGCCAGACTTGGAGGCATCCTTGTGAATTCAAGGGAAGTCAGGTATAACCCATATCAACAAGAGAAATTTCTTCACTGGAGAAAATGACCATTGGCAGCAGAAGGAGATGTAGCTGCTGACTAGAGGGAGTCAGAGCAGAATCATTTACATTTGAATTGTCTTAGGAAGATTCTGAAGCTCCCCTGGCTGGGTGGGGGAGCAGACACTGAGGTTCTCTCATGAGCTGAACTGCCAATCATTCAAACTCCTGCAGAGAGCTCAGTTCCATGGACTGCCCACATGTGTGAAGCAAAATGTATGTTTACCTAAAGGCTATTTTATGGCACGCTCTCACAAGGTAAGTACTCATGTGGAGTTCAAAAGAAGAGATACAGGGGCATTTTTAAGGTCTCTCTGAAGAACTTTGGAACTGATTGTGAGACATGGGAGATGCTGGCACAGGATGGCCCAGGGAAGTGTGCCTTCAGCAGAGAAAGTACCGTGCTTTATGAGCGAAGCAGAATTTCAGGAGCTTCTCTATAAAATGAGGGATGAATCTGATGGCCCTGAGCATCCCTTCCAGTCATAGGCCTAAAACCCCATGAAAAGGCAAGATGAGAGAAGAAATTGGGCAAAAGTGTGAGAGTAAGGAGAAATAAGAAGGCAAATGTAAGAAGAGAAGCCTGTGAGCCAGGAGACCCCAAGTATGTGCCCTCAACCCCTGAATTGAGACTGAGCATAAAGACTCCATCCAAATGTGAGGAGAGGAGGGATTCCATGCCATTTGGTGACAAGGGCCTCTGCTCCACAAGGTCAGGCTGGACCTGCCCTGCTCTTTTGATTTGCAAAGCGAAAAGACTTGGCAAGTTTTGAGAGGGGAAGGTTGAGATGTTGGGATGTCAGAGTTGGAAAGGGACCTTAGTCTAACCTCCTTATTCAACAGAAAAGAGAACCAAATGCCAGAGAAGGAAGGGGTTTGCTCAGGTCTGTGGGGGTGGGTAGGTCCTGAAGCTGAGTCAGGATTTGAACGCAGGCCTGATGTCCTAATCTTTAGGACCCTTGAGGTCCCCTACATGGCACTGCCAGACAAGGGCTTTCATCGCCAAAATTTCTCCAGGTTCAAAGCCAGGGTTTTCTTTCCAAAGACTAGGATGGTAGCCTCCACATTTGTAAGGCTCTGCCCCTGCCTCCTTGGGCTCCTGCTGGTGTCCTGTGGCTCCCTCTTTCTTTACCTTCAAGCCTTTTCTTAGGTGCACTGAGGTCAGGTTCCCAGGAAGAGTCTTTTATTCGAATGCTCATCTTCTGTGTCTTCCCATCCCTGGGAAGCCCAGCCTGTGTGTTCTGGGGCCAATCAGACATGCCTGTGGAGTTATATTTAATCACAGTGGGGTGACCCTGACTCCCTAGGAGCATCCAGTGACTACCTTATACAGCAGTATGGCAGAACACTCAGGCACCACCAGGCCAACATATTTCTCAATTCTTGTGGATTGCAAAACGGACCTCCATGGAGTATCATTGACACTTGGAATCAAAAGCAGATTTCAGCACAGAGAGGAACTATGTCATGCGCTTCATAGTAGGCTTCAGTTGGACCCATGGAAACTGGATACAAAGGGACGTGAGGATTGTCTATCATGCCAAGGCTCCCATTAAACTGAGGCAAGGGTGAAGGCAGGGGAGAGGCTGACTTTTTCCTACAGAAAGATTTCTGTTACAATCCTTGCCCTGGCACTTAGAACGTACTCCAAATCTCAGTGTCCTCAGCTCTGAAATGGAGGTGAGAATTTTGACATTGCTTACCTCACAGGATTATGGTGAGCCGAATACCTTGGAAACCTTCCAGGGCTTTTAGAAATATGAATTAGATTTAGACTTCAGACTTCATTAGCTAAAATTCAGCTTTATAGATGGTCTAAAACAGTGACTTGGCCCCCTCTGCCTTCTCTTTGAGCTCTGGCCATCCCAGCAAGAAACAGAGAACCACACAGTACTGAGAGTCAAGGGTGGACTCTTTGTTACATGGGTAACTAGTGGCCAGGCTGGTTGAGATGAGCCTTTCAGGGTTTAGGCAGCTCCTAAGGAAGTAGACCCTGTCCACCTCCAGGATTGTCCTCCAAGCCTTGCCAGTTCTCTGGTACTGGCAGAACTGCTCCTGACCCAGAAGAAGCTTTAAAAGCCAGGGAGTAGAAACAGGACTTCAACATGACTCTGGCTTCTAATATATGTAAAGTACCTCCTCCAATACATGTAAAAATGACTCTAAACAAACTTTAGTGCTATAGAACCCAGAAAGTGATAGAGAGAAACAAATCTTCTGCTGAAGGAAGCCTGGCAGGCAAGCAGGAAGGGTACATCACAGTGCTCTGGGAGCAGCAGAATCCTGCCTGAGTCCTGGTTTTAGTCCCAGAGTGGCCCTGACCAGCCTCAGTTGGAGCACAGCTCATGAGAGTAAATCACTAGCAGCTGTAGTGTTTTCCAGACTTCTCAATCCACAAATACCAAAGACAAAGTAAAAGGTTAGTGTAGAACATTTTTGGAACAGAGGGAGTGTGGTCCAGCTGCTACCACTAGAGCAAGAAGAAGCAGAGGTGAAGTGGTTGCAGCTGGTACTGCATGGCTGCTTCTGGAGCTCCTAGCTTGCAGATTGTAGGGGGACCAAGCAACCATTTAGAATTTAGTATCTCTTGCTTTGACCTGCTTGGATCTGGATCCTGGTCTTGGGTGGTGGTCCTGGGGTGTGTGGACCAGTGAGCCAGAATGTTTAAGGGCTCTAGAGAGGGCACCCATCTAATATCTCTTGCAGTTGCAAAACCCACAGCAATTTGGGACATAGCTCTCTCCATTCTGGAAGCAGAGTTCTACCATGGCAAAGAACTCAAAAGTCTAGTAATCGGTTGCCAATATGAGCAAGCACAGGAAGAAAAAAAACATGATAGAATCCTTTTTTGGGGGACAAAAAGGATCAAGGCATGAAGAGGGAGAAAAACAGCAAAGTCAGAACTCCTGCATCAAAAGCCTCCAAGAAAATTATAAACTGGTTATAGGTCATGGAGGGGCTCAAGAAAGATTTTGAAAATCAAGTAAGAGAAGTGGAGGAAAAATTGGAAAGAGAAATGAGAATGATGCAGGAAAATCATGAAAAGAGAGTCAACAGCCTGCTAAAGGAGAACCAAAAAATTCTGAAGAATGTAACACCTTAAAAATGGACTAACTCAAATGGCAAAAGAGGCCCAAAAAGTCAATGAAGAGAAGAAGCTTTAAAAGATAAAATTTGCCAGATGGAAAAGGAATCTCAAAAACTCACTGAAGAGAACAACTCCTTCAAAATTAGATTGGAGCAATTGGAAGCTTATGACTTTATGAGAAATCAAAATACTAAAAAACAGATCCAAATAAATGAAAAAATAGAAGGCAATGTGAAATGTCTCACTGAAAAAAACACTGACCTATAAAATAGATCGAGGAGAGAGAATTTTAAAATTATTGGACTACCTGAAAGCCATGATCATAAAAAGAGTCTAGACACCATCCTTCAAGAAATTATCAAGCAAAATCACCCTGATATTCTAGAACCAGAGGGAAAAATAGAAATGGAAAGAATTCACTGACTGCCTCTTGAAACAGATCTTAAGAAGAAAACTCATAGGAATATTATAGCCAAATTCCAGAGTTCCCAGGTAAAGGAGAAAATACTACAAGCAGTCAGGAAGAAACAATATGAGCACTGTGGAAACACAATCAGGATAACACAAGACCTAGCAACTTCTATGTTAAGGGATTAAAGGACTTGGAATATGATATTCTGGAGGTCAAAGGAGCTAGGACTAAAACCAAGAATCACCTATCCAGAAAAATTGAGTATAATGCTACAGGGAAAAATATAGTCATTCTATGAAATAGAGCACTTTCAAGCATTCTTGATGAAAAAACAGAGCTGAACAGAAAATTTGACTTTCAATTACAAGAAGCAAGAGAAGCATAAGAAGGTAAATAGGAAAAAGAAATCATAAGGAACTCATTAAAGCTGAACTTTTTACACTCCTACATGAAAAAACAATAATTGTAACTCATAAGACTTTTTTCAGTATGAGGATAGCTGAAGGGCATAAATGTATACATATGTATGTATGTATGTATAGAAGGATGTACATGTATATAAATGTATATGTGAGTGTGGGCATTTGTATGTTCATGTATACATAGACAGAGGACATATGATGAGTTGAATATGAAGGAATGATATCTAAAAAATAAAAGTAAGAGGTGAGAGAGGAATTTATTGGGAGAAGAAGAAAGGAAGTGAAAGATTAGGGTAAATTATCTCATAAAAAAAGAGCCAAGAAAAAACTGTTACAATGGAAGGGAAGAGCAGGAAGGTGAAAGGGAATGGGACAACCTATTTCTCATTGAATTTGGCCTAAGGAGGGAATAACATGCACACTCAATTGGGTATCTTAGCCTAGAGGAAAATAGGAGGGAAGGGGATAAGAGGAGGGAGGATAGAAGGGAGGGTAGAGTAGGGTAGAGGGTGGTTACAAGAAAACATTTTTGAAAAGGACAGGGTCAAAGAAGAAAATATAATAAATGGGGGGGGATAAGATGGAGGGAAATATAGTCAGTCTTTCACAATATAACTACTATGGAAATGATTTGGGTAACTACACATGTACAATCTATATTGAATTGTTTATCTTCCCAGTGAAGATGGGTGAGGAGGGAGGAGGGGAAAAGAATCTGGAACTCAAAGTTTTAAAAACAAATGTTTAAAAATTTATTTTTTACCTGCAACTGGGAAATAAGATATACAGGTACTGGGGTATAGAAATCCATTTTACTCTACTAGAAAGTTAGGGGAGTGAAGGAAAAGTACATAAGAGAGAACAGATTGGGGGAAGGGATATTCAGTAGGCTCACTATTTTGGGGTGGGGGGTAGGGGAAAGATGGGAAGAGAAAAAATTGTAACTCAAAATCTTGTGGAAATGAACGTTGAAAACTAGAAATAAAAATATTTTTAAAAAGCCAGGGCATCGTCCACGACACCAAGAAGCATCATCAGGGGACCTTGTGAATTTCAACATTAATTCAAGTTTTGACACTTTCTCAATGAGATTCTTGGTCAGTTGTCAGGGAGTTGACCCACTAGTAAAGGAATTGAGGAGGACAGGACTAAACCTGCAAGTTCATTGGCATGGGGAACTCCCAGGTGAGAGAATTCCCTCTACCAATGCAGCTTGGCACTTTCTTTAAAATTAGCACGTTAGAGAGTTGGCTGGGGATCTGAGAGGGGAATTACCTTGTCCCAGGCCACAGAATCAGGCTGTGGCAGAGGTGGGACCTCAAGCCAAGTCTTCCTAGCTTCAAGGCCCACCTCTGTCCTCTAGGCCATACAATTTTTGCTATCCATGAAACCAGCAGATAGAGGAAAGTTGCATTTGAATGGAATGACGGCTCAGTTCTCTTTGGAGAGGCTTCCTCCACCCTGTACAAGTGAAAAGAGGGCATGGCATGTATCTGGTTTTACCTGATGTCAAAGCCAACAAGAAGCATCCCTCCAGTGGCCCTTGGTCATCACAGCTCAGGCACCATGAGAAGCAGAAGCAAAATAGCTTCTCCAAAGATACCTGTGCCTCTTGCACAGATGTCTGTGGTAGAGCACTTCCCTTCTATTGACTCATTGCTCACTGCTTGTAAATATATCCATGCCTACCCCTCTTAAAAACAAACAAAAAATCCCCTCATACTCTTCCATGCCTACTAACAATGATCCTCTATTTCTTCTCCTGGTTACTCTCTCCACCTTGGGTTTTTGTAACCGTGCTTCTCCCAGTTCTCCTCCTATCTCTTTGACCACTCCTTCTTGGTTTCCTTTCATAAATTGTCATTCATGACATGCTTACCTCCTCTCCTAGGGCCTCTTCCCTACTCTTGAATTTGGCAATCTCATAGGACATCATGGGCTCTCTATGCCAATGCCAAGTTTCAGCAGAGGATATGGGAGAACCTTGTATGGAGACCAAGGGATAAGAGAAAGGCAGGTGGCAACACGTGAGACATTGAAAGCGTGATTATCCCAATGGCCAGCATTTTGACAGTACTTTGAGCCTTCTGAAGTACTTTATATATATTGGTTCTCACAGCAACTCTGGAAAGTAGGGGCTGTTATGATTCCCATTTTACACATTAGGGAACTGAGGCAGAAAGTGGTGAAGTGATTTTCTTAGAGTCACACAACTAGTCATTGTCTCAGGCTGGATTAGAACTGGGGTCTTCTTGTCTCTGAATCCAGGGCTCAGTTCTCTGTGTCCCCCTTGAATCTGAGGAACCTTCAGGGGAACTCTTTAGAGAAGATGTAGGAGATACTAGATTCACAGTGTATACACGATCTGGGTGGTAATCTGCACCAGGGGTGGGAATGTCCCTACTGAGTAAATCATAGCTGCTCTGAGACATTGAAAGCCACCTTTTGTCAGAGGTTTGGCATCTATCCCAGTGTGCATTTAGGGTTAGGGTACAGTTTTCTGGCTCCAGGATATGTTTACTTAATGCTAATTGAATGAATAGTCTCATTCCTTTCTTTTAGAATTAGCCTGCAT
This sequence comes from Pseudocheirus occidentalis, assembly GCA_028646575.1. Classification (NCBI taxonomy): domain Eukaryota; kingdom Metazoa; phylum Chordata; class Mammalia; order Diprotodontia; family Pseudocheiridae; genus Pseudocheirus; species Pseudocheirus occidentalis. Next base: position 295,597 of record CM053601.1, read on the forward strand.
CTTGTAAAACTCCCATGGTGCCCAGTAGGCCTCCCTACCCAGTCCTCATTCTAAGCTTTCCTGGCCCCTCTGTGGCACTTGACAGGGTTTACCTCCCTTTTCCCCAAGATCCCTTTGCCAGCCTGAGTTTTAGTGACCTTGCTCTGTCTTGCTCCTACCACTCCATTGCACTGGGAGCTCTTTGATGGCAAGGACTGCTTTTTGCCTTTCTTTGTTGCCCCAGCACTTAGCACAGTGCCTGGAACACAGCAGGGGCTTAATCAATGCTTATTGACTGACCAGCTGTCAGATCAACCATTCCTTCTCATCTCTTTTACTGAATCATCATTCATTTCACACACCCCATTTATGTGTGTGCCCCCAGACTCTGCTCAGGGCACTCCTTCCTTCTCTGAGGAGGAGGAGGCAACAATGTAAACCACTAGGAACATGTATGTTGTATACAAAGGTGGTGGAAGGTAGCATTAGTGGGGAAGGCACAAAAGCTGAGGCCTCATTCTCCCACTGAAGGGCCATTTGGAGAGGTCCTAAAGGTAACACAAAGGTGGAGGAGAGGGGGGAAGCATTCTAGACATGGTGGTCAGAGAAAGCAGAGGCATTGGGATGAATAAGGAGTTCCACTGGGGAGAATGGTCAGGTGGTCTAGGTTGGTGGGAGCATGATGCACAGAGTAAGGATGGTGTAAGAAAACTGAGAAGAGAGGAAGGGTCCAGTTTCAGAATTGTAGCAGCCAAACGATGGAGTTTGTGTTCAGTCTGGGAGCCAACAGGGGCCACTGGAGATTACTGAACAGGGGATGGAAACATGTCTGTGACAAGAACAAATCTATGTTTTAGGAAGCTCCTTTTGGCACAAGAAGGATTAGACTGGGGAGACCCTTGCAGTAGGGCAGCCAAACACCAGGGTCTTCCAATAGTCCAGGCAGAAGGTGATGGGGACATGCCCTAGGGAGATTAGGCGACTCCCCTGAGTAAGGGGAGAGCAATTCTGGGAATGAGTCTGTGGAGGTCAAACATATGACATTTAGCATAGACTAGATATGGGAGCGTAGAGAACATGAGGCAGGCAGGATGGCACCAAGGTTGACTGGGAAGACGGCAGTGGGGTCCTCAATAGTCATGCAGGAGAAGGTTGGCATCTTTTTTTTAAGTCAGAGGATCATAGTTCAGTGGTGGTTCTACTGAGATGGAGAAACTTCTAGGATATCCAAATGTCCAATGTTTGGTGGTATGGACTTGAAACTTGGCATTGGCATAGAGAGCCCATGATGGCCTATGAGATTGCCAAATTCAAGAGTAGGGAAGAGGACCTAGGAGAGAAGGTAAGTATGTCATGAAGGACAATTTATGAAAGGAAACCAAGAAGGAGTGGTCAAAGAGATAGGAGGAGAACCAGGAGAAGCACGGTTACAAAAACCCAAGGTGGAGAGAGTAACCAGGAGAAGAAATAGAGGATCATTGTTAGTAGGCATGGAAGAGTATGAGGGGATTTTTTGTTTGTTTTTAAGAGGGGTAGGCATGGATATATTTACAGGCAGTGAGCAATGAGTCAATAGAAGGGAAGAGACTGAAAAGAAGTGAGAGGGGGGATGACAGAGTGGCCAATGTGTTGGAGAAAACAGAATGGATGGGATTGCTTCAGCAGGTAGAAGGGCTGGTCTTGGTAAGGAGCAAGGGCATATCATCATGTGAGATGGGTGTGAAGAAGGAGAGAGGGGCAGAAGGCATCTGAATAACACTAGAGGAGGAAGAGAGGAGAAGAAGGACATCATGATTGGCTTCTGGTTTTTTCCATAAAATATTAGGGGAAGTTCTCAGATGGGGTGGGGGGCTATGGGAGGCTTCAGGAGAGATGAGAAGGTTTGGAAGAGCCTCTGTGGAGAGTGGGAATGTGACCTAGTAAGGGAGGTATAGTAGAATTACCTAGCAGTGATGAGGGCCCAGTTGAGGATTTGTGACATAAATATTTAGTAGGACCCAGTTCGAATGGTTTTGTGGGGTTTTTTTCTATCTTTGTTCAGCAGCATGTGTATAGGAGCAAAGGCAATACATGGGGACAGTGAGCAAAGACTGAGGTTTGGCTGGACATAACTGGTGATGTGATATAGAGGTCAGGGATTCAAGAGAGGAGGACAGTGTGGAGATGAATTGGTTCACCAAAGGGTAAAGAGGAGGAGAAAAGAGAATGGCTAGTACAGAGGAGATGGTCTGAGAGAGGATTGAGGGGCCAAGGATTGGAGGTCACAGTGTGAATAAAAAGTATACTTCCTAAGGGAAAGTACAGGGCGAGGTGAAAAGTCAATAGATTATGCTCAGATAAGAGGATTTCAGAGTTCTTGAACATGGAAGTGGCACATTTATGTATGACGGAAAGATCAAGGGTGTGACCATCTTTGTGTGTGGCTGAGGTGGGGTGGAGGAATACATCATGGAAGGCGAGTAGGTTAAGGAATTGAGTGGCTAGGGCATTTGAAGGAGAATCCACATGCATGTTGAAGCCTTGAAGTATGAGGGCAAGATTGAGGAGGAAAGAAATTATACCATGTACTGAACTCATTGAAGTGGGAAGGGGAGTGACTTGGTAAGAGGTGATAAGGACCTGAGCTGGGGGGGGGGGTGAGTTTATAGGTAGAGAATAGAGGACAAATGGGAAGGATACTGAGGAGGTAGAAACAACCAGAATTGGCCACTGATAGCTATGTGAGGTGAGGGTTAGTAAGGAGGGGAAGATGATTCTGGGCTTGGGAACCTGGTGGACTGGGAGCACATGGTGCCCTATCATGGTGCCATTGCATGAAACCAACATGTTGGGAAGAGGAGATGGATTATAGAAAGATGATGAGCTTTGTTTTGGACATCTGAGATGCATAGAGGACATAAATCCAAGTGCTCAGTAGGTGCATGATCATACTGGACCTTAGAAATTTGTGTGTGAGATATGGGAATCTTCTGCAGAGGGAGATCTTAAGAAAGCTTAAGATGTCATTAAGAGGGACAGTGTAAGTGTATGTGAAAACAAGAGAAGAGGGCCAGGATATAGGGGGACATCCACATTCAGGGTGCACAATATGGTTGAGGAGCCGGCAAAGGGGAAAGAGAACGATGCGTCCCACAGGTAGCAGGAGAATGAGCAGATGGTGTGTGGATAAGGCAGAGAGGTGAGCATGCAGAAGGAAGGGCTGTGCACGAGTGTGAAAGAGGCGGGCCTTACATCTGGCATGACCAGCACCCACATACCTGGGTGGGACTGACCAGTCCGAACACATGCCAGACTTGTGACGTTGGGCTCTGGACTCTCCCCAGTGAAATCCATAAGCCCTTCATTGTAGACCACTGCAGCAGCAATGGAGAGACTGTGTTTTCTTTCTGGGTTTCCAGACATGTCTCATTTCCAGCCTCATATTTAATAGCATATAACTGGCCAAAGTGGAGAGCTTGGAATGTATGGCATGTCTCACTGAGTAGCATTTCAGTTAAAAAAACTCACGTTCTAATGGAAAAAATTAAACTCCCTTCCCCATTCATCACATATAAACACCCACCCACCTGCTTTTATCCCACAGCTACCATCTATATTATGATACATCTACATTAGCTACAATCTGGATGCAAATGGAGGAGAGTGAGCATCCCCCGTGGGAAGCATGGGATACTTGGTCATACATGGGCCCCCTTCCTTACTGTTAGTTGCTCTCTTAAGTCTTTTTATTTTTATTTTTTTTTAAACCAACTTCCCTTCTCTTCCACTTGCCTCAAGGAGAGCAGTTGATGAACCAATCAGAAGGTGAGTTTTGAGGTTGGGGATACAGAGAGAGCCTGATGGGACCCATGGGTGAATAGTGATCAATACGGTGAACTCCAGCTGAGCAGTGAAAGATAAACTCTCCCCAAATAATGTGAATCCTGGAAAACCCAGACATTCATAGACTATTGGAACAGGGAGTGCTCTTGGTGATTAGCTAGTCCAATATGGCTTCAGATGAGTAAACTGAGGACCAAAGAAAGGGTTACATAGCCCACAAATGGTAATTTCAGAACTAACACCTAGCATAGAGTTGTTGTTGTTGTTGTTGTTGTTTTCCCAACACACTAGGCTGCTTCCCTGGACCTGATGAGAGGATAGGCAATGAAACAATTAAAACATCAGCTCACATTGAGAAAGCAGAGCATGTTTTGACACTGAACTTTGCCTAACTCTGTCTCGCCTCCCCCTTCTCTATTTTCTGAGCTCCCTTCTGGACCTTCAAGTCACACAGTCAGATCCTAGACTGAGATAAATTGTCTCTTAAGACTAAGATTTACCCTTTTCATCTGCATCCCCTGTACATGATGGTATCCCATTGACTCTCCTGCTCCCTGCTTCTTTCAGACATTTATTTCTGAGCCTGCAGACACTTTAGGGGTCTCTCTGTCCAATGAGGATGGGAAGGCAGATCATCAGAAGTCCCCTTCACCTCTGATCTTTAGTCCTTTTGGCTTGCTGTCTCTGCTGCAATGTATTTCTCATTTCATACCCTTCCCTTCCCTACTCTTACTTCTTTTATCTCTTCTGTCTTTATAGGGTGTCTCTTTGTCCCCTCCTGTGGCAATTCCTTATTCTTAAGTCACTGGGAAAACTAGGAACTAGGAGCCAGTATTTTATCCTTGAGCAAGTTGGAGTCTAGGAAGTTTCATGAGCTAGAGATGGGGGCTGCTTGGGAATGAGGCAATTAGGATCGCTTTCACTAACTGATGAGCAGAGAATAACAAGATTAGGAGCTTCCTTTTGACTTTATATTTAAGTTCTAATTATGTTCCAGGTTGTTAATGAGTTGTGCAGGAGCAATGACCACATCTCACTGAGAGATGTCCCTTGTTGGCTGCCCTGGGGACAGATGTCACTCTTGGAAGTGGCATTGAGCTCCACAACTCTTATGAGCCAGTCAATGCATCTCATGATGTCCAAATTCTCCCCCTGGGCAAAACATGGATGACTATGAATGGGTTCCCTTCTCTGTGTTGCCCTTTATCATTGTCCCATCCACCCAGAGATACCAAGAGCCCCAAGAGCAATGTTCCAATCCCTTCTCTGGAGCCTAGCCCAGTGGAGAGAGCACTTAATGTGGAGTTAGGGTCACCTAGGTTCTTATCCCACCTATGATTCTAAGCAGCTCTGGACCAGAGGAAAGATGGAGCCTGAATTTACCTTGGTAACTACCTCACAGGGTAATTCATGTCCAAATTTTTAGTGCTATATAAATGTCAATCATCCTTATTATCCCTTTTCATTATAGCATAGATAAAACAATAATACCCTTGTTGTCTGCATTTTTATTTATCCCTTCAGTTTGTTTTAAAGCCATTCTCTATTACTTGTGCTTATTTGATTTAAGATGATGGGAGAGGTCCCTGTGCAGCCATATCAGTCTTTTTAAACAACTCTTTTTTATGTTCTCCTTAAACCTTTCTCATTATAATTTCAGAATTTTGTTCTCTTGAATTGTGTTCCTTTAAAGAATTTTAGGCCATGGAATTCCAGTTGTACTTTCTTTGCGCTCATTTTTGAATTTGCTCTCTTAGTTGTCACAACTTTTTTCTTCCCTATCACAACCTGTTCTTCTTAACTTGCTGAAATTCCTATTGACTCTTAAGTAACCAGGTACTGATTAATTAATAAAGAACAACAACAAATAAGGAGAAATAAAATATGGGTAATGACTAAAGGAATTCCAAAGAGAATAGTCTTTCAGATAAAGAAAAGGAAAGGACAAGGAAGTCAGCAAGGTAGGGAGGGGGACTTTAACAGAAGGGCAAATACTGTGGATCAAACGACCCTGAAGAAGTCATTTGATAGAGAAAATAACAAAGTACTGTCAATGAAAACAAAGAAAAGAAGCAAGATGTACCCTAAGATCAGCCAAATTGGGCCACAAATATTTTTAAGTCAGTGAAGGAAGGTCTGGTAAAGAGGATTTGTATCAGTAATGATATGTCCAGAGTGACTAAGAGCAGAGGAAGACAGATAGATGGCCAAACTCTGGGAAATTTGAATAAAGGACAAAATTCAAAGGGGATTATAATTCTCAGGCTCTCTGACCAATCAGAAAAAGAGACAGAAATAGAATAAAAATAAGACCTAAGGATTATCTGTGGAAAAAGTTTGACAACTTTCAAAGCTAGGAGTTAGAACTTAGATTACCCCACAATGTGAAGGAAGAATGAAAATACAATTTTTCAGGGAACTTTCCAAGAACAAAAAAATCCCAAGACCAATCAGATATAAAGAACAAAATGCAGATTGGTGGAATTCACAGGATGCTCTCAAAGAGGAATGTCAGGTTCTGGTCACCCAGACTTGTGTCTGTCAAGCTCAAGAGCCTCATTTACAAAGAGAGCATCTTGGAAGTGGGTTGAAGCATAGAGATGTGGAAAGAACCCTGTGCTGTCAGGAAAAAATGACCTGGATATGAATCCCAGGAAGTTATGACCTGTGTGACCTTCTTACTTCACTAATCAGGGCTCTGAACAGCCTTCCAGGTGATTCCTGGAGAGACCACACTAGTCTCAGCAGCTAGGTGCTAAAGGGGATGGGGTGCTGGACTGGGAATCAGCTAGAGGTGAATTCTAACTCACATATCTGCTAGCTAAGTGAACCCTGGCAATGTAACTTTGTCAGTCAATAAGCATCAATTAAGCACCTTCTATGTGCCAGGCACTGTGCTAAGCACTAGGAATACAAAGAAAGGTAAAAGTCAGTCTCCAGAGATCACTCTCTCAGCCTCAGTTTCTCTACCTATAAAATGAGGCAAATAATAGCATCTCCTTTACAAGATTGTTTTGATGATTACTTGGGATAATATATAACATACTTTGTAAGCTTTAACATGTTATACAATGTTAGCAATTATTATCATGATGATTATTCATTAGAGTTGCCCAACGTGAAAATCACTGAACCATATGAAATGGAGGTCACAAGGACTAATCGCTATTTAAAACCAAGTGAACAAAATATCCATGACCTGAAATTCTCTTGAGGGAGTCAGGTTAAATAGTTGATGGGTAGGGTTGGGGTGAGAGAAAGTGGCTAATCATGAATATTAGCCAGGAGAAGCTGAAACCTGAAGGAGCTATTATGATCTGTGATGCTCTCAGGATAAGGGGAGCATGAATCGAGAAAGGGGAACCCTTGGCAAGGTTGGATTGGGAGAGCAAAATTATAGAGAGCTGTAGAATCAACATTTCTCTTTAAGGCAGCAGTGGGCAGGGAGAAGATACATGACAATGACCCAAATGCCAGGATAGTTCCCTCCTGGACCATCACTGGCCAACAAAAGCCCTAGAGCAAACTGACAAATACCAGCATCAAGGATATTCTGATTATAGCTAAAAGATATGTGCAGGAATGAGCCCAGGTGGGAGAAAAAGGCATAAAGAATAGAATAATACTTATATATAATTAAAGAATAAATAAATTACATAGTAATAATAGAAATAATGATTTATATTATATAGTGTATATCATATAATGTACTAGGATAATTATAAATAAATAATAAATAACCATTAATAAAGAATAGGCATAAAGGTACAAACAATACCCCTCCTCCCCCAAATCCATGTACTTAATAATGGTCCAAACAAAGTGGAGGGAGGACTGAGAAGATGAAGTCTTTGAGAGTGGTCATTAAAAATAATGCTTAGGTGAGGATAACAGGTGGGCATGCTGCTGAAAAATAAAGAGAGGGAACTGTTAGCTAAGAGAGATACTGCAATGGGATGCTACTACTCAGCTCCTTCACATCTACTCCAGCAAACCCTCAAATTTGCACCAGAGCAAATAATGATCCAGAAAACCTGTGAGAAACCATTGTAAGTGCCTTATTTCATAAAGAACAGTCTCCCCCTCCCACCACATGCTTGCACATGTACACATGCAGAATTTTATATAGAAGTCTATCAAATTCAGTAGGAGTTTAAGGAAGGATAGAGAAGAAAGAAGATAAAATGGATGGTCAGTCATTGTTGCTGTTCACTTGGTTTCAATCATGTCCAACTCTCCATGACCCCATTTGGAGTTTTCCTGGCAAGGATGCTAGAATGTTTTGCCATTTCCTTCTCCAGCCCACTTTTATAGAGCAAAAACTGAGGCAACCAGGCTTAAGTGACTTGCCCAGGGTCACACAGCTAGGAAGTATTTGAGGCTGGATTTGAACCTAGGTTTTCCTGACTCCAGGGCCAGTGCTCTATCCACTGTACTGTCTAGCTTCCCTAAGAACCAATGACTATGAAGAAACATGGAAAGACTTATATGAAGTCAAGAGAAGACAATTGAACCCAAAGAACAGTCTTGTTGTGGGCTATAGGAGTGTATTAAAGTTTAACATGGTAACAATGGATTGTCATGACCCTAGAAAAGAAAAGCATTATAGGATGTGGGAATCAGGATAATGTGCATGTCCTTGGGGCAAGCCAAGAAGCCCATCTTTTGGGTGGGGTGAATGGCTGGGAAGGAGAGAAGTCATTGATAAATTTAGGTTTTGTGGGTTTCAGGACATGCTTATTTTTAAATTTACTTTTCTCAAACTCCACTTTGTATAGTCCATTTCCATGGAGCTAAAATGCCCCAAAGGATTGTTCTTTCCTTAAAAAAAATACTCAGTTTAACTAGAAAATTGGTTTTGGGCTAGAGGGTCTGAGCACACATTTGGGCAGATCATGTTCCTAATAGCCATCAACAGCATCCTCATTTCACCATCTAAGCTATTAAAGCCAAGACTTGTGCAGCCTGGCATGCCTGGTTACGGATAGCGGGTTCTGACCGTTGATCTGGGAGTCTTTGAGATGGAGCATGTCAGGACTTCCAACTGCTCCTAATTAGAAAGTAGACATACTCTGAGGAAGAGCAGGCACCGACCATAGTACCTGCAAAATTTCCTCTGATTGTGGGGTAAAAGTCTAGGTGATTTGTGTCTTTTCACCTTCCTTCAAAGGGATTTCAGCCTGTGGTGCTCAATTGGAAACAGCTGAAACTCATCCAGACACTGACAAAACCTTTTGCCTGAAGGGAAGACAAGGTGCCATACCCCTTTCTGTCAAGATTGTGCATCACCTGACTCCATGGCTGAGCCAGACCTCACAATGACACTACAGGGGCACTCTGGGACCCCCAGGCTCTGCTGGGCATTTTAGTTTGACTTTAGGGAGCTATGTTGGTCCAGTCTGATCCTCACACATACTTTAAAGGCAAGGGTGAAGAGAACAATTACAAATGTCTTTGGAACTCACCAGTACCTTGGGTTTGGTTGCAGAGCTGGTTGTGGGGGAGACAGAGGCTGGACCAACCCCCAGGGCAACTGCCTCCTGGTTGGGAGGTAAATCCACTTGGTCCTCATTTCTTAGTCCACCATTCTCTCCACTCTCCTCTCTTGACTCCTGATCCTGTGAAATATGAGGCAATCAAGAGTCAATGAACATTTATTAAGTGCTTACAATGTGCCAGGCACTGTGCTAAGCACTGGTGATGCGAATATTGGCAAGAGACCACTCCTTAGTGCCCAAGACATATCTGGGAAGGACAGAGCTCTGCAGAGGTAGCCACTCCATGTCTTGCCCCACTGGCCCTTTACTGATGGATGAAATTCCATTATCAGCACTGATTCTTGGCAGTCGTTGCCCGGGTAAGGGGCTTTGAGAAGGGGCTCAAGTGTAAATTCTTTTTGGGACACACCCACACTCCTTACTTTCCCTTTAAGTTTAGATAGACACAAGTGAAGTCTGCCAGTCAACAAAGAGCCATTACCCAGAGAACAGTGTTTGCCGGGTCAGACGCTTCTGGCCAAAGAGCAAGGCCATTTGCTTGCTGGCCCTTGGCAACATGGGCAGAGATTTTTGGGAAGAGTTTTCTTTCAGGTTCAGGGTCAAGTTTCTGCACTATAGTTGCATTCCATGACCCAGGAAGTCAGGGGAGAGGGCAAGGCTAGGAAGTCAGGGTATTGACCCAGTACATACAAGCGTCTGTGTTGTCTTGGAGAGACTATGGGACATAGGAAGAGCAGGCCAACCCTGGAATCAGTGAGTTTTGACATGAAGTCTTGGCTTTGACATCTTCTGGTTGTGCCCAAGGCTACTGTCAGAGATGATGGTTCATCAGATAACTGGTTAACCTGCATCTATGAAGGTAGTTTCTATACTAGGCATACCCCACCCAGAAGGAATCACACATCCAGCCCCAAACACACTTGCAAACACATGCACTCCCATGTGCACACACACTCCTGTCAGGATTTGTGGTTTTATTAACATGGGTCCCCCTTCCAAAGCCCAGCCCTCAACCCTTCCCCAGCCATCTCTGACCCCCTCCCCTTAGTGACCAGCCTCACGCTGCTTCTTGAAGGTAGACTGGTCAAGTCCATAGATGCCTGTTCATGTCTAGGTCATTATCAAATTTTGTTTAGGGGATATTGGCAGAAGTCATTGTACTGCATTGGCAGAGTTTCTCAGGACCCCAAGAATGACAGAATGAAGGAAAGAATGAAATGAAAAGGTATTTAGTAGGTGCTAGCTATTTATTAAGTGATTACAGGTAGCTAGATGGCACTGGGCTTACACCAAGTCAGAAAGATTCCATCCATTTCAGCTCTGCCTATTTGTGTGTAAATCTTTTCTCTCTCATCAGACTCTACACCCTCCTTGTCTTTCTTTGTACCCCCAGCACTTAGCATAGTGCCGGGCATCCAGGAGGCACTCAATAAATGTTTACTGGCTGGCTGACTGACTTCAGATCTGGGCTCAGATACTTCTTAGCTGTGTGCCTCTAGGGGTGTCACTTAACTTTTCTCCACCTCAGTTTCCTCATCTGTAAAGTATAAATAATAATAATATCTACTTACCATATAAGGTGAGATTACACACATATGCTTGTATATTTGCACATATGCATTACATATATGTACACACACATATATCACTTTACAAACTTTAAAGCCCTATATAAATGTTAGCCCCCAAGTTACACTTGGAGCTAGCCAACTCAGGAAGGGACATGATTTGTACACCCTGAGTTCAGGTGGGAGGTGGGAAGGAATAATGACTTTTAATTTGTCCTGGGAAGTCACTGAGGTTAGATTTATGCAAAAGAGGAGTAGTTGGGACAAGCTTTGCCAAATCTGTTTTTGATAAGGGTGTGCCCTCATTGTGTCCCTGTCTCACTGCTGGGGCTGTGGAAGGATGAGTAGTCCCTTAGAGTCGAAAACCTGGGCTCCTCTAAGCCAGAGTTCTCTCTGCCATGCACTTAATCATGGACTTGGGAAATTAGCCTCCCCCCAAAAAACTTTCTAATTATCTTCCCCCCAGCTAAGGCACCTCTGCTTTGGGGCTCATGTAGGATGGCCCAGGTGAGTTCATAATGACTAATAAGAGTGACACTGGAGAAATGTTCCCTGCCTCAGGAGCAGTGGTGAAGGGTGGGGCTTCAGAGGTCTGTCCAAAGGGAAGCATAGAGACTGAGCAGACTCACAGGAATGGGACTATGCTGGGGCTGGTGCACCTGGGGGCTGGCCAGAGAGGGGCTGGTGCTGAGGGCATTCTCGATGTCTCGGTCCAGCTGGTCCAGTTTCATGATGAGCAGGGCCATGGAGTCAAGCCGTCCTCGCCCTAAATCTTCTCTCACCTCCTGAGGAACAGAAAAACATTTATTTATTTTTAGTTTTCAATATTCACTTTTGTAAGATTTGGAGTTCTAAATTTCCTCCTTCCCCAAGACAGCATGTAATCTGATACAGGCTATACACGTACAATCATATCAAATATATTTCTACATTAGTCATGTTGTGAAAGATGAATAAAAACAAAAGAAGAAACTCACAAGAAAGAAAGAAACAAAAAAGAAAATATATTTCGATCTCCATTCAGACTCCATAGTTCTTTCTCTGGATGTGGACTTTGTTTTCCATCCTAAGTCTTTCAGAATTGTCAGAGATCCTTATGTTGCTGAAAAGTGAAGTCTATCAAAGTTAGTTATCACAGATACAATGTATCTGTTACTATGTACAGTGTTCTCCTGGTTCTGCTCACTTCATTCAGCATCAGTTCATGTAAGTCTTTCCAGGTTTCAGATTTTTTTTTAAATTGAATGTGAGAGGCCATTTCCTGGGAGGGAGAAACCTCTGTTCCTCTCTGCAGTGGGATCAAAGCCTTTGCAGTGGTCTTACACTTTGCTCCCCCACAGGTACTGTTTGGGGCCAGGGGAAGGGACATTCTGGCTGTTCCTCCCACAGGCTCCTCTTCTTTCCCCTCCAGGCATTCTCTCAGGCTGCCCTCCCCCCCCCCCCTCCCAGGTCTAGCACTGTCTCCCTCCCCTTCTCCCGTTCCTGGCCTCTTTTGTCACAAGTAAAGTCCCACCTGCTACTGGAATACTTTCTCCATCCCCTCATTCTTTCATCTGGACTACCTGAAGCTTGTCCAGTCTATACTTTGCCTGCCCCATTAGACCGGGCTCTCCTTCAGGGCAGGGGCTGCATTTTGCCTTTTCCTATTGCCAGTACTCAGCGCTTCAGCACAGAGGCCAGCAACCCCCGCAGAGCCCTCCCCACCTGAGCCCAGGTCCTGAACTTTAACGCCTGAGACTCGGTTCTTGGGGGCAACTTTAGAGCCCTCCCCCAAGCACACAGAGGTGAAACAAAAGAACCGGGCAGAGATGGGGCTTAGCTGGGGTCTGGGTTCCAAGTTCAGCTCAGCTTCCATCACTTGCTGCCTCCTCCGGCCTTTGGGAAAAAAAAAGTTACTTTTCCAGGAAAAGCCACAGAAGACGAAGCAGAATTGCTTGTCCTAAGAAGAGGAGGAGGGACACGAGGGGAACCAGGAGATGGGTAACAGCCTGGCCAAGCAGGGCTTTTGGGAGCCCTCCAGTGAGGTCAGTGACGCGGGAAGGGCTGTGACATGGCCAGGTGAAGTCTGATGGGTGTTGAACGGTGCCACAGGACCCTCTGTGGGCGCGGTTCTGTGCGCGCGGGTTTGAGGTGCAGGGAGGAAGATTTGGACCTGGTTTAAGGAAGGAATCCCTGAGAATGGAAGGCGTTCGAAAGCGCGATGGTCTGCGTCAGGAGGCAAGGAGGGGCGGCCCTCTCACTGGAGGTTTGGGAACCGAGCCTGAAAGGATGTTCCTTGGGAATGTCTGAGGGGATACTGGTCGGGAGTGGTGGGACACAGGCGGACTCGGCGGGGTGTACCAAGTACAGGGTGATGTCAGAACATTGGCGGGAGACATTCACTGACAGCCAGAGAGAGAAAATATGGGCTTGGATAGCAATCCAGAGCCTATGATTCCATAAACCATGATATGGACGGACAACCCAAATAAATCTGAGAACGCGTGTGAAGTGATGCCGATGAAAGAAGGGAAAACTAAAGAACTGTCTTTGTACCAGCCGCCATTAATCATGACAACGAAAGTCGAAGGTGGCCGAGGCATGAAGAGAGAAACTGAACTACTGCCGTCTCAGAGAGCACCCTCCAGCTTTGCTCCATCTCTACGTCTTGTGCAAACCCAGTGGTTTGCAGGCTGTCTCCCCCTTAGCCTGGGAATTGTTTGGGAGTGGGAGTGGGTTTTTGCCTTTCTTTGCACTCTGAGAAATTAGCATGTTATCTTAATAAATGCTTATCTGATTGACAATCTAGAATCTTGGTGGGAATAGTACAAGATTTAAACTAAGTGATAAATTTGACATCTTGTACTTAGATTTTTAAAACCCCCAGATTCTTAGTGCAAGATGGCAGAAGGGTGTGGCATTAGAATAATTCATCTGAAAAGGACCTGGGGTATTAGTGGGTCACAAGCACAAAACAAATTGATAATGGAATAAGGCCTTGAGAGACTCTAAAGCCTTAAGGGGGTATTGAGGCCTGGGGTAGTCAGACCATCAGGAGTAGTGGCTTTAATTCTCATGCTAAATTTCAGAAAGCATGGGGATGAACTGGAAAGTGTCCATAAGAGGTCAGATACTACTGATGGGGTGCCTCCTGAGGTGGGCAGCAGCATCAAATGCTTCCTGCCTCTTCCTCAGGGTCTGTGCTCATTGTTGGCCACTTGGCTCTGGGACTTGATTGACTCTAGGTATGGACAGTTGGCCCCTGCTCCACAAAAGTATCAGCAGCCACATAGTATGTAACACATAAGCATTGGGGATACCAAGGAAGGCAAACAAAACAAAACAAAAAAACCCAAAATATCCTTGCCCTCTGAGTTTGCTGTCTAGTAGGGGACACAAAATAAAAACAATCACAAACAATCAGGATGGATCAACTGGAGACAATTTTAGAAGAAGAAATTAGCAGTTAGGGGTCAAGAAAGGCTTCTTGAAAAACGTCCGATTTATCTAATCCTTGAAGGAAGCCAGGGCCAGCCAAAGGCAGAAATTAGGAAGGACAGCCTACCAGGTATGGGAGACAGCCAGAGAGACTCTGTATGTGTGAAGTCGACTTTTGGATCCCAAGTATAACTTTGTGTTTTCTCCTCTATGACTCAATGATTGGGCATCATTGTGCTTGCTGAGACCCATTTGAATCTGGACTCAGCAGTCCCATATCTGAGCTCTGCTTCTAGCTTGTGGCATCAGGGGATTTAGCAAAGCCATTCCATACACCCTTATCCATGTTGCTGATAAACATCTTTCATAGCACAGGGCTGAGGAAACATTTGAAGGGCCTTTTCCTTTCTCCCATCATACCAGAATCTCCTGTCCTTCAAGATTGGTCAAGATCTTCTGGAAGAGGCAGCCATCCCTTGGGCCTCTTCTTTCCCTATGTTTCCATGCTTTTATCAGAGCCCAATGATCTGAACTCCCTAAGGAAAGGGGAGACTTCCTGACCCTCTCCTCACTGTTCTGGGTCACCCACCCACTCATAAGTAACTTGTTTCTACCTTCTCAATCCAAAGAGCCTTCTCCTTGAAAGAAAAACCAAGCAGACCAAGTGTTGAGTAGCATAGCCTCCTCAAATTGCTTTTTCCGTAGTCTTACTTATTCCCACCCAAGACAGTCCTGACCATGTTGCTTTCAAGCTCTTCTTGGCCTGGCAGAACTACAGAACACACACATACACACATACCACATGTGGGTGCCTACAATATAGACACATACTATATGTGTACATATATGCAATATATATACATGTAGCAATGCAATGCCACATATATACATGAACATATACAGAGTGCATCACCATGCATGTGTGGACAAGACATAAATACACAACCTATTCTATGCATATACATACAATATATAGAAAGATATTGATTTACAACACCAAGACATACATGCATATACAAGTAGACATATACATGCATGTACACACATATAGAACAATGCATATCTGCATGCCCATACACAAATACATCTAAATAAATGCACACAAATATGCCCCAATACAGTAAGATTCATGTATGTTGGGCAGTCCAGTGGTGCAATGGTATGAGCACCAAGCCTGGAGTCAGGAAGACTCATCTTCCTGAGTTTAAATCTAGCCTCAGACACTGACTATGTGACGCTGGGCAAGTCACTTAGCCTTGTTTGCCTCAGTTTCTTCATCTGTCAAACGAGCTGGAGAAGGAAATAGAAAACTACTCCAGTATCTTTGCCAAGAAAATCGCAAATGGAGTTGCAGTCAGACATGACTGAAATGACTGAACAAAAAAATCACACACATGTATAACACACACAAATGTATATACACATATATACATATGTACGTATTTGTTGTTCAGGAATATTAGACTGTTCCTGACTCCAGATGGGGTTTTCTTGGCAAAGATACTTGAGTGATTTGCCATTTCCTTCGCTAGTATATTAAAGAAAACAGGGAATAAATGACTGGCCCATGGGCATACAGTTAGTGAATGTAAGAGGCTGGACTTGAACTCAGGTCTTCTTGATTCCAGGCCCACACTCTATCCACTGAGCCAGCTAGCTGCCTCTCTCTCTCTCTCTCTCTCTCTCTCTCTCTCTCTCTCTCTCTCTCTCTCTCTCTTCCCTCCAGCGCCCCCCCCCCACGAATTGGCTTCCCTTCCCTAATGTCACACCACTGGATGGAACTCAGTCTTTCTCTACCCTCTTTGGGGTCCAGGTTGACTAGCAGACCCCAGATCCACTGGCTACTCAAGTGCTGACCCTTCTCCCCTCCAGCCAACAATACCCTTTCTGTTAGTTGGTATCAGACCTGGGATGACAGCTCCTTTTGTGATGAAGAACATTCAGAGACTTGCCAGGAGCTGGATCTGCTCTGGCCAGACAAACCACTGCAGCTGTCTCTCTGTCTGTCTGTCTGGTTGGAGCTTGTCATCACTAGAAGCTTCCACTTCCAGTCTGGGCTGGCAATCTGCTTTCCAGTGCCGTCCAGGCACTTGTTCTGGCTATGTCAGGGGTTCTTAACCTGAGCCACATGAACTTGTTTTAAAGATACCCAGGGGACTGCATCAGTGTAACTGGCTTCCTTTGTAATCCTTTTTTTTATACAGTCTAAAAACATAATTTTGAGAAGAGTTTCATGGTCTGACTGTCCAAGAGTCCAGGACACCAAAAAAGGTGAAGAGCCCCTAGTCTAGGTGGCCCTGTAACAGCAGCATTCCCCTCATGCCTCCATTGGTCCTCCCTCAGGTGGTCTCCCCATCTCTCCTCCCACAGGTGTCTGGACTCCCTGATATGAGTATAATTCCTTAATGTAATTCTGTCCTCTCCCTCTCCCCCTCTCTATCTACTTTCATTCCTCCTTGATTAGGACTGAACACTGATGTTGACTAAAGTTGATTTCTCAGCATGGTGTCCTATCATCAAGTCTCAGGGATACACCTTTCTCTCTGGGCTCACCTTTGCCTCAGTGCAGTAGGCACCCTAGCTTAGCTTTCTTTGTAATGGACAGTCCCACATAAGGCCCCTCCAGACTGGCCAAATGCAGATCAATGGAGTGGCCATTTATCTTCACCAGCCTCAACTTCATTCTCTGAGCTCACGCTGTCCTACAGGGAGGGATTTATCCCTTCCCTCCCTGAGGTGGCTGACAGTCTCACTCATATCTGGGACAGTTCTGATGTTCCTTCCTGACCCTGGGGGGCTGTGAAGAAAAAGCCAAGCATCACAAGAGCTCAGCCACTAGAGACCTTCATGCCCAGCCCCAGACCTGAAGCTTGATCACTGTCACTGAAGACCACTTATTTTCTTTTTGATTATGAAACTGGTGCAGTGTTTGAGTAGTTATGCTCAGCATCCCCATAACTTCAATAAAAGTAAATGTGCATGATATTTAGAGTAACCAATGTCAAATCTAGAAGAGAATGACATAGAAACATTGCAAAAGGGAAAACCTCAGGAAGAGAGGAGAAATTAATGACACAGAGCTCCCTCTTCTGTTGTTCAATCTCCAGCTTTCTCCATTTGCTAGACAGAGTGAAAACAGGCAAACTGAGAGCCTTGCGACCCAAAATCTGGCTGTGGCCATCTCTGTCCACCTCCCACATAGTTATGACTCAGCCTGAGCCTCTCCTCAATCCATGGGAAATGGGAAGACAGCAATTCTGCCCAACTGTGGGACAGCAATCTAAGGAGAGGGGCTGGAAACAAGGGCTAAGTACAAACCACAGTCAAACTTGAGGGAAATGTACCAGCTCAGGCTAGTCCTCCCCCGAGGTTACTCAGGGCAAGATCATGAGCCAGTACCACCCTCATACTTCTGCCCTCTAAATTACCCAATGAAATAGTGAATTCCCAGAAATAACTTCAAAATGCTTCAAAAGAGAAATGAAAAATTTAAAGATGAAGTTAGGAATTTATGTCATAAATTAGAGATTTCAGCACAGAGTTTGAACACAAACATAGACACATAGATCAATGTAGGAAAGACTGGATATCTGATGAAGAATATCTCCAAAGAAGTTAGAGTCACTGTGAAAGGAACTACAGACTGGGAACACAAAATGTATTGAAGCGGAAGACAACTTGACAGAAGAGAAACACAAGTGTATGGTGTATATGTGTGTGTGGGGGGGGAGAGGCAGATTTGGGTTAATTAGGGAAAATTTTTTTAAAAAGAGAAACACAAAAAACCTAAAGAAAACCAAAACCAAAACCGCATGATTCTGTATTAGTCAAACTGACTGATCTCAAACAAAGATGCCTTAAGGACCACGGGTCTAGAAGAATGTAACACACTTTCCCCAAACGTGTAATTATGTTATTCTTGGGCGGGAAATAGGAGAAAGCTTTCCAGAAATTTCGACTAGTAGATCCCTGCTTTGGGGGGCTGATTCCCAGAACACACAGCGCTGAATGTTTTGGGTAAATCTCTGGAGGCTGTATCTGGGGGAAGAGAGGGAAGGCACTATGTTTTATTTCCCAAACCAATCACAGACCTAGAAGAAAAGGAATGGTCTATGGAGTTTTACCACAAACATACAGCATTATGAAATCTGGATATCTGAGTCGCCCAAAGTTAGGCTACAAACCCCCAGCACAAAGGATTGATCAGTGGAACCCGCAGATTGCCACCAGAGGAAAAAGCAAACCTAACTAAACCAACCCCAGACTCCTTGCTTCTATCTCTAGGAGAAAGTTCATCAACCATCAAGAGAGCCCAATTGAAATAACCCAGAATTATTCCATAAGATAACTGGAGAACAGAATGGATCTGCCTATTCTGAAATTGAAAGAGTTCAGGCAGCAACCTCCAATAATGCATCCTGCAAACCTGAAATGACTTTTTTTTTTAATTTTAGATTCAAAGGCCTGAACAGAGAAAAGAAAGAAACTATATATCATAAACTTAAATATTGGAACTTAAATACAAAGAAAGGGGGAAGCATGTCATGTGTCTAGCAGAACATGAGAGAACTCAAAATGTCACCAAAAATTTTCATTTCAAGAAAGACTGTATGATAAATAATACACATTGTGTTGAGAGCTGTCCTTTTCTTGGCTTCCTTGTAAGTTTTCTTTTGTTCTTTGCTGGTCAATTTTTTTTTTACTTTGTTCTCCCCCACCTCCCCAAGGCTACAATTAAGTGTGGATATGTTTCTCTATAGCTATAGATATAGATAATATGCACATATACATGTATAGACATACTTTCCCAAACAAATCTATTCCTGGTCTTTGTTTTTATGTTCATATCTCCTTTCCTATCTCTTCTGCCTCTCCTACTTTGCTTCTGCCTATTACCTTGCTCTCCTACTACCTGCCTCTCCCCCTCCAAGGAACCCTCCCCTGTCTTCCTATTCCCATAAATCTAAAGATCCTTCTGTGTCTCCTTTCATCTAGTCCTTCTCTATCCCCTCTAAAGATCCCTCCCTTGTCTTCTCCTCCCTACCTATGTCCCTACTGTTTTATTTATTATGAATTTAGAATAATTTCTTCTAAATATATATGTTTTATTCCCTCTTAAACCCATTCCTGATGAAAGTAGGTTACCAGAACTCCTAGCCCTCCTCCCCTGTCTAATTCCTCTGATTGATTCTATCACTTGCACCTCATTTGTATGAAATAATTACTCTTTTTAACTATTCCTAAATGGTTTTACTTTTTAAATTCATATCATGCTCAGATTTATGACAATATTTTTAATGAGTTACTACTACTAATAATTATTAATTAAAATCTTTGACATACATTTTCTCTTGGCTCTTGTATAACGAATCTGTTAAGTTCAGGTTTTTTTAAAACATAGTTTTGACACTCTTTGAGTGTATCAAGTATAAATTTTTTTTTATTGGGGATAATGCTCATCTTTGCAGGGTATGCTATTTTCAACTGGAATCTCAATTCTTTTGCTCTTTGATATGTTGTGTTCCAAGACCTATTGTCCTTTAATGTCTCTGCTCATAGGTCTTGTGTGATTCTAATTGTGGGACCATCATGTTTAAACTGTTCTAATCTTGATGCTTTTAATAGTTTTTCCTTGAACTGGAGATTTCAAAATTTGACTATGATATTCCTATGAGTTTTTCTCATAGGATCTCTTTTAATTGGTAATTGATGGATTTTTTCTATTTCTACTTTCCCCACTTGTTCTAATGTTTCAGGACAATTTTCTTTAATTATTTCTTGTATTATTGTGTTAAGATTCTTTTTTTGATCATAACTTTTAGTTAGTCCAATTATTTTTATGTTTTCCTCTTCTCGATCTATTCTCCAAATCTGTTGTTTTTCTTGTAAGATATTTTACTTTCTGTTCCATTTTTTTCATTATTAAGATTTTGTTTGATCATTTCTTGATCTCATATCATTTCACTGCCTTCACTTTGCCCAGTTCTAGTTTTTAAGATGCCATTTTCTTCCTTAAGATTCTTGATCTCCTTTTTGAGTTCATTGACTTTCCTTTCATACCCTTCTGGTTTTTCTTGGTTTATTCTTATTTTCTTTTTTTAGTTTTTCCTCCTTCCAAATAAATTGATTTTTAAAGTCTTTTTAAAGATCTTCTGTAAGGAGTGGCTAGGTGGCAGTAAATAAAGCACCAGCCCTGGAGTCAGGAGGACCTGAGTTCAAATCTGATCTCAGTCACTTTAACATAGTCATGTGACCTTGGGCAAGTCACTCAACCCCAATTGTCCTTCCCTCCCCCTTAAAAAAAACAACAAGAAAAGAATTCTTCTATAAATTCTTTCTGGGCATGTGACTATTTGACATTACTCTTTGGGGGTTTCTTTACTTCAATATCCTTCTGTGAAGATGAATTCTGGTCATCTATTTTCCTATAATATGTTTCTATGCTTGGATTCATTCTCCTCTGTCTGGGCATTTTTTGGTGGTGATAGCTTAATTATTTGTAATCACCTCTAGCCAGGACTATGGGTGATGGTGTCTCTTGCCCCAGATCTTCAAATCTTCCCTCTAGCCTGGAACTAAAGTCAAATCTCCAGCATCCTATAAGTGCCCACAGCCAGGGGCTTTCTGCCCCAGTGCTTCTGCATTCACTGGCATGTGCTGTTTCCTTCTTGCCCCCCTCTTCATAGCATAGCTGGGTTTGGTGTTCCTGGTCAGCAGAGGTTTCCTCAGTCTTCCACACTCAAACACCCAACTCCCCTCGCTATCTGGGGGTAAAAGTTCCAGTGGCTGGAACCAAGGCAGGCTCTCAAGCCAGCTAACCCCAGGGTCTGCCATTAAAGCAGACCTGAACCTGGAAGTGTTTACTGTGCATAGGGACCAAACATTGTTCTGAGATTCTTCTCTGGATCTTCTCAAATTGTCCCAGGAGGACCTCAGTTGTGTGCCTGTTCTTATTTATCTCCACACATTTTATTTTATTTTTTTTTGCTTTTTGGTGGGCAGTTGGGGTTAAGTGACTTGCCCAAGGTCACACGGCTAGTTTTTGTGTTAAGTGTCTGAAGCCGGATTTGAACTCAGGTACTTCTGACTCCAGGGCCAGTGCTCTACTCACTGCGCCACCTAGCCACCCCTCTCCACACATTTTATTTCCTCTAAGGTGCTATTTTAACTCTTTTGTGGGGAAAAATCTTGAGAGCTTGGAATTTTCTGACCTACACTGTCATCTTCCCAGAGTTCTCTTGAGTCTAATTCTTAATGAAAGGATGGCTATCAGTCAAAGAGAAGCCTTTGAGACACTTCTGAGAAAACAAACCCAGACATACCCCAGAGGTGAGCAGAGTGTTTGGCTCCTAAACACCAGAGAAATTCACAATTTCTCCAACAATCCTGTTTCATGAACTTTAATATAGTGAAATGTCTAGTGAGGATTGCTAATTTCACAATCAACATTTATTTTAATTAAAAAGAGAGTTACACGCCCTTTCCTGTGGCCTCTGGGCTCCCTCTCAGCCCTTAGGCAAGGTCCCTTGCATAGCCTGAGGCAGAGCCAGGGGTGTAGGGACAGTCAACCATTGGCATGGACTCCTGGCATGCACCATGGTTGGATTGGGACCATGGGGGATTGTCCTTCTACTTTGGAGTTCCATATCTGCTACTGGGCCAGAAAGCTCTTTGCTGCTGGGAAACAGCCTTTCCTGGGCAGGAGGGCACCAGTGGGCAGAAGCAGGGATGGCATAAATTACCCTTGCATTTATTTATAAGTACATGTAGGTCCATGCCTCCCAGAGCAGAGCTGTGACAAGGCTATCCAGGCTAGAAATAGTCCAGGCCTCCCTCAGAGGATAGGCTTCCCTACAGGAAGAGCAACCAATGATGGCCAACATTTTTACGGGTTAAAAGCTTAGAAACCAAATGTACATTTATAAACAAAGAAAACAAAGACTGAGGATTCCCCAGCTCAGAGGGATGAACCAACAGGCCTGGGGAGGTTTGACTTTCTCTGGAGGAGGAGGCTGGAGTGGGGACAAGGGTGACCCTCCAGGGTCAGTCAGGTGCTGGCCTCTGCACTCTCCCCTGGAGTCTGGGACTGCCTCCCTTCCCCTCCCCTCCCCTCCCTTCTCCTCTCCTCCCCTGTCCAGTTTGCCAACATCCTTCCTAATGTCGAAGGAAACATGGCCCCAAAAGATTAGCACGTGTAGGGGTGCAGTGGAGAGAGACTTGGAGTCTGGAAGACGAGTTCAAATGTGACCTCAGACCCTCTGCTGATGTGTGACCATGCTAATCTCTGTGTCTCAATTTTCTCATCTGTAAAACAGGGAGAATAATAGCACTCACCTCCCTGTGTCATTGAGAGGC
The DNA here is from genome assembly GCA_028646575.1 of Pseudocheirus occidentalis. NCBI lineage: Eukaryota > Metazoa > Chordata > Mammalia > Diprotodontia > Pseudocheiridae > Pseudocheirus > Pseudocheirus occidentalis. Next base: position 318,236 of record CM053601.1, read on the forward strand.
TCCAGTGATCTAACATGTATAACCACTTGGCCAATCTGAAAGTGCTATACACATATGGAGACTCTTAGCTTGTTGGCCTCAGTTTCCCCATCTATAAAATGAGGATAATAGCAGCATCCACCTTCCAGGCTTGTTGTAAAGATCTTCTGAAATAAAAGTTGTAAAGTGCTTGGTACAGGACCTGGCACATAGGGAACGCCATGTAAATATGAAGTATCATTATTAATAACAATTATCATTCATCCATCCAGGCTAGAGGCCTGTGAGTGGAGTGCTCCTGTCAATCTGGACACTGGAGGCACTGGGGGCACTGGCAACACTGGCACTGGGGGCACTGGCAACACTGGCACTGGGGGCACTGGCAGCACTGGATGTGCTGGGGGCACTGGAGGCACTGGGGGCACTGGGGGCACTGGAGGCACTGGGGCACTGGCAGCACTGGATGTGCTGGGGGCAAAAGAGGCACTGGTGGCACTTAAGACACTGGAGGTATTGGGGGCACTGGCAGCACTGGATGTGCTGGGGGCACTGGAGGCACTGGGGCACTGGAGATATTCCACTTCTAGTGGAGCCCATATCCCCATCAGCTTCCTCTTTTGGCAGAAGAAGCTGAACTCCCATGTTTCCATCCCTCCCACAGAAGACAAACAGCTGAAAGAATTCATGTAAAATCATCGGTATCAGTGAAGTCCTGTTTTGAGGAAAGAAACATGGGGAAGCTTTCCTAGGTGGCTAGTCCCTGTGCCCAGCCTGGCTTTCTTGTTCCATGTCAGTACCACTGGAGTGAAGTCAGAGACTGACCTTCTGGTAAGAAGAGTCTCTTTGTGGATCTCCATGAGAGGGGATGGTCAGAAGAAGGCATGAAAGAGAGGAGTGGAATGGGAAGGTATAAGGGTGTGAATGATCAGGAGGAAGAAGCCCAGAGAGAGGGGCAGTCACAAACCAGTCCTGGACTGGAAAATTCAGACCAGGGGACTTGGAGGGGTAGGGGCAACCAAAAGGTGACTTGCCCCAATGGAAACCAAAGGGAACGGGCCACATGTTAATAATGCCCTGGATACAGTAATGACAGGGCACAAAATTAGCCACCCCAACTTATCCCTGCCTTCAGACTGACACAACCTAGACATTATTGTCTAAATGGGGAAGCCTATCGACGGGGTGAAGTCACATAGTCCAGTGGCTCATCCACCACAAAACAAAACAAAAACAAAGCCCATTGACTCCTATTCTCAGGTTCTCAACCCCCACCTTGGGAAGAGGAGGGAACCTGCAAATTCTAGGCTGGGGAGGCTGTCCCTAAGGCCTTGGTAAATTCTAGGAATTATCATGGAAGTGAGAGTTAGTAACCCCATGAAAGATGGAAGTTATGATTACACCGAGCCTGGGAGGCTTTGCCACGCACAGGTCAGGGGAGGTGGAGCCCCATTTCTTTGTGGAAGTAGTTACTGGGCAGGTAGAGGAGGGGAATCTGTTTTCTTCAATTTTATGTTTATACTGCTATTCTGGGGGGAACAGGTTCAGAAATATGGCACAAGAGATGGTACAACTGGGCAGATTCCAAATGACTAGAATGTCTGGATCCAAAGGAGAATTATTAATGGTCCAATGTCCATTTGGAAGGGTCTCTAGTGAAGTGCCTCAGGGATCTGTCTTTGTCCTTGTGCCTGTTCATAATTTTAATCACTAAATTGGATACAAAATGGAAAAATTGATCACTGAATTTGCAAAGGACAAAAATCTGGGAAGAATTGCTAAGCCATAGTTAGTATCCAAAATGGTACAGGTGGCTAGCTAGTACAGTCAATAGACTCCTGGACCTAGAATCAGGAAGACCCAAGTTTTCACCTGGTCTTAGTGATTGATATGCAACACTGAGCAAGCCCCTTAATCAACCTCAGCCTCAGTTTCCTCATCTGTAATATGAGGTCAGAGTTGATGGGCTTATAGGTTCTTTAGTGCTCTCAGTTTTTGTTCCTACATAGAATTTCATTAAAAAAAAAGTTTGGCCCAAATGAATGAGATTCAATTGAATAAGAAAAATGTAGTGTTTGACACTGCATCACCTGTGTGCTGCTTAACAGAGGGAAAGTGCTAGAATTAAGTGGGTCAGGAGACATTTCTTGGAAACTGAGACCTGGAGGAACCAGGAAAGCCAGGAGGGGGCTAGGGAAGAGGGAGAGGGAAAAGATCAAGTTGGAAGATGGAATGCGGAGTGTTCTTGGCCACTGAGAAGACAAATGATTTAATGCCAAGCTTTGCTTTGAACTGCAAAGATGCCCAAGAGCCAGGCTGGGTGAAAGGTTTTCTTCTACCCTAAGTCTAGGGGCAAATCCCCAAGAGGTCCTTGGAGACAGAGGACCAACCCTCACTCTGGCTGCATGAGAACAGGGATGCGCCTCTGTGGACCAGATTCCATGGGTGTGGATTGATTCCTTAATCAGTTAGCCACATTTGTCACCTCCTGCCCAGCTCCTCCTGCAAAAGGGGCACCGGAATGAGATGCTTTTCTTCCTTTATTGCTATTTACAATGACCCAACTGAAAGTAACTCAGCGATTCTGGTTTGGAACTAAGCTTCCTCCCTTTTAGAGCAGAAACTTTCAGAGCAGAAACTCTTTATGTCTTCTGCTTAAGGCAAAGTGCCTTGTAAATAGTGGTGATTGTTAAATGGATGGAAGGAAGGAAGGAAGGAAGGAAGGAAACAAAGAAGGAGGGAGGGAACAAGGAGGGAGAATTGGATAAGAGGAAGGAAGGAATGCATAAGGGAGAGGGATGGATGAAGGGAAGGAGCAATGATGGGAGGAAGAAAGAAAGAAAGAAAGAAAGAAAGAAAGAAAGAAAGAAAGAAAGAAAGAAAGAAAGAAAGAAAGAAAGAAAGAAAGAGAAAGAAAGAAATGAAGGAAGAAAGAAAGAAAAAGAAAGAAAGAAAAGAAAGAAGGAATGAGAGCTGCTTACATGGATTACCAAGGGATCTGTGATCAAGTCTTCATGTCTAAAGAAGACTTATTTTTTTCTGAATATCCTTAAGTGTGTGTGTATGTGTGTGTGTGCATGCGTGTGTGTGTGCAAACCCATGTATGTTCCTTTTGTGAGCCTGATAGTTCAGGAAAAAAAAAAAACCAAACACTACCCTGTCTGTTCCACGAGAGCTGACCAGAGCCCATCTTAAGAAAACTGTTGAAAGCTGCCTTTTCTCTCCCTCTTGGTCTCAGGAGGATTTTCTGAGCCCTGGGAAACTGTCTTGTTTATCAGGTTGGCCTCTGTCTCCCTCAGGCTCTTTTCTCCTCCCTGGGTTTTTCTTTCTGAGGCAGGAAGCTGGGGGTGCTGACCCTGTATCTGGAAGGTTCCCAAAGCAGAGTGAAGGTGGTCCCTTACAAGCAATCCCAAAACTTCTGAGCCTGACCCAGCTCTTCAGGGGCCAGATCCCTAAATGTGCCCCTGCCTCCTTCTCTCACAGCTTTGAGCTGTCTGGCTCTTCCCAAGTCTCTCTACAACTTCTTTCTTATGAAATAAAGATGAGTGTGCTTTGCTTAATTGGATTCCAGTTATTCTGCTGCAGAGAGGCTAACTCATCACCCCAGACCCTGCTTATACAACCCTCTATGTTCAACACCAACTCTGGGGACTTCCCATCCCTTCAGAAACCTCCAAGCCAGGCCTGCTACCCTTTCCCATAGTCTTAATGGTGACCCTTTGCTCCCAAAGAAAGAAAGAAAAATAATATTATGAAAAGTAACACGACTTCCTGTGAGCAAGGGAAGCCACACATTCCAAAGGCCACAGAAATCAGTCTGCCAGGGCTTTGGGTGTCTGCCTTTAACAAAAAGATGAAGAAGGCTGGGGAAGTGCTATCAAGTAATCAGAAAGCTTCATTTTCTTCTCCAATTTGCCAGATTTGACAGTATGAATCCTTCTCCCTCCCCATAGAGCTTTGCCCCCATCAGCGATCACCCTGACCAGAATTTCTCAAACTTCAATGCTTTAGGCCTATCCCAATACCCTCCTCCCATTCAGAAAAGCTCTTTGCTTACTGCACTATTTGGTATTCATTTTACATTCATCTGTTAGTCCTTCTCTTCTCCAGTATCTCAGCATGGGATAGAGCTGATCCCAGCTTCTGGAACATCATGCCCTGAGGCCCACTGGGACTTTTCTATTAGACCTGAGATTCAATCCTCCATTAGGTATTATCTTCCACATTAGAATGGGAGCTAAACAGTTCTATTTGTACTAATACCATTTAGTGCATAGCAAGGACCTGCAAACAATCATCCATCCATCCATCCATCCATCTATTAGTTTGTGCAATTAAGAAGGGCTGTCATTCTCCAAATACAATTGTAAGAGGCTCCTTGGTGCTCCTACTGGATAGAGTGGTCTGAAAGATCTTCAGTGAGCTAGCTTTCCCAGGAAGCACTAAAACAGATTTAAAAGGGCATCAGATGGAAGCGTGATCAAAAGAAAGGAAGAGAAACACTCATAAGTTCTTCCATTTAGACCAGGATGGCACAAGGAGGTAGCCAGAAGACAAAAAGCACACCGGGGAAGGTGAACTAGCCCCCTGAGTCTAGAACCCTTCTTCATGAGAGTCTGAAGTCCTCAAGGGTCAGGTGTCTTCACACAATCTTCTCTGTTTCCCCCATCAGACAGCACCCTCTCTCATGATCTTTTCCCTTGAGATCCTTTCATATATATATATATATATATATATATATATATAGATACCCTTCACGTTTTTGTCTTTTGAAACCCATATTTGCACCTTTATCAAGGCCCCCAGTGATCAGAAGGTCAAGGATAGGCGATGTATAATCTTTCATTTCCATTGTTATGGGTCTTGGAAATAGTAGGTGTGCCATAAATGCTTATTCAGTGATGGTGACTGAAACCTCACATTGTTCTGGCCTGAGTTCTGTGACCAAGAATTTCTTTAGGTGGATTCTTGGAGGCTTCAGCTTTCACAGCATGTTTTCCTTTTGGTCCTGCCCAGAACACAGAGGAAGGGGTCACTCCTTAAGACTTTATAGAAGATGAAGACAAAGGAAAGGCAAGAAGATAAAGAATACTGCCCTGAACTGGGTGGAAACCAGTTGGCTTCAGGGAACAAAGGGCATGATGGCCATTCAAAGAAGGCACAAGCTCAAGCCTCATTTCCACCTTCCAGACTTGTCCAGTTAGAGATATGCTGAGGAGAGCTGCCTTCTCCTTCCTCTTCTCAGGATTTTAAGAGTCATACATGCTAATGCTCAGGTCACTCTCATCAAGGTGAAGGTGAGATGTGTGTGTGTGTGTGTGTGTGTGTGTGTTTGGGGGGAGTTCTCTTCTATATTCTGGGTACAGAAGGCTAGCGGAGGCAGTTCAGACAAAAGACATTGGGATTTGGAGAGGTAACTAGGGCAAAGGGCATCTGTTCTCTTCTCCTAATCCGAAGACCCAGCCCAGGCAGGAACTGGGCAGGGTGGGATGGGGAGGGCTTGGAAAGAGAATGTTTCTTTCTGTGTCTATAGCAGAGCCTGGGGGATAGTCCAGATAAGAGCTGGGCAGAGGCATCAACTTGGCACCCAGGTCCAGGATGCCAAGGAGACATTGATATGCAGAAAGCTCATCTGTCTCCAGCAGAGTTCCTGATGGGATTGCTCTTGGAATAATGGAAAGAGGACTGACTCTGGGGTCTGGAGACTTGGCTTCTAGCATGGGAATTTGGCCAAGGTATTTGTTACTTCTGGGTCTCAGTTTCCTCACCCTTTAAATTAGTTGGCTTAACTGTGCCTGGCATGCAGTAGGCACTTGATAAATGCTTGATGACATGACTAAGCAGCTGCTAAGATCACTCGAGGCTCTAAAAGCCAATTTGTTTGGCATGTGTGCAAACGACAGTATTTACAGATGTGTCAAGGCTCACCAAACACTTTGCATGTGCTGTCTCATTTGAGCCTCATTAGAACCTCAGCAGGGAGGTACTTTTACTGTCTCCATTTTACAGATGAAAAAAATGGAGGCCCAGAGAGGTCAGAGGACTTGTGAGCTGGACTCAAGTCTTCCTAAATGTCAGATTCAGTGCTCTGTGCACTGCAACACTTAGCTGTCTAATAGTCTTTCTCTCCATAATAATGTAAAGCACAGTACAATATAGGATGCTATAGTATACAAACTATCTGTGTAAAAATGCATTCATGTATACACGTACTTATGCATCCAAGTATCAATGTATCTATGTAGTTAAGTAGGCATCTATGTATATCTGTATGAATGTATCTATCATCTTCTAGCTATATCTGTCTGTCTATCTATCTATCTATCTATCTGTCTGTCTGTCTGTCTGTCTGTCTGTCTGTCTGCCTATCTGTCAATCATCTAGCTATCTATCCATTATCTATCCATCCATTCCTCCATCCCCTCCTTGGGCCCTATTGCCCATTCCCAACATTTTTTGGAATTTGGAAAACAGTGACCTACTTAGAACAAGCCATTCCCTCCCTGGGGGACAAACTCCATCACTGTTCTCATTTTAGCAAGGACACATGCCCCAAAGGACAATGACAGAACCAGAAGAAATGGGATGAGGCAAGAGCAGGGAAATGTCACCTAGCCCCATGTTGAAGAAGGGGATGCTACACCTTATGTAAAAGCACAGGGATGGTGTCCTTGGGATGATTGGGCTGATCAAATATGGTACTTGGAATCAGGAGGATCTGGGTTCAAAACTCTGCACTGACACTTACTGTGTTACCATGTGACTGAGCAAGCCACAACTCTACAATGTTCCTCATTTGTATAATGGGACAACAATGCCTGTAAAGCTGGCTTAGCTCATTCATTTCTTGTGAGACTTAATGTTATAATTGATAGAGAGGACCTTGTAAGGGTGAAAGTCCAAAAGTAATTTCAATTTTTACTGATGATATCTAAATTATCTTACAACTCAGGGCACATAGAAAAACAGGATGTCAGAGTGGGAGGGGCCCTACCACCACTCATCACTGCAGGAGAATCACCGTTAAACCATCCCTAAACAATTGGTCATCTGGCCTGTGCTTGAGGAGCTCCACTGATAGGGACCCTGATGCCTCTCATCCACATGTGCTTATTAGGACATTACTCTGACACAGAATTGGAAGCTTCCTCTTTGTAGCTTTTCCCCACAAGTGTCACACTTCTCAAATAGGCTGGCCTCCTGGTCCCCCTGAAAGGTCTCTAAGTGCCTGCTCAGCTTTCATCACTAAAGCCTATGACTCTGTTTAATTTCTAATTTCTATAAAACTCTATGTCAATACATGCCGGATATTACAACTCATAGAATGTTCTAAATGCAACCACATAGTTGATAACCCTAAGGCCCTGAACTGCCCTGATGGGAAAGCAAGAATAAGGGAAATTAACTTAATTGAGAGAGAGTTGGTCCCAGGCCCTGCCTAACACCATAAGAAAAGCACCAAAAAGGAAAAATCTGCTTTTTCGGCTTTTGGCTGCTTGTCTTTTCACTAGGAGGGGGAAGGGAAGGGCAGAAATGTAAGTGCCTACTATGTGCCATGAACTGCACTAAGCGCAAACATGGTAGAAAATAATGAGCTTGAAGCCAGAGGCCCTGGCTCCATCCCTGATGTCATGTGGGATCCTGGTCAAGTCCCTTCCCCTCTTTGGGACTCCTCTTTTCCAGCTGCAAAGTGAAGTCATCAGGCATGATATATCTAGACACTTCTGCCAGGTTGTCATGACTCAGTAAGCTCTGAGATGTAGCCAGCGGGGTGGGGGCTGGGGGTTGGTTGTTTTGTTTTTCTCAGGTTTCCTCCTATGATGATTAATGTAGTATTCTGGCTTATGTCTGGCATGGCCCACCATCACCTTTCTGGGATTGGACCCTATGGTCACCAGTGTGTCTTCCTCAATATATAAACTGACTTTCTCTCCAGCAGAAATCCAACCAAACATTTCATATAACAACCCACTGATCACAGCTGGAGGAGAGGGAAGCACATCTGTCTTCTCTGACATTGAATGGGGAGGATCTCCAGTTTCTGTGAGGCTGTTTTCTGTCCCGTGTAGGCAAACACGCCAGTGATTATTTCAAACAAAAAACTTCCTCTGAGCATGGTCACTGGAGAGCTGAAGACCCATGGAGCCAACTTTCTCCTGGAGCCATGACATCAGGGCTCACTGAGGCAGAGGGCTAGCAGAAACTGGCCAGAGAATGGAGGACAGTGGGAACCTTGGCAGGGCAAACCTGCTTCGATTCCCCTCCTGGAACAGTGAGGATGGGCAGTCTTAAAAGGTCACATGGCTGGATAATGAATGGACCTGGAGTTTCATGGGCACAGGGAACTCCCAGGTCAGGAAACTCCCTTTGCTTGCCTAGGTTAGTATCCATTCCTCAAGCCCGGGGCCTTCTTACCCAGGAACATCCTGCTACCCCTATGGCTTTCCTCACATGAACTGTTTCTCACGTAATATTCTACTGTAAGGCTTAGCCCCCTTCTCCTTTTGATGGAACCCATTTTGTGGAGGGGCCCAGGTCAGCTCCCCTCCCTTCCCCTCTAGGCCTTGTTGTTTCTGTATGTCAAAACCATGTCCCCATTCCTGACCCACCCTCTCCCTCCACCCTCATCCCCAGCTTAGATTGGAGGCTCCTTGAAGGCAGAAACTGTTTTCCTTTTTGTTAGAATTTATTGTGTGTTCATAACGCCAGTGCATAGCACAACATCTGATACACTAAAAGCACTGAATGGTTGGGTTCGATCCATTTTTCATTCCTTCTGTGAATTCTTTCTCATTCCTGGATGTGATTTACTGTCCGTCTGAAGTGCTTGCCCAAGATTACACCTGCTCTAGTGTGTGATACACACACACACGCACATGCACGCATACACACACACACATGCACACACTGATTTACATCCATTTTTGCTTGGGTTTTTCTTTTTCCTTTTTTTTTTTTTGGTTGTACTCCTTGATTGTGAATCTACAATCAGGAACATCCCATGAAAGACCAACAATAACATGATTTCCATCCTCCAGCTTTCCCTCCATTCTTTTATTTTTCTTTCACAATAGAAAGAATGTGTCATACATATAGGAGTTTTACAAAAAGGACAGGTCTCCAAATGGTGCCAGGGTTAGGAGACAGCATGTGGAACTTAGAGAATTTTATGTGTGATGTGAAAAATATTATGGAAAATCCCAATGGTAAAACTGGTTTGGGATGGAGGAAGCCCAGCTCAGACTGAACAAAGGGAAGGGATATCTGAGCTGCAGAGCTTCTCTGTGTCAGCTCAAGGCCTGCAGTTACCTTGGCACCTTGTCTGTGACTGCCTGGGCAGGAGGGGAGCATCCTGGGTAGCCCCTCCATTGTGCTGTAGGTACCCTCTCTGACCACCTACAAGGCCTGGCAGTAATCTCACTCCCACCCAGACACCTTCCAAGTTATCCTTCTTTCCCTGCTTTTCAGTTACAAACACAGTTGCCTGATACCCTGGGGCTACTCCACCCCCCCAATATTGATCCCTATTGACAATGCCAATATACCTGATCTCATTCAATCACAACTTCAATATTACAGTGATTCTAAACTCCTGATTGTGACTATTCACACTTCTCCATCTGCCAAATTCTTATTACATAACCTCAAATGGGTCCTCACTACTGCAAAGCAATCCCTCTTGTACCTCCATAAATGGCTTACTATCTCACTCTCCCCAGCAGTCTTTTCTCACTCCTCAAACCTCCCATAGTTTTTCCTTCCTCCACCTTCTCAGCTGAGGATCTTACTTCATATTTCACTGGAAAAAAATCTAAGGTCATTCACAGAGAGCTCCATCTTCTCCTTTTCTCCTTATATTGCTTCACCTAGATGCCTTCTGTTACCATTTCCTTCTTCATTTCTGTCTCATTATGTCTCTTGGTCCTTCTCTTTGCCAAGGTGACCCCCTCTACCTGTACAAATGATCCCATTCCATCCCACATTCTATGGCAGATTGCCCCTATCAACCCTATTCTCTCATTTATCCTCAAACTCTCCCTGTCTGCTGGTTCCTTCTGTACCACCCACAAACACATTCATGTCTCCCTCATCCTTCATCGGTCCCTACCCAATCCATCTGTCTATGCCAGCTCTCACCCCATAGCTCTACTTCCTTTGGGGGCTAACCCCTTCAAGCAGACTGTCTACAATAGGTGCCTCCATTTATCTTCCATTCACTTTCTTCTTAACTCTGCAGTTTGACCTCTCACCTCTCCATTCAACTGAAATTGTTCTCTCCAAAGTTACCACCATGGATTATAATGGACTTCTCTCAATCTTCATCCTTCTGGACCTATCTGCAGCCTTTGACATTGTTGATCATTTTCTTCTCCTGGGCACTCATTTCTTTTGAGATTTGCATGACATTTGCTTCCTCCCCATTCTCTCCCTAGCCAATTGCTGCTTGTCACTCTTTTCAGTAGAATCTTCAGCTAGGTTATGCCCCCTAAATCTCCCAAGACTCTGTCCTGGACACTCCTCCCTCCTCCCTCTCCACTATTTTGTTTGTGAGAGACCCATGGTTTCAATGACCATCTCTATGCAGATAACTTTTTGCCCTAATCTCTCTCTGCTCTTCCATTTGCATGTCTCCAGCTGCCTATTGGATATCTCAAGCTGGATGTGCCCCAGATATCTTAAATCTAAGACCTCCAAAACTTAATTATCTTGCCAAATCCTCCTCCCTTGCCTTTTGACTGTCAAGGATACCACTATACTCCCAGCCACTCAGACTTGTAACCTAGGTGTAATCCTCAATTCTCCACTGTCTTTTACCCTTCCTCCCATTTAATCGTTTGTCTACTCATACCAGTTCTATCTTCATAACATCCCTTGAATGTGTCTCCTTCACTCCTCTGGCAGTGCTGCAGACCCTTATCACCTCACACACCAGCCTACTGGTGGTCCTGTCTGCCTTAAGTCCATCCCTCATTCAACTGGAAAACTGATCTTCTCAAATCTCAGGTCTGATCAAATCACACATTCTTTCCCACTCCTCCCCAATCCCACTCCCATTCAATGAACTCCAATAGCTCCCTAAAACCTCTAGAGTCAAATGTAAAATCCTCTGGCATTCAAAGACACCCATAATCTGACCCTGTCCCTATCTTTCTGGTCTCCTTTTTATACCCCCCACTGCGGCCCACTTCTACCAGTTATTCTGTGATCCAGTGACACTGATCTCTTGTCTCTTCCCAAGAAGATACTTCATCTTCAACTCTGAGCATTTTCACTGGCTGTCCCCATGCTTGGAATGCTCTGACTCATCTTCTCCCTTTTCCAGCTCCCCTGGCTCTCTTCATGCCTCAGCTAAATTATTACCATCTGCAAGAAGGTTTTCAAGAGCCAGAGGAAGCTAGGTAACAGTGGTTAGAATACTGGGCCTGGAGTTTCTTTCAAATCTGGCCTCAAACACTTACTAACTATGGCAACCCTGAGCAAGACAATTTACTTCTTTCTGACTTATTTTCCCCGACTCTAAAATGGGCTCCTACCTCCCAGGGTGTTTGTGAGAATAAGATGAGATGAGATTTGTAAAGCACTTAGTACAGTGCCTGGCACTTAGTAGGTGCTTAATTAAAGCTTGTTCTACACCCCCACCCCCTTCCTTATCCCCTTTCCTCTGAGATTAGCTCCAGTTAATTCATCCTGCCTCTATCTTGCTTGTATGTGGTTGCTTGGATGTTGTTTCCCCCATTAAAATGAGAGCTCTTTGAGATCAGAGACTCCTTCTGGGGTGCCCCTCCCCTTCTTTTTATTTCCAGTGTTTAGCATAGAAGTTCCTTCAGCATTGACTTGGTAGACTCTCTGGAGACTGAAAGGAAAGTAGCAGCCTTTCCCTGAGATGTTCGGTTTCCATAATATTCTCATATTCCTCAAGGAACAAGGAACATGATCAAGGTTCTTGAACTAAAAGGTGGCTTGCAAGGGAGAGAGAATCTGGAGTTCTTTGCTAATTTATTCTCTTACTCTCCTCAGAAATAATTCCAAGCCTTCTCTTTCCTCCTTAAGCCTCTCATTCCTCCTCTTTCACATTCTCCCCTTCCTCCTGCTCACCCTGCTCCTCCTCATCATCATCTTCATCCTCCCCCTCCTAGTCTTCCAGCCAGGGACCTTGTCTCTTACTTGACTGGGGATATTGAGGTTATTCTTTATGAGTTCTTTCTCCATTCTCTTCATCTCAGAACCCTTTGACATTACCTCCCACTTTTTCCCCTTTCACTCTGGTTTCAGACAAAGGGGTGGGCTTTCTCCTGGTCTCTATCTCACCCTGGTCTCCCCTTGTTCTCATCCCCTTCTGTCTTCCCCAGCAGATTTCTGCTCCCTCTCCCTCATCATTGCTAATCCTACACTCCGGGTCTCAGCAAAGCAAGTGCTTGGAGACAACTATCATGACTGCTCTCCCATTTTCTACTCTCATATAGGAAACATCTTCAATTTCCTTCCATTGATGATTGTGGTGTGTTTTAGCATCCTACCCATCCTGGTCCCCCTCCAGCGGACATACCTCAGTTTGTCAAAATACAATGTGGCTTTGAGGACCAAAAGATGTGTCTTGAAGGATCACAGACTCCCACCCCTCTCTTTTTGTCACCTCCTTTTCCATGACTGTGCTCAAATGAATTCACCCCCAAACCACAGTCAGTATCACAGGAACAGCAGAATCCTTAGCAATCCAACACCCAGATTAGAACTAGGGGAGAAGGCTGTTTCAGTCCTTGCAGAAAGAAGTCATTCATGGTGTTTTCAGTAGGACTACCCTTCTCCAAATGGGGAACATCCCATTATCAGACCCCAAGACCTTCTCTTGGAAACTAGGCAGGGCTTGTTTCCTGTCTTGGGGTTCAGGTCCCAGAGAAGTAGCTACAGGTAGCATTTCTGTGCCCCCCAACAGGATGGAAAACTGAGAGTCTTCTGAAGACTACAGCTAAGGGGATCCCAGCTGGGTTTCGTTCTGAAGCAGGATATACCAGGGGAAGATGGCTCATAGTGAATACTGGGGCCAGAACAGCCTTGAGCCTGACACATTCAGTTCATTGGGGTTTTGATCTAATCTTGCTTAGAAAAAACACATTTCTCTGCCTCCAAGACTGAGAACATTAACTGCTATCACTAACTTTACTCAACATTTTGATTTTTATAAAGTGATTTGCATATATTGGGTCCTCCCAACTACCCTGAGATGTAGGTCCCCATTTTGCAGGGGAGGAAATTGAGGGTATCAAAGGTTAGGTGACTTCAGTTCCTAAAGAGCTAAGGCAGATTTTTTTTAAATTTTAATTTATTCTCTTGGTTACATCATTCATTTCCACAAGGTTTTGAGTTACAAATTTTCTCCCCTTTTTGCCCCTACCCCCCAGCCCAGAACATTGATCCCACTGTAAGGCCCCTCCCACAATCTGTTCCCTTTTTTGCCCTCCTCCAACGCTCCTCTAGCTTTCTAGCAGGGCAGGAAGGGGCTCCCTGCCCCCGTCCCTGTATGTATTATTTCCCAGTTGCATTTGATTATATAGCTTTAAATACTACATTCTTGCAATTCCTTCCCTGTCACCCAATCCCACTGAGAGGAGCAGCAATTCAATACAGGGTGTACCTGTGCAATTACACTGGACATCTCCATGGTGGGCAAATTGTGAGAGGCTAATTGTATGTCCCTCCTTCCTATCCTGCACCCCCACCTTGTTTTGTTCTCTACCCTGTCCCTGTCCCTTTACTGAGATGTGTGCTTCCTGCACCCATCCCCCACCCTGACCTTCCCTCCATCACCCCCCCTTCTCATCGCCATCCCCCCTATTCTCCTGTGTGGCAAGATACTCAGTTTAGAGTTTATGTCTTTCCTTCCTTAAGCCAAATTCAATGAGAGCAAATGAAAGCAAAGTTGTAACAGTTATCCCTTGCCTCTTTTTTATGGGATGATTAACCCCATTTTGTCTCTCCCTGTTTCCTCTCATTCACGTCCTCTCCCACTTCAAA
>CM053601.1:332724-361843 GCA_028646575.1 Pseudocheirus occidentalis
TGGGACTCAGTGTTATGGTTTCTGAATAAAGACCTTGGTTCTGCCTTCCATGTGGAGAGTTTGCTATATTTTGTGATCCAAAACTACACCAACATATTCATAACCATCATGGGTGTTGTGAATATCTCATTATTGATACAGTGGTTGAGGGATCAAATGTGTTCAATTTATTCCCTGACAATCAGGAGCAATGGGAGAAAGTCACAGAGGCCCATTTTGACTTGATTTCCGGGAAAGTGCTCTAATATTCTGAATTCTTAAAGTAGAATTGGCTGCCTTAGAGGGAAGGTGGTGAGATCCTGTTCCTTGGAGGTCCCTAAACCAAAGCTCAGTGGTCCCTCATTGGATGAAATGAGAACATATTTCCCTGGCACATAGAAGTACTATATAAATTATAGCTATTCCTATTATTTTTAGACACATTCTGTGGTCCTTTCCAACTCTGTAATTTCCCAGTAAAAAATACAGGGTTCTTACTAAACATACCTCAGAATGTCATTTTAAAACCAGGACCAAAGAATGCCCAATGCACCAACATGTGTACTACAGCCCAAACCAATAGGAAATCTTGAAGTCTGCAAATCAGCCAAGGAGATAACTACTTGCATTCCCAGGACATCTCCTCTGTATGTCTTACATCCAAGTACAGTAATAAGCCAGCTCACATTGGGAAGGTTTTCAAGTCCCATGACTAAAGAATAACCTTGTCCATGCATGGGTCTTACCTTTTTTTCTCGAAGAGTGACTTGCCCACCACACAGCTCCCCTGTGGTCATGGCTGGTGTTCCATGTTCCAAGGGCACTCCCTCTCCAGATCCAGCATCTTGGGGATGTTTGTTTTGAGGGACACTGTGGGAGTGGGACACTCCCCTTCGCTCCAGAGGGTGGAGACAGCAGGGAGGATCCCCAGAGCAGTTCTCAGAGTCTTCTGGTTGTGATTCTACCCTCTCAGCACAGGGAGAGGCAGAGGACCCATCCTGTAGGGCCTCCCCAGCACACTTCTCATTCCTGTCTTTGATGGTGTCAGCACATTTCCTCCGTTGCTGAGCAATCACAGCAGAATGGAGCAGCTGTTTCTCAGGCTGAATTTCATTTGCACCCAGAGTCTCTGAGAACTCTGCTTTGGGTGTCTCTCTGATTCGACTTTCACGGAGGTTGCTGCCAAACTCCTGGTTGTCTCCAGTAGCGTCCCAATCTTTAGACTTATGATCAGGCTCACTGGCTCTCCCCAAGGCCCCCAAAGAGACTGGAGACTGCTGATCCTCTTCAATGCCTGATGGCATCTCTACAAAGGTACCTGTCCCATTCAGTCTGCATTGACCTGCTGTTTCCCTCTCTCTGCTTGTCCAGTGGTTCCCAGCCCCCAGTTTCTTCTCTGTATCACTCTCCTCATCAGACACATGGACCAGAGTTTCTGTGCTGGCCTCCAGGGAAAGGAGGCCCTCCTCCCCATCACAAGTGTCATTTCCAACCAGTTCCCTTGAAACATTTCCCAGGATCTGCTCAGGGCAGCTGGACAGCTCTGAGGCCTGGCAGCAGTCTGGCAGGGATGCCCACCTCTGGTGGTGGCCCCTAGCCAGAGCGCTTTCCTTTTCCATGTTTGTATGCAAGCTGTCAGCTACCAGCCCATGGTGGCATGTTGGGGTCGGGGTATCCGGATGAAGGAGTAATCCCATTCGCTGAGTGACGTGCTCTTCCCAGCTCCGCTTCCTGACTGCCACAGACATGTCCCTGCAGTCCAACAGGGGACCCTGGATGCTCTGATCCAAGGGGCACTCAAGGAGGTGTGGTTAGGTCATTAAGAGCATCAGAAGAGAAGAGGCCTCATCACTTCCACATCTGTAAGAAAGACAGAAGACTTAGAGCCAGATGCACATCCAAGGGGCAAGTAAGTCTGAGTCTGGGGGCAGTTAAATGAAGCCATGGATATTAGCTGAGAGAGGCATTTTAAAAACCAAACCACAACATTCTAAATGAGAGGCAGTGTGGCTTACTGGATAGAGAGCCTCTGAGACCTGGGTTCACATCCCACCCCCCATACATATGCACTGTGTAAGCTTCAGAAAGTCACTTAAGCCATCCATACTTCATGCAACTCACAGTAAAGATGGCAGCATGCGTTGGTGGAGTGAATTCCCTCATGGTGGAGTTCCCTATGTAAATGAGGCCACAGGTCCACAACTTGTTTCTACACTTTGTTAAATGATTTCAGTAGCTTTCACACACATACACACTCCCCACACACCACACACACATACACACACACACTCTCACACACACTCTCACACTCTCACACTCACACACACACACACACACACACACACACACACACACCCCACACATACTCCCCAACACCTTACAGGCTCTTGCCTTTCTAATTAGTCTCTTCATCCTGTAATTAGTCCAATAAGTCTCAAAGAATCAGGAAACTCCAAAACAGGGAATAGATCTAAACCATTTTGTGCTCCTTTGGATGATACCCTGGGGCTGACTTCATGGAGGCAGAGAGAGAAGAGGGTAGAAGAAGGTATAGCTGGGGCACACCCACCCACAGCCAGGGGGTGTGATAGAGGATGATTTGCTAAAGCACTCAGAGAACGCATGGGCATTGGCATGGGACGAAAGCCCAGAGAGAAGTGTCTTGAAAACCAAGAGGTGAGCAGATATTGTGGAGGAGAGGGTGATGGTCAGTGTCAAATGGAGCAGAGAGTGGGGGCAGGGTTAGAATGAAGGAAGAGATGGTCACAATGGGCAGCCAGGACTTTCCTTCTGAGGTGCCTTCAAAGAGAGCTGTGTCCGTTGCCTTCTAAGGATGGAGGCAAGGGTGAAGAAAAAAAGCCAGGAGGAGATGGAGGAGACAGAGGAGACCATGTTTGTAAGAGCTTTTGTTTCCCTAGGAGTTTGGTGGAGAAATAAAGGCACTCGGGTGAGATTTTGAAGAGATGGGAGGAACTGTGGAGGCTTAAGAGTGGAGGAGATGGCATGTTTATAGGGAGTAGGGAAGAAATGAGTAGAGAGGGAGAGACCGATAATCAGAGAGGGAAAGAGGCTAATTGTGTCCAAGATCTGCTGCAGAAGTCTGAAGAGGCCAGGCTCAGGGGCCTCTTTGGGGAGGTCAGTGTTGGTGGGGAGAAAGGTCACCTCTTCCCAGGAATATGTAGTGAGCAGGGAGGAAGACGTGATGTGAAGGTGTTGGATGAGGTAGAGAATAAAGAGGGATTGCCAGGTAAATGGTCTCTGTTTCCTCAGTAAAGGAGGAGAGATGGACAGTTTGACTGGGGATGGGGAAGAAGAAGAGACTTGGACCAGTTATTGGCAGTAGACTCTAGGTATGGGGTGAGACACTTCTCTGATAAGGGTCAGTTTTGTTGAGAAAGAGAGTCAGAGGCAGAGACAGAGATGTTAGTAATGAAAAACACTAACATATTTATTTAAAATCGCAATAATAAATTTCACTTTCTCAGGAGCCAAAGACACCCTTCCAACTCTGACTGCGGGCAAGGAGGGAGAGGCCTTTTATTTGTATCCATGTAACCCTGACTGGGGTATGTGTGGGACTGCCCAGGATGGAGCACTGATTCCCCATGGGCATGATGCACTACCCCAAGGCACCAAGAGTGAGCTGTAACCACTTTCTTCTCTCGAAGAGCTGATAGGATCCTCTTGAGCACAACCCAGTTATGCAGTGATGTAGCTATACTTAAAGTTATTATGCCCATTGTACAGATGTGGTATTGAGCCTCCAAGGGTGAAGGGCTTCTGGAAAGGATTATGGCCCAGAGCTGGAAAGTGTCACTGGGGGTCCTTGAGGAGCCCTTCTCTGGGTCTCAGCTCCCACATTCCTCCTACGCAGAGGTTAGACTGGACGCTTGTCCCTACCCATTCTCTACCCTGTAGCTCCTGGGCTAAGACTCTCAGTCTTGACTTTGCATGTCTCCAGCCCATCAAGGCCTTGTCTTCTCCCAGGGAGTGACTGAGTCATGGTCGAGGGGGGGGAGGAGGGGAAGGGAAGTCTTGCTTAATGCTTTGGTGCATCTTGGAAATATGAGACAGACACCTTCTACCCCGACAGTGGTTGTGCAGTTATGGACCCTTAAGTCTCCTTTCTGTGTCTCAGCTTTTCCTCGGGGGAGCATGGGTATCAAGCAGGCACTCCCTGAGACTCCCAAAGGGGCTGTGCTGGCAGCCCTACTGTGAGCAGGTGGTTACTCTGTTCCCTAAGTAAAACCATCCACGTGCACCAGGAAGGGAAGGAGGAGGCAGGCACCTGCAGAGAGCTTTTCTAAGAGGCTGGTTTCTCTGGTCCTGGGGCTTCTGGGAAGCACTGACCAGATCATTCTGGCCTGCCAAAGAGGCCAGGCTGGGGGACAAAGATAGACCTGCACAAATAAACTTACCCCACCCCAGCAGACCTTCTTCAAAGAGACCCCACCATTTAGATGCTGAGATGATGTGGACAGCCCCCAGTCTCAGGCCCAATCTCCTCAGCCCCCAGGGCCCCACCTGGGCTTCCCTCTGTGACTCAGACCTGAGGAACAGGCTTCTCCCAGCATATGGTCCTTTGTTCCTCTGGGGTAATTCAAGGGACTTGGTCCTGAGCTCTGTCTCTGTTTGGCCACCTACTCCAACCCTTTATGGTTTTTTGTCCATTGTCAAAGTGCCTGCTGCTACTTGATCAGGAACTCCTTGCAGAACTTGAGGGCACTAAAGGACCTGTTATGATATCCAAGGTTCTGGCTTCCTGAGCTAGAAATGCTCCTCACACCCATTTCCTGCCCTCTATACATCAGGCCTGCATTGAGATTCCAGATTGGGGCTTCCCTCTTAATAAAGGGGAACAGAGGGGCTATGGGGGCCCCACCCCATCCCTACATGGACTCAGAGGATCCTTCTAGGTACCTCAAGCCATGGGGGGACGGGGAGGGGTGTCAGAGCTCTTCCTTCCCAGAGAGCTGATCTCTTTCTCTGGGCTGCCCAAAGCACACTCACTGAGCCATTTGGGTTTCTCTGATGACTTTTAAAATGCCTTTTCCCTCCAACCCTCTGCAATTAGACTGACTTGAATCAGAATGAAGTGACACCACTATTCCCCTTGGGACACTGGGCTTCCAGCCCTTCCTGAGTGAGGCCACATTATGGTAGGACTCTCAGTGGGTGGAGGGGGTAGGGCTCACTTTGGAGGGGCACGTGCTCAGACATCAGAGCTTTAGGTAAAGCTGAGACTGTGGGGTTTGCTGAGGTGGAGGACGCCCTGAGGCAGGGTTCCTCAAACCTCCTTAGACCACTGCAGCCCCCTCCAGCCAGGGATGAATGCAGGGTTCTAAGGGCTGTGGGCCACTGGGGCAGCCGTGCCCAGGAATCTGGTGGTAAATGTTTAATAACCAGCTCTCTAGGAGGTAAAAATCGACATTTTGCTCTATTACTTTCTTATGCCCAAACAATTAACAAAATCACCAAAACCCCAGCCCTTGTTTGCACTGTTTCTGAGGTGTGAACTCACACACTCAGAACTGTCCAGTCAGCTCTCTGGCTAAGCTGGCTCCCACACATTCCCTCTGCAGGCAGGTCACAGGGCTAGCCTCACTCCCTTAGCAGGGCTGGCTGGGCCCCTGGGGCCTTCCCACTTCCACTGCCTGGCTGGGGGGGCCCATCCCTGCAGGTTATGAAGGAGAATCTGGGGCTCAGGGTGGGAAAGGTCAAAGGTAGGAGGAAGCCAGGATGGGCTAGCCTTCCTCTTCTCAAACACTCATCGAGCCTACAGCTCTCCATAAACTTAAATAAGGTGAAAATGATTCCTCCTCTATCTTCTCATACATGTGAGCACTAATGGGCCCTGAGCAGACCTGGTTGGTCACCATACATTTATTGTGTGTTTACGAAATGCCGGGCATGAGTTAACTGGTAGCCTCCTCATTCTACAGATGAGGCTTGGAGAAGGGAACAGACTTACCCAGGGTCACCCAGCTCTGAATGTTCTCAGGATGGACTTTGCACCCACCTTCAGCTTTTAAACCTGGTGTCTTTCCCCTCTACCACACTCCCCCAGGCAGTCTGGAGGAAGAAAAGCCCTTGGTCCCCTCTCCCTGGCTGAATGAATCTGGTCTGACTTGTGTCTGTAGTGTGAATCCTGCTATCCTGCTTGGGGGGGGAGGGCGGGTGGAGTGTCAGAGGCTCATCTGCTCGAATTTTCTCTCCTCCTTTGTCTTGACTTCAGTGAAATGCATCAAGAAGGCCAAGCAAACCAGGAAGGGTTCCAAGTTGGGCCTGGTGATAAGGAGAAGGAAGAGCCAAGGAAAAATCCCAGCAGCCTTGAAGTTACCAAGGTCTTTCTCCTCCTCCTCCTCCTCCCCTTCCTCTTTCTCCTCCCCCTCCTCTCCCTCCTCCTCCTCTCCCTCTTCCTCTTCCTCCTCCTCCTTTTCCTGCATTTTCTCCTCCCCCTCCTCAGTCTTTAAAGATCTCCAGGGAAAGAAATGCTGGGGGAGGGGGCAGCTCCTAACTCATTCCTAACACTACTGGCTTGATCAGCTGTGAATTGGCTGGTTGCTAAAGCCAGAGAGATGGAAAGGGAGGAGGAAGGGCCAGGGGAAAGGGCCTGCTGAGGGTCCAGGAAGAAGAGAAGGAAGGAGAGAAGGATGGGCAGGGGTCACTCCTTTGTGCCCAGATCCAGCAGCTGCCATCAGGTCAGCTCTGGGTCTCTCCTATTCCTGCCAGGATATTTGGCATCTGTTTTTCACAGTCTTCTTTATACCAGCCCCTGTCTCTTCTGACACATTGGTGCCCTGTGTCATCAGCAAGCTCAGCCTCTCTGATATCTGCCTTTAATCCAACTCAATCATCAATGGCCACAGTCCCACTTGGAAGGGTGTAGCCACTAGCCCCACAAACAAATTCACCCCATGCACAAGGATTCCTCCTGACAACTGGGGCCTGGCTTGGATTGAGTTGGGAGTCTTGGGGTTCCCTACATCTTTCTCTTGCAGTCCAGCTCTGGGGCAGTCAGTGGGAACAAAGCACCAAGTAAAGGCAAGGAAGGAGCTGACTCTCCCTCAGACAGATAACAGAGCAGCCCTGACTGCATGGGCTGCACTACTCAGCACTTGTTGTCAGGTCCCTGCTGGGAGGGGTTGATAAGTCTGTGGAAGGTTACCCACCCTAAACCAGGGAGTTAAAAGGGGCCAACGGCTATTACTGCAGCTCTGGTGGACAAGGGATGCTGTGGCAGCGGATCTGGCGTTTGGGCCAGGTCAGTCTTCAATCACAGGGCCAACACTGAGGATCTAAGGGCTTCTGAGTAATTGTCTTGGCCTCTATGAGCCTCTGGTGCTGTCTAGCTGAGAAGGTGCAGACAGCCCATGAACCCACAGGTCTGGGGGACATAGACATTAGATGGAATTCTGTGACATCACTTTGTAACTGGGGATCCATCCTTTCACAGAGACCAGGGAGAGGCCTTCCAGGGGCAGAGGGAAGAGGAGCTACTTCTCTGCTTTTGTTCCTGCTTTTTTACTCTGCCCTTCATGACAAGGTGCCCTTGGGGCATCTGCCCAGAACAGTCAAGGTGCATATGGCTTCTGTCACTATGAAAGTGCCAGCCTGGAAATAGGATGGCCATTGGTAACTTATCCTTGGGCAGAGAGGAACAAATTGGGGTCCCAAACCCCATGTTTTTATACCCTCCCACTCCTGAAGTAAAGAATTCCTACATTTGGACTGCCTGGGGGCTGCCTACAAGGCACAATTGAAGGCTCCAAGTAGGCTCTTCATTCAGGCACCAGGTGATTTCCTCTATCTAGTCCTTAGTCAAGAGCCTGGCAAATAGGACACACTTGTTGACTTAACTCTAGGACTGCCGTGGTTAAAGCAGGAAGTGCTTTGTAGAGCAAAGAACATGGTACCCAGACTCACTCAGATGACCCTGACTTGGGTCAAATGCTAACTCTTTGGCTATATCATCTCAGGCAAGACATTTCCCTTCCCTCTGCCTCAGTTTCCTTATGAGCAAAATAGAGACATCATGGCCTTTACAACCCCTTTCAGCTTTCAATTCATGACCCTATGACTCCATGACCATTCCTTCCAATGGTTGAAACCCATCTGTATCATCTTGGGTGAATCTTGTCCACTTTCTCTGATAGATTCATGGGGGAAGGGTCACCCAATGTATTGGAAGGCTTCCTCTCCATGTCCTGACATTACAAGGATGCAAGTGAAACCCTCTCATGGGCAGCCCCTCATTCCTCCTTTTTACAGTGAGATCTGCCTATCTTCCCTTCCCTTCAGTTTCCTAGATGATTTCCTTAGTTCCAATCCTTTTTGGAGCTGCTCCTTGGTTCTAAGCTGAAGGTGAACCCATCCACCCCACATATCTCTGCTGCCCTCTGACTGCTGTTCATTTTCAGTCCTTTGGACAGTTGGATTCCATATCTCACAGCCATGCACAAGAACTGGCTGAATATGGGTATTAAGAGTTGGTCTTTTATTTCTGGGAGAAGACCTAGATTGTCAAAGGAGCTTTGTGATTCCCTGAAGGCAGTCTAGCTCACCCCCATCCTCCTCTTTAATCCTGGGCCCACTGTGTTGGTGCCAGACACACATTTGAATAGACTAGACCTATATATGGGGTGTCTATCCAATCGTAAGGCCTTATTTGGGCAATAGACATTCTTCCTCCCCATGGAATTTCATGTGTGGGTGGCCAGACCAAACCTATTTGTGTGGTTACTGATCTCTTTCAGAGGCTCTGCCATAGTCCTGGCACTGAGTGGGAAATTCTCTCCTTAGAGAGTCCCTCTTTACCTTTACACTGCCCTGATTCTCCCCAAGAGAAGAAAAAAAAGTGGGAAGGAAGGGAGTGGGGATGTCAGAGGACCAGATTCAAATAAAATTATAGGACTATAAAGTCTAGGACTCTAGGTGACGTTTGTTAGAACAAAGAAAAGGTGAACACAACAGATTAGGTTCACAAGACCTAGGCACAATGTTCAATAAACCCAAGGATACCACCTACAAGTATTCAACAAAAAAGGCTGAGAAAAATAAAATGCAGTGTGGCAGAAATTAGGCAGAGACCAGCATCTCACAATAAATCCCACATTAAGCTCCAAAAGGGACACATGACCGAAATAGAAAATTTCAGGCCATAGCAACATTAGATGAGGAGAAAAGATAGCTTTTATAACTGAATCCACCTTTTCTTCCTTCCTTATGGATTAGGGGAATGTTCTTGACTGAACAAGGAATAGAGGTGATTATAAAAGGTATGAATAATCATTTGGATTTGATTTTATAGATGAGGAAACTGCGGCCAAAAAGGTGAAGGGGTCACCTGTCACTTTGTTGGATGCAATGATCGGTTGACATTCATGTCATCCTGTCTCCTTTATCCAAGACCTCAGTCCCTGACAGTCATCTTGCTATGCACCCCAGTCCAGCCCCTGCCCTTATACTTAGAGACCTCAACAAACATGTCAGTTTCCTTTTGACCACACTGACTTCCCACTTCAGAATTTCCAAGACCAGTATGTCCCTTCAACCACTCACAAGAATCATCACCATGACGTCCACAATCCAGATGGGTAAAATTCCTCTCTGATCACAGCTTGTCTTCCTTTTGGCTTCCCCTACCTGCCTTCATCTTTATTCTTTGTGTTGACCATGACCTCCCACCATTCCCTTGTTCCCTGCTTTTTCCCTCGATCACCCCTTCTCAGATCTTATTTTCTTCCCTTTCTAGTCTGGATCCTACAATGAAGGAGTTCAACTCTATACTTTCCTCTATCCTTTCTTCTCCTGTCCTACTTTGGTTACTGCCACCACCTGCTCATGTCTCAGAAGACTTGTGCCTCCTGGATGAAGTGCCATCCCTTTGGGGGCTAGATCCCCTAAAGACTCCTCGTCTTCCAGTCTCTCCTTCCATTCCCTCCACAGTGATTTTTCCAAACCTTACCTTTCTTCCTTAAGGCATCTGTACCAACTTTCCCATTCCCTCTCAGTAGCACACCTTCCCTAAGGCTTCATGGTTTGTGAGTTCTGTCACCTCAAAAGCTCTCTGTTTACTCTCCAATCTTTTTTTTCTTTCAGTATTTGATGGCCACTCTTGTCAAAGCCAATCCCTCTCCTCCCTCTGCTGTCTCCTCTGGGAGACTTCCCCTTTAGTGATCGCTGGCACGGCCCTCATTTTTAGTCTTGACGTGATGATCAGGATCTTTCCCTGTAGGCTACTAGTAAGCCTAGGTGGCCCACACCTTAAAACAAACAAACA
Source organism: Pseudocheirus occidentalis (assembly GCA_028646575.1). NCBI lineage: Eukaryota > Metazoa > Chordata > Mammalia > Diprotodontia > Pseudocheiridae > Pseudocheirus > Pseudocheirus occidentalis. Next base: position 342,986 of record CM053601.1, read on the forward strand.
AAAAAGAAAAGTCTTCCATCCTTGAAAGCTATAGACTTACATTCTTTCTTCCTTACAGTTAAACTCCTAGAAAAAAGTAGTCTGTATTCATCACCTTCATTTTTTCGCCTCCCACTCATTTCTCAAACCTTTGAATTCTGGGTTCTGACCTCACTTGACTTTTTTTTTGACCAAATTCACCAGTGATCTTGGAATTGCTCAATATGCTTCTCTTTTCTCAGCCCTTCATCCTTTTGGACCTTTGTATATTTTTTGTCAGTCAGCACCCTGCCCGCCTCCTCGTTTCAATGGCTCCCATGACACTTCTCTCTCTGATTCTCTTCCCAACTAATTCTCCCTTCCCAGTCTTCCTTGCTGGATCTTTAGTTCCCCCAGATCTGCTCAGTGTGGGTTCTCTTCTCTTCTTTCCTTCTGTCTCTACAACTTCTCTCATTGATCTCATCTCCCATGGCTTGATTTTTATCTCTACATAGAGGATTCCAGAATACACACACACACACACACACACACACACACACACACACACGTATATATTTGTATGTATGTATGTATGTATGTATCTCCAACCATCACCTCTTTTCTAAGTTCAAATCCTGTATCACCAAGAGTCCACTGGGCATGCCTGTCCAACCCCAGCCTCCCACAGGTGTCTCACAGGCATCTCAAATGCAATATATCCCAAGGTGAGCTTATTTTTCCCCCTAACCTCATCCCTCTTTCTACCTTTCCTATTTCTTTTGAGGGCACCATCCTCCTTCCAGTTATGAGGTTTCACAACTCAAAAATTTTCTTTATTTTTCCCTGCCCCTCACCTCTAATCTCCAATTAGTTGTTGAGTGAAATCCAAGTTACCTGGCCAGCATTTCTCAAATCCCTTCCATTCTATTCACTCTACCAACTGTCACTCAAGGAGAGAATTTTACTACCTTTCCCCTGGACTAATACAACTACCTACTAGCTAATTGGTCTTCCTGCTTCCAGTCTCTCAAATTCATTATTCACCCAGTAGACAAAGCCATTTTATTCTGGCAGTGCCTTGCTAAAGGACCTCTCAGGGCTCCCAATTACCTCCAAGATGGAATAAAAACTTCTCAGCTTGCCATTGAAATGCTTCTGTGTTTCCCTCCTAGTTTAACTCCCCAGACACTTCACATAATTCTCCTTCATTCCTCTATGTTCTAGATAAAATGGGGATATTTGCTTTTTATCAAATTTGGTATTTCATCTACTTCTGTGACTTTGCACAGGTTGACCTCCATGTCTGGAACATACTCTCTCTGTCTCTGTTTAGCCCCCAAGGTTCAAATCTGGCACTGTCTCCAATAGGAAGCCTTTCCTGACCCCACCGGTGTTAGTTTTTTTCTTCCTAATGTTATTAAGCATGTTCTCCCCATCTTGCCCCCAGAATGCGAACTCCCTAAGAACAAAGTCTACTTTTCACTGTTATCTTTGTATACCCGATGTCTGGAGCAATGCCCTCCACAGAGAGGCCATTCAGTAAATATTTGTTGAGTTGAATTGGATGGGGGCAAAGAAGAGGATAAAATTCAAAGAAAGATTCAGTGAGGGAGGCTATGAGCACCTTACACCTTACCTTGACTTTTGGTAAGCAAAGAACCTACAACCAATAATTCTCTCTAGGAGAAATTAGCCCAGAGGTGATGGAAAACTCTGAAACTCTGAAGACACTAAGGGAAGCCAGCAAATTTGGCTTTAAATCCTGGCAAGATTCTCCAACATATTCTGCCCTTTGACCCTTAACCCTATGCTTCCTCCCCTCTGACCTCCCATCCCTCAAGCACTCAGTTCTTTCCCAGCTCATCCCCCCTCCACTCCTGCACTTTCCTCCCCCCAATAGTGACCCCCATGTGAACCACTTCAGTTCCCTCCTGCCCTTGAGTGTCTTGTCCCTTTGTCCCATGCAGATGACTCTGAGCTGAAGGAAGCCATGAGTCTCTGCCCTGAGCTCATCATTGTTGTTGTTGTCATCTCTGCTAGGTCCTATTGAAGCTCTTGATACTCTCCAACTGATTTTAAAAAATATTTTGTTGTTAGTTTTCAAAATTTTTGTAAGATTTTGAGTTCTAGAATTTCCCCCTCCCCTTCCCTTTTCCCCAAACGGTAACCAATCTGATAGAGACTTTGTGTGCTCAATTATATTAAACATATGTTCACATCAGTCATGTTGTGAAAGAAGAATCAGTACAGAACGGAAAAGTATGAAAATGAAAAAAAAAGAGAAAGCAAACAGTCTGCTTCACTCTACATTCAGGCTCCCTATTTCTGTCTTTGGATGTGGATGGCATTTTCCATCATGAGTCTTTGGAATTGTCTTAGATCCTTGCATTGCTGAGAAGAGCCAAGTCTATCAAAGTTGGTCATCACAAAATGTTGCTGTTACTGTGTACAATGCTCTCTTGGCTTGCTCACTTTACTCAACATCATCTCTAACCAATTTGTTAACCTCCTCCCTAATCTTTCTTTTCTTTCTTCAAGTCTCCCACAGAAACCCTAACCTGCACCTTTTCAACTGGGGACCTCATGCCTTGCATACCCTTAAAAGTAATTGAGGCCATTTGCTGAAAGCTGCCACTTCTCCCCGCTTTCTAACCTCATATCTCTCTGATTTCTTCTGTCATTGTCCCCTCCTTCCCACCATCTCACATGGAAAGATGAGCCTTCTTGCCTAGGTATGGCCCTCTACATGCACAAGTGACCCCATACCCTCCCATCTCCTCCAGCAGATCCCATCCTCTATAATTCTCATGCTCTCACTTTCCTTCTGTCTCTTCCTGTGTCCTGGCTCCTTGGTTACTGCCCATGAACATGCCCATTTCTGCCCCATCAAACAAAACCCAGCAATCCTCAATCCTACTCTGCTGGCTAACTATGATCTTAGACCTCGCTTCCTCTTCATGGCCAAACTCCTTGAAAGCAAGTTATGCTCACCAGATCCCTCCATTTTCTCTCCTTTCATTCCCAAGTCTCTAAGTTCTGACTTCGGATCTCAGTATTCAACCAATATCAGGCTGGCTCCCAAATTATGAACGGGTTCTCTTTTAAAAAACATGCTGATGGCTTTTGTTTTTCTCTTATTTAAATCTCTTTCAGGATTCTTCCAGATGACAAAGACAAAGAAGAGGAAGAAAGCCAAGCCAGCAAAATCAATCAAAATGCCTGAAAGGTTATTGACTTGTGCTGGGATTATTGCAGTAGCCTCTGGGTGGCTCCTTCTGCCTCAAGGTTCTTCCCATTGCAGCCCATCTTCTATTCAGCCCCCAGAGTGATTTTCCTAATATGCAGGTCTGACTCAGTCAACCTCCTCAGCTCAACAAATTCCTTTCTCTCCTCTGCCTCTTGGCTTCCCTAGCTTCTAGCTCAGGTTGTGTTTTCTGCCCAATGTCTTTCCCAGTAACCCTTAAACTTAGTGCCTTCCCTCTGGGGTGACTTCCAATTGCTCCTGAATATAACATCTTTGCACACAGCTGTTTGCGTGCTGTCTCCTCATTAGCCAGGGAGCTCCTTGAGGGGAGGGGACATTTTTGCCTTCTTTCTTATCCTTAGTGCTTAGCACAGTCAGTGCTCCATAGCAGCAGAACTTGATGTGTGGCGCATAGTAGGTGCTTGTTAAATGTTGCTAATTGAAGATTAAATTAAATCATGTAAAGTCTTGAACTTGGATCAAAAATATGAACCTCCCTATGATAAGGGAGGCATAGTCACCAATCTGCCTGAAAATAACTTGGGCAGACCAGTAGATGGCAAACCAACAGTGTGACAGTAGAGCTAAAGCAGTCAATCCAGTTCCAGGCTGTATGAAGAGGCGAGGTATCTAGGAATCAGGAGGCAATGGCTCCTTTCTTCTCTATGCTGGTCAGATCATTCTTGGAAATCTGGGTTCAAGTTTGGGAAACACTTTCTTCAAGAGAAGTTTTGAGATCAGACATGATTCTTTACCATTATGGGTATCATTTCTGAGTCAACTGTGTATAGACCATTGATTTCTTAGAGCTAAGATCACAATTTGTACCAGATTTTTAAAAATGATAATAAGATCTCTTTAAATGAAAGAAGGCAACTCAAACATGGCCTATTTTTAAATATTATTAGGCTTTCTGCTTCCCAAATGGCTAAGACTGTGGACACTGGCACAGATTATCACTACTTTCTTAGGAAATATAAATGTTTACATTGAAAAGTAAACCATTTACATGGAAAAATGATTTCTATGTAAATCAGTTTAGCACTGAGGAGACCAAAATGCCTAAGAGAAAAGTGGCCTAGCCAACACCTACTCAACTTATCAAGGAGAGTGGTATTAGAGCACAGGGTGGCCACACTTTAGACTATAAACACATTTGTAAAGTCTTAAGAAGGAGGAAGAAGGCTGAAAAATTAGGACTAGTATCAATTCATAAAATGGCCAAAGCCAGCGATGGGAGAAGCAAGTTCACAGAAAGCTTTTTAGGTGACTCCACTAAGTATACTCATCCTGAGGGCTTTGAAGGATCAGACTGGGAGGGCTTTAAGAACAAACAGTCCAGAAGTGCAGTCTTTGGAACCTGTTTGGACTCATTAACATCAAGAACAGGGTTGCTATTGAATCTGGTGTCTAAGGTCCTGGTCATGAATGGGTGTCATTAGAAGGAGAAGGGGAACAGAAGAAAACAGGAAATAAAGTGGGGGAAGGGTAGCTAGACTCATCTAAGCCTATACAAAGTTCAGTCGTGCTAGAGGAGATGAAATTTCAAAAAGGCAGAGGAATTATTTCTCAAGGCATTGGAGAGGGTAAGAAGCCAAAGCTCAGAAACCTTCTTGGCCCTTACAAAAAAGATAAAGCAAAATAATAATCATTATTAATCCTATATACCAGTAACTAGTGATGCATATGTCTACTTTCCATCTCTAGATATTTTATTTTAATGCAAATAAAAATTTCAGAGCCTCCTCCCTCTGGACTGAGGGCATTGTGACAAAAGGTTTGGGTAAAGACAGGCTTTCTCTAATGGCATTATATAAGCTCACAATAGATAACAAGGTCTAGGGAACACAACCCTTCCCCTCACATACGTGAGTTTTTGCTGATTTTAGACTTTTGATTCATTAGTATCTCAAAGGCATTTGTGTGAAACAGTAAACAATTTGTTTCACAATCCCCTGATAATTACATACATATACACAAGTAGGCTTGCCAGAAGAGAGCATTACTTTCCTGAAGGCTGTCCACTACAGTACCTAGAGAGGACCTTCTGACATCATGGTGATTGATTGCTTGGAGGCCTGGAACACTTCAGAGCTTCCTGGATAGGGACTGTAACTACCTATTTACACAGGAAACCTCAAGTGGATGGAGAATGGTTGTCATAGCAGTTGTGATAGGCAGGCGATCAGACACCTCCAGGAGCTGGCCCATCACTTTGGGCATATACAGCAAGTGTCCAGTGAGCTGGGCCAAAATGGGAGAAGAAGAAGAGAGCAGAGGGGAGTTCCCTTAGGAAATATTGCAGTTCATTTATGGGCCCTAAACTTCTCCTTGAAACAAAGGCTGACCTTTTTAACAGCAGCTTAGTACAAGTCACTTAAAATGTCTCAGAAGAATCAAAGTTGAGGATCTCCTAAGAGGATATAGATGTGTCTGGTGACTGTGAGATGGCTCCACAGATTCTGTAGGAAGAATGAACCTGGAGACATGGCATAAAGTATATTATCAGGGAGATGGGTGTCTGGGGAAAAAGATGGCTCTGTCATACCAGGAGAGGTGTTTCTGTTGGATGGTCCATGGACTTTATTGGTAACCAAGGATTGTGAAAGGACTGAGAGGAGTGGTCTCCAGAAGAGAGATGAGGATCATGTGGGGAACCATCACCCTGACCCCAAACCTGATGTGTGTGTGTGTGTGTGTGTGTGTGTGTGTGTGTGTGAGATCAACAAATGGGGACTGAGGGGTAAGAATCCAGATCTCTCCCAGTAGCCAAGCCTGGGACTCATTTTCAACACAAGCCTCCTTCCCTTTAATTCCCAGCAATCCACTCCATTCTTAATGCACCTTGGAATCCTTCTAATCAGCTTCCCCTGGAGCTGGGTGTTGGTCTCTTGGAGTAAGCCTCCCAGGAGGAGTGGGCATGGCTCAGCTCCATCTTTGAGGCCATGAGATAACCCTTTCCCCCTCCAATTGATTTGGTCTGTCTTGTTTGTACTTATGTCAAATGAGATGATATTTGTAAAGTGTCTGATACATAGTAGGCACTTAACAAAAAGGGCTGGGCCTGGAGAGGAAGATGTGAGTTCAAATCTGGCCTTAGACCCTTCTAGCTATGTGATGCTGTCTGCCTCAGTCCCTTCATCTATAAAATGGGATAATGACAGCCCCTATCTCCAGGGTTGTGAGGCTCAAATGAGAGAGGATTTGGAAATCTGCTTCTGGCAGAAGGGACTGTTTCTCTTTTGTCCCAGTATGCTACTCTGGCTCACAGAGCACGTGCCTCAATGAGGTTCATTGACTGACTGGATGTCTGGTAGAACCAGATGGACGAGACACTCAGGAGCAGCCTGTGATTGTGGTCTCCACAACAGAAGGAGAATGCCAACCAACTTCTTCCAATCCCTGCCCATGCCTATGCCAGAGAAGCAACTAGAAAAAGCACACTTGTTAAAATAGGCAAAAGTTCTCTAAGAAATGCCACTTTTAATGACTTCACAGAGTCATGTCCAACATGGGGCTCACTCATTTATTGTGGGTATGGTCATTTTGGAAAGTGACCTGGCCCCATGATCCCACTGGAAAGAGCATAACCTGAAAATTTCATGCAAACAGATAACCATGGCTGCCCCAGCACCTTTAATGGGCATTAATGCCAAGAAGTAATGCTGTTATGTAATTAAGATAGTAAGAAACAGACCATGAAGACCAACATATGGGAAAAGCATCAAGAAATCTAAATCTTGATGGAATGAGGCAAAGGGCGAAAAGCTGGGTCAGAGAGATCAAGTACAGACCCATTCTAACCAAATAGAAGAAGATCCAATGGAGAAACACAGACCTCCATTGGAAGCTTAGAGGAAGGCACTGAGCCCCCTGGCCATCGAGGAGATCCCTGGTTCAGACCTAAGCCAGGCTCATTTGTCTTACCTAACCTTCATACCAAGTTTACAGAATCTCTTGTGTCAAGGATATGGGGACAGACATAAATCACTCGTTCCTGCAGGCTGAGCTTTACCTAACCACACAAAATACAGTCATTCATACCCGGTGAACACATGAAAACTGACTGGGGTGGCTTTCCCCAAGCTCCAAGTGCCACCAAAGACCCTGATGTCACCTTCCTGGATTTTCTGAAATGCTCCCATTGCCCATGACCCAAACAGTAGATCCAGGAGTCTACAGTAACCCTGACTTCTGCTCCTTCCACTGTGATGATGGGCCAGACAGGACAGGAAGTCAGTTCTGAAATTTCATGCATGTAATTTACATTTTTAAGATTCCCCCTTTGAAGTTGAATCTCTGTATCTGCGTCCAAAAGGGCAGCCTGGGGAGAAACCTCTTGGCCTCACATTTCTCAAAGGCTCAAAGGTGTGTTTGTGTGTGTGTGTGCCTGTGTGTGTGTGCACGTGTGTGCGTGTGTGTCCACTGGAGCTCTAATATTAAAGATAAGGGCTACATCTGTCCTCCCCACTGACAAGAGAAGTAAACAATAAATCCACACATCTTTATCAAGTGTAAATTGTGTCTCTGTGTTTTTTGATATCATGTCTGAGGAAAAAGAGAATTGACAATCTGTTTATAAAGAAGTAGGTGGCAGGAAGGGCTGAGTGAATATGCCTTCCTGTTCTGTTTGTTTTTCTTTTTCTTTTTAGGGAGAAAGTAAATCAAACCCACACATGGACTTTATTTTAAACCTGGCACCATCTCTGCTGTATGATTTCCCATCTACTACCCTTCCTAACCTCTATCTGAGCCTGAAAGCCGCTGGCCAGTATAAGATGCTGCCATTTATCCCATAAAGCCTCTTACCCATGGAGAAAATAACGAAAGACAGGCCACCATCAGCTCCAAAGGTCCCTGAAGCTCTAAGCTCGACATCCCTAGGCATTTTCCCCATAGCCAAAGTCTGGTTCCCACTGCTCAGATCCTGGCTCTGCCCTGGGCAGAGACTGAACAAAATCTCCTCGGGCAGCAGGAGGGAGCCAGAGCCCAAGCCTAGACTGCTGAGCTCCTCTCCCCGGCAGGAACTCGTGTCTGCTAAATTCAGACTGATGCTTTGTGAGAGGGCCCTCCACAAGCAGGCCCCAGATTGCCTGGAAAGTATTTCCTGCCAGGGAGGGAGGGAGGGAGGGAGGGAGAGGGAGAGAGAAAGGGAGAGAGACAGAGAGAGAGAGAGAGAGCGAGAGAGAGAGAGAGAGAGAGAGAGAGAGAGACAGAGACAGAGAGAGAGAGATAAAGGCAGAGAGAGAGAGAGAGACAGTGAGAGACAGAGAGAGAGAGAGAGAGAAGGGGAGAAAGAAAGAATGAAGACAGGAAGAGAGACGGCATGACAGAAAGGAGAGGGGGGAGAAAGGCAGGACAAAAAAGAGAAAAAGAATGAAGGCGCAGATAGCAAGGCAGTGAGGGCAAGCCAATGTGAAGTGGACGAGGCTGGGCATTTGGAGAATTCTCTCTCTGTACGCAAAACCCGGTGCTAGTCTGTCAAGACTAAAAAACATTCTCTGCAGCTCCGGCCTTCTCAGTATTTTCCTGTCCTAAGCTGCTTACAATAAGGCCATTCTCACTGCCCCAAACAGAGGCCCCCGTTCGTTCTCCGACCTCTCCCAACATTCTTTTTCTCTTTGGGACTCCACAGGGAATCCTGGAAAGGAATAGAGGTATGTGGGTCTTTTCCAACCCTGATTCCCAAGCAAATCCTGTCCTATTTGGAGACACAGTACCTGTCCCAGCACCAATGCCCCCTTTCCATGAGGCTGCCTTCAAGTAGGACAAAAGGAGCTGGGACCCCTGCTGAGTCTTACCTCGACTGGGGGGGGCACTGGAATCACCTCCATCCATCTGGGGAAAAGAAGATGTCCCCATCATCTTGATCCTAGGTAGGTTTTGTTGACAAATGAAGCCCTGACGACTGGCCTCTCTGGGGGCCTTCAGGGAGTGCCCGGAATCCTGCCCCAGCAGCAGCCCCCGTCAGTGCCCAGAGCCCCTTCTGGGGACGAGCTCATCTATCTCCTCCGGCTTGCTTGTGCCTCCTCCAAATGACTTCCTCCAAAGCAAGGAGCGGCTCAGGGCTGGGAGCGTGGACTTTCATTTGGTTTTGATTAAAACCAGACAGCCTGCTCTGGAGAAGTCAGCTCTGGACTAACCTCATGGAAACTGCTGGGGTGGCTTCAATTAAGGCGCCAATTAATAATCGACAGGAGCTGGTCCTGCAATGAACAAATGGACCCAGATTCAGAAAGAGAGCAAGGTCAACTCATTGCAGGAAGGAAAAATGAAAGAGGGGGTGGAGAGAGAGAGAGAGAGAGAGAGAGAGAGAGAGAGAGAGAGAGAGAGAGAGAGAGAGAGAGAGAGAGAGTTAGGCAAAGTTTCATTCCTTTCTGAACGAAAACTGTCCTTGGGGGAAGGGGAAGGCACACATACCGAGAGGCCCAAGGGACCTCCAAGATGTGGGAAGGCAAAGGGAGGCTATTTTGTTATAGGAAAGCAGTGGCAGCCCTCTCTTTTATCCAAGGAACTTGCCACTGCCTCCAGTGGGTGAAGGAGGGGCCCCCTAGTTTTTCCTGGACCATTAGGAGTTAGGAACTTTTTTTCCCCAGGGACTGGCAGGATGCACGCAAGCCTGGGTCAAGGGGCAGCTTGTGGGGTTTTGCAGCTCCTCAAAATGAGAGAGATTGGGATAACATCTCATTTTGCTGAGATAACCAGGGCTGATGGAAAAAAATAGGGAGTTTTTTTTTAACGGCAGCATTCACACTCAGCTCCCTGCTAGACTCTTCTGAAAGTTTTCTAGGTCCATAGAAATGGAAGAAACCACAGCCATCCAGTCTATCATATACATGAGCCAGAAGTCCTCCTACAACACAGTCCAAAGCTACTGATTTCCTTGCCTTGGTTTGAGGATACCTTGAGTCCTCATGGGGAGCTCACTGTATACTATATGCCCCATTACATTTTCTAGTAGCTTTGTGTGTAAATAAGTCCTTCTTCATATTGAATCAATATTTGCTTCTCTACACACCCACATTATTCTCTACCTTCTTTCCTCTGAGACCAAGTCCCTGGAAATCAGCCCTTAATTTTCAGAAGGCAATTACCTTGTTCTCATCTCCACGTTCACAAAACAAGCAGCAAAGGTCTGAGTTTCTGGTCACTTCACCCTCCTGATTTCTGTCCTCAATATTGCCTACCTTATCAAGGTCCATTCTGAAAAGTGACTCTCTCAATGGGAAGCAGTGCAGATGTAGTCTGTGCATGGAATCCTGGAGCAAAGTTCTGGCTTCCCTTGTTCTGAACCTGCTGCCTTCCTTAGTGTATTACATTAGGGTTTGTTTTGATTTGGGTTGGAGCTACCATATCACATTATAGAATTCAATTGAGTTGGCAACCAAACAAACCCCACAATCTTTTTTTTTTTAACTGAAACCATTGTCTAGCTTCCTCCATGAATTCAATCAAGCAAACACTGATGTGTGCAAAGAACCATGTTTAGTGCTTGAGGTCTAAAGATGAAAGGTCACATAGTCCTTACCCTCAAAGGCCGTACTTCACACTGGCACTTACATTTGTGCATTTCACTGTTTTGAACTTTAATATAAAAGCTCACATTTATCCTTATACCTCATCTTGTAATAATGTTTGCCCCACTGGTGCAGCCCATTAAAACCTTTTTGGATCCTGACTCTTATATCTAATGTATTAAGCATCCTTCCCAGCTTTGAGCCAACTGCAAATCTGATGAATATACCTTTACGGCTTTATCTAAGCTACTGATAACAATGTGGAGAAGGACAGGGTCAAGAGCAGAATCCTGGGACCCTCTTCCAGAGACCTCCTGCCACAGGAACGTTGAACCATTAACAATTACTCTTTGACTCTGGATACATTCCACCAGGTTTGAATCAATTTCATGGTATTATCATTTAAGTCATATCTTTTTCAAAAGAATAGTATGGGATATTTGATCGAAAGCCTGGTTAAATCTGGGTACACTATGTCTACAGCATTTCCTTTATTTCTTAGTTTAATCATCTTGAAAGAAAAAGCAGATGAACATAGTTCGGCATGAGCATTGCTTGTTGAAGTCGGACTAGCTCTTTTTAATCATTGCTTCCCTTTCTGGGTGTTGACCAAGTATCCCTTTAACAGTGACACCTAGAATGTTCCCTGGTATTGAATTCAACATTGATCTAGAGTTTGCAGACTCAGATCTTTCCCTATTTTTGAAAAGAAGGCCATTTGCTCATCTCCAATCTTGGGTTATGTTTTCCATGGTATTTCAAATGTAACAGAGTGTAGCTCAGCAATCACTACCACAATAATCCAGTTATTTCTAGATCCTCAGAAATAATTTGTCTGAGTCAGGCAAGTTGCCTTTCTCAAGGGCATCCAGATGCCCTCTGATGATCTTGCTATTCTCTACTTGGTCAATATTTGGGTTGTGTCATTTCCAGGGGAAAGGCGAAAACAAGGGAACCCAAGTCAAAGTGGGAACAGTTTTGCTTTCTCTTTGTTGGCAGTTCTCTTCGTCCCTTCCATGCCAAGCACTGGTCCCACTCTTTCTTCAATCCTCTGTTCCAGTGATGAACTGGTAAATGTGTACGAACTGGCTCTCCAGAAAATGAAAACACACACACAAACACACACACACACACACACACACACACACAGAAAACACACTTTTAAGCTGAATTGGCTTTTCTCAAACATTTTCTTAAGTCTGTACAATGAATAAAGCAATCAATCAGGCCCTTATCTGTTCTGATGTCTAAGTTGTAAATGCTTACTCTGAGAATTTAACAGCTAGCTCTACTGAGCTGGTCTGAGGGCATCACTGTGTTTGTTCTCTCTCAGTATAGCTACAACAAACAAACAAACAAAGACTTCATTTTTCCTGTGCTTCCCTTGCTAAACCCCTGTTCATTAGGAGGTATAGTATGCCTGACACCATTTTTTAAAGGGCCATGCATACCACAGTCATATCCATCCATTGTTACAGAGCCTCATTTCCATTTCCTTCACATTACTTTTTAAAATCTAAGTCAGTGGGTGAGCTCCCTGTGCATCCACATGAGTCTTTTCAGACTCCTTCAGAATTCCATTCTTGAGTATCTCCCCAGGCCTTCTGGACTGACTTCCCCTGAAGCATTTTCTTCTTTGGCATACTATCTAGTTTTCCTCTGATCTCCTTTAAATCTATTTTCTCAAAATGAAGACCATGTCATACCATGACTTGATTTCCTCTCCTTTATTAAAAACTCTAGGAAGAGGTCACTTCTCCCCAGGCTTCCCATCATTTGCATTCCAAGAACCAATTTCTTCCTGTGAGAATAAGATCTAGAAGATAATTTTTCCTTGCTAGATCCTCCAACTTTTAAAGGATGGAATTCTTCCTAATTTAAGTAAAAAACAAAGTATTAGCTGTTCTGTCTTTGGCAAAGAGAGAAAGAACATGTGTTCCCCATTAGCACTTAATCATGCCTCTGTATCAGAATTGTGTTCTAGTTATCAGATTCCTCACTTCTGTCCTCTTTCTGTCCAGGTGATCTCTAGTATAATTAAGAAACAAATCACTTCTGTTATCTCTGTTCGACTTCCAACCAAACATTCTCTGGTATGCTCCCTTCTCCAGTCTCTGAGTTTCTTCACATTAGTCTGCCTTCTCAATATCCAGGGCATCCCCAAACACTTACTGAAGTTTTAGGTTGTTAAAACTTAAGCTGTGAAAGCTTAAAACTACACCGAGTTTTTAGGCCCCTGTACAAGGTTACCCCACAATCCCTCTTATTCTGTTTTTATTTTTGAATAAGGTTACCCAACCAGAGCCATTGTCCAGTCATGGTGTTCATCTGATCAAGCCTCAGTCATGGCTAAGAGATTGAATTTCACTCTGTCCTGCTTCTTGTTTGCTGAATATATGGTGAGTGTTTGTGTATAGGCACTTGAGAGTGTGCCTTTCACTGCTGACTCCTTGCATGGGAGCAACCATGAGAAAGAAAAAGACAAAGCAAAACAACAACAAAATATTCTGCTTCAATCTACATTCGGACTCCATAGTTCTTTCTCTGGATATGGATGGCATTTTCCATCATGAGTCTTTTGGAACAGTCTTAGGTCCTCACATTGCTGAGAAGGGCTAAGTCTATCAAAGTCAGTCATTGTACACTGTGGCTATTATGTACAGTGTTCTCCTGGTTCTGCTCCCCTCACTAAGCATCAGTACATTCAAGTCTTTCCAGGTTTTTCTGAAGTTGGCCTGATCCTCATTTCTTATAGCACAATAGTAATCCATCACAGTCATATACCACAACTTGCTTAGCCATTCCCCAGTTGATGGGCATCCCCTCAATTTCCAGTTCTTGGCCACCACAAAAAAGCTGCTTTAAATATTTTTGTATGTGTGGGTTCTTTTACCATTTGTATGATCTCTTTGGGATTCAGTCCTAGAAGTGGCATTGCTGGGTCAAAAGGCATGCACATTTTCAAAGCTCTTTGGATATAGTTTCAAATTGGTCTCCAGAATGGGTGGATCAGTTCACAACTCTAACACCAATGAATTAGTATTCCAATTTCCCCCATCTTTTCCAATATTTATCATTTTCCTGTTTTGTCATATTAGTCAATCTGATAGGTGTGATGTGGTACCTCAGAGTGGTTTTGATTTGCATTTCTCTAATCAATAGTTATTTAGAGCATTTTTACATATGACTATAGATATCAGTAATTTCTTCCTCTGAAAACCATCTGTTCATATCCTTTGGCCATTTATCAATTGTGGGATGACTTGTATTCTTATAAATTTGACTCAGTTCTCTATGTATTTTAGAAACGAGGCCTTTATCAGGGACACTGGCTGTAAAAATTCTTTTCCAGTTTTCTGTTTCTAATCTTGGTTACATTGGTTTTGTTTGTGCCAAAACTTTTCAATTTTGTGTAATCAAAATTATCCATTTTGTATTTCGCAATGTCCTCTATCTCTTGTTTGGTCATAAATTCCTCCATTCTCCATAAATATGATAGATAAAACATTCCTTGGCCCCCTAATTTGCTTACAGTATCAGCCTTTATATCTACATCGTGTGCCCATTTTGACTTTATTTTGGGATATGGTGTCAGATATTGTTCTATGCCCAGTTTCTGCAGCACTACTTTCCAGTTTTCCCCACAATTTTTGTCAAGTAGTGAGTTCTTATCACAGAAGCTGGAATCTTTGAGTTTATCAAACAGTAGATTACTATAGTTGTTGACTGCTGCGTCTCGTGCACCTAATCTATTCCATTTATCCACTACTCCATTTTTTAGCCAGTCCCAAGTAGTTTTAAAGACTGATCCTTTATAATCAAGTTTAAAATCTGGCATAGGTAGGCCACCTTACCTAGCATTTCTTTTCATTAATTCCCTTGATATCCTGGACCATTTGTTCCTTCAGATGAATTTTGTTACTATTTTTTCTAGCTTTATAAAATATTTTTGGTAGTTTTATTAGTATAGCACTAAATAGTTAAATTAATTCAGGTAAAATTGTCTTATAACCATGAGCAAATGATGTTTTCCCAGGTTTTTAGATCTGACTTTATTTGTGTGAAAAGTGCTTTGTAATTGTGTTCATGTAGGTCCTCGGTTTGTTTTGGCCAGTTCCAAATATTTTATAATGTCTACAGTAACTTTCAATGGAATTTCTCTTTCTCTTTCTTGCTGTTGGGCTTCTAGAAATATATAGGAATCATATTTGGTTGCATGTCATCATGGGAGAAGGAAGGGAGAGGAGACAGAGGGGGAGAAAACTAGAAACTCAAGGGATTGTGGAATTGAATGTTGAAAGCTAAAAGTAAATAAATAAATTTAAACCAAAAGAAATGTATAGGAATGCCAAGGATTTAAGTGGTTTTATTTTATATCCTGCAAATTTGCTGAAGTTGTTTATAATTTCCAGTAGATTCTCCAGGATTCTCTAAGTATTATCATCATATCATCTACAAAGAGTGATGGTTAGCAATACTTTTTAAGGTCCTTCTGGTTGTGTCATTTATGCTCGGGTCATGGTCAGGAGGAGTGAGCAATTGTTACTGTTTTGCTATGCCTTAGAGGCTCTCTGTCATATCTCGAATACATAACCTAAGGACACAATACTTTTCTGACATTATTAGGTGGATAGATGGCTGCCTCAGTGCCCCCAAAGAAGGAAAATACCATTGCCTACTCCTTCCTCTGTCCTTTAGTGGATGGTCTCCTTCATGATACTTTGGTGATTTTCTTCTACTGTTCTCAGGAGGACAAGCAGCTTCTTTATCCTTTTCCTGAAGAGACTCAGATTTGTTTTCAGCTATGGCTGTGCGGCTGTTTTGTTCTCCTCACCTTAGAGTCATTCTCAATTCTTGCCTTTCTCCCCAGTTTTAATTCATTGCCAAGGCTTGGAGCTTCTCTCTCCACTTCCTTTGCTATGATTACACCACAAACACCCTAGGTCTGCTCTCTTTCTCTCATCTGGGACACAGCCATCACCTCACAATTGGACTTCCAGCTTCCCTTCTGTCCTCCACACAGCTGACAGTATAACGTTTCTAGAGCAAAACTTCTACATCATGGCCCCATCAAAAAAGTCAATGTTATCTCTAAAATCAGATACAAACTGAGACAATAAGCATTTTTTTAAACACAGTGGGCCAGACCTTGTGCTACATACTGGGGATACAAAGAAATGTAAACAGTGCTTACCCTCAAGGAACTCCCAGTCTAATGGGAAAAAGCATATTGTCACATGTAAGATATAGAGACCAGATGGAAGGTAAGATAAGGCTAAGAACTGAGGGGAAAGGAAAAAGCCTCCTGTGAAAGACAGAGTTTGAGATGAAAGAAGTCAGAGGAATCAAGAGGCTCAAATGAAGGAGCAGAGTGTTCTGGGGAGGGTATATGGCCAAGGCAAATATACAGAGATAGGAAATGGAGTATTGGGTTCAAGGCTGTCTGAGAGGGCCAGTGTCATTGGAATGAAGGATAAGAAGATTAGAGGAGTAGGAAGGGGCCAGATTAGTGAGAATGTTGATTGCCAAAGGGAAGATTTTATATTAGATCCTCATTCAATAAGAGAATGACATGGTTAGGGCAGTAATATGACTTACCCTTAGATCATATCACTGTGGAAGAAGTGAAAACTTACAGACCCCCAGAACTAGCTCTAAAAATAACAACATAAAAAAGGAAAATTTACAAAATAATTTTATTATTTATTTAAAAGGAATGGCAAATTTGTTCATAATAGATTTGCAGTTTCATGGGCAATCATCTTTTTAAAACATTATACTATATTATGGAAATGCTTGTTTTATTTTATAAATTAAAAATAAATGTCAAAAAACAAGTAAACTCTTAAGCTTGGGACAGTTCCCCCTCCACCTTGGAGCAGTAACTTTAACATGAAATTAAAAGTCAAGAAATAGGCTAGAAATTGAGCAAACAACAACAACAACAACAACAACAACAACAACAAAAGGAACCTGGCCGTAGAAAGTTGCTATGGTGACAGGGAAGATGGAGACACAAATTCAGAAAAAGATAATGAAATAAAATCAGCTATATGCAAAGCCTCAGAGAATAATGTGAATTGGTCTGAGGCCTTGGAAGAGTTCAAAAAGGATTTAAATAAAAGGGGTAGAGGACAAATTGGGAGAGAGTGATGCAAGAAAATAATGAAAAAAGATCATCAAGGGGCAGCTAGGTGGCGCAGTGAGTAGAGCACCGGCCCTGGAGTCAGGAGTACCTGAGTTCAAATCCGGCCTCAGACACTTAACACAAAAACTAGCCGTGTGACCTTGGGCAAGTCACTTAACCCCAACTGCCCTCCAAAAAAGCAAAAAAAAAAAAAAGATCATCAACTTGATAAAGGAGGCTCTAAAATACTGAATAAAATAACACTTTAATAACAGTATAGGCCAAATTGGGGGGAAAAAGATACAAAAATCCACTGAAGAAAAGAACTCTAAAAAGTCAAATTAGCCAAATGGAAAAGGAAGGACAAAAACTCACTGAAAAAAATAATTTCATAAAAATTAGAATTCAGGGGGTGGCTAGATGGCACAGTGAATAGAGCACTGGACCTGGAGTCAGGAGGACCTGAGTTCAAGTTTGGTCTCAGACATTTAACACTTGCCAGCCATGTGACCTTGGGCAATTCACTTAACCCAATTGTCCTGCCTTCCCCTCTCCAAAAAGAAAAAAAATAAAATAAAATAACTGGGTTAGTGGTAAGCCATAGGATTGACACAGTCAGGACCAAATAAAGTCCCCAGGTTCAAGCAGCTGCTAACAAAAGGTCAGACAAATAGTCTCCCAGTAAAAAATGATATCTCCCTTTTACAAAGAAACAAACAAGTCGTTAAAAAAAACCGCACAAAAAAACCCTGGAATTTGTCAGGTAGAAGCTAATGATTTCATGAGGTATCAAAAAACAATAAAACAAAATCAAAAGAATGAAAAAAATACAAAAAAGTAAAATATCTCATAGGAAAAACAACTGACCTGGAGTTTAGAATAAGGAAACATAATTTAAGAATTAATGGACTGATGGGGGCAATGGGGGAAGAGAGGGAGAGGGAGAAAATTTGCAACTCAAAAGCTTGTGGAACTGAATGTTGTAAAATAAAAGTAAATAAATTTATTAAAAAAAAGAATTAATGGACTGACTGAAAGTCATGAACAAAAAAAGAGACATAGTATTTCAATAAATTATATGGGCAAACTCCTTTGAATTCCTAGATCCAGAGAGTAAAACACAATGGAAAGAATTCACTAAATACCTCTTGAAAGAGATCCCTAAATGAAAATTCCCAGAAATATTACAACCAAATTTCAGAGTTCCTAGGTCAAGGAGAAAGTGTCACAAGTAACCAGAAAGAAACAATTCAGGATAACACAAGATTTAGCAGCTTCTACATTAAATGACTGGAGGGTTTGGAAAAATGACATTCTGGAGAGCAAAGAAGCCAGGATAACAACCAAGAATCAATTATCCATCAAAACAGTATAATCCTTTGGTGGGGGGGGGTGAACATTCAAGCATTCTTTTTTTTTAATGTAAGACATTTTATTTGTTTCTTGTTTACATCATTCATTTTCATGAGATTTTTGAATTACAAATTTTCTCCCCATCTTTCCTCTACCCCAATCCCAAAACAGCAATCTCACTGTAGAGCTCTTCCCCTGGTCTGTTCTCTAACTTTCTGGTAGGGCAGGGAGGGTCTCCCTACCCCAGCCTCTGTATATCTTAATTCCTAGTTGCAGGTATTGCAGAGCTTTAAATTCTATATTGTTTCAATTCCTCCCTAGTCACCCACCACCGCTGGAATGACAACCAATTCAATACAGGCTGTGTAGGTGTGATTATACAGGACATCTTCATAGTGGACATATTGTGACAGTGATCATATGTCCCTCCTTCCTATCCCTCCCCCCCCTTTGTTCTGTTCTCTACCCTGTCCCTGTCCCTTTATTAAAGTGTGAGCATCCAGCATCCTTCCCCCAGACCCTGCCCTCAGTCATCCCACCTTTCATCCCCACGCCCCCTACTCTCTTGTGTGGCATGATGCCCAGTTTAGAGTTTATGCCATTTCTTCCCTAACTCTGAGTCAATGAGAGCAAATGAAAGTAAAGTTTTAACAGTTATC
>CM053601.1:362343-406047 GCA_028646575.1 Pseudocheirus occidentalis
ACCACTCAAGACCCCGATCCAGATCCAGGCCGCTCAACACAAGAGCCCTTGGCCTCGATGGGTCGCGTCAGCCCCCCTGCTATCTGCAGGCCGAGGGCTCTGAAGCAGCCCAGCTGCGGCTCTCCCGCTGCCTCCTTGCCCTGGGAGCAGTTTGGCCGGACCCGCTCTTCTCCTCCCCAGTTAGCAAAATCCACTGACCTTTCTCTTGGCCTTTTTATCTTCTGGCCTGATAAATGTGGTGATTGTGCCTCCAGTGCAGCCGATCTGCTCTCCTGTAGCCTCGGTTCCCCACCCGATGCCCCATGGCCTGACCCGGCCCGAGGTTTCTGCCGGGGGTCGCAGACTGCTGTGAAGAGCCCCGCCTACTGCGCTGCCTGTAGCAACAGATGTGCTTTCTGTCTTGTGGAGAGTTTTGGAGCTTGAAAATCTGTTTAGCGTCCCATTTTATGAGTTTTTTAGCATGTTTGTGTGGGAGCTGCGGTGCTTTGCTGCTTCTATGCCACCATCTTGGCTCTGCCCCGATTCTAGAGTTTTATTGCTGTTCTTATTTTGCTTCCTTTTTCTCATGTTGGGCAGTCAATTAATTGCTGTAATGGGAATGTGAAGCTCTTTCCTGTTCCTAGCTCCTTTGCTTAAGTGGCTCCAAGAATGTTTACATGTAGCCCGTGGTGAGAAGCTTGTTTTTTGCGGGGTGAATGGCCATACTTTGTTGCTTTATAATTGGACAGTGGGTCAAGAGGGCTGACCCAGGAGAAGCCTATATATACACCCTGATATGAGGCTTTGCTTTGGGGCTCACTTTGAGAAGAGTTGTGTGATTTGGCCAGATGAGAGTCTGGGAAGCTGTTGAACTCCCCAGCTTTGAAAAACCCAGATGTTGATGCTTCCCTCTCTGGTAACTTGAATAGGTAATGGATGTGATGGTCAGATGGTTGGAAGCCCATCTGCTGATCTGTTTCTTGGTCTGCTTGTAACTTGTGTTTGTAACTTGTGCATGTAAGTCAGTTTTGTATTCTCTGGAGTTCAGGATGCTGACTTTTTTCCCTGAACTAGGTATATGATATGTTTGTTTGATTAAAGAAAGAGTGTTAACCCATTTTGAGATGCTTTCCTTTAGAAAAGCAGATCTAAGAACCTGTGCTAATACAATTGCTTGCTTTTTTTTTTTAGCTCTGTGGGACTCTTTCCCTCTTTCCAGGAGGGAAAGTTCTTTCCCAAATCGCTGGGTTTTTCAAAGATGCCGGAGCTATTGGGGGGGGTGCTGCAGCCCCCACCAGCTTTGGCTTGCTGAAAGTGCACCTCAGGACCACCACCCAAGACCATGATCTATTTCCAGGCGACTCAACACAAGAGCCCTTGGCCCTGATCGATTGTCTTGGCCCCCCTGCAATTGGCAGGCCAAGAGCTCTGAAGCAGCCCAGTGGAGGCAGTTGCTGGTTGCAGCAGATCCTGCCACTTCCCTCTGCTTCCTTGCCCTGGGAGCAGTTGGGCCAGACTGCTTTTCCTCCCCTAAATTTAGCTTGAAAGCTTGAATTCCACTGACCTATCTCTAAGCCTTATTTTTCCTGGCTTGATAAATGTGGAGTTTGCTCCAGGTGCTGCAGATCTGCTCTCTTATAGACACAAGCTGTGGCTTGGCTCCTCCTGACCACCCTGGGGCCTGGCCAGGGTTTTGGTTTTGGGCTGGGCTGGCCTCAGTTCCCAGCCTGCCATGCTGTGCTCCTCCTCCCAAGTTGCCTTCAGTGAGAGATGTGTTTTCTGTATTTTTGTGAGTTTGAGAGCCCTAAAATTTGTTTAGAGTCATATTTTATGGGTATTTATGGTGGCTTTGTGGGAACTGTGAAACTTTGCTGCTTTTACGCTGCCATCTTGGCTCCACTCCACAAAACCTATTTTGAAGACTTTCCTCACGTGTAAGCTGAAAGGGTTGCATTCTGGAACCTAAAGTTTCAGCACAGAACATGATCTTAGGCTCCCTTCCTTGTCTACAGTGCCAGAATCACGGGCTGGAAAGGGATCTGAGATACTCCTATTCCAAACCCATCATTTTACATATGAGGCCCAGAGAATGAGGCTACACTTCCCAGAAGTGGGAGAAGTCTGGAATCTCTGGCTCTCTTCAAGCCTGACTATGCTCCCCCTTTCTGAGCTTCCTCCACTCCATGCCCATTCTCATTTCCTTTGTTTATGTCTTGTATTTGTTTAGCTGTGAACGTGCTGCTTTCCCCAGCAGAAAGTAAAGCTACTTGAGAGGAGGGCCTTCCCAAGACTCTTCTCCTCTCCCCTCCTGTCCCCTCCTCTCCTCTCCTCTCCTCTCCTCTCCTCTCTTCTCCTCTCCTGTCCTCTTCTCTCCTCTCCTCTCCTCTCCTGTCCATCTGCCCCTGATATGAACCAAAGCTCTGTGGTCTATATTTAGCCAAGACCAAAGGGGAGGCAGAGTTGGCAAGTGACTTTTGTTCCTAGATGATTATGTATCAACACAGCCTCTGAGGTTGAGATGCAGCAGGGTATTGATCGAGTGTCTGCTACCCGTGCTAATTTGGCCCTGTCAACCAAGACTAAAAAAACAGAGGTCCAGGCCCTCCCCATCCATCTGTGGAACCATCAGTTACAGCAAGTGGAGAGATTCCAAACACTATGATAATTTGGCTGTCTACTTTCCAGGGATGTCTATACAGACAATGAGGTTGATGGACACATTGCCAGTGCCATGTCAGAGTTTGAGGGGTTCAGAAGACTGAAGGTCTCCAGATCCATCATGCTGACTTCACTGCTGTATGCCTGTGAAACCTGTACAGTCTTCCGGCACCATGTTGGGAAACTAAATTGATTCCACTTAAATTTTCTTAGGTAGAGTCTGAAGTTTAACTGGAAAGATAAGGGACCAGACACTGAAGTCCTCTTTTGAGCTGAACTGCCAAGCATTCAAACTCTAATGCAGAGAGAGAGACTCCTATGGATTGGCCAAATGCAGATGTGCTTACCTAAAAAATCTATTTTATGGAGAGTGGAAGAAGTCAAGGGCTTACAAGCCATTCCCAAGGTCACCTTGAAGAGCTTTTGTATTGTGAGACATAGGAGACATTGACATGGGACTACCAAGATGGTGTGCCTGAATCAAAGAAAGAGTTGTACTCTATAAGCAAAGCAGAATCATCATAGTGCAAAGGAAACATAAGCTGCACAAATCCAGAGACATCTCCATTCCAAAATGTTCCAATGGACTACCTGTGGTAGAGCCTTCCGATCTCATATCTTATATTGGACCAACCACACACAGCTAAACTCACTGTACCCTGACTCCAACATCATGGCGCTATTGGTCCTCTTTGAAAATGAAGGACAAACATTGCCACTGCCACCACCACCAATGATTAGAAATGATTAGGGGTGGCTAGGTGGTGCAGTGAATAGAGCACCGGCCCTGGAGTCAGGAGTACCTGAGTTCAAATCCGGCCTCAGACACTTAACCCAAAAACTAGCCATGTAACCTTGGGCAAGTCATTTAACCCTAACTGCCCTCCAAAAAGCAAAAAAAAAAAAAAGCAAAAAAAGAAATGATTAGAAATTCTTCTACTCCTTTTCTTCATTTTAAAATCAGATGACAAATGTTTTACAGTTTTCTAAGGAAATAAAAAGACAATTAAGACATTTGATGGATCCAGTCATGTGCTTAGAGACCTGGCTTAAAGCCTGATCTCTGACACATATTGATTTTGTAACCCTGGACAAAGCACTTAACATCTCACTGCCCCAAACAACTATGGGAGATTGTTCAATTTTAGTGAAGTTTTGGATCAACCTTGGGAGAGGGAGTTTCCTCCACTGGGTCATCCCTATGTGAAAGGACAAAATTTGGTCCCCTTCTTTTTCTCCCAAGCAAAAGGGATAGGAAACTGTAACACAACACACAGGATAGGTGCTAGCACAAGTTCACTCTTGTTCTGGTCAGACAGAAAAGACACTAAGAAGAGGTTAATAATCTTACTTTATTCTAGTCTAGGTTCTCAGAAGAGGATTCCTGATAATAGGAGCACAAACTCCAACAGCATTCCCTAATCACCTTTCTGGCGAGAAGTGGGGGCAACTACTCCTACGTCTCAATGAGATCAGTCAAGACAGGCACAGCATTTCAGCTTGTGCACTCCCCTATACCCCTTCAAGCCCCAATGGGAGCCCATTGAGTCAAACATAGATTCCCGCCCCCCCAAGCCTTAATGAGGGCTAATCAAGGCATGCACAGAATCTGTACACTCAACCCTAAGGTTCCCCCTAAGCCTCAGTGGGGGCCAGTTGAAGCACACAGAGCATTTGTGAATTCAACCCTAAGGTTCCCCATTCACTGATCAATGGACACCCATTTTTTAGGGGTAACAGACAAAGAAGGCATATTGCCAGCAATAGCCTCACAGGTTCATGTCACCCTATCTCTGTATCTCACTCCACGGTCTCAGTAGATGTTTCTATTATTTATCATTATATAATGTGCAAGTGTAGTAGAGATGTTTTGAACCATAGTTATGGGAACTCACATCTAACAGCTGGGAACAGGAGATTGTTATGGCATGGATCCTGGGAAACTAAACTCTAAGAAATAACAACAAAAAGACACTTTACTAAAATCTACCTTACAGGCATAGAAATCTAAATCCAGTTAATTTCTTCCCTATGGCCCCAGTGAGTCAGGGTGCTGAATAGGAGAGCAGGTCACTAAACTAAATCATTGGCTGATTCTGACCTAGTGCTCAAGCCTGCCCTTTTTGTTGGGAAGAGCAGGACAACACTACTGTTGCCACAATGTGTTCTCCCCTAGTGGAAATACAGGAGTTTGGAAGGGATCTTTCTCTTCTTAATGTTTCTGATGTAAAAGTAAGACAATCTTCCTCACCCAATGGGAGTCTACTTGGTTCTCTTTCACATTGTGCCATCCTGTCTTGTTAGGACTTTGTGGCACCTCACTGGGCTCTCTTTAGTACTGGCCCTAAGAGTCAAGGAAGACCAGTTGAAGGAATGAAGGGCAATGAGTATTGACAGCTGTCAGTGGACCTTTGCTGGTGATCCAATGTAAATCCTTCCTTCAATGGTGGTCCATATTATCTCATCAAAAGTGACTTGATTCTCCCACTACTGACACTTGCTGATACCCTCTCTTTTCTCAATAGCCCTTTGGAACTCTTCCATGACCTGTGACCAATTCACATTTTTCTTGGATGTAGGAGCTTTGACTTTGTTATCTCCTTCTGAGTATATGGTTTGACCTTCCTTGTCACCAAAGTGAGATTCTATAGCTTGAGGTTTCATCCCACAGTTTGCTGAGAGTTCCAGAAACAGCTGTTGCATTTAGGGCCCTCTCCACCCTCGACCCAGCTCTCCCCCTCAGCCCCCTGCCTTCTACTTGCTTCTGCCCCTGCCCCGGGGTTGGGGCCAGATCCCATTTCTCTTTCACCCATGTCAGACAGAGCCCTCCTACTGACCTTTGAAGTTGTCCTTGGTTTTTGTGGGTTGAGGAGTCTGGAACCCACCCCAGTCACCAGGGATTCAGTCAGTCCCCTGAGGCCTGTTCCACTCCCACCTATGCAGACCCATGCTGAACTTGACTCCTCTCCCAACCCCCTGTGATATATCCTTCCTGTTGGCCTTACAGGCTGTTTTGGGATGGATATTTGTTTCATTCTGTCATTTTGTGGGTTCTGCTGCTCTAGAATTTATTTAGAGTAATTTTCTACAGGTATTTTGAGGGATTTGGGGGAGACTTCAGGTGAGTCCCTGCTTTCACTCCAGTATCTTGTACCCTTGCCCTTTCTTTTCTAGAACAACTTCTGCTTCTACTAATGTTCATCCTTTCTGTGTCTCTCTAGTGGGAAAGAAAATTTGTTGGATAGGCACCTTAAAATGTTGAATTCAAGAAAGGTCTCTAATGGAATACCTCAAAGTATTTTTATTAATTTAGTTTTATTCTGAACTTAATAAACACCAACTAAAATGGGCACTTCAATTTTCATAGAGGAAAATGAAAAAGATGATTGTACATGAAACTAATAGCCTCTATTAGAGGACATGGGAAAATTGGAACAATAATGCACTGTTGGAGTTGTGAACTGATCCAACCATTCTGGCGAACAGTTTGGAACTCTGCCCAAAAGGCAAGCAAACTGTGCTACTCTTTGATTCAGTAATACCACTGCTAGGTCTGTATCCCAAGGAGATCAAAGAAAAGGGAAAAGGACCTTAAAGTGGAAAATATTTACAGCAGCTCTTTCTGTCGTGGCAAAGAATTGGAAATTGAGGAGATGTCCATTAATTGGGGCATGACTGAACAAATTGTGGTATATAAATGTAATGAAAAACTATTGTGTAACAAGAAATGAAGAACAGGGGAATTTCAGAAAAACCTGGAAAGACTCATACAAACTGATCCAAAGTGAAATGAGTTGAACCAGGTAAACATTGTACACAGTATCAACAACATTGTATGACGACTGACTACAAATAACTCAGCTTTTCTCAGCAACACAATGATCCAAGACAAGTACAAAGGACTCATGAAGGAAAATGCTATCCATATCCAGGCAAAGAATTGATGAACTCAGAATGGAGATCAAAGCATACCTTTTTCACTTACTCTATTATTTTTTGTGTTTTTTTTTCCTTTTGATGTATTTCTTCTTTCATTACTGTGACTAATATGGAAATAAATTTTACACGATTATACTGGCAACCACACTGGGATCCCCAGGATGACTGCTAGCACAGGCTCTTAGATCTGCTTTACTCAGGAAAATAGCTGTTTAAGAGGTCAGCTCTCTTTTAAAATTATATTCTCTAGTTCAGGGGAAAATTCAGCACCCCGAACTTTAGAGAAAATACATAAAAATACAAGCAGATAAATAAAGACAAACAGGGCTCTGACTGCTTGAATCAACTATATACTTTACATACATACCTGGATGGAGAGAGCCTTTACATCTGAGCAGATGAGGAACTCTGAACATATGGCCACTCAGAATCTTGACCAGGGAATCACAAGATCCTTCTGATAAGTGAGCCCCCAAAGCAAAATATCAATTTAGAGTATATGTATACTTCTCAGAGTAAGAAGACATCACAAGGCTCCTAACTCAGTGCCTAATTAGCAATTAACAAGAGGTGTGAAAGCCTTTCTACAAACAAACCCCACCTAAGCAAGCTTCCCTTAATGGGCTCCATAAGGCCTGTTAAAGGGTAGGGAAGATATTATACCCCACTAACACTACTATGATAATGAGAGTATAACCTATATCAAATTTCCCACCATTTTAGGAAGGGGGAGAGTAGGGGAGATGGAGGGAAGGAGAGGGAGGGAGGGAGGGAGAAAAATTAGGAACTCAAAATCTGGTAAAAATAAATGCTTAGAATTATCTTGATATGTAATTTGGAAAAAAATGAAATACTGTTCACCTTAGACTCCTTTGCAAAGCATATCCTGAGGTCACGATGGAGCTTTCAAAGCTATCTCACTTGTCTTTGCTTCATCCTGGAAGTTCTCTTTGCTCCTATGAATTATTGCTAGTGTTATTTATGCTTCAATGATCCTATTTCCTGTTCTTTTTCTAGTAAGGGCTGTGTTTCAGGGCCTCTCAGTCCGTCAAGAGTTCCATCTCTCTCCATGAATCACAGGGGACTGCCTGAACCCCTCTGGGGAATTTGCTAAGATGCATTGTCTGGATCTGAAAATGCAGGTCTGAGTTTGGAGCCAGAGTTCATCATCACTTCTTTTTCTGGTGTTATGTGATTCACTAAGGATCCAAGACCAGCCCAGGAAGAGTTCTGTGGCATCACTTGCTTTTTTTCTTTATCATACTGTAGAACTATGAGAGCATAGACCAGGTGTGAGAAATTGTGTGAAGTTGGATGACACTCCTCAAAACTCTCAAGCTAGGTCTCAGGAGTGGATCTCTGGAGAAAGTTTGTGGGGCTTGGGAAAATGACCCATCAACATTACTGGGTGGCTACTGGATAGGCCATAGGGAAGGAGGAGTCAAGTGAAGATCCACAGACTATCTGAGAAGGAAGGGATCTACAGAAAAAGAAGCTGTAGCCCAGATATTGGCAGTGCTTCCCTTCAGGTCACAACAGAGCTGCAATTTGCCCCCAGTCATGTTGAATCCAAGTGGAGACTTCTGTCACCTCTGCCATCTTCCTTGTCTTGGGGGTACATTCATGTAATTGTTAGAGAGCCCTCTCTTGAGCTGTAAAATCAAGGGCTTGGTCTGCATGAGTTCTATGATCCCTTCCAGCTCTAAAATTCAGTGTCTACCAGAAAGACCAGAGATTAAATGGAGACTGAAGCAATGCATGCTATCATTCTTTTCTATGTTTGGTTTTTGTTTCTCTTTTCTCATTGTTCACTCCATTGGCTACAACACCTATACAACCAGACTACTGTACAATGTGAAAGAGTTTGCAGATCCTATACATGATTGTATGCCACCATGGCAGGGTGGGGGTTGGGGAGGAAGGGGAGAAAAATCTGTAACTGAAGTGATTCTGGAACTGAATCTTGTAAACTAAAAGTAAACAAACAAATCAATAAATAAAATAAAATTCAGTGTCTACAAATACAATGCAATTGCCCAAACTGTGGGGAAGCTGTTACTGTACACCATGTTCTCTTGGTTCTGCCCATTTCACTCTTCATTATTTAAATAGATTATGATTTTTTTTGAGGTTGTTTCTCATTGTCAAAAGAACTGGATTCAAATCCTTCCCAGCTCTTTCTGACCATCCTATTGGACATGTGGTGCATTCATCTTCTCTTGTCTTTCAGACACCAAGGAGTTTAGGTTTTGACAGTAGTTCCTAGACATTACCCATGGGGAGCTGATGCCAGAGCAGACCTTGCTTAGGCACCCATTAAAAAAAGAGAACTCTGTCAAGGAACTTTAAGATAGCTTTCTGGTCTGCCAGCACCTTCTCTTCTTCAGGATAACGAGCCCTAATTCGAGCAACTTTGGCTCATCTCAGTAAGTTATCGTTTATTATTTGTTACATGATATTTTTAATCTATTCTCAATCCATTAACAAGATTTCTCCCTCCGTTATAGGTAGAACTCCTGAAACCTCTCTGTGTCCACTACATTTTTTCCACACACTCAGAAATGTCATTTATTATTCTCTGGTTTTCTTTGCTCCCTTGGCCATTACATTCCTGCCTGATGAAACATCAGCCTCTGGCATGGGGTGTTTAATACATCCTGAGTTTCATGACTGTGTTCATTATTACAATTACGCCTTTTACATATTGAGGAATGATTTGAGCCTTTCTCCCAAACCTACTGCCTTTAATTAAACTCAGGTGATTCCAAGGAATACATTCTGAAATCATTGAATCAAAGGTGCATTTCCCCTGCTCTAACTAATGGGGATTCTGATGGTATTTTGGCTAAAAGCACTTGGTAAACATCCAAAACTCCATGTTTCTCCTTTGTAATAGAGCCCAGAGAAACCCAGATGCAGGGGTTGCTCTGCCAGATCCCCATTTGCACCAGAGGATCTGGTCCTCAGAGGATGGCTATTATTCATCCACTCAGGGTTCTACGGGACCCTAAGGGTCTGGGGCATGGTTTTCTACTACTATACCTTATGGATCCCCACTAGTGTGCTTCATTTATTGATTATGAGTTGATACCAATTAACCAGACAGTCTTAAAAACTTACCCTAGAAATGGATATTTACCAAGTTGTAAGAAGAGTTAGAACAAAATGTCCCTGACCCACAAACTTGGGCTCCCCCTTTCCCATAAGTACCTATAGAGCCCAGGGGAGAGTGGACCCAGCCTCAGGGAGACTGTGAGGCCAGGGTGCTCCTCACAGTTCCTGGTTGTCCTGGAAGGTTGTTTCCCCCCTTTGGGTGGCCCTCAACAAGGTCCCCTTGTGCATGGCATGACTTTGCTGCAGTTTTTTGTCAGACTCTGAATATCCCTCTCCTGAGAAGGTGTGATTTGTTCTCAGCTCCTGGTGCAGACACTGACAGCAGTCATTGCTGTTCTAGAACCATGGTCAGGGCTCGTGGGAACCTTCTGTGATTGGGGGCAGGGGAGGGAATAAGAGAGAAGCTCTTCTCTTCCCTCCCTCTCTCTAAGGGTATCCCCTCTCTGGGGCTTTTCCTGGACTTTTCTCTCCTGGGTCCTCCTCAGAATAGTGGGCATGACTGCTTCTCTTGACTGAGGAAGAGCAGTCCATTTCCTGTGTGGCATCGTTTAATTCACACATCCAAAGTCTGCAATCCCAGTCTCCTTCCCAACATGGTTTACTATGTTGTTCACACTCAATTTGATGGCCCTTACTTAATTGCCTGATAAGGCACTGCAATGCAGCATCAGGGCCATACATCCTCAAGTGCAGCCCTTTGACTAAATCTAAACTTCACAGAACAAATCCCCTTAATAAAAGAATTTGTTGGGCAGCTAGGTGGCGCAGTGAGTAAAGCACCGGCCGTGGAGTCAGGAGGACCTGAGTTCAAATCTGACCTCAGACACTTGACACTCTAAGTAGCCATGTGATTTTGGGCAAGTCATTTAATCCCAACTGCCCTCCAAAAAGCAAAATAAATAAATAAACAAATAAATAAAAGAATTTGTTCTGTAAAACTTAGATTCTGGCAAAAGCCACACCTGAGGACCTAGAAGGCCACATGTGGCCTCGAGGCTGCAGGTTTCCCTCCTCTGGTTGAGAGTTCCTTCATGGAGAGGGAAATAAGAAAGATGGGAGGGAATGACCTTTGCTGGGCCTCCCACACTAACAAGAAACAGAAAGTTATGGGACATGGTTGTCTTGGATTGAAGTGCTGTTAATACATATTTGCAAAATAAACTTTTCTCACTAATTACAAAAATTGCATCTTATGTACCAAGAGCCATTGTAGAAGATGAAGAGCCAGAGAAATTCTCCAAAGACCAACCAAGAGCCTCCATCTTAACTTCACATATACTTAGTAATGGAATGGGTGAAACGGCACAAAAAACATCTGTATAATGGGTATTATATTTCTTGCCTTCTCAATGGATGAGGGAGGGCTAGGAAGAGGGAGATAATTGGGAACTAAAAAGAAAAAGAAAAAATATAAATTGGCAAAGGCAAGGATGACTCTATGTGTATGTGCACACGGGCACGCATGCATATGCATATGTGTGAGAAAATGTGAATGAGGAATAAGGAATGAGAGAGTCCAGTGATACGCAGACAACACAGAAACCAAATGTCAATATATTCTGGCTAATTTCTTTAGGAAGAGTTGTGGGGAGCTGGGCACTAAACTGAACTGATTTGCATTTTAACAGAAAGGGAATGACATGGTACCTATGAGGGAGTCATTCCTTTTTTTTTTTTTGGAGGGCAGTTGGGGTGAGTCATTCCTTTTTAAAATATTTTTTGAGCTTTTTTATCTCTGCCCCTTGGTTCCCCCACCCCTAGCCCACCCATTAAGCAATAAAGAAAAGAAAACCCTCATCATAAATATGCACAATGTGGCCATGGCCAGAAAAGCTCACTTCATTCTGTATCAAGCGCCTCAGCTCTCTGGTTGGATGGGCCTCCTGTGCTCTGTGCTCTGCCTTCTGCCATGGCTGAGCATCTCATTGATCAGTTCTTGAGACATTTAAAGTTGTTTTCTCTCTAATATGGTTGTCATTATATACATTGTTTTCTGGGTTGTGCTTATGTCACTCTGCATCATTTCAGAGAAGTCTTCCAAGTTTACCCTTGCACTATAATCATTTCTTAAGTTGCCCAGTTATTCAATTACACTCACATGCCATTATTGTTTTTTTTAGAACATCCCCAGTAGGCATAGCCTCACTGACTGTGTCTTTGGAACATTCCCAATACCAGATAGAATGCCAGGGAGTGGCAAGTATTAATATAGCACCTGAACGTTTGTGAAGCTCTTTATCTATGGAAGGAGTGATGTCACCCATGTAGGGTGTGACAGAGAGGAAGGAAATCTTAACATCTGCTCTGCCTGCTCTTCTCCAAGGGAGACTTTGATTCTTGCAAAGGAGTAAAATGGGGAAATTAGTGACAGAGGCCAGTCACTCTGCTCTCCTTTGAGATAACCTGTGAGGTCAAATTACAATGATAGCTAGCTACTTTCTAAACATTATCAGGCCAGGGGAAGTGATTGTAAGGTTCAAACTATGCTCCTGATTGCTGTTCTTTAAATGAGGAGTGTCCCAAGCTATTTGAGGTTTGTCTCCCTTCCCAGCAAATGCCCATTCCATAAAGAACACATGGAACAAATGAACCCATTTATCCAAGCAGATAGGAGGTACAGAGATGAAAATGTGCTAATCCAGAACTCCCCAGAGGAATTGATGGGGGAGAGAAGGAGAGGGAGAAAGGAGAGGGAAAGTGAGAGAGGGAAAGGGAGAGGGAGTGGGAGAGGGAGAGAGGGAGAAGGAGAAGGAGAAGGAGAGGAGGAGGGGGAGGGGGAGAGGGAGAAGAAAAGACAAAGAGATTTCTACCTAGATTCTATTCAAGGGGAAATTCTCCACAGTCTCTAGGGTAGTAATCTGGTGATAGGGAGATGAAAGAGGCATAGTTTCTTGGTATGTCACATTCTGCCTAGTCTTTCTCTCCCTCCAGGCCTTGAGGAGAATATGAACCTGTCTTCTCAAAGCTGGAAGTCAGAAGACCAGGGTCTCTTTCCTTCCAAGCTCTCATCAACACTCCTTAGCCTCAGAGCACTGAATAATCCATTCCCACCAATCTTCCACCAGTCCATCCTCCTCCTGGCCCTATTTCTGGCTTCTCCTAGACTTCAGAGCTGTGTACTCTCTCCTACCAAACCTTCCCTCAGTGCCTCAGACCTCCTTACCCTGGAATAGTCTCCTACTGTTGAGGTAGACTTTGAAATCTGCTCAACACCACCTCTTGCCTCCATCAGCAGGTTCCTCCTGGTGCCTCCATTCTGTGAATGTGCTGAATCTGGCCTGTTTTCATTCTCCTCCCAGCTCTATTTCTGACTTCAGCCCTAGGTTCCCACAAGATGAACCTTTATCCCTCACCCCCCGCCCCTTTCATCTTTCCTTTAGGTGCTATATCCCTCCATTAGAATGCTAAAAAAAAGTTTATTTCCTTCCTTCCTTCTGCCAATAGAGTCTCATACAAATGCTTTAGAGGGTGGTTCACACCAAAATGTTCTCATTTGATCTCTACAACAATCACATGAGGTGGGTGCTGTTATTATCCCCATTTTATAGCTGAGGAAACCAAGGTTTGAGGAAGGGTATATGACTTGCCCAGGGTCACACAACTAGAAAGTGTCAGAACCAGGATTTGAAATCAAGTCATCATCTTCCTGAGTTCAAATCTGGTCTCAGACACTTACTAGTTGTATGACCCTGGGCCAGTCACTTAACCCTATTTAGCTCAGTTTCCTCAGGTGTAAAACCAGCTGGAAAAGGAAATAGCAGACCTCTCCAATATCTGCCAAGAAATCCCCAAATAGGGGCACAAAGAATCGGACACAACTTAGAAACAACTTACTGAGCATCCAGGTTTTTAGGATCAGGACTCTGGCCAGCACCCCACTCTGCTATCTGGATGATGGGGACCTTGCCTTGCTCTTACCTTCTTTTTGTTTTTTCCCCAAAGTCTATTCATTTTGAATTTTTTTCAATCTATATAGTTTGAAGGTGATTAATATTTGGAATAGTGACATCTATTTAAAGATCATTCTCAAGTTTTTATCCCAAATGTTATATTCAGGCATATGTGAGCCAGCAGGTGAGTCTGCAGGTGTGAGCTGGCAGGTGTGAGCCCCACAGCTCCATCTTGGAGCATGGCCCCAGATCAGCTGATTTGCCAGTCCCAGAGGACATGGAGGAACTTGTATTGACAGGACTTGGTCACTTGGGTAACCAGGGGCTCCTGGTGTGTCGTCCTCCCAGCTGCCTGCTCAGGTCTTTCTAGTCAGCCAGCAGATGCCAAATGTTTGCCAGGTTGCCCAGTCTCCACCTTTTCATTGCCTCATTGGCATCATTCTATCCATCAGCCTGGGATCCTTAAGAATCCCTAGTCAGTAATTCCTGGTGGCCTCCCCTGGATCCAAATGGTGGCCAGAAGCTCCTTCTCTCAGCCTCTGAGCTGATCCACAAGCCTCAGCCTTGTGCTGAAAACTTCAGTGCTTTCCGTGATGGGCAGAGATCTGTCACAGAGGCCTTTGGGGCTCTTCTGTATCTTGGCAATTTCCTCTGGTTTTC
The DNA here is from genome assembly GCA_028646575.1 of Pseudocheirus occidentalis. Taxonomy (NCBI): domain Eukaryota; kingdom Metazoa; phylum Chordata; class Mammalia; order Diprotodontia; family Pseudocheiridae; genus Pseudocheirus; species Pseudocheirus occidentalis. The sequence goes on from CM053601.1 coordinate 376,584, forward strand.
TTTTTCTTTCTGGAAATAAGACATTTTCAATTACACTAAACAAATCTAGTAGCTTATATTTTTGTCAGCTTACCTGGTGAAATGACAGCTGGTCCAGAAACATTTCTGTAAACATTTAACTTTTTGTGTGCTCTAGGAATTTTCATCCAAAATATAGGCCACTTGGCACAGAAAGGGGGTTGGATTTGAATTCATATCCTGGCTCTGCTACTTACTACTTGTGCTAAGGGAACAAGGAAGGTGCTATCATACCACTAATTTTACAGCTGAGGAGACTGAGGCAGAGAGAGTTTAACTGACTTTCCTGTCACTTGGGTCTTCCTTACTCCTGGCTCAAGATTTTTCCCACTGTGCCACCAGCTGCCTTAGGAGAACATCTGAACTGGTACTGAGAAACAGCCAATCACAGGTAGCTGTGGGCTCTCTTCACTTCCACTGTCAGCTTTCTGATTTTCAAGTCAAGACCTGTCAGAGTCCATTAAGCCATGGGACGATGCGAAACGTGACAGATTAGGAGAAACAGATGAGCTGGGGCCCCTTGGGTTCTCTCTCCAGGACGTCTTTCCTGGATCTCAGGGTTCTCCCTGATGTTCCACTCTTTTGTCCACATGGCGTCCAAAGTCTCCTTCCTTGGTAGCTTGCCTGTTACCCTACTGCTGTGCTGCTTTTTCAGAATAAATGGTCTCTGACATAATCACCATTCCAGGTAGTCACTCACCATTCTCCTTGACACATTAAGCAAAGAGCTTCTCCTATCTCAAAGGAGTTCCCAAAGCTGTGGTCAGGTTGCATTCAAATCACAAGGGACTAGGCAAGCAACTTGTTCTGGGGACACATATTTTTATGGTAACTGTATTTACAACCACTCATGTTCATCCTCAAAATTCCAATTCTACTTAGTGATGAGAACAACAAATTTTGTATGCTGAGATTTTATGAATATTAAGCTAAAATTCCTTCAGCTATCAAACAAGCCATTTATTTGGGCACTAGAAAGGAGAAGCAGAATCCTTTCCACCAGCTGAAGTTTATGTTGCAATCATCAGAATTTCCATATTTTTTATAGTTTTAATAGCATTTATACATCACATTTTACATTTGAGAAAACAGCTTTATGCTTATTTTAATTAGTTGTTCTTCACATCTATCAATTAGTTTTAGGAATAGAAACAAGGAAGCCAAAAGGATTTTGAAAACCAGGATGGAGCATATGCATGCAAATCAAGCTTTAATGACTTCCATCTGTAGGTCTCTCCCCATGGTGGCTCCAGCTTTGGGTGGGTGGGAATGGGAGAACAGCAAAGGCACAGGTTTCCCAATTGGGCCAAAAGCACGGGGCTGGGAAAGCTTAACAAAGTCAGCTCAATCCAGCTTGAAAAAAAGAAGCAATAGCCAGGAGATGTCCTGTGTGTGCATACGTATATGTACACACTATCCACACATGCACACAGACCCACAGGCACCGGTAGCAGCCATCCAGACAAGTGGACCAGCGGATCAATTCCCGTGGATGTGTTTGCTTCCCTACAAGATCAGTCCTTCTGCCTTTCCATGTTCTCTGTCCTCCATCCCACTAGCTGGTAGCTGATCATCTTCAACTCACTTGTGAATCTTGCTGTTTGCAGGTGACCAAATCCTCCTGTGACTCTGAGAATGACAGTGAGCCACAGAGAATGCTCTCCATGGTCTTTGGAAAGGGTGTCCCTCCTCCCCCCCACCTAATAACAGATCTGACTTCATTGTCTAGGACTTGCCACTCAGAAGACCTGGACCACCTTCTCTTCCACTCTTTCACGGGGCAGTCAGTGTTCCTGGTGTTCTGAGGATGTTACCAGGGCAGTTGTACTCATGACTCTGCCCCTCTTCTGGTTCCATTCTTCAGCATCTGGCATTCTCTGCCCTGCCCCTCTGCAGGTACCTTCTCTCCCCATACCCCCACTCCAACTTTCCAGCTCTCATTTTTATGTTGTTTTCTCCCTTTAGAATATCAGGTCCTTGAAGGCAGGAAACATTGCTTCTGTTTTGTATTTGTGTCTCCGGTGACTAGCAGTGTCTGACACAGTAAGTCCTGTTTCCTAGCCTGGATTTGAGTCTCCTCCATCTGGGAATAGTTACAAAGATCTGCTAAATCTAGGAGATGCTGCTTCTCATGGAGAAGAGTATGGCATCCTCTTTGGCTCCACATTGTTGGCCAGATGTCCCCACTGACCCAGTTCCATTTGTGCATCAGAGGGGTAGTGCCTTGAAATGACTGTCTGTGAATTCTAAGGCATATCTGTGTGTGGGGAGAGAGATGAGTGCTTTTGTGGTAAAAAAAAAAGTCATTCCACAAAAATATCTTTCTATATTGAGCAGGAATACTGTAGGTGAGGTCTTAGATACAGATCTGGGAGGGACCCAAGAGGCCATTGAGCTAACATCTTCATTTCATGAAGGGGGAAATTGAGGTACAAAGCAATGAAGTGGCTTACCAGGGGCATGGAGCTTGTAAGGGTCTGGGGTAGGATTTGACACCATATAGTCTCAACTCTAAGTTCACCTCCCTATCCATTGCACTTTGGATTTATTTCTGCTTATGTTTCTCCTAAATAATGGATAGTCGAGGAAGGGATTGGGGAATAACTAGAGATGTGCTGGTAAATGTTTAACTACAGGCCCTCTGAAAAAAATATAATACTCTATACACTTTCACATTTAATCTGCATTATTAACGTCTGTCTGTAACAGTAATGGAACCTGAAGATCCTCTTGTATTGGCGAGCACTTAGTGCCTTGTTTCAATCCTGTAATTGTGTCAGGTATTAAGACCCAGAATTTGTGAATCCCACAGTGGGATGGACTTCCTGATGTAATAGGAAGGGGATGGAGCAGGGAAGAGCATTATAATACCTTATACAAGGAAAAGCGCAAGCTGGAGAGTCAGAACTTCTTGGAGCAAGCATCATGGAGGCTGAGGAGGAGAGGCCCAGGCTGAAGAAAGGGAAAGATATTGATAATGGAGCTTACGGTGGTGGAGCTTCTTCTGAGAGCCAGCTGGAGCTTCTGCTGAGACTTTTCTTCTGGGAAGAGGAGCTGAGAGCTTCCTAGAACCAGGCTGAGGAATTATCATCTTCTTCTGAGAGCTATTATAGACTTCTGAGGGCCAGACAGAGCTGCTGAAGACTGGGGAAGAATGACTGTGGCACTGACCCTTTGTCTGTCTGTTTTGGGTCTATGTTGATTTCACAGGCAGAAAGTGAATTGATGAGGATGCCAGCAAAGAGGATGAGTATTGTTACGGCGTGGTTAAGCTTTGTCTTCCCAAGAAGAGAAACTGTGCAGGACTTGAGGTGATTAGATACTGTGAGTTTCAATGTGGAACAGGAACTGCATGGAGAGCTGGACAAAAACTTGGGAGCCCTCTGGCTTTGAACTCAGGTGTCAGTTGGTTAGATTTGGTCAGGAGCTGGGACCATGGAAGAGGAACCATGGAAGCCGAGAACCTGCCTCCAGTCAAGATGGAAAGGCCTTTTCTTGGGTATTTAATGCTGACAGATGAGACTGCAACTTACTTTTTTTTTTTTGCTTTTTTTTTGGAGGGCAGTTGGGGTTAAGTGACTTGCCCAAGGTCACACGGCTAGATTTTTGTGTTAAGTGTCTGAGGCCGGATTTGAACTCAGTTCCTCCTGACTCCAGGGCCCGTGCTCTATTCACTGCGCCACCTAGCTGCCCCATGCAACTTACTTTTGATCTAGGGGTAGATGGTCTTTGTACTTTCCAATGCCCCTTAAGAGTGTACTTAGTAGTGACTGATGATATTGTAACTTAATTGAAACTCACAGGTGGAAGACTTTGACCTTTATACTTTGTGTCAATTAAGGAGGCTTGCCTTCTTAAGGGTGATTGAATTAAGGATTTACTAAATGAATGTTATCTTTTGCTTAAAACTATGTGACCACTTTGGTGAAAACGATGTAGCCATTTTAGGGATAAGTTGTGAAATGAACACATTCTGAATGCTTTGTTTTCTGTGAATGTCTTGTTTTGGTTTGTTGTTGAATAAATAGAGAGTTCACTATACTACGTAATCAGAACTTTGAAAGCTGTTCACAGAAGCAGTCTTCTGGAAAGCTGCTTGTGCTTGGCCTTACACCTTTCCTTTCTTAAGTCTGGACTATTAACAATCAGCCAACACATGGCTTGTAATGTTTGCTTATTTGCAAAGTAAAAGTCATCACATGCAAAATTTAACAACACGCTCCCTTAAACACTGGTTCCGGCACCTGCCCTGCCCTTTATTTTATGGGTTACAGATAGGGTTCTGAGCACAGACCCAGGCTACAGGAGAGGAAAGAAAATCAAAAGGAGGAATCCTTCTTTGAAACCAGGCCTTTCTCTCTAAATCACAATGACACCAAGGGCTATATTGGGCAGCTCCAGTTTAAAGAAATAGGTTGCTTTCTCTCAGCATGTTTGTACCTTCGGTCCCCAGCCTGAAGTTGTTTTGCTCCTAAGCTGCTTGCATGGGTCGCTATGATGTTTCATTCTGGGCTATTGACAAGCTCTGGCTCCACTTCAAAAAATGCCCCATTTTTCTTGGGCCTGACTGCCACCTCTTCTTGTCATTTGCCTTGCCTGTCTGTCCAGGATGATGTCTGGGGAAGCAGGAAGACAAATAGTCCAGCAAGGTTTTCCCCCAGCTTGTTATTCTGTAACCTTTGTCTCTTTGTTTCCCAGTATATTCTTCTCCCTTCCCCATTAAAGAATTTGGGGGATACTTTCTCATCAGAAAAGGGTAGTTGAGGGAACTGAAGCAGAAAAAGGTTCAGGGTCATGCTGTCAGTGTCTGGAGTGTGATCTGAACTCAGATCTTTCTGACTCCAGCGTTCTGGGCATTGCAGCACCCTGTAGCAGACTCTTGGCCCAGAAAAAGAAGAGGGTGGGGTGGGGATGGCTATGCTGGCTAGGGCCAGCAATGTGGGGCAAGCCAGTGCAGATGTTCAGATGGGCAGCTGGTGATCACTGATCTCTCAGGGGGCTTCCCGCCCCTTCCCCAGCCCTCCCATAGGGGAAGGTGGGATGTCCTTCCATCCCTTCATTGTGGACAAACACAACCATTATAATTCTCCATGCTCTGATTAAGATTCCACAGTGAGTCTTTCTCTTCCAGTTACCGTGACTGTGTAAATGATTTGTAAACTGCTGGGTGCAAATCCATCAAACACCCACCCTATGCTGAGTGCTGTGACCTGCCTGGGCAGAGGCAAGTTTTAAAGCCAAGATCTGCTTTGACTCAGTGGAGGGATAAAGCCCAAAGATAAAGGGCTCTCACGCTCTGAGACCGCTAGGGGGCGCCATAGTGCACAGAACACCGGACCTGAGTCAGGAAGACTCCCTGAATTCAAATCCAGCCTCAGACACCCACAAGCACTGTGACCCTGGACAAGTCACTTGACCCTGTTTGCCTCACAACCAGCATAGAAGGGAGCCAGTCTGCCTGCCTAATGGAGAGAAGGGCTAAGTGTTAAGGAGCATAGCCAAAGACTTCCTGTGGAAGTGGAGATTTCAGCTGGGACTTTGTGGGAGCACAGAAGGAAGGAGCATTCAGGGATGGGAGGCAGTGGTGAAAGGCATCAGAGATGGAGACTGGAGGGTCCTGCCTGAGGAGCGGTGAGGAGGCCGGTGCCACAGCATCACATATGGCCATATGGAGAGGAGGAAGGCATGAAGGTGGCAAAGGGTGAGGAGCCTGGAGCTTCTGCAAGGCTTTAAAAATCAGAGGATTTCATACTGGATCATAGAGGCAACAGGGAGCCACTGGAGTTTATGGACTTGGGGGAAGAAGAGTAACAAGATTGGACCTGAGTTTTAGGGAAATCACCGGTGCCTGAATGGAGGATGGATTGGGGGGGAGCTTGAGACTGGCAGACACCCCCCTCCCAGAAGCCATTGCATTAATCTAGGAATGAAGTGATGGGGGCCTGCACTGGAGTGGGGCTCCCTGACTCTGCCAGAGAATGTAAGTACAAAGAATGTGTGTGGGGGCACAGAACAAATAGAAAGTGAATAAATACAAGCACAAAATAGTCGAATCTAAGGCTGGGGGAGGGAGGGTATAATCTAGTGGCTCCAGCTGCATCATGAACAGCGAACCTCACTCTCTAAACTGGAGCCGCCTAATGTAGCCCTTGGGTAATGGTGATTTAGAGATGGGCCCAGCTTCAAACAGGAGGACCCATTTTTCTTGTCTCTTGCTCCCCTATGACAGCAGTCTGGAGAAAGTCTCAGGAAGACTGTTCAGAACACTGCTGTGTAATGTGTGAAATAAAGTGAAGACATTTACAAAGGATTACTTATCAATTAAGCTGAAGTACAGTTATTAAGAAATACAAGATCCCAGACCCTAGGTTAAGAACCTTCGGTTTAACTATAGACTCACAGCATTTCAGGGCTAGAGGGTACCTGAAGGCCCATCTCAAAACTGACCCTGAACAAGAATGGCCTTTAATCAAGAAGGATCTGCTCCTGGATAGTATGGGCAGCTAGGTGGTACAGTGGATAGTATATCAGCCCTGGAGTCAGGAAGACCCGACCTGAAATCCCACCTAAAGCACTCAGCTGGATAACCCTAGGCAAATCACTTAGCTTTCCTCTTCTACAACACTGGCAGCGAGCAGCAGCTCCAGAAGTCAGGATGGAGGAAATCTAAGTGTAGGATTTCCAACTCAGTGCCCAGGCATGTGTGCAGAGGTGACCGTGTGCATGTGCAGTGTGAGGGGGCCCCCTCGCACTTCCAGGCTAAATGCTTTTAAGGTTAAACTCCATTGTTCTTAGAAGATAGCTCAGATTTTAATCCAATTGTTTTTCCCCCAATTTATGGGTTTTACTTCATCCTCAGGCTCTGCCATTACTTTTGTTTCCAGAAATTTTCATATGTGGGAGCCTATAAATAACATAAGCTCATTCCCAGAGGCATTCAGCCCCTCTCCTGAAGGCTTCTCTGTTGGAGTAGCTGCCCAGGGTGCAATATCTGCTCAGGCCACCAGATGGCACTTTGAGCTCAGTGCCTGGCAAAGTCCTGGATTCCCAAAGCCTCAGCCTGGCTAGGACTAGAAACCAGTTCTAGGGAACAGTTCATTGGTCAGTCATTTCAGTTGTGTCAGACTCTTCATTTTGAGGCTCTCTTGGCAAAGATACTAGAGTGGTTTGCTATTTCCTTCTGCAGCTCATTTGACAGATGAGGACTTGTCCAGAGTCACATAATGCCTGAGGTCAGATTTGAACTCATGAAGATGAATCTTCCTGACTCCAAGCCCAGTGCTCTGTGCACTGTGCCTGGAAAGGTCTCTAATAGAGTCCCATCACTGGAGGCTCTTAAGTCCTGTGATTAGCTGGCTGGTCACTGGAGAGTCTGAGGCCAGAGGCCATCTTGTCTTCTTCTTGGGTTCATCTCCAGGAGTGCTACACCCCTTCCCCAATTCTCCCAGTGCCCCTCTGCTGCTCAGCTCTTGTGTCTTTGCCTCTCTTCTCCCCAGAAGTCTTAAAGATGACATTGTCTATTAGGTTAAGGGCATGGTAGAAGCCCCCCACTCAACCTGAAAAAACCTTGTATTGAACTCCACCAAACTTCAGAGACTCTTGTTTCTCCAGAGTCCTCCCCATGAAGCTCCTTGACTTTCTATTAAAATGTCCCCCTTAAAAGCAATATTAGAATGGTCTTGGTCATCTCTTTTTTTAAGTGACATACCCCCAAACTCTCTTGCCTTTGTGTTTCTTATTTATGGGCTTATAGGATCCATGAGCTAACCTTGGAAGGGATTTCACAGGACTTTTATTACACTTCTCTAATTTGACATAAGAAGAAACTAAAATCCAGCAAGATTAGGACATGACAACCATGATCTCAGTAGCAAAGCCCTTTACATGTAGCATTTTATCTGATCCACACAACAACCATTTGGTGCCATGATTGCTCTATTTTACAACTGGGGAAACTTGGCCAGAGAGTAAATGTCTGTCTGAATCAAAACTTCAGCCCTTCTCTCTTTTAAATTGTATGTCTTTTAAACTGTAGAATTTAAAGTATCTCTTTAGAGACTGTAGAATTTAAAAGCATTTTTTAGTTTGCTTGTTTTTTGGAGGGGGGAAGGATGAGGCAATTGGGCTTAAGTGACTTGCCCAAGGTCACACAGCTAGTAAGTGTTAAGTGTCTGAGGCTGCATTTGAACTCACATCCTCTTGACTCTAGGGCTGTTTGTCTGTTCACAGCACTACCTAGCCTCCCCTAAAAGTATCTCTTTTAAATAGTAGAATTTAAAGTATCTCTTTAGAGATGATATAATTTCAAAGTATCTCTTTTAAATTGTAGAATTTATTTACACACCACCTTCTCCAAAGAAGTCCTCTAGTCTAGATGATGCTTCTGTAGGTTGGTGTGGAGACCTTGGATTAACTGAGGTTATGCTAGCAAAACACCAAGTCCTGCCCAAAAGAATCTGATCCACCTGAGGGCAGCTGTTCCAGTTTTGTCTTTGTCTACACTGGGCCTACAGCATGTAAAGTGCATAATAAAAGATTGTTGAAGTTGGCAACGAATTGAGAAGAGGTCTTTCGCATACATCTGTTTACTTGTGGCCTCACTGAGTGCGATGGAGTTAACTCTTCGACAGAAGGCTGGCCATAAGCATTTATGAAGACAGTGTGCTGGGATGTATCTATTTGGCCTTGATCAAGAGAGCACTCACCTGTGGAACACTGATGTAAGTAAGCCATCTAAGAAATAAAGATACTTTACTTCCCCCCTTTGAGAAATGGAAAAAATGAAGTGAATGAAGAAATATTTCTGTCATTCATAGCTTGACATGATTCTGTTCTCTTGGAAGCTGAAGACAAAAGTGCTCTTCTTTGAGAATGATATCTAGAAACATCATTTTGGATTAGCATTCTTGGGGCTGAATCCCTAAGCTCCTGAGCCTTAAGGCTCCAATGTCTTTCTTTGTGAGCCCCAGAAGCAGTGAGCTCATAGGGCAGCTTACAGGCTAGTGAGGGCAACAATGTCCTGGTGAAGAGTGGCTAATGGATACTTGATGGTGGACAAGAACCAGTGGGCAGTGTGCTGAAATGCAACGCAGCCAGCTAGATGCAAGTTTTCCTTCACAGGCCTAGAAATGAGATCTATCTTAAAAGGAATTATTAAACAGATTGCATGTCCCCAGTTATTTAACATTGGAAAGCTTGCTTTTATAAACTGATGTGCTCCATGTTATGGAAACTGCAAATCCAAATGTCTAGATTTCCATTCCCCCATGTACTGTTTGTTATTGACTCTCTCAGAGCTGAGAACATTCAGAGACAAAAACAAAGGAAGATCCCACTAAGAAAATAAGTGTAACTAACATGGATGTTTTGGCTCATCACTGAAAGATAGCCTCATTTAACTGACCAAACTTGTACCCACACTTTAATCTTAGGTATTAGAATTAGGAATGGATAGAACCATAGAGATCTTCTTGGCCAATGAACTTGTTTCTAATTTATGATCATAAAATTTGGGTCCTGGTGATACAAATTCCAGGTTTTTAGAATTGTGGGACCATTCTGACCTATTCAAAACTGGAAGAGCCTTTCTCACCCACAAACACCCTGGAAAAACTCTCAAAATGTTCCCAGTAGGCATACTGATAAACAGGACAAAGGAGAAACAGTTACACCCCACCTCTGTCCATAGCAAGATTACCAGAACCCTGTGGATGTTCTGATTGCAGAAGAGACTCTTTAGGTAGAAGGCACATAACTCATTTGTTACTGAATTTTCTTTGTTTACATGTCTTGTCTATGTGCCTGCTCTCTACTGACACAACCACCACCCTTGTGGAGGCCACAAAAAGTCAAATGAAATGAACCTACCACAACCATAAGCATTTCTGTATATCGCCAGTAAAATATAGCAGAGAGAGAAATTCTTCTCAGAATAATTTTAAAATGTATAAGTATTTGGGAGTCGTTTTAATAAGAAGTACAGAGAAACCATAAAAATTCAACTGTAATACACTCTGTACAGAAATAAAAACATACTTAAATAATTGGAAAAAAATTCATTGCTTATGGGTATGCCAATATAATTTTAAAAAATTACAATGCTGCCTAAATTACTTTATTCATTCAGGGTTATACAAGTCAAATCATGAAAGAATTATCATACAGATCTTGAAAAAGTAATAGCAAAATTCATCTGGAGGAGCAAAATGTCAAGAATCCCGAGGAAAGTAATGAAAAGTAGGAAAGAAGTAGGAACAATATTCCACTAACTCTAGTACGTGCATGCACACACACATACACACGCATGAACTGTAGTAAATATATATGTGTATATAAAAAATTATAAATATAAACATATCTATAAATAAACATATATACATGTTTATGTATAATTATATGAATATATGCAAATACATGTTTTAATATTTAATTACATAAATATATAATTATAAAAATATAAATATAAACTATAACATGTAATCAATGCATATGGTATATGAATTAAATCTAAATATTAAATCTAAAACATATTTATGTATATTTATTTAATCATATATGTAATCATGTATATATTTATTTATAGATATGTTTATATTTATAGCTTTAATTTTACATATTTACTATACTTATAGTATGAGCATTTATAAAACTATAATATAGTTAGTGTGTGTTTTTACTGTAGTTGTCATAGTGCTGTTGTATAAATAGTGTCATATTATACTGTTCACACACACACACACTCACTGGAAAACAGAAAGCAATAAGGGATAAAACCATTGGTTTTATCAATTTAACCAAAGATATTGGTTGAAACAAATAGAGAAGTTGATCAGTGAAACGTCCTAAGTCCTTAACAAATAGATGCAAATGAAGTCAAGAGCCCAGTCACAGGGGCTAGAGTAACTTTCTGACCAAAGCTGCTAAGAAAAGCAGACCAGTGCCTCACTTTATATACCAGAGTCAACTCCCCAAAGATGCAGGGCTTATAGAAAAGTCACATCTTAAAACACTTAGAGGAATGAGGAAGGCAACACCTTTCAGAGCTACAGCCAGAAGCCGAGCTCCCTACACACAAGGGGTAGAGGGGACCAATCACAGATGGCACAAGGGCCAGCTTGGATTGTATAAAGTTAAAATGTTTTTGCAGGGGGCAGCTAGGTGACATGGGCCCTGGAGTCAGGAGGACCTGAGGTCAAATCCGGCAAAAAGCAAAAAAAAAAAAAAAAAAGTTTTTGCAGAGATAGGAAGGGCCATTTGAAATGAAAAAGGAAAGAATTAACTGGGGAATGGGGGTGGAGGGGTGATCTGTGCAGTGTATTTTTCTGATAAATGTCTCATTTCCAATATATAGAGGGAAAAGATTCCAATTTCTAAGAACAAGCAAAATCTATTCCCCAATAGATCAATGGATATGAAGCAGGAGGTTTCAAAGGAAGAAATTCCAGTGACAACAAGTATATTTTGAAAGCTCCCAACAATAACAGCAATAGCTCATGGCAGGCACTTTGCTAAGTGCTTCTGAGTTATTATTTCACATGATCCTCTCAAGAAGTCTCTGAGGGAAGTGCCATTACTGCCCCCATTTACAGATGAGGAGACGGATACAAACAAGGGTTAAATGACTTGTTCAGGATCACACACTATTGTCTGAGACTGGACTTGAGTTCGTGTCTACCTGCCTCCAAGCATGGGCTTATATGCACCGTTGCATCCAATCACTAATAAACAGTGAAATTACAATGAAAACTCTACTGACATTCTACTTCAAATTAGCAAAGGTGACAAAACCAGAAAATGACAATACTAGATGGGCTGTAGGAAAATAGACACAGTAATGTGAATTGGTTAATTTATCCCAGAAAACATTTGAGAAACACACCCAATGAATTATTAATTATGCATTTTTTTCTGCTTTTTTTTGGAGGGGAGAAGGCAGGGCAATTGGGGGTAAGAGACTTGCCCAAAGTCACATGGCTAGTAAAGTGTTAAGTGTCTAAGGCCGGATTTGAGCTCAGGTCCTCCTGACTCCAGAGCCAGTGCTCTATTCACTATGTAACTTATCGGCCCCAAATGATGATTTTTTGAAGGTGAAGGAGACAAGCATTTTTGCGGCAGCTGCTGGGTTCCTGTCACTGGGCTAAGTGATGAGTAATTATCATCTCCCAGGATCCTCCCAACAATCTTGGTAAGGAGGAGCTATAATTATGACTACCCTTTTAAAGGTACAGGGAATGAGATAGAGAATAAGAGACATGTTCAAGGATCACACAGCTAATAAGTATGAGGTCAGATGTGAACTAGGCTTGTCCTGACTCTGGGACAGCTAAAGTGGCACAGTGGACAGAATGCCAGGCCTGAGTTCAAATCTGACTTCAGACACTTAGTAACTATGTGACCCTGGGCAAGTCATTTCACTCTGTTGGCCTTAGTTTCCTCATCTATAAAATGAGCTGGAGAAGGAAGTGGCCCAACTATTTCACTCTCTGCTAAGAAAGCCCCAAATGGGGTCACAGAGAGTGGGATACAACTGAAATGAATGAATGATAGTAACAAGGGCAGCATCCTGCCTCCAGTCTCAGTGCATCATGTGACCACTGCGCCTCCTCTTACACAGCAACATCACTGGTTAGGGTGGGACTTCAGAGAGATCAAATAGGAATACTGAGTCCTAGAAGATGCTTATGGTCATATGTGCACTGCGTGTTTCTATTGGGCTAAAACCAGTGACCACAGTTTACTCATAATTCTGCTCTAAATAGTTTGAATTCAAATGATATACCAATTTCCCAGGATTCATTATTTGCAGTAATAGAGACCTAACTGTAGCACACTTCTCTTTATTACATAAGAGAACTGGAAATGATGAAGAGAACCCCACAATTTGGGAAAGGTTGAACTAATTAGGGTCATATCAATATAATAGAATGATTTTGTGCCATAAGAAATGACTAATGGGATAATTTCAGAGAATTCTGGAGAGACTCGTATGAACTGATGCAAAGCAAGGTAAGCAGAACTGGGATAACTATTTGTACAACAGCAATAACATTGTAAAGAAAAAGAGTTCTAGAAGACTTAAGAACTCTGATTAACTCAATGACAAGCAATAATTTTAGAAGGCCAATGACAGAGAGTTGTGGGACTCAGGATGAAAAATGAGATGCACAGATCTATCCATCCATCCATCCATCCACCTGTCCATCCGTCTGTCCATCCATCCACCCACCCACCCATCCAACCACCCACCCATCCATCCATCCATCCCTTTTATTCTTTTAAAATATGTAGTTCATTAAACATGCTCCTTGCAAATCTGTCCAACTTGTCTGATTCTTTTCCTCCACCTCCCCCCTCTCCTCTCCTGTCCCTCCCTCTCCATCCACTTTTGATACTTAGCTTTCCTCTCTCTTCATGCTTCTTGCCTCAAATAGAATTTCTCTATATATAATTTTTGGTTTTCTATAGTCTTGCTTTTCATAACATTTTTCTGTAATTTAGCTTTCATAAAATTTTGCATATTACTTTATGATAATTGGCGTTTTTCCTTTGTGCTGTGAACTCACTTTGTCTATTCCATCAATTTAATTTTACTTTCTTGGGCTGGCTAAACAGTGGTTAGAGCTATGTGTGACAAAGGCTTAGAGCTAATACTAAATACAAAGATTTAGGAGTTATTGGCCCAGAGGTAATCACGAAACCCATGAAGGTGATGTGGTAACTAAGTAAGAGAGAGCCTGGAGAAGGCCAAAGAGCCTTGGACAGAAATTTGGGGGATGCCATTCATTTGTGAGTATGATATGGATAGTGAAACAGTGAAGGAGACTGAGAAGAAGTGGCTAGCTAAGTAAGAGGGCTAAGAGACAAACCCGAGAGGAAAGACAGGAGGAGAGGTTTGACACAAGAGTGTCAAACACTGCAAAGATGTCAAGGAGGATGATGACAGGTAAAAAATTTGGTCATCAAGAGAGCATTTGGAGGAGTCCAATTATGACTGTGACATTAGGAGACAGGAGAGAGGGCCAATTCTCCTACAAGCACACTGCAGTAAAGAGGCAAAACAGCCTTGGATTGAATAATGGTTCCTTATATCCAAAGACTATTGAATTTAGGATTATACAATTAATTTCCAGAAAGTCTGTGGATTCTGGGAATGGAGGTCTGGTTAGGAAAACCAGCAAACACTAAGGAAGACAAGCTGGACACCTTCCAGCACTCTGACCAGAGAAGCATCCAGGGAGGCCTGAGTCCTGCCCCAGTCTGTTCCTGTGGATGCAAAGGTTACAGTGCCCCAGTGGGGTTGGGACTTGCAGGACTCTGTCAGTACAGGACCCTAGAGGGTGCTGCTAGCCAAGAGCCGACTGGGAATGGGAAGGTTTGTTGCAAATAATGATTAAAACCATAACAAATGTATGAAATGGAGAAGCACCGGAATAAAATTTTAATTTAGATGTGACAAAGCTTTGATGATTACTGATTGGGTTAGAAAGGAGTAAGTGTATCTCTAAGGTATGTACGGAACCTTTGCAGAGACCGACCATGTGCAATGGCATACACATCTCACAAACAAATGTAAAGAAGCAGAGATGTTAAAGGCATTCTTTGCTGACCCCAAGGTAGTTCAAATTGTAATTAATAAATGGCCTTTGAAAAGAGGATTCAAACTTACATGGAGACCAAAAACTGTAATCCTAAAAAATGGTGTAATAAGGTGACTGTTGCCATATTCCTTGGAAGTAAAGCTCTGGTGAATCTGGGGAGCAGGCTAAAAAACATAAGACATCACATTGCTGACAGGGGTCCACAGGCAATGTAAGACTGTGAGAGGTAGACTCTAAGGAAAGCTGAGTGTTAAAGAATTGGTCCTTTTGAATGGTGGTGCTGAAGAAGACTTCTGAGAGTCCCTTGGACAGCAGGGAGATCAGATCAGTCAATTCTTAAAGAAATTAACTCAGGAAATAGCAAAAAGCATTGGAAGGTCAAATACTGAAGCAAAAGCTTAAATACTGTGGCCACATGATGAGAAGACTGAATTCACTGGAAAAGCCCCTGATGTTGGGAAAAAATTGAAGGCAAAAGGATAAGGGGATGGTGGAGAATGAGATGGCTAGATAGTAGCATGGAAACAACAAACATGAACTTATACAAACTTTGAGAAATAATGGATGCTAGAAGGGCTTGGTTTGCCATGGTCTATGTGGTCATGAAGAGTTGGATATGACTGAAAGTCTGCACAACAACAAGCCATAATAGCAAGAGACAGTTCCATCAAAGGAAATACTATCCATGAGACAATATAACAAAACTTTTAGGATTCAGTCAAAGCAGTCCCTAGAGTAAAATGTGGACAGCTAAACACTTTCATCAACAAAAATGATGAGGCACAAATAAGTGAATTGTGCATGCAACCAACCAAAGAAACAAACAAACAAAAAAACCAAGAAAACTCCCTAACAAAACATTGAAATTCTAAAAATCAAAGTAGAGACAAAGTTGAAAAAGAAATCACCCCACTGAAATGTTATAACCAAATGATGACTTGTTTTTCAATCCAAAACAATAGATTAAAATAATTTAAACAAATAGCCAAACTGCTAATATGAGAATTGAAAAAATGAAATTATAGTGAATGAAAAAGAAATAAAAGAAAAATTTAAAACTCTTTTGTCAGATTATATGCCAACAAAATTGCTAATTAAAATGAATGAATAGTTGTCCAAAATACAACATACTTATACCAATAGAACCAAAAAATTGAGAATTTAAATGACAGTTTTGAAGGGCAGGGGAAGGAAGCAGAGAAGGAAATGAAGAAACCATGAAGGAACTCCACAAACCAAATACATGACAGGGTGAATTTAAAAATCAGCTATATCAAATAATGAAAGTAAAAAAAAAATAGAAACAACCCACCAAAACAATTTCAAGATTAAATAAAAATCTAAATAATAGGAAAATAAAGGATTTTACCAAATTCTTCTAAAACACAAACATGTTCTTGATACCTAAACCAGGAAGAGATAAAACAGATCCATGTACCTAGTGAATCTTATGGCAAAGATATTGAAAAAAATATTATCCAAAAGACTGTAGAAAAATATTGAAATAAAGAATACATTTTTACGAGGTCATATTTATACCAGGAAAGTACAATTATAAACATAATATAGTGATTAAAAAATTGAAAATGTATGGTTACATTAAAAATTGATACAAAAAAGGATTTTGACAAAATACAATCATTTGTGTTAAAAAAAAACATCAAAAAGCATTGGAATAAGTGAACCATTCCTTTCTACAGTAAATAGTATCCAGTCAGGTCCATTGGAGAGTGAGCTGGGCCTAGAGTCAGAAAGACTTGAGTTCAAATTCACCCCCAGACACTCATTTTGGGATCCTGGGTATAAGTTAATGAATTGCTGCTTGCCTCAGTTTCCACAACAGTAAAGTGAGGATAATAATAATTACCTCTTGGTATGATTAAAGAATTAACAATTTGTAAAATACTTTGTGTAGTCTAGGTGCTTTGTAGGGGCTTCCTAAATATCTGTTTCCTTCCCCCTCAAAGAAGAAAAGCAAGTTGTCAACACCAATATGAAAAAAAGAATACTTCAACTTACTAGTAATAGATATGCAATATAAATTAAGTCCACTTCAACCTCCCAGCCATGAAACACAACAAAGACAAGAACAGGAGAAGGCAAACACACTATTGAGGCTGGGAACTGGTTCAGATCTTTTGGAAAGTAATTTGGGACTGAATTCCCAAAGTCACTGGTCTGTATACCCTTTGACCTAACAATACATCTACTAGGCATGGGAGCCAATCATAGCAAAGGAAGAAGAGGACCTGGATGTACACAAATATTCAGGGCAGCTCTTTTTCTTGTAACAAAGAATTGGAAACTGAGTGAGATATGGAAGGAAGGAAGGAAGGAAGGAAGGAAGGAAGGAAGGAAGGAAGGAAGGAAGGAAGGAAGGAAGGAAGGAAGGAAGGAAAGAAGGAAAGAAAGAAGGAAGGGAGAAGAAAAAAGAAAGAAAATAAAAAGACTAGAAATGTTTTTCTTTTTCTTTTTAAATAGAAGAGAACAGAAATACCTTCAGTAGGAAAGAGAGACCAACAAGAAATCTTTGGAACTAATAGACTGAGGTTGTTATATAGTTTAAAAAAACAAACAATGCATAATAAAGATTTGTACACTAAAATAAATAAAAGTTCTTGTCCTTATGTTTCATACAGTAAGATATTAATAAATGTTGGTTAAATAAATAATTGATTGATCATTTT
Source organism: Pseudocheirus occidentalis (assembly GCA_028646575.1). Classification (NCBI taxonomy): domain Eukaryota; kingdom Metazoa; phylum Chordata; class Mammalia; order Diprotodontia; family Pseudocheiridae; genus Pseudocheirus; species Pseudocheirus occidentalis. The sequence goes on from CM053601.1 coordinate 393,886, forward strand.
GGACCACATTTGTTTTCCAACGAAATGTCAACACCTTTTTCTGAAATGTATGGTCTTAGAGACTCACATTTGAAATTAATAAGTTAAATGACCCGTGTAGGGTCACACAGGCAAACTTGAATTGAACTTGCCTAGACATGAATTGAACTGAGGTCATTTGTACTCCATGATCATTTCTCTATCCATTATCCTACACTACCTCTCAATAGATCAACAATAATTGCATTTCCAGAAGGCAGAGCCAATGGAAGTATATTCATTTTATTCCAAACACAAGAAAAAAAAACACAAAGTAGATAGAACTATGCACGCAGAATAGGTAGACTGCTTATCCTTTTGGTTTGGAAAATAACATTTTGAATCATTTGCAAAGTGAGGAACCTGAAATATATTGGAAAATGCAAAAACATAAAAATTTAAAAAGTCCCCTCCAGATCCACCCACATGGGCACATATTGCCTCCATATTTCCATGTAATTTCCACATAGGTGGTTTAAAATAGTCATGTTCAGCTAATGTTTAAAGGAGCATTTCTTTTTTATTTTTATGACTTCCGGATTCCACATTATCAACACTTGTATTGATTCTGCTAATAAAAAGGCAATCAGTTTTCAATAGATTGGGGGACCCTCCTAGGACTGGAAAGCCCAGTGGCTGGTTGTTTTTTATAGCTTTGTTTTTCTTTTGAGTTCCCCCTGCACCTTTCTTTCACAAACCATTAATTTTCACTGTATTCAGACACATCGGGCATTCTTTGGCTTATCATAATAAAACAGTTACATCCAGCATCATCACTAGAAGTTATCCTCCATGTGGATCAAGCTTCATTCATGCCTCTGGGACAGTAGTGAAAGGAGGTTCATTGCTGCCTAGAATTCTAGAAAATAAAATTTCACTTAGGACTCAACAGAAGTCCTAATTGTTCATATTTCTCCCGCACTTCCAAATTTCGGTGCTCCGACTTTTCTTGAATTGTAACAATTGAGCAACATTTCCTTTGGAGGTAGGGGCACAAGACAGGGGGCAATAACAATAAAGGGCATTAGATTAAAAAATCTTAAAATACTTCATGCAATAGGAACTCATCAATTTATACCTTTATTGACAAATTTTGATTTGGAAAAATAGACACTTCCCAATAGACAACTAAGAAATATAATCCACAAATACATTCCCTTCAACGTTTAAGAAAAAAAAGAAAAGCAAAAGAAAAATTACCCAAGTAAAACAGTCAGACAGCATGTTTGGAAGTGGCATTACATACTATCTTCCTTTTCTGCTAGTGAGTCATTTTTATCAGAAGGGACAGTTCACAGACATGACTAAATGGAAGGAGCCTTGTGGCCAGTTAAGTCTACTCTTTCATACATAGATAAGGAAACTGAGCCCTAAGAAGAGAAGACACAAGCACAGGGAAGAGCTGAACCTGGGTCTTTTGACTCCAAATCCCCACTTTCTCTGCTGCACCATACTGCTCCATTTTCTCACCTGTAAAATGAAAGAATAGTACTAACCTCAAGCCACTCTTGATTTCTCAAGCCCATGACCCTGGATATAGATTTCTTCTTTCAAAGCTTGCTTTTTTTCATAATTCAAATCATGTTTTAAGTGTATTAGAGGAATCTGATATTTAAAAGACTGACACTTATTTTGTAAATCTAATGTTTCTTTAAAAAATAGTGTATTCCTTTCAGGACCTATGTTTTTTAAAGTAAATTATACAAGTCATGTTACTGAAGAGTCACTTACCTGGCCAGTTTCCAGTGCTTAGTTCTGTTCCGTAGCAGAAGTTAGGAACACTGAATGTGAATTGTATGAAGATTTGTTTAAATGAATAGTTAACAGGTTGGGGGAGGGAGTGGGAAGGAAAGGTGTCAAAAGAAGGTAAAGCTTTATTACTTAAAAGATGAAAATATAATTCCGGTAACAACAGTATCCCAGCTTGATGCCCATTATAGATTTTAAATATATGGATCACACAGATGACATTTAATAAGTGGTTTATAAATAACTACGTGCACAAACCAGTAGCCTGGATGCCAGGTGAGGGTGAGAGCACAAATAAAATTAAATAATTCATTCCTCAAGGAGCTTCCATTTTAATAGGGGTATAGTTAATGAACAAAAGAGTTGATAACAAGCTGATGAAATATAGATAGAAGTGATGGGTGCCCTGCCCTTGGAGGTCTTGTAAGAAAGGCTAGATGGCAGTTTATCAAGTACATTGCTAGGAGGATTCCTTTCAGGAATGAGTGGTTCTGGATGGTGGCTGACATCCTTTCCAACTCTCAGATTCAATGAAGAGTGCTTTAACCTGCACATGATGGCTCCCTTCCTGTTCTCTGTAGTTAAGCTGTCTTGTTCCCTGTCCATGTTGATTTCACTCAAATCATTGTGGCCATGCTACTGCTCTCTTCTCTCATTCTCCATCACTTCATGCAGGTTTTCTCAGGTTTCTGTGATTTCTCCAAATTTGTTACACCTTATGGCATTAGGGGGGAGGGGAGTAACGTCAGAGCAAAGGACAATGAAGTAGAGAGATTGAAGGTCTCAATGAAGGTGAAGACTAGTACTTGTAGTAGATCTGGAATGACCTTGTCCATGGTGGACAGAGAAATTCTTTCTAATGAGTGGCCAGCCAGGAAGACATCAGTACTCTGTATCAAGTGGTTAAAGCCATCTCACCCCATGAACAGAGGTGTGAGTCTCTGAAAATCGACCATTTTCACTGCCTCCTAAAGCACAATGACCATTTCTGTGGTCTGAAACTTCATGAGTCCATTTGGGGTCCTCTTGGCAAAGACCTTCTAGGGGTTTGCCATTTCCTTCTCCAGTTCATTTCACAGATGAGAAAATTAAGACAAACAGGTTGAAGTGACTTGCCCAGGGTCACACATCTAGGAAGTGTCTGAGGTTCGATTTGAACTCAGGAAGATGAGTCTTCCTGACTTCAGACCCAGCACTATCCATTATAGAGCCACCTCGCTCCTCAACCCTGACTGAAGATGAAATTAAAAGGAAGATCATGAAAGCCCAAAATGTCTTTAAGGAATAGGTGAGGGGATTCTTCAGGTACTGGAGGTGGGGGTTCCAAAAAAGAACCATATTTTTCAGGATATCCACATCTTCTGGGATGCCAGTATAACTCTATATATTCTGGTTTTATTTTGTCTTTGTATTCTCAACATCTAGTACAAGATCTTGCATGTAGTAGGTACTGAATAAATAACAAGAAGGTGATATAGTGGTTAGAGTGTTGGATTTAGGAAGATCAGGTTTAAATATTGATTCAAATACATGCTAGCTGTGTGACCCTGAGCAAGACACTTATTTTCTGTCAGTCTCAGTTTTCTCATCAGTAAAGTGGGATAATAATGGCAGACACCTTACAGGGTTATTTTGAGGATCAAATGAGATAATGTTTGTAAAGTGCTTTGAAAACTTTTAAGTGCCATGTAAATGACAACTATTAATAAGAGTAACAAAAATAAATACAGTCAAATGAATGAGAGAATGAACACAATTACAAAGTGCTTTCTGTGTGTGAAATGCTGGGGAGCTCTCGTTACAAACACAGGAGGGAGGTGGTGCCTGCCCTCAATGAGTTTGCACTCTAACAAGGGAACACAACATTGGCCATAGTTGAGCTTTGGCCAGGGAGAGGTAGTTTGGTCTCAAAAGGTACAAGGATTTTGGATGGAGCCACAGAGGAGTGGACTGAGACAGACTTCCTGTGGCCCATTTCATGAGGGCTCCATAGCTGGAAAGATGGGGAAGGAGAGGGCACAGAGAGCCATTTCATGAGGATTCCATAGCTGGGAAGATGGGGAAGGAGAGGGCACAGAGAGCCATTTCATGAGGATTCCATAGCTGGGAAGATGGGGAAGGAGAGGGCACAGAGAGCCATTTCATGAGGGTTCCATAGATGGAAAGATGGAAAGGGAGGGCACATAGACAGTGGAAGGGGGGATGACAAGAAGATTGCTGAGGAACCAAGTGCAAGATGCTTGGGCCTGGCTAGATACAGTAGGGCATGTGAAACACTCCTTTATTGGTGAAAGTGCGATGTGGGGACAGAGAGAGCCAGACTTCCAGAGCAAGTATGAGGTCCTCTACACCATGATTTGCTGTCCCGAAGGTGCATCAGGCAGAGTAGGTGGGAGAAGATGGCTTGTATAGAAAAACAAAATGAATTGAATTGAACTGAATTTAATTGCTCATAAATTCATTCATACTTCCTTTGGGTCAAGTCACTGAGAAATGTGTGTGGTCCTACTTTTGGAATTGTTGGACTTAAGTAAATTAAACTGAGTGATTTAAAGGATTAATGGAAGAAGAAAATACTCTAAAGCAAGATTAAAGTTATTTACATTTTAAATTCCTGCATTCTCTACAATCAGCTTATGGGCAAAGCCCCTTACTGTTAAAAGAAGCTTAATTTCTCCCAGTAAACAGTTCTGTTAAACATCCAACATTCCAGGAAGCAGAGGCAGCTCTGCTCATTTCAGATTAGCCAGTGCCATTTTTAGTTCCAGGAAAATACTCTTCCTGTGGCTTGCCTCTCCATCTGCAGTTAATCTGAAAGCTGGAAGTGAATACAGTCTTTCAGACAACAGAAATGGTCATTGCACTTTAGGAGGTAGTGAACATGATTGGCTTTCAGAGCATCGCACCTCTATTTATGGGCTAAGATGGCTTTAGCCACTTGATACAGAGTACCGATGTCTGCCTGGATGGCCACTTAAAGAATTTCTCCGTCCCACCTTGGACAAGGTCATGCCAAACCTACCATCTTTCACCTGAAAATAAAGAGCAATCGCTTTACAGAAACACCTGATACTTAAACATCCAAACCCTCACTAGTGCATTGACCACAATCTTTTGGCTTTCTTCATTCATGCAATCTTACATTTGTAATGGAAATTATAGGGAAGATTTCTGTTTGGGGCTTGGATTAGACTAGGTGACCAGATGCTGATACATTATGGTGCTGTGATTCTGTAAAACTTTCCCCTTGGCTAATATATGTCTCTCATTTTCTATAGGGCCATTGCAACATTTTTCTTTGCTTTTTCTAATAACCAAAATAATCTCTTTTTTACATTATAATTTACAAGATCTGGAAGATGTTAAGGAGGAAAATAAACTTAATTGAGCACCATTCAGATCAATGAGAACATCCAATCACACTAGAGAAAGCAGATCTTTTTTTCTTTTGGCACTACAAAACAATGATGAATCATAGAATATGAGATTTCAGAGGGAGCTCAGAGGAAAGACAATCCAACCCATCACTTAAATGATCCCTTCCATAGAATCCTTGACATTTGGTACCTTGGCCTTTGCTTGAAGAGTTCTGTTCACAGTAGGAAGACAAAAGAGGAAAAAAAAATTAGCATTTCCCAGTTGACTATGGAGACATGGTTTATATATCAGCTTATCCATCGAGTTTATCCATCAGTCAGTCAAAGATCTTTTTAAATAAATGTAGCATTTTGATGGTGAACTGATCTAGAACTGAATAAGAAGGAATCAGTTAGATTGTATTTCAGAAAAATCACAGGATATTCCCTGACTCCCAGTTACTTCTGCTGCAAAATCCTGGCTCCTTATGAGCAGTATTCAGTCAGTAATGGAATGTGATGATGGGTCATAGAAGTCCATCTGCCTTGCACCTAAAATCATCTGTTGGTGTTGTCTCCTTCATTAGAATGTAAACTTCTTGAGAGCAGGGACAATTTTACTTTTCTATTTGCATCTTCAGTGCTTTGCACATAATAATAAGTGCTTAGCAAATCGTTCATTCATTCCCACGTTTGAAAAATAAATCAACTTTTTTTTCTGGCCAAACTGGTTCCTTGGGCTCTTTTTGACATCCCCCCCTTCTCTAGGTGTGGGACTTTATTTACATCAGGTGGTAATTTCATTCCCCTCATCCATTGCCCATTGGTCATCATAACTTACTTGCTTAGATAGCTTGGGATTAAGTTTTTTCAATTGTATGTCATTTTTCCTCATTCTTCTTTCTCCTAGTACTTTTTTCTAACTAATCCTAACTCTGAACAAGTCAGTGTTCTAAATACACACAGACAGCTAGTTCAAGGATATTTACTATATTGATAATGAATCTTCTCTTGCTTGTAACATCATAATCAATTTCCCATTTTGGTGATGTGATTCTATGCTCATAATTTTCAGTGCTCATAAATTATTTTCTTAAAGAAAGTGTTCTTGAGGTAAAGGTGTGAGGTTCTTGTGTAGTCTTGACTATACAAGACTTTGACACCCCTCCTCCCTTCCTCCTGAACTCTGTTTTTCACATCTTTCTAACTACCTACATCTCTTCCCAGCTTTTCATTAAAGTCACCAAGTAACAGGGTGCAGGCTGATTTAATTTTGAGGATCTTCACAAGTCCTTTCAATAATTTTTCTACATCTTCATCCTCTGTTAATCATGAATAAGCTAAGCAGGTAGGTGGATAAAGTGTAGGATTTGGAGTCAAGAAGACCCAAATTTGAATGCTCCTCAGACACTTGCTAGTCATTTTATCCTGGGCAAATCAATGGCAATGATAATAGCACCTACCTCCCTAAGGTTTTTATGAGGATCATATGAGTGCACATTGTGAATCTTTTCATGAACCTCAAAATGGCATAGAGAGGACAGTGATTATTTTTACAAGATATAAATATTTTCATGGTGGTCTTTTGCAAGTAATTGTCAATAATAATGAAACAAAAGATGGGTAACTGCCCTAGGACATAGTGTTTCTTTGGAACTATAATAAAACCAACTCCCACAATGCCTTTATTTGTCTATGCAGGTTGCAATTGTGATCCATTCTTACCATTAGCTGCAACTTCCATCTTCCTGGTTTTGTTCACAGTGTGAATGCTGGGATATGACTGACTGCCCCCATGGAACAACATCCCTTTGGGGCTCTTCTTCACAGCACAATGAGGAACAGGAATTGGATTTGGAGGGAAGACTGATCATTTCTAAAATTTTATTGCAAATTATTTATTACAATTTATTGCAATCATTGAAATACATTTTCTTTTACCTGGGAATTTGGGGGTTGTTAGACAATTTGTGGCCAACAGCTTTGTCATAATGCACATGTCATTTCTTTAGTCATTCAAATTAACTTAGTAACTTAGATGGTGTGATTAACTCCTAACAGCATTCTTCCTAACTCCCTGTATAAATTGAGGTCAGAAATATCAGGATTACAATTACTGTGACCCACAGCTTGGGGGCATTCCAGCAACCAATAGTAATCTCAAGCATTTCCAAACAATTCAGCCAGGATTTTTAAGGAGCTAGACAAGCATGGAATGAGTTTTCCAGCATTGCTTGTGGATGCCAGGAAAGCTCATAGCTCACTAGCATGGGTATAGGCATTGGTGTTTATTTTTAACTTCCAGATTTTCCCCCTTTACCTAGCATTAATTCTCAAGGGCCATATATAGAAGCAATAGTAGTAGGTGGTCCAAGTAGTCTTCCCTTCAACTTTAGTCTTGAAAATGGCCCCAAATTACTGACTGTTCTTTCCTCTTATCCCTCACCTAGTTTATGGTCAGCAGTTGGCATCATGGGTTTTTAGCAAGGTCCATCTGTGAGGTCAACAAAGTGCTAAGGGGTGGGGGTGAGGCTTCTCAAACATTTTTTCCCCTCGTGTTTGTTTTGCATTCTTTTATTGCCAAATAGTATGGTCCTTCCTCAAATATCCTTCTTCTTGACTTCTTTTTAGCATTTGGCTTGCCTGAATCTTTTTTATTGGATTCTCTGTCTTTTTTTCCAATTTTCATGAAGTTGGATCTTATCCTTTCTCTTTTCACACTGTCAGTGACTGATCTCACCAGCTCCAGTGCCATATTATCATCTTTCTGCAGATGCTTCACAGATCAATATAGTCAATCCTATTCTCTCCCTGGAGCCCCAGGCCCACAATATCATCTCTTGTCGAATGTCTCATAATCCTCTTCAACTCAACATATCCCAAACAGAATTCCTTCTTTTTCCCAAAGCAGCTTCCTTCTCTGAATTCCATATAGCTCTCAAAAAAGCCAACATCATCCTAGTTACCCAAGATCATGACCTTGTTATCCATGATGCTTCCTGTTCACTTATTCCATACAGCGAATCTGTAGCCAAAGTTTGTTCTTCCAAACATCAGTGAATCTTTCATACAGGATCCCACATCTCCACTCACATGACTGGCACTACGCTGGAACTATATCAGTAATTTTCTCATGGTTTTTCCTTCTTCAATCCTTAAACCACTCCAATCCATCTTTACAATGCTTCCAAAGTGACTTTTCTAGAGTGTAGGTTACCCCACTCACTCAATAAATCCCAGTGGTTTCCTATCACATTCAGGCTAAACTATAAAATCCTTTGTTTGCCATTTAAATCTTATGACAACCTGGCACACTATTATTTTCCCAATATTCTTATGCTTTTGTCTCTTCTGTGTACAGGATAATCCAGCCCTACTGTCCTATATGTGATTCCTCCTACCTAACACTCCATATCTCATCTGAATGCTTTTGTATTGACTGTCCTTCATGACAGGAATATTGTCTCTGTTCAATTCCACTCCTTTGAATACCTGGGTTTGTTAAAGACTCAAATGCCAGCCATCATAGGAAGTTTTTCAACAAATCTTCCCCTCTAAGACTTATTAACTTCTATCAACTTTGGGTGGGTCTTGTATCTGATTATATCCATGATGTCTCCCCCAATGGCATGTGTATTCCTTGAAGGAAGGAATCCTTTCTTTGTATGGCTACTTCATAGAATAATGTCTGGTATTTGCTAAGTGCTTAATGAATATATGCTGGTTAATTAATTTTGTAATTAGTTATTGTTGAGGTTCTGTTGTCTTAATTTCATGATCTATTAATAATTTTTATTTTTTTTTAGTATTTTTCAGAGACATTTTTTCTCTAATGACTGCTTTAGCAACTTCCCTTAAATTTTGGCATGTTTTCTCACTGTTTTCATTTTACAGTATATTTATTTCTATAATTTGTTCTTTGACCCACTTATTAGTAATGATAGAATTGTTTAGTCTATTTTTGGTATAGTTACTTGGATTTCAATTTTTTTTCATAGTTCCTTTAGTGAATACCATTTTAATTTTTTACGGTCTATAAAGGAAGGGTTTAAGATGACTGTTTTTCTACTTTTATCTATAAAGTATTTCTGCCATTAGGGTCATTTTAAAAATATGCTGCATGACTCAGAACATAACTAAACTCCTTGATATTTCCATTCAATGATCATTATTGGTCTCATATCTAGTTTTCCCCTATATTCTGTTCAGATCCTTAATATCACATTAAGGATAGGATCAGAGATTTTAGAATTGGAAGAGTATTGAGAGGCACTTGAGTATGATCTAATAGCTTCATTATACAGATGAGATAACTAAGTCCCAGAAATGTGAAAATACTTGCCCAAGGCCACACAGGTTGTATGTGAGGGAGCCAAGATAAAAATCCAGACATTCTAATGCTGAGTCCTTCATTCATTGCACTATATCATCATGCCTTATTTCCTTCTTGTTTATCTTTCTTTTAATTTTGGCAGGTTCTGAAGGAGGGATGCTAAGGTAGTCTATGATGATTGTCTTGTGACCAAGGTTTTTCACATTTCATTTAATTTTTATTATCAGTTATCACTTAAAGAGCTTGACATGCACCATGCAGTCGGGAGACCAGAACCAGTTAGAGAATGTCTTCAAGGCTCTCCAAGCTACATTTTTTTTTACTCTTCATCACGACTCTCTTTGGAGCAGAGTCTCCAGTATCTTCAACATGGGAAGTGAATCAGTGACACTGTGAGTGCTCATAAGGACTGGCCTCATTGGTTAGTCTCTCATGATGCCTGTCATAAAAGGCACCAGCCAGTGGTTCTACTTCTGAGTGATTATTATACACAGTGTAGATGGGATGGAGATCTCAACTGTTGAGGCTCTGTAAACTCAGTTTGGTGTTCACATATACACAGGTTCAGATATACACATTCCATAGAGATGAGAGCTTATTAGATTGTTTTAAGGAGAAAGAGACTGTCTTAAGGAAGAAACCTCTGTTAAATATGAGCTAGGAAAACCCCACAGTTAGTAGTGGGGGGAGAAGGACGGAAATAGAAAAAAAGAGGGCAGTAATTTGTCTTCTTCTGGAAAGCAGTTCCACCCATTCCTCAGAAGGGGAGTATGTTTCTGAGGGAACTCCAGTCAGGCAAAGGGAGGGGGGAAGCTGCCTAGAATGATTCAGTGATGAATGACAGTCCAACTTACCTTGTTCAATAGGATGACGTGGAGGCAAAACTACTACGAATAAAGTAAGTGAGCTTGAATTCTCTTCCTTCCTTCCCTCCCTCCCTCCTTCCCTCCCTCCCTCCCTCCCTCCCTCCCTTCCTTCCTTCCTTCCTTCCTTCCTTCCTTCCTTCCTTCCTTCCTTCCTTCATTCTTTTTTCCCTCCCTCCCTTCCTTTCCTTGGTTTTATAGTACTACTAGCTCTGGAACAAATACAAGATCAATGACAGGGGTTAGCACTCCCAGGTATCTCTCTCATGCCTGTAATGATCATCCAAAAGCAACGGAACCTGACCTAACTCCAACAAAATCAATAGGTATAAATGACTGAGTTGTGAAAGGAAGGGTAGTTTACAACTTCTCACAGAGACAGTCTGTCTAGTTTGAAATGTTAGGTTTCTATAAAAGTGAGATTGAGCACAAAAGGAATATTCTTTCATTCTGGTAAGATTGAAAGGTTACACATATTGCATAGAACATAAGAAAATAGTCCTTTTTACATCAACTCTCAAAGAGTCCATTAAGAGGGAATTCCCAAAGTGTAGGATGTGGTTTGTTGACCTGACTGATAACAGGTCAAGGCCAACATGCCCCATACCAGCCTAACTGGTTACCTGGCCAATCCAAGCCAACCCACAGTGAATGTCCACAAGACACAAGGGCCTAACGTTTGGTCTTTGAGTTCATTGTGAAAATAACTCTGATGAGAAAACATGGAAACCCTTCCCCCATTGTAACTGACACCTTTAAAAGCAAAGATGGACTTTCTCTAAACTGGAGACAGGCTATCTTGGTGTGTATTTAGTGGATCTCTTGTATAAACTTAGGTGGGCATGCCAGATCTAGGCAAGGCCCTCTTGTTTGCTTGGAAGTCTTTTTAATAAAGCCTCTTTAGCATAAGTTTGGGGTTGGGCAGATTTTCCTAAGGGAACATGGAAAAAAAACCATCCTAAGAACATGGAAAGATCCAGTCTGATTGAAAGCACTGGATTGTACAGCCCTCGCATCACTTTAAAGCAATGGAGCTCCCTTCCCCCAATGAAGACATGATGTCACTGCTCCCTATTGTTTTGCTCACTTTACTAGTATGAATGAATGCCCCTATTGCTCACTTTACTAGTATGAAGTTATGGCATCCTCTGTCTCTTTGCTGTTTACCATTTAGCCTGAAACCCTGCCTATCATAGGGCTCAAGGAAGACTTTGGATGATTTTAGGGCTCTTTGGACCCTAGGGAAGAGAAAGCACCTCTTTTTGTATCCCCAGTCCTTAGCACAGCACCTACCACATAGTAGGCACTTAATGAATGGTACTTGGCTGTCTGGTAGTGGTGCCCTTCTTTTTAATCTTGGGAAGAGTGTGGCAGGGCATGACTAGAGAGCTCAGTCTGCAAGTGCACAGACCTCCTCCATGGTTAGAGATCACCAGTCATATGAACAATCTGAATACATTTGAAGGTGGTTCAGTGCCCAAGGGACCAAACTCTGCCGGAATCAAATTCAGGAGCCTGTGTTGGCATGCACTCCAAAAGTTTACCAGACAGCTCAGAATGGGGCAGTGCCACTTCCTGTTCAAATGCTCACTGAATTCAGCCCAACATCAAACCTGAAATGTACAACTCACCCAAGACAGATCAGGGCCACATTCTGCCACCATGACAATCAAAACAAAGCATCATGTTGGGGTAAGTCTGTAATGGTAATTAATTTGTTTGATCAGATGTTAAGTACATCCTAGTAACCTAGTGTTAAGTATAGAACTCTGTCCATTGGTGAGAAGGTGTGAATTTCCCTGTGACTTGGAAGAATGCTATTGGCTGAGACACTCCCCTGAAC
>CM053601.1:406547-424297 GCA_028646575.1 Pseudocheirus occidentalis
AAATTTGACAATCAAACACAAGAAGCATGAGAATGTAAACATGGGAAAGAAGTCATAAGCAACTTATCAAATTTGAATTATTTACATGCCAATATGGAAAAACGATAATAGTAACTTATGAAACTTTTCTTAGTATGAGGATAGGTAAAGGGAATACAATTTATTATAGAAAAAAGTGAAATATTCTAGCAAACCTTTTGAGATGTAGCTGAAGTACTCCTGAGGGGAAATGTTCTGTTTTTAATTGTTGCCATCAACAAAAGAGTAAATGAACAGATCAGTTAACTGAATGTGCAATTGAAAATTATGCATGTATGTGTGTAACAAAAATAAAAAACCTAATGAAGCACAAAGTGAGAAACTCTGCAAATAAAAGAAGAAATAAAAGTGAAAATAAAAATAGACAATGGAATTTATAAAGAAAACTAAATGTTTCTTTTAAAGACAAATATTACAATAGAATGAAATAAAGCATTAGCTAATTTGATTTGTAAAAATATCTCCAATTTAAGAACAAAAAGGGAGAATTCACAGGAGATACAGAGGAAATAGGAAATTATTGGAAATCATTTTGTCTGATTACAAACCAAAAATACTATGTGAAATGGATAAATATTTGAAGGAAATGAATAGACCTAAATTAACTAAATATCAAATCAGGACTTCAAATAACCTCATCTGAAAAGGAGATTGGAGGATCAGATGACCTTGGCCCACTAAGTTCTCTAGCTATGATTCTGGGAACTCTGCTGTTTCCTTGTCCTCCTTGAAATATTTCCCAAATCTGGTTCTTTACTCTTGTGACCCCTCATTTCAGGCCCCCCTGAGGGCCTTCAGCCTCATTTCATTCTCTTCTCTTCCTCACAGCACCCATAAGGGCAAATTGCAAATGGGGTAAGGGTGGGGGCAGGGAATCTGATTATACTCCTGAGGTTACAATCACGAAAAGGTAACTAAGTGAAATTCTCTTGGACCAAATGCAAACTTTTACTTTTGGTTTAAAAAAGAAAAAGCCATTTCACAAACCCAGAACAGAGATGTCATTTCACAGCATTTATGCCAAAAAAATGAAAAAGGATGAGGGTGGTTAGTAACCCAGAAGCTGCCTTTGCAGCAGCAGTCCCTGAAGCTAATGGGATCTTAAGCTACATTAGGGAAGGCATAGGCTCCCCATGAATAAAGGAGGTAAAAGTACCCTTGCCTTGGGAAGATGGCCTCTGGAGGACAGAGTTGAGCTTGGCATTCCTTAAGTTAGGAAAGATACTGGTAAGCTCGAGCCCCCATAGCTTATATCTGGAATCCACTGAATAACTTGGTGCATATCCACATTATCACTTTGGTGATTTGGGAAACATTAAACCCATCCTTTTAAAGAGACTTGTTGAAAATCAACTTTTGTTTTACTTTTGTGTGGTTCTCCAGATATTCATGAGTGAATCTCCTGGCTCTTAGATGCTAGGTGGCTTTAGGCATGACCCTTCTGCCCTCTGACTCAGAGTTTCCTCATCTGTCAAAGATGAAAAATGGCACCATCCTGCCATCTCCCTTACAGGGACGTGGGTAGGAAGCAGCTTTGCCAACCACTCACTCATCATCAGAGGACCAGTTATTATTGTGTGTGGTGTCACAGACAGAAGTAGAGAGGAGGGTGAAAGTGGTCAACACTGAGGCATTTCCATGGCAATCCCACAATACACATCTTTAGGTGTTCAAGTAATCAGACACTGGAAAGTATTTGGGTTTCGTGTGTTCACTTAGGTAGCCCTCAGGAGACATTTTATCCCTGTCCCAACTGATGCACTTTTCTAACTGAGACCCTCTCCCATTGCCCACTACATCTATCAAAAACTCTGCCCTCTCTCCTCCAGTGTCCCCACCCAAACCTCCCCAGACACTCTCAGCAAAAAAACCTTGCCTTGTACTTTGCTGAGAAAAGAGAGGCCATTTGTCAAGTAGGCCTTTTTCTCCCCTTCTCACATCTCATAGCCTCTCAGAAGGAAACTCTGCATGTGCTTTCCATCTTTAGTCATCACCTTCACAGACTCAGTCACAGTCTCTATCGAGATGCCTGCAAGACTCCTTACCTAACCCTAGTATCTCTTCAGAGCTCCAGTCCTGCTCCTCCAACATTGGGCGTTTTGAACTGGCTGTCCTGCAGGATTCTTAAACTCCATATGTCTAAAAGATGACTCAATATTTTCTCCAAAGCCATCTCCCCTTTTGTGCTTCTCTACCTGGTCTTCCAGCTTGACTTGACAGCTTTGAATTTATCCTTGAACCAACCGTCTGTCATTCCACATAGCCAGTCTGCTGACAACCCTTGGTGATCCTACTTCTATAGCAATTTTTGGGTATCTACTGTCTTCTCTCTACTAAAATATGACCCCAGTTTAAGACCTTGCAATTTTTCTGGGCTATTTCACATGAACGACTAGGTGGCACAGTGGATAGAGCACTGGACCTGGAGTCAGGAAGACCTGAGTACAAATCCAGTCTCAGACATTTATTAGCTATATGACCCTGGGCAAGTCACTGGACTCTGCTTCAGTTTCCTCATCTATAAAATGAGCTAGAGAAGGAATATACAAACTACTCTGGTATCTTTGCCAAGATAACCCCAATGAAGTCATGAAAATGAAACATGACTGTACAACAAATAGCACAAACCTCCTTATTTTTCTGCCAACCTGAAATCTCTTTCCTCTCCTTTCCTGTTGTCTCCTTTTCTCTTTTCTTCTCTCTTCCTCTCCCCTTTTCCCTCTTTCTCTCTCTCCATCCATCTCTCCATCTTTCTTCTCTCTCCCCTCCCTCCCTCTTTTCCTCTCTCTTTACCCTCCCTCACTCTCTCCCTCTCTCTCTTTTCCTTTCTCCCCCCTCCCTACTTCCCTCCTCTCTCTCCCCCCTCCCTCCTTCTCTCCTGTCTCTCCATCTTTCCTCTCTTCCCTCCCTCCCTCTTTCTCTCTTCCCTCTCTTTCTCCCTCTCCCTCCCTCCCTTCCTTTCTCCATCCTCTCTCTCTCTCCCCCTTCCTTCTCCCTCTCCCTCTCCCTCTTGCTTTCCCTCTCCCTTTTACTCTCCCCTATCCACCCCACAGCTACCAAAGTGATGTTCTTAAGGCAAAGATCTATGTCACCCCCCACTCACTAAACTCAAGTGGTTCCCTAGTACTTTTAAGATCAAATACAAAATGCTCAACATGGCATTTAGAGCCCTTCATAATCTGGCTCCAACAATACATAGTAGATGCTTAACAGATATAGACTGACTGCTTGATTGACTACTTCTGCCTTTCTTCTATGCTCCTCTCCTCCATATACTCTTTGGTCCTGCCAAATTAGATTTCTTGTTGTTCTTCCCACATAACACTCATAGGATCAGTGGATCATAGATTTAGAGCTGGAAAGAAACTTCAAATACTATGAAATCCAACCCCTAATTTTACAGACAAGTAAATTAAGGACAAAAGTTTAAGTAAATTGTCCAGGGTTACACAGAGAGTAAATATCTGAGGCAGAATTGGAGTCTAGTTAGACTACAAGTCTAACGTTCTCTCTGTCTTACCACCTAGCTACTTATGTAAAGGTCATGTTTTAGATTTAGCACACTTTTTAAAAATCCCCTCATTTAACTAGGTAGTAATGATCATAACCTGATTGTTCTATAATCACATAGGTATATCCTTGACGGAGACTGGCAAATGCCCTAGGTCCACTGATCCTGTATGTTGTCCCCTAGAATTCTCCATCTATATGAAATATGCCCTATATTGCATTCAATGACTTTCTTCTTTCCTCTCAATCTTGTCCTGAATGATCTGAGTTCCCTGCTTTCTGTCCACTATCATGCAATTATGTTGATGGATATTCATTCTGTAGTCATTGCTAAAAGTCAAATGTATTTCATTGCTTATAGGATGGGATGGGGAATCTGAGAGTCACCAAGGAAGGAATCCGACTTGAAGGTATATCTGAATTTCTACTTCCATTGTATGTGAAAGAAATCCATTCCCGAAAGGTATGTATGCGGTCACAGCTACGCCTTCCTCTCACAGGTAGTTAGAATCATTTGCTAGCTTGGGTTTTCTGGTCATTTTAATAGCAAGAATGATTTCCCTTAGCTCTTATAATATGCACAGTGGTTTTCTGATAGAACGGTGCCTTGCATGTCATGGGTGATTTTTAAAAAAAATGTGTGTTGCATTCAGTTGTGTTGAATTGCCATTAGGTGAAAGTATAACACAGGAAAAACTCTTTGTCTCAATTAGACACAATCCCCTCTTTAGAGAAGCAATGAGTGATCTTCCCTTCTTGTGTTGTTAGGTACTAGGTATATCAGTCAGTCAGTCAGTCAATAAACATTGAATAAGGACCTACTTAAACTTGACCAGGGACTGTCCTAAGAATGGGCATGTGTGACTGAAGAATGGCAGGGTTAAGACTCACCCAAAAATAGGGGTTTGTGAGATCCAGGCTAATGCCAGGCACATAACTTGTTCCAAGGGCATTGCTGTGATCAGATTAGTGAGTCTTATCATGGTAGAATGTGTTTGGGGCTTTAATGGGCATCCTCTTTCTACAAGAGACATTGGAGATATTTAATTTTTAAAAATTAAAAATCAACCAACATGTATTAATTAAGGACCTACTATGTGCCAGACACTACCTTACATTCTGAGGAGAAAAATACAAAGAGTGAAAAAAAATCCCTGCCATCCAGAGGATTAAATGCTAAAAATCAATAAATAAAGAGTAAAGGTTTCTGTTACCACACTTCCTCCCCACGCCTCCCCGCCCCCAGCAAACTCTCTTGTGTTGTGAACATGCTAACAGAACCCCTGTGCCAGCTTTATCAAGTCCCATAGGTGAGAACTCCCTCTGTATTTATTGTTTACTGTTCTGGATACACCAGTTAGACTTCCATCTTCTTGTGTAGGGTCTACACTCTTCAGTTTGCCTCCCATATACAGGAATGCAAAGACCATGGAGAAAAGAGAAAAAAGATTGTTGCTATGCACCAAAGTACTGGCATATATAACAGAGAGTTGAATCTCCTCACAAATCTCTTTCTTATACACATGCACACACATGTGCATCCATATGATTGTGGGTGTTATATAGACAGTGCTTAGGTCAGTGAAGTTGGAGGATGACTGTTTTGGTCCAAATCAATCACCCCAAGCTGAAAGCTTTACTGTAATGGATCAGGTGAGACTGGAGCAGAAGGTTCTGGGATGATGCTTTATCCTCCATTGACCTCAGCGTGTCTGTAAAAACCTGCTCTATGCCATGATCAGGGTTATTTCTGTCTTGTGTCCTATGAACTCTATGCTGAGGGTCACAACCAGCATGGTGCCGTACTCTAAACCACATGCAGAATGCCCTGGTCCCGCACTTCTGTTTTCTAGGATCTTAAGTTTCCATCAAAGTACAATCTAGGTCTTCCTCCAATACAAGGCCTTTCCTATTCTCTTCAAAGACTACTCTCTTCCTCTCAACATTACATTGTGTACTCTTGGCACTTATGTCCTTTGTATTCATTGTGGACTCTCAATGCTGAATATGTACACCTTAAGGAAATGGTTTTCTGTTTTTACCACTGTAACCCCAAGATCAAGAATAATCCTTGTCATATAATAGTTTATGTTCAAGAGATGCTTGCTGATTTATAATACCAAGTACCATCTATTATTACTGTGGAATTAACTGTTTGTATGTTCAACCCCACATAATTCAGTCCCATTGACACCCAATCTGACTTGTTCTCTGTGTCTTCAAACAATTTTTCCTCTCAGGGAGGTAGTATATTAATTTGCGAATCCCTCCCTCCACAACATATATACTCCAAGTGACATCCATAAGCCTACAATGAATCTTCTTCCAGTATCTGCGTTGTTTATATGTCCAAAGCCTGCTTCTTTAATTTTCTTTGCGGAGTTGGATCAATATGAAGGACATAAAACCCAGGCAGTTCACAAGCAATATTGTTTTTATATTTGTACAATTCAGTGCAATCCGGCAGCCATTTTTAAGTGCCTCTTCTATACACAAAACAATCAAGACAATAGAAATACAAACACAAGTCGTATCTTATTCCTGGCCCTAAGATATCAGTCCTGTTTCTTTTCTCTCAGAGCCTGATGAGATAGCGCTCAATATATTTCTATTTCTCTGCTCTTTATATGTTCTGATTTTAAATTGTGCTTTCACTTTTTCTGTGCAGTTTTATGTTCTTTAAGAATTCTTGTGAATTCCCTCTATTGTTTTTCCCTTGGATTACTCATATTTTGCTTCTCCCTGTTCCTTCAATTTTCTTTCACTTCCCATCTCTTGCACTCTTCTTCCTTTTTTTGGTTTCCAAGTATCATCTACAATGAGCCTAGCACTGGTGTTTCCTTAGTGTTTCCATACACACACACATGCACACACACACACACACATTTCTCAAAAAGTTTTTTTTTCATTTCCTCTTTTGGTCTATTTGCATAACCATGCCCCCTTTTTCATGAAGACTGCACATTATTCTTTATCCTCTCCTACTCTGTATTTTTAGACAGTTGTAAAGGTTCTGTTCTACACTACGCACTAGATATGTGTATTGATGGCATGTGATAATCTAATGGCTCCTTTCGTCTCATTTTTAGCCTATTTAACCCTTTCTCTACCCCTAAACAACCTGCAAACAATCCTGTCCGAATAGTCTTAAATGGTATGTACTGATAGTTGACTTACCTTATTCTCCTCTGGCCACATTCCCTCATGTATCCCATTTCCCACACATGTCCTCTTTGCTTAGTCTCAATTCAGGATGATGCTTGTATTGAAAGTGTCAATAAAGCTTGATTCTCATTCCTCTTTAATTGTTATCATCCTGATCCTTCTCAGCATCCTTGGCAAGTTGAATTGAAAAGGATTTGCTAATGTGACAAAGGGAGGTGCGGTTTTTCAAGATTGCCAATCCATTGTCAGCCTGTGGTCCATAAGAGTCATTTGATAGTCGGCTTCTATGACCCTTTGGCTCACATGATCATTCCTTCATTGTGACTCACACATTTGTTTCAGGCACACATATGTTTAACTTTTTCTGGTTTTCTAAGAATATACTCCATTCTGTTTCTAGCCTTCCTGTCTAGACTGCCTTCCTTTTTCTTCAAGGTTCCAGTTGGCTGATATCACTTGTACTAGTGCCTAGGACCAATAAAACTTGACTCAACTTACCTAATCATTTTAAACTCTGCCCTTCCTACTTAGGGAATTTTTCTTCTTTCTACCCCTTTCCACCTGTTTTATGAGTTCACTATATTTCACTGTCTTCATTCTTTATTTCTTAATCTATCTGTGCTGTCATGCCCTGAAGAAGCTCGCTTTCCTCTTCTTCCTCCATCTTTGGACCTCCCTTGGTCCTTGACAGCATTTACCTCTCACAGAATCAGGGGAAAGTCCACATGGTCCTTCTATTTTCCTGGTGAGGCTGGTGGATAAGGCTGATAGAAACCTATTTGCCCGTGTCCTGTCCATAGCAACATGAGAAAATTGTTCTGATAGAGGAATCTGGGGAGAGATTGTAAGCTATATTGTCCCTGTTAGTTATGGGGGAAGAGCGGGTTAGTGTGACCCCTCCAACTGAGTCCTAGTGGAAAGAATTCACAGAGAGTGGTCCTGAGACAGTCTCACATTTTACATAAACTTCTTTTCCTGCAGCTGCCAAATCTTTTAAACACTCAGTCTGCTAAGTCTCCTCCAACACATGTGAAAATGATGGCCACATCTCTCTTCTCCATAAATAACAAAACAGAAGAAGGCAAAGCCAAATTTTGAAATTCTCAGTACTCCAGGAGTCTTTTCTGGGTTTGGTGTTTCAGCTCCACCCCTCTCCCTTCGCATATGTACACCTTCAGGCCTCAACTACAAGGGCAGATCTTGTCTCTTTTGAAAGTCCACATCTGGATCTTGGTGAGGGACCCATATAAGATCAAGGATGGTGTTTATGAAGAGCAGTTTTCCCTTGTCAACTTGCCTGTAATTCTGAAAAGTACATCCACCTGGATATACTCACCACCCTAAGCATAAACACTGCCCCGCGGTTGAATGAAAACTCATTATTCATTATTATCTATGTGCCAAGAATTGCACTAAAAAAAGAATAATTTCCCGTCTGAGTTCACCAGTGGTCAGGGTTTTTGAGTGATTAACACTGATATTTTGTCATAGGCGATTTTAAACCAACAATCAAAAAGTCAAATGTAAATATGTTTCACTTTTTCCAAAAGGTAAAACCCAACAGTAATTCTTTACCCAGTATTTTCTCTTTGAAATCAAACACAGTCAAGAGACTTTGTGCCTCTGCTATGGCAGAGACATCTTTTGTGTCCTGGAGATGTGGTAGCCATGCTAATTTGGGGGTTTTGTATTTCCATAACTCCTTGAGTACAATCCATGCATCAATGGATGTGTAGATAAGAGACCATTGGCATTAGGCATGCAATCAGTATGGGAGAAATTGCAGCTGTGTGATTGATGAGGCCTGCCTATGAGTTATAAGGTGCCTCTCCTCCTAATCACTCATCTCTCTCAAAGCACCACATCCCCAGGGTTGTTCTCACAATAGCATGTTGGTGGATGAGCTGCCAACACTTGATTGCCCTAAGAAGATTTATTGGCTGGCACAGGGCATGATACTAAAATTAACTTCCACACCAGGAAAATCTGTGTCTGATCTCTTTTACCCTTTGTCCATGGGCCACAGAGCCACTCTAGCAGTGATCATGGCAATTCTCACTATCTGGTGCCTGCTCGTGACCCCACTTCAGCAGGTTTCCCTATCTATCCAAATTTTGGATTGATTTAGAAATTCTCCAAGCCCAAAAAGGTTTGGAACTTGCCTCTAACTTCCATATTCTTCTTTAAAATGAGTCTTACAAACACAAACAATATGTCCTGCCCCTCATCCATAATTAGGTAGAGGATGTTTTGGGTCTGAGGTTTTGCTTTTTGGTGGTTGTTAGGTTTTGTTTTGTTTTGTTTGGGATTTTTTATTAAATCTTTCAGAAATGCATTTAAAATCCAACTGCATGAGCATTTCTAAGGCACCTGCTACATATGGGTCCTAGGAGTACAAAGCAAAAAAAAGCAAAGAATAACCCCTTATCTCAGGTGGCTTCTATTCTGCTTGGAGTAGGTGAAGCATAGCTAAGAGGAAACAAAGAATACACAAGTAAATCATATGTAAAATATTCATCTGCAAAGGAACATGGGAAGAAAATATGGACAACTGAGGGCATCAGGAAAGGCCTATGTGTAAAGCTCTTGGTACTGTGCCTGGAACATCATAGAGGCTTAATAAAGGTTCGCTCCCTTCCCTTCTCCCATAACTAATGGTACTTGAGCTGATCCCTAAGAAGAAACAGGGATCCAAAGAAGAGGAGATAAAAAGAGAGAGCAATGCAGGGGTGGGGCCCTGGTCACAGCCTTGGGACACAGCATGGAATTCAGATCAGTAAGGGGCCTCCCTTTGCTCTTGTGATCACACTGAGCACAGGGTACATTCACATAAAACTCCCACAATACAAATGTGCTAGACTCCCATGACTTAGCTCTCAATGCTCACAAGCACCTGGACCCACATGCTTGGGTCTTTGTTTTATAGATCCTGCAGTCAATAGTTCATCTTTATTTGTATTGGGAGTGCCAATTGTGAAGTGGCCTCATGGCCCCCCCAAGCTTGCCCCTCTGCTTGTGGAAGTGATCCATTCCCTGTTATCTCCTCCACCAGTGTCCCCTCTTCAGCCCCACTGCGGCACTTATTTCCAATCTCTCCTCATATATTGGCTCATTTCCTACCATCTCCAAATAGACTCATGTGTCCTCTCTTGATCCTGCCACCCCACTAATGATCATCCTGCATCTCTCTGACTCTTTATGGCTAAACTCCTCAAAAAGGCCATCTCCAATTAGTGTTCTTTCTCTCTTCTTAATCCCTTACACTCTTCATATACTTCAGGGTAGACATCCCCCTAACTCAGTGATGGGTTTCAATCCAGCCAGTTACCTTCATTCTGGTTTGGCCCATCTCCCAAGATGGTTTTGCCAGGGTGTGGCCACTGCACACACAGCTTCTTGGAGCCACAGTTGAGAGTTGGGTTAAGGTGAACACTAAAGGAGCAGACCTAAAAAGGGACTGGCAACCCTCACACCAGAGATTCTAATCCTCCCTAAACAAGCAAGTCAGGACTTCCCCTGCAAAATGGGCAAAAGAGAACAATTTGTTCCAGAAGTCATGAAGGTGGCTGAAGCAGGTGCTGTGGAGCACTCAGAAGCTGGTCATACATGGAAGGTGCCAAGGTCAACTACTGCATCCAGGGCCATTGGCAGTCCTCTTGATTTTTGTCTTGTCACTGGTCTTCAATGACTCTGGAAGAGAAAGTAAGGCCAATGACTTTGCACACCTCTGCCTCACTTAAAATGAGTTCACATACAAGTCAAGACATCACATGAGGAGGTCATTGGTCCTCTTCTAAAATGAAGGAGGAACAACAACAGCCTCTTAAAATCTGGCTTCTAACCTTATAATTCCCCCAAAAAACTCTCTCTAAAGTTATTAATGATCTCTTAGTTGCCAACTCATGACCTTTTCTCAGTACTCATTCTCCTTGACCTCTCTGTATCCTTTGGCATTGTTGAGCATTCTCTCCTCCTTGATACTCTCTCCCCTTTAGGTCTTCAGGTCACCCTCTCTCCTAGTTTTCCTCCTACATATGGGATCTCTCTGTCTTCTTTGCTGTATCCACTCCATATCATGTCTTATAACTGTAGGTGTCCCTCAGGATTCTGTCCTGGGACCTCTTCTCTTTTCCCTCTAAATCACTTCTCTTGGTGATCTCATCAGCTTCCATGGTTTTAACCACCATTTTTATGTTGGTGATTCTCTAATTTACTTGCTCCCATCTCTCTGTTGACGAACAATCTTGTATCTTCAACTACCTTTTAGGCATCTCAAACTGGATGTGCAGTAGAAATCTTGCACTCAATGTGTCTAAAATGGAACTTATTAACCTTCACCCCAGACTCTGTGCCCTCCTACATTTGCCATTACTGTAGAGGACAACACGACCCTCCCAATCCCTTATGCTAGGAGCCATCCCACCTTCTTCATCATCTCTCAGTCTCTATATCCAAGCTGCTGCCAAGACCCATTGATTTCACCTGTGTAACATTTTTCTGAGATGCACCTTTCTTTCATCTGACACTGCCACCTCTCTGGCACAGGACCTTATCACCTCATACCTGGATGACTGTAATAGCCAAGGGTGGGGGTGAGTGGTCTACCTGCCTCTAGTCTCTTCAAATACCAATTCATTCTCCTTTCAGCCACTAAAGTGATTTTCCTGAAATGTAGGTCAGATCATGTTGCACCCCTACTCAGTAAACTCCAATGGCTCCCTGTTGCCTCCAGAATCAAATACAAAATCCTCTGCTTGGCATTAAAATCCCTTATAACTTTCCAATCCTGCCTTTCCAATCTTCTTCCATTTTACTCGCTTCCAGGTACTCCAGACTCTTGGCTGTTCCTCCCACAAGCCCTTCCATCTTCCATTTCCAGGCATTCTCTCTGGTGGTTTTCCAGGCCTGGAATGTTCTCCCTCCTCTGTTCTGACTGCTGCCCTTCCCCCCCCCCCAGCTTTCTTTAAGTTTCAGCTAAAATCTCACATACTAGACTTATACAAACTGATGCTAAGTGGAAAAGAACCGGGAAACATTTGTACGCAGTCACAGACACATCATATGTATGATGACCAACTTTGAAAAACTGGACTCTTCTCAGCAATGCATAGTTATAAGACAACTCTACAAGTCTCAGGATGGAAGTAGATATCTACATTCAGAGAAAGATCAAGAAAGAACAGAGTTTAAATGGAGACTGAACCAATCTACATGCTATCATTCTTTTCCATGTTTGGTTTTCTTTCTTTGTTTCTTTGTTTCTTTGTTTCTTTCTTTCTTTCTTTCTTTCTTTCTTTCTTTCTTTCTTTCTTTCTTTCTTTCTTTCTTCCTATTGTTCACTCCATTGGTTACAACCCTTCTATACAATCAGACTAATGTCCAGTGTGAAAGTATTTGCAGATCCTATCCTTGACTGTATGCCTCCATGGGGAGGGGAAGGGGGGAAGGGAGAGGGGAGAAAATTTGCAACTCAAGGGACTGTGGAATTGAATCTTATAAACTAAAAGTAAACAAATCAATCAATTAAACAAAAATCAAATCCAATCAAATCTCACCTCCTATAAGAAGACTTCCCTAACCTCTCTTAATATCTGTTAGTTGTTCCATGTTAATCTGTATTTTTCATTTGCTTTTATATACATATTTGCATGTTGTTTCCCAATTTGATTAGAAACTCCTGAAGGCAGAGTCTGGCTTTTCCCTCTTTTTAGATTCCCGATACTTAACACAGTGCCAGACACATAGTAGGTGCTTAATGAATGTTTGTTGATTAATTCTTCACTAATTCACTCATCTCATTTCTCCTACCATTTTTCCATTTCCTTCTTCTTGCTGGCAGGGATGAGGAACAGAAGACAGCTTTACTGTCCTGGGTGTAGCAGAGAGAAGCAGAGAGAAGTAGTCATTGCACAAGTAAAGACCATCCCCAAAGCAAACCAGAAATTCAGTTCAGTTCAATTCAATCCAAAAAGTAGTACCAAGTATTTCCCTTCTTTGAGAAACACAAAATGATCATTTCTGATCCATCTGATTTTTTTAAAGTAAATATTATTGTCTTAATGGCCAAGTTGCCAGTTTAACTCACTCTATATTTGGCAAAATTGACCAAAACGATTAACATAAATTCTGGTATTATTGTGATCCTGAAGAGAAATGTAGTAGAGAGAGAATGAGCCCCAGAAGCAAGACCCAAGACCAAGTCTGGGTCCCAGTCTGTATTCAAAATTCCTTCCATATCTATGAGTTGGTGGAGATAAGGATACACTGAGACTTTTGTCCAATTCCATCTAATGCTGACTTGAGACAAGATGTTACCAGTGAATATCACACCTATATAAACCAAAAATGACCAATAACATTTTAGTCGACTGCCTACCCATCCCTGGAAAACAGGTAAGATGATAGTGCCCTGGATTTTATTATGTATCGTTAGAAGTGGTCTAGGGTTATCCTACTATAAACTTACTCTTTTCAGTGTGATACTGTATTTTATTGTAGTTTTCCAGTCACTGAAAATCTGATTTTGATTCCTTTCCTTCCCCCGCCCCCAATTGAGAAAACAAGAAAAACAAAACCCCCATTACCAATGTGTGGTTGAGGAAAGCAGATTCATACATTGCCCATGTGTAAGTGGAGGGGGGAGGAGGGAAAGTCTGTTTATTGGTGCACTTGTGTGCTTCAGTCTCCCCTCTCACCTTTCTGTCAAGAAGTAAGTAGAATACTTCATCATTGGTCACTGAAATTATGTTTGGTCATTGCATCAATCAGAGTTCCTAAGTCTTTCGAAGTTGTTTGTCTTTACAATGGTATTGTTACTGCAAAAAACATCCTTCAGTTTCTTTTCACTTTACTATGTCTTCCCACATTTCTCAGGAATCAACCACTTTGTTATTTTTTTAAAACTTTTTGACTTGTTTATTTACTTTTAGTTTACAAGATTCAGTTCCAGAATAACTTGAGTTTCAGATTTTCTCCCCTCCCTTCTCCCCCATTCCCCTTGGCAATGTATAATCATGTATAGGATCTGCAAACACTTTTACATTGTACAAGGGTCTAGTTGTATAGAAGCATTGTAACCAATGGAGAGAACAATGGGGAAAAAAGAGAAAGAATAAAAACAAACATGGAAAAGAACAATACCATGTGTTGCTTCAGTCTCCATTTAAACTCTGATCTTTCTAGATCTTTCTCTGAGTGTAAATATCTCCTTCCATTCTGAGAATTGTAGAGCTGTCTTTTAACTGTGCATTGCTGAGAAGTGTCCAGTTTATCAAGGTTGGTTGTCATGGTCAGATACATATGATGTATATGTGACTGTGCATAAATTTTTCCTGATTCTGCTCTTCTCACTTAGCATCAATTTGTATAAGCCTCTCCAGGTAATTATGAAGTCCAGTCTCCTTCCCATTTCTTATAGCCCAATAGTATTCCATTACATTCATATACCATAACTTGTTCAGCCATTCTCCAATTGATGGGCATCCTCTAAGATTCCAGTTTTTTGCCACCACAAAGAGAGCTGTAATAATTTTTTTTTTACACGAGTCCCTTTCCCACTTGTATGACCTCTTTGGAATACAACCCACAAAGTGGTATTACTGGGTTAAAAGGTATGCAGTTATTTATAGCCCTTTGGGCATAGTTCCAGATTGCCCTCCAGAATGGTTGTATCAGTTCACAGCTACACCAACAATGTATTAGAGTTCCAATTTTTCCACATCCTCTCCAGCATTTGTCATTTTCCTGTTTTGTCATCTTAGCCAATCTGACTAGTGAGAAGTGGTACCTCAAAGTTGTCTTGATTTGAATTTCTCAAATCAATAGTGATTTAGAGCATTTTTCCATATGCTTAAAGATTTCTTTAATTTCTACCTCTGAAAATTGCCTGTTCATATCCTTTGCCCTTTTATCAATTGGACAATGACTTTTATTCTTATAAGTTTTACTTCATTCTCTGTATATTTTCAAAATGAGGCCTTTATCAGAGACACTGGTTGTAAATATTCTTTCCCAATTTCCCACTTCCCTCTCAATCTTGATTATATTGGCTTTTGTTTGTACAGAAACTTTTCAATGTAATATAATCAAGATTATCCATTTTTGCATTTTATAATGCTCTCCAACTCTTCTTTGGTCATAAAGTCTTCCCTACTCCATAAATCTGACAGGTAAACTATTCCTTGATTCCCCAGATTATTTACAGTATCGGCCTTTATAGCTAGATAGTACACCCATTTAGACTTGCCTTTGGTATACGGCATTGGATGATGGTCTATGCTCAGTTTCTGCCATACTATATTCCAATTTTCCCAGCAGTTTTTGTCATATAGTGAATTCTTAACCCAGAAACTGGGGTCTTTGGGCTTATCAAACAGTATGTTACTATAGTCATTGACTACTGAGTCATTTGTACCCAATCTATTCCATTGATCCACCACTCTATTCCTTAACCTGTACCAGGCAGTTTTGAGGACTGCTCCTTTATACTAGAGATTATAATCTGGTACGGGTGGGCTACCTTCCCTAACATTTCTTTTCTTTAATTGCCTTGATATTCTGTAATTTTTTTCTTCCAAATGAATTTTGTCACTATTTTTTCCAGTTCTATAAAGTAATTTTTTGGTAGATTGATTGGTATGGCAGTAAATGTGTAATTTAATTTAGGTAAAATTGACATTTTTATTATATTAGCTCTACCTAGCCATGAGCAATTGATGTTTTCCAATTAGTAAGATCTGATTTTATTTGTGTGAAAAGTGTTTTGTAGTTGTGTTCATAAAGGTACTGGGTTTGTTTTGGCATTTTTTTTCTTTTTTTAAATTGATTCATTTATTTACTTTAATTTACATGTTCAGTTCCACAATCCCTTGAGTTTCAAATTTTATCCCCTCCCTTCCCCCCCTCCCTCTGCCTATGGCAGCATGCAGTGAAGTATAGGATCTGCAAATACTTTCACATTGTAAAATAATCTGGTTGTATTAGAAAGGTTGTAACCAATGGCGTGAAAAATGGAAAAAAAGAAAGAAAACCAAACATGAAAAAAGATAGCATGGAGATTGCTTAAATCTTCATTTAAACTCTGGTCTTTCTAGATCTTTCTCTGAATGTAGACATCTCATTCCATTCTGAAACTTGAAGAGTTGTCTTATACCTGTGGGTTGCTGAGAAGAGTCCAGTTTATCAAAGCTGGTCATCACACATATAATGTGTCTGTGACTGTGTACAAATTTTTCCTGGTTCTGCTCTTCTCACTTAGCATCAGTTTGTATAAGCTGCTCCAGGTGAATATGAATACCATCTCTTCCCCATTTCTTATGACACAATAGTATTCCATTACATTCATGTACCATAACTTGTTTAGCCATTCCCCAGTTTACAGACATCCCCTGAATTTCCAGTTGTTTGCTTCCACAAAGAAAACTGCAATAAATATTTTTGTATATATGGGTCTTCCTCCCACTTCTATGATCTCTTTGGGTACAACCTCAGAAGTGGTATTACTGGATCAAAGGGTACAAAATTATTTATAGCCCTTTGGGCATAGTACTAGATTGCTCTCCAGAATGATTGTACCAGTTCACAGCTCCACCAACAATGCATTAGTGTTTCAATTTTTCCACATCCTCTCCAGCATTTGTCATTTTCTTGTTTTGTCATCTTAGCCATTCTGATTGGTAAAATGTGGTACCTCAAAGTTGTTTTGATTTGCATTTCTCGAATCACTACTGATTTAGAGCATTTTTTTCCTATGCTAAGAGATATCTTTAATTCCTACCTCTGAAAATTGCCTGTTCATATCCTTTGCCCATTTATCAATTGGGGAATGACTTATATTCTTATAGATTTTACTTAATTCCCTGTATATTTTAGAAATGAGGCCTTTATTGGAGACACTGGTTGTAAATATTTCCCAATTTCCCACTTCCCTATCAATTTTGATTACATTGGCTTTGTTTTTACAGAAACTTTTCAATTTAATGTAATCAAGATTATCTATTTTGCATTTTATAATGCTCTCCAACTCTTCTTTGGTCATAAAGTCTTCCCTACTACATAAATCTGACAGGTAAACTATTTCTTGATTCCCCAGATTATTTACAGTATCAGCCTTTATACCTAGATCGTGCACACATTTAGACTTACCTTTGGTATACGGCATTGGATGATAGTCTATGCCCAGTTTCTGCCATACTAGATTGCAATTTTCCCAGCAGTTTTTGTCAAATAGTGAGGTCTTATCACCAGAACTGGGGTCTTTGGGCTTATCAAACAGTATATTACTATAATTGTTGACTACTAAGTCTTTTGTACAAAATCTATTCCATTGATCCACTACTCTTTTCCTTAGCCAGTACCACGCAGTTTTGATGACTGCTGCTTTATAATACAAATTACAAATTAAAATCTGGTATGGCTAGGCCACTTTCCCTAGCATTTCTTTTCATTAATTGTCGTGATATTGTGGACCTTTTGTTCTTCCAGATGAATTTTGTCACTATTTTTTCTAGTTCTATAAAGTAATTTTTTGGTAGGATGATTAGTATGGCACTAAATGCGTAATTTAATTTAGGTAAAATTGTCATTTATATTATATTAACTTCACCCAGCCAGAAGCAATTGATGTTTTTCCAATTAATTAGATCTGATTTCATTTTTGTGAAAAGTGATTTGTAGTTGCGCTCACAAAGATACTGGGTTTGTTTTGGCAGGTAGATTCCCAAATATTTTAAAATGTCTACAGTAACTTTAAATGGGGTTTCTCTTAGTACGTCTTGCTGTTGGACTTTGTTGGAAATATGTAGGAATGCTGAGGACTTATGTGGGTTTATTTTATATCCCGCCACTTTGCGAAATTTATTTATTGTCTCAAGAAGTTTTTTACTTGATTATCTAGGATTATCCAAGTATATCATCATATCATCTGCAAAGCATAATAGCTTAGTCTCTTCTTTGCCTAATTTGATTCATTTGATTTCTTTTTCTTCTGTAATTGCTACTGCTAACATTTCTAGTACCAGATTGAATAAGAGGGGTGA
>CM053601.1:424797-459480 GCA_028646575.1 Pseudocheirus occidentalis
GGGGTAGGGACAAAAAGGGGAGAAAATTTGTAACTCAAAACCTTGTGGAAATGAATGATGTAACCAAGAAAATAAATTAAAATTAAAAAAAAAACAGAAGAATTAGGTAACAGCAAATGTGGTAGAATCGTGTTAGCAGCACTAGTCAAGCTGACCCAAGTTAGCTTGATGTGGTCTCATCTGGAGAAACTATTATTGCACCAACACTCTCTATTAATGGGAAACCTCAGTACTTCAATTTATCTCTTATTTACTCAAAGTCCCATCCACAAACTCCATGAAGATCATCATTCATCCCTATACACCTCAACATATAGTTTAATGATAAAAAATTAAATTCTTTGTGTAATGCCTAAGATTGTGTTGCTGAATTTCCATAGCTTGTTAGTCACATGTCAGGCCACTGATGGACCTGGAATTGTGCCATTTCTTACTTGTTTTCACCTGAACAGATGTTAGGTTTAGATGAGGAACTTAGCATCCCTTCCACATCTCAATTAGGGAAAGAGGAGATTTAGTGAAGGATGAGTGGGATCATCTCACTAAAAACCGTGAAGCAGAATGGGAAATGATTCATTGTCTAGAGACTTTAAAAGCATCAATGTAATAGACAGGCTTTGTTCACATAAAAGATGAGGTTTCCATCATCATTCTGGATGGCAACAATAACCCTATGTTGGCAGTATCTATTGTTGGAAGCTTTTGAGTCATTCATTAAATGAATAAATAGAAAAATATGAAAAATAAATGTGATTTCCAGAAAAAAATTATCCAAGTAATATATGTAGAAAAATGAAGGAAGGAAGGATCAAACATTTAGGAATATAATAAACAACAATAAAAAGCATTTATATGGCAACCCAAATACCTCAGAAAAAAATAAATCCCAGATATATAGTAACTAAAATTGATTTCTAAGATAACAAGAAAAACACAAGCATCAAAGTAAAGAAATTAGAAGACATACGGGACCTTATTTCTTTTTTTTTTTTGGAGGGCAGTTGGGGTTAAGTGACTTGCCCAAGGTCACACGGCTAGTTTTTTGTGTTAAGTGTCTGAGGTCGGATTTGAACTCAGGTACTCCTGACTCCAGGTCCGGTGCTCTATTCACTGCGCCACCTAGCCGCCCCGGGACCTTATTTCTGATGAAGCAGAGACACTGAAAGAGAAAGTTATGATTCAGAATACTAAATATAGAAGTAGCAGAACATTTGGGAGAAGATAACAAAGACAAGCAAAAGACAACAATACTAGGGAAATATATGAATTTTTATAAAAGTCATAGTGCCTGAGCTTTAAAATGTGATACAAATAGATAATTTATGGACCATAGATCTCCAATAAGAACATAACTATATAAAGGAAATAAGACCAGGACATTGTAAAGTATGCTTGAATGTAGATAGTAAAGTACTGATCAATCAAACTGACAGAGGACCACTGAGCCAGGATGGGGAAAATGCTTGCAACTCAAAGACATGTACTGGTTTCACATCTCTCTTAAATACCAAACAAAAACTTATTGCAAGCAATTGGGAGAAATACCTTCAAATACAGCATGAAGGAGTACAAATCAAAATAACACAAGATTACTCTATAGTCCTGAGAAATCAGAAGAAGGAATGGCATAAGGCATTACGTAAAAAACAAGATATATTTGGACTACATCGGACTAAAGATTATTTTTTTCCGTTGTCACAGGGATTATTTATATCTATCAATGGATGATGTTGATATACTTAAAGTTTATAGCTTTAAACACTGCTGCTGTAATTTTTCCATATCATTTAGTCAATGATATCTTCATACATTATGGACAGGCAAACTTCAAACTGCTAAGGACAAATTTCAGACTATTAATCAGACTGGATTTCCAGTAAAATTTCAATTTAGCAAATCATGTATTGAAATGTTGGTCTTAGGACACCATAAGCGTCCAAAAACCATGTGATTTGGGCTTTATATATACCATGGGAAAATAACCAAATTCAATCTCTTACCAATGTATCACTCAATATTTATGGAGCTCTTATGACAGAGTATTCACAGTGCAGTGGAAAGAATAAAGAGCATATAATAATTGTAAAAGTATCCTAGCTAATGAAAACTATAAAGAGATTCGATTGAAATCTTGCTGAGACATGTTTCTGGTTTTTGACAAGTCATTTATCATCTTAATGCATTTTACCTGGACTTAATTTTTCTTTGAATTGTAAAGGAAAAAATAACAAGGAAACATTCTAAAAGTTACTTTGAAAAAACAAGACTACAAGTTAATAAGACTTTCCATTTGTGATGAAAGCTAGTGACTGGAGCTAAGAAGGAGGAGTTTATTTGCATCCTTCCCTAAATTATGTCTTAACTTCTTAAGTTCATTCATCTTTCACTAATCCACAATAAGAGGACTACAAAAATCTAGAAACAATTCAGAAGTCTTGTACTGCATGTGTGTTTGAGGTGGGGGTGGGGTAGTGCAATATTGAGAGAGGAAGTTCTTTTTGGGATGCTTTATTCTGTCTTTCATTTATACTCTGGAGTATCTCTCCCATATCTTTCCATCTATACATTGACACTGGTCAGGTCTGTATTAGAAGGCCAGGCCCAACATGAATCTTCAGATCTAAAACTGAATGTGGAACAACTAGCTAAATTTTAGAGAAGGAGGAAATGAATGAGTTGTGTTGGTCTTCAGGCCTTCTTGGGATTCTTTGTGCTCTTGAGCCATTTGAGGCACCTCTTTCCTTCTAAAAGTCCCTGGACATAATCTTTAGCTCTCTCTTCCTTCACTCCAGCCAGTGATGAAGAAGCAATCTGCCCCTTTCCGAAGGCCAGATCCTCTTCCAATGCCATTGCTCAGGTTCCATCCCCTTGTCCCTTGCCCCAAATCATCCTTCTACCCCACTTCATTCTTTAATGTCTCCCTATCTACTGGATAATTTCTTGGTGCCTGCAAATGCATTAAATTCCACCTAATTCAGCTCCTAACACCCTCCCTCACCAAACTATTATTTATTTATTGTTGTTTTTCATATTCTTGTATAAGTGCATATTGTCTTCTCCAAAAGAATGTAATTTCCTTGATGGCAGGCAATATTGTAAATTGTCACCTCATGTCTAGTACCTATCACAGTACCTGGAATAAGTTAGGTCTTTCATTAATATAATGCTCTTTGATTCATTAGACACTCATTCCCTCCACTTCCTCTCCTTTTGCTCCTTTCCTGTCCTTCTGCAATTTGAACTTGAATCTTATGAAGCAAAGCTTTCCAAAGTCATCAGTGATCTCTCAACTGATCAATCTTATTCCTCTCGACTTTTTCATAGTATATGAGGTTGATGACCAGTCCACTCTTCTCCTCTTGGACATTCTTCCACTGAGTCCTTTTTTTTGCAACATCTCTGCTGAAAAGTAAGTTAAAGGGAGTAGGAAGGAGGTGCTACAACTCACTAGGAGTATTCAAACGCTTTTCACTTGAAGAAAGGTTGTTCTGCTTGATCCCTGAAGACAGAATCACGATTGATGAGTGGAAGTGGCAAAGACACAGGGTGATATTTGTATGAAATATCACTGTGAAAAATCTTTCAAACAACTAGTGCTGTCCTGAAGTAAAAGGGGGAGAGAGGGAGGGAGGAAGTGAAGGAGGGAGGGAAGAAAGGAGAGAGAGAGAGAGACAGACAGACAGACAGAGAGAGAGAGAGACAGACAGACAGACAGAGATAGAGAGAGACAGAGAGAGACAGAGAGACAGACAGACAGACAGAGAGAGAGACAGACAGACAGAGACAGAGAGACAGACAGAGAGACAGACAGACAGAGAGAGAGAGAGAAGGGACCGAGAGATACAGAGAGAGATGCTTCAATATTTGCTTATAATTACATCTAGAGTTATAGGGCAACTAAGTGGACAAGGCACTAGGCCTGGAGTCAGGAAGATCTGAGTTCAAATCAGGCCTCAGACACTTAGTAGCTGTGTGACCTCTGGCAAGTCAATTAACCTCTGTTTGCCTTAATCCACTGGAGAAGGAAATGGCAAACCACTTTGGTATCTTTGCCAAGAAAACCCCATGGCTAGTATTGCTGTGCTATGTTCACAGGATCATGAAGAGTTAGACATGACTGAACAACAAGAAGAAGGAATATTTGCCCAAAGTTCCTTCTTTATCTTCTTCCATTGTGTAGCCTAGTCATTGAGAGCAAACATTCATAGTCAGAATATCTTTATCTGGAGGTCAGAATTAGTATAAGAGCCCAGAAAACAAATAGAGAAGAATTGGGGGGAAATGATGCTAGTTTACTAGGCAACTGTGGGAAAAAAGAGGAGAAAAGTAATTCACCTGGTCCCAGTAGAGCAGCAAATTGTGCCCCAACAGGTCAATTGTTAAATAGGTCACAGCTGCTCATGACATTCTGTTTGGGGTGGCAGCATGCTTCTCTCACATTTGTCTAGCCAGTGACACTGGTGCCCATTTGAACACTGAGACCCTCCTCTCCAAGGGGCTTAAAATGTCACTGACTTCCTCATCCCACTTGATTTCTACCTCTTTTGATCATTCAGTTCCTGTTTCCAGCTGAGAAAAACCACACTTCCCTTCAGCCCTGGTGATGACAAGAGGAAATGCTTAATTTCTTCATCTGTAAAATGGAGGTCTTAACAGCATTGACCACACTGCACTCTTGTGGGGACTTGTATACATATACTTCTGAAGGCCATTAGGGTAAACACCCAAAAGTGTTTATTTTCTTGGCATAGTTTTGCCACTGGCAGCAGGTTTCCTAGGATAGAGACTATCCCATCACTCTATCCTACTCACCTCCCCCTCTGTAGATTGTAAATGAAGTTCCTTCCTACAGGTGGCCTTGAAGTCTCCTGCAACTGCGCTCACCTGGACGCCTCTGGGTGCTTCCATGATCAAAGACCTAGTTGGAGATTCAAGCCTAGGAAAGTAAAAATAAAGCAACCATTAACAAACAAACCGATAATGTGAATGAGGGGCACCCTTGGTGCAGTGGAACGGGAGTCAGACCTCAAGTCAAGAAAGAGATGGGTTAGAAGCCTGCCTCCAACATTTAATAGGTCAGCAACCTTTGGGAAGTCCCTTGTCCTCACCCAACTTCAATTCCCTCAACTGCCAAACAGGAGCATGATTAACAGCTCTCTTTATGTCCAAGAGTTGTGAGGATCAAACACATTTGATGTGTTATATAGATGTCAGCTATTATAATAAATAATGAAGCTAGGAGAAACTTAAAAAAAACCTTTATTTCCTAGTGGAAACTGAAAATAAAGTGAGTGGCTCTTCTCCTAATAAGAAAAGGGAGAATGTTGCCCCAAGGTTTCATCATCTCCCTGAGGCTGGCAGCAGCACCTCAAGCATTGTCCATTGATTATTGTCAATTCTTTATCTTCCATTTCTCATTGTGGGTATCGGGTTCCTCTTTATTTCCATTCATGGCCTTTCCTGAAAATAGGTCAGGGGATATTTACTTCATTTAGTAGTTTATGTGCTATCTGTATGCAGGTCAGAAATTCATTATTTCATATTTTGCCCAGAAGTATCCCCCAATACAGAATCTTTGCTTTAAAAATGGTAGACCTAGATTTAATTAAAGTCATTAATATTTAAAAATTGCTGGCATGCAAAGATTTATCAGCTTCTACATTTTTCAAAGTTTTCATGCTGTCTTTACACCCTTATGGAAACTAATTCAAATGAACACAGAAAACATGTTCTATACCTATGGCTTGTATCTAGCCCTCCCAATGAATTCTAGGAGTATCAAAAGAAGACCTCAATTTGGAAATTCAAGGATAATTAAAGAGTTAATAAAATTGGACCTCTGATGAAAGATGAAAAGGACTGAAATAATTAAGACAAGAGAAATTATCAAGACTAGGTGATTTGAAAATGGCTTCAAACATATTAATGAAAAACTTAAAAGAAAGCAAGGGTATTAGTGGAAGGAAACGGGAGAGGAAAAAGAAAAGAGACAGCATGTGAAGAAGTAATCAAGATTCTCATTTCTTCTAACACTCACATCTCTCTCCCCTCCATTGTAGGCTTGGACTATTTAAGTCAGTTTGACACTTGGTCTCTGAATGTGGCACTGTTGCTATTAAATCTTTAGTGCGTAGGCCCCCTTGGTTTTCTCCACCTGAAAGCTCATAACCCCTTTTGTTACTGGACATTCAACATCCTGGATTTTGTCTGGTACAAAATGACATCATTACCAATTGGTTTCTCAGAGCCATGTTCTTTCTTCATAACCAGAGGCACCTTAAGGGCTCAAAGGGAAAAAACCCAAAGAACAGGATGCAGGAAATAGCCTCATTTCCTTCCTCCAGTTCATAGCACATGAAACAAAGCTATTGAGTATTTTGTTGATTTCACAGCTGGGCATCTCCACGAAGCTGAAACTAGAAGCTGAAACAAGAAGCTGAAACAAGATGCTTAGTCTTATCTTTATCAGGTTATCTCTTTGGTCACCCAAGATTGTATCTAGGGACAACTGTAATATTCCCTTAGTGTTAGTTACTCCTAGCATCAAGCAAAATAATCTGTTTGTGGATGATCCTATAATTCACACAGCACTTAATTCAGACCTGCCAGACCTAACTGAAAGGAATATTTAATTAAAATGTGGCACTAGTTGAAAATGGTGTGTGTATTTGGTAATTCTAGGAAAAACCAATTCAATGACTAGAAAACACGAATAAGTGACAATTTATTATCAAATGGCTGGATACAGTTTGGTTAGACATCATATATCTTGTAACTGGGCTTTATTTGGGTCAAAGAGTCCTGCCAAATGCATATGTTACAAGGCAATTTGACAACATTTCTGTAACACATGTCACAGAAGTATTTAAAAAGGTGTTAGACATTCCTCAATATTTCTGTTGCTTCATAAACAAAACAAACAGTCATCAAGCAATTTCCCATTGCCTTACCTGGGAAAGGAGGGAGCAGAGCCATTGAGCCTGAGAGTACAGAACAAAGCACCCATCTGCCCAATGCCTTCTTCATCCACTTCATGTCTTCATCAAGATGGTTAAGACCACAGTTCCTCTCTGACTTGTCAGTTTATGCATGTCCTTCTTTCAAGTCATTGTTCTCTGGGAATTTGTCTATGCCCAGAGCATACATTTTCTTTGGGTTTCTGTGAATGCTACATTAGTGAAGCACCTAGCATCTCCATCACTTTTCCCTTATCCATCATTCTATTCTTTATTGACATCTCTCATACTTCTTGTTTGCAAGTTAGTATGGGTAATGTGTTATAGCCTAATGATTGCATCAATTGTCTGGGATAGTCTTTTAAAGGGTTTCTGGGGGCAGTAAGCATTCAGAGATCATAGTGCTTCATGATGATAACAGATCACTGGGAGGATATCACTGTGAAAAGAAAGGCTGGGGGAATCTGGGAGACACTAGAGAGTGCTGAGCTCTTCCCTAGTTACTAACCAGAACACTCTCCATCATTTTTCAGAGAATAAGAGAATCTCATAGTTGAAAGGGGCTGGATTCAGGGACCATCTGGTTCAGCCAAGAGCTGGACGTCAGTAAAACCACCAAGTTCCATCTGGCCTTTACTCAAAGTCCTCCAAAACAGAGGGAACACAGAAGGTAGCTACCTGGGATATTGATAATGTGAAGTGATTCCCATGAAGGGAAATTAGAATGGTGAATGATTTTTGCCCCCTCCCATCTGAGGACCATTCCATTGAACTGGAGATGTTTTTACTGGAGAAAAGAAGTAGGTGGAAGCCTTCCCATCCATTCTACTTTCAATATTGGTGATTCCTGGGAAGGTTTTCTTTGCATTAAACCTATATATGCTTCTTTGGAAATTCCATCTAGCACTGTCTTTGGGTCAAATCTGAATAAGACTAGCCATTTTTGACAAGAGAGCCCTGCATATACTTAAAGAAAAACATTATGTCAAATGAATTAAGTTTCCATTTATCAGGTTCCTCCCATGTGTCAGTCATTGGGGTTACAAAGATAACAATGAAAATAACTCCTATGCTTAAAGCTCTACCTTTTGATGGTGGATGGGAAGGCCACAGGCACAGAGATGAAGCAAATGATCATCTGTAAGCTAGTGTGGTGTAATGTAGGAGCAGCCTCCCTTACAGAGACCTCCTAGGGCATAGTCTTGGTGCCAGGCTTTCCCCTTTACCAGGCATTTCCAGGCTGGAAGCTAGTTAGAGTCACACCAGTGCCAGCTCCCCATCTAGTCTGAGGTTTTCTTTGGGTTTCTTTGCTTCAGGGTGTTTTCTATCAATATTCAGTGGATAAATGCATTCAGATACTGTTACTCTTCTTGGTTCTAGTCATGTAGGTAGAGAAGAAGAGAGATTCCTCTCCCTTTCAATCACTTGAAAACCCCCTCCCCAGCAGAAGGGAGGGGAAACAAGATGTAAATACTTCAGACAGTTACCAGAGAGCTGTTCCCCTGCTTTTCACACACAGATAGGAGGATTATGGGATTTCAGTTTGGTCTCATTACCTCTAAAACTTGTCCCTTCATCCACTTGTGTTGGTGTCCTCTACTCACCCCTTCCATCTGTAGATCTAGGACAAGGAAGGGGACCTGCAGCCTTGGGGCCTGTGAAGTTGGGATTCAGTCAAAGGGCCACATTTGAAGACCTAGAAGGCCACATGTGGTTTCAAGATCATAGATTCTTCAATCCTGATAGAATGACTCCTTATTCCTGGGAGTCCTGGAGTCAGGAAACATCATTAACCTGAATGCATTCCCTATAAACCTTCCTATTTTTCATGGGTGGCAAAATGGACCACCAATCTCTGTGTCTCTTCTAATAGTCCTTATCCAGCCCTTAGCTCAATATCATGGGCATTTGGAAACTAAAGGTAAAAATATCTATTCAGTTTCTATATTTACATTCCAAGACCTAAGTATCCATGCCAATACCTGCCAGGGAGTGAATTGAAAGTTACATCAATATAAAATGTAAACACAAAAAAGGCCAAGGGATCTTTCCCTAAACCTTCAGCATCACATTCCATGGGAGGCTTTTCCTGTTTTTTCTCCTCACCAGCATTCTTTCTCACCCTTGGGAGTCACCATCTTTTATATTTAATCAAGAAATTGTAAGCTCCCTGAAGACAGGAACAGTATTTCTGTTTTTGTAGCTCACTATCTGTCCTAATCTGGGAAGAATTCATACACAATTTTAAAAAAGAGAGACAAATTAGATTATCATCTAAAACTGTGAAATGTAATTATAATTGCAGCTCCTTAAAAAACTTATGTTTTCATGAATATGGGAAGCCCCCAGGTGAGAACCAGCCCTCTCTCACAGCAGGTCAGCATCGTCTAAGCAGCCCAAGAGAGAGGCTTAGGAAAGCATTAAGTTGGCTGGGGTCACACAGACACTGTATCAAAGGCACGATCTGAACCCAGAACTTCCTGACTTGGAAACTAGCTTTCTCTCCACTAGGCCCCCACTCCCTTTCTGGACCATACCACATGCTTAGTGACTTGTTTGGTCTCTAGCACACACTTAATAAATGCCTGAATTCCTGAATTGAATTGAAATAAGTGGTAGTTGGGTTTCTGATAGATGGTGTGGCCCTCTCCCTGCCCTTCTTTGTCAATGACACACTGGATTTCATCATGTCTCAGAATAGGGGAGCATGTTTGATGAAATTCACTCTGAAGAGAAGAAACCAGCAATTCCCATGGGCAATAGCAGATGAGCCAAAAAATGCACATGAACCAGACTCATGTGCCATTGGATAGGCAATCCCTTGAATTAGCTGATCAATATGTGCATCCTGCCATTCACCGTGTATGGACCAGATACAAGACCCAGTCTTGGATTGGAGGAAAAGAGAAGGGTATATGACTTTGGGGAAATTAAATGTCCCAAATAGTTAGGTTGTGGAGGGTAATGTGGAACTATTAGGATCCCCACAGGCCAATTGTAACAGACACAAGGGTGTCAATGATGAATATTGGAAAGAAGGCTAAGGATACTTTTGTACATGTTTGTTTGTATGGGCCATCTCATAGAAGACACTGCAGCCTTAGTGAAAGCAGCAACTGACCTATCCAGGGTTCAAGAGCA
Source organism: Pseudocheirus occidentalis (assembly GCA_028646575.1). Taxonomy (NCBI): domain Eukaryota; kingdom Metazoa; phylum Chordata; class Mammalia; order Diprotodontia; family Pseudocheiridae; genus Pseudocheirus; species Pseudocheirus occidentalis. Next base: position 434,895 of record CM053601.1, read on the forward strand.
TTTTCAAAATTCCAGATGGCTTTCCTTTGAGACTTGAGGTTTCTATATGATGAATAGCTCCCTGCAATATCATGCTACGGCCAAATACCGATCATTGTACAAAATCTATACCTAGGAGTTGCTTTAATCCCGATGTCTTTTCCCCTTCTCCAAATTCCTCCATCCTGTAACCTTCTTTTCTTGGCTTATGCAGAAACACTAGAAAACAATAAATGGCACACAACAAAAGAAAAGGAAAGGAAAGCTCAAAAATGTTAAAATTAAACAAAATAGCCAGGAACGTGTGCTCTGTACACACCTCCACATTCCCTTTGTAATACTGTCCCTCAGTTCCTGGGGGCATAGATTGTATTTTGGGGAGCAGTACCCCACCTTCTAAAAAGGTTCAAGGAAAGAAATCCCTAATCATGCAAGAACCAACACTTACTTGAGGTCTTTAGAAGGTTCTGCTCTGATGTGAGGTGTTTCCACAGAGTGTCCAAATACTGCTCCTTCTGTGCCTGCGTGGATCAATAATAGGAGAGGAATCACTACATTGTTGTCAAAGGCAGGTGTGTTATCAGTGATAACCAAACCTCATAAAATATATGTGCAAAGTCTGAATCTTCCAAAGAGCTTATTTTTAAAAGCACTACCCTGGGGAAACAAAATCATATATACATATGAGGAGAACAGAAGGACGAGACAGAGCAGCAGAAGAAACAAGGAAGGGATTGAGCCCTTCCTAAGGGCCTACCATGTGCCAGGCACCACTAAGTGCTTTACAAATGTTACCTCATTTGATCATTACACCAATCCTGGGAAGTTATTACCCTATTACTCTTATTACCCCCATTTTATATTTGAGGAAATAGACGGAGGTTATGTGACTTATCCAGTCTTACACAGCTAGAAAATTTCTGAAATCAAATTTGAACTCAGGCCTTCCTGACTCAAGCCTAGAACTCCATGTACTGAGCCACCCAGCTGCATCTTAGAAGCAAGAGAAGGTAAAAGAAGAAAGGGAACAGAAAAAAAGAGAATGGCAGATAGGCCTTAGAGTCCAAAAAAGGCAAGGGAAATCCAGACGTCTGGGGCTGGTCTGTTCATAATTCTTTGCATTTAAAAGATAATGGCATGGCTAATATTCAGATCTGTGGAGTGGTTTTACCAATTGGTCCCTATCTCATGGCTAATAGTGAATCTATGATCTCATTCTATCTTATCACCACTAGAGAAAACAGAGTTGGTTGTTCTTCTGCGAATGAAGAACAAAGATAGACAATCTCACCCAATGCCTTCTAGTCTGGCAAATATATGTGCCTTGGTGCCACTCGGTGGGGAGATGATGGGGACTGGAAGGAATTTACTCATTTCAAATAAAATATCATTTATGGCTACCATTGAAGAAGAAGCAAAGTAGTAAAAAACCAAACAAACGGGATAGTTTGCTGAGCATTCACTCTGAACATGTATGGGGGTGAGGGTCATAGAACACACAGGCTAGATGAGGCAGTAGTGGTGATGCTGGTTGTTACAGTGTTATGGTCAAGGATACTGAGGATGGTTTGAACTCTACTTCCTGGTGCAATTTGGGCACAGTTCACTCATTAAAAAAGTAAACATGATTCTATTAAATGGAAATGATTCTGCACAAATTATATTAATATATATAATATGAGAAGAAAAGGAGCTGAATGGGTGAAAATTTGTATTAAATATGCATCTTGTTCCTACTAAACAGGTGATGGAAAGAGGCTACTCATGTCCAGTGATAGAATGTCTTAGAAACAGATCCCCAATACAACATACATACACACATGTACATGCATGTGTGTATCTGTGTGTATATATATATATATGTATAGACACATATACATAATATGCTATCTATAAACATGTGAGTATATATACATATAAATCCCACTTGGGGATAGATAAGGAATATGAACAGTGCTCTGGATGAAGAGTTTTCAAAAGAATTACGAATTGTTGATAACCCTCTATAAGAATGCTCCAAATTGGGGGCAGAGACAAGATGGCAGAGTAGAAACAGGGACTTGCTTGAATTCTCCCCCAAACCCATTAAAATATCTGTAAAAATGACTCTAAACAAATTTTAGAGCTATAGAAATCAACTCACAAGATTTTGGAGTGAATCAAATCTCCAGACCAAGACAGCCTGGAACATCAACAGGAAGTGGCCCACACTGGCACAGATGGGACAAATCATGCCTCAGAGGACTGAATCACTGGCAGCTGTGGAAGTTTTCAGACTTTTTGGCCCCCAAATGCCAAAGACAGCATAGAGGGTCAGTGAGGAAATTCTAGGACCTGGGTAAGAGAAGAGCATGGTCTGACACCAGTCCCGGGATGGCAGAAGTAGCAGTGACAGTGGAAGCAGCAGTAACAGTGGCTGCCTCTGGAGATACTGGCCCACAGACAGTATGGGGATTGAGCAGCTTCTCAGAGAGGGATTGCAGGGATCTTTTTGCTGGTGCTTAGGCAATATTCTTTTGCTTTGCCCTGTTTGGATCTGGGTTACAGTCATGGGTGGCAGTCCTGAGGTGAAGAGCAGTGCTGGTGAAGTACATCTTGTGGTGCAGTGGGGAGGGAATCCTCCTCACAATTTCAAGACAGAAAAGAGTGTTTGTGATCGCTCACAGACCTGAGCATAGGCTAGGAAAGGAGTAAACACCTCTATTTTGATCGTACCACCTTGGAAGAACTGAAAGTTAGAAATATCTCTGAAAGCAGTTGCATAAAACGCCTGAGGCTTGGGATGGTTCACAAAACCTTACTCCCACTCCCACTGGAAGCAGAGTCTTACCTTGACAAAGAGTTAGGAAGTCAAGTATTTGGCTGAAAAAATAAGCAAACAGTATCAAAACCTCAGACTATAGAATCTCACTTTGGTGAAAAAGATGCTCAAAACATAGAACCAGAAGAAGACAACAGAGTCAAAACCTCCATCAAAAGCCTCCAAGAAAAAGAAATTAGTCACAGGCCACTGAAGAGCTCAAATAGGGTTTTGGAAATCAAGTTAAAGAAGTAGAGGAAAAATTGGAAAGAAAAATGAGAGTGATGCAAGAAAATCATGAAAAAAATGAGTCAACAGATTACTTAAAGAGACCAAAAAATACTGAAGAGAATAACAACTTGAAACGTAGACTAAGAGAAATGGCAAAAGGGATCCAAAAAGCCAATGAGGAGAAGAATGCCTTAAAAAGCAAAATTGGCCAAATGGAAAGAGATCCAAAAGCTCACTGAAGAAAATAATTCCTTTTAAATTAGAATGGACCCAATGGAAGCTAATGACTTTATGAGAAACCAAGAAATTATAACACAGAACCAAAAGAATGATAAAAAAGAAGACAATGTGAAATATCTCATTAGAAAAACCACTGACCTAGAAAATAGATCTAGGGGAGATAATTTAAAAAAATATTGGACTACCTGAAAGTAGTGATTAAAAAAAAGCTTAGACACTATTTTCCAAGAAAATATCAAGGAAAACTGCCTTGATGCTCTAGAACCAGAAGGTAAAATAAAAATTGTAAGAATCTACCAATCACCTCTTAAAAGATATCCCAAAAGGAAAACTCCTAAGAATATTGTAGTCGAACTACAGAGTTGCTAGGCCAAGGAGAAAATATTGCAGACTGTCAGAAAGAAACAATTTGAGTATTGTGGAAACACAATCAGGATAACACAAGATCTAGCAATTTCTATATTAAAGTATCAGAGGGCTTGGAATATGATGTTCTGGAGGTCAAAGGAGCTAAGACTAAAACCAAGAATCAACTAGTATAATAATGAAAATATGGATGTTCAATTAAATAGAGGATTTTCAAGCATTCTTGATGAAAAGACTAGAGATGAACAGAAAATTTGACTTTCAAATACAAGAATCAAGAGAAGCATGAAAAGATAAACAGGAAAGAGAAATCATAAGGAACTTGTTAAAGTTGAACTGTTTACTTTCTTACATGGAAAAATGATATTTGTAATTCATGAGACCTTTCTCAGTATTATGGCAATTGGAAGGAAAATGTATATGGATACACACATGTACACACATATGCATGCACACACACATATATGTACACATATATGTCTATTATGTGTGTGCACGTGTATGTATGTATGTGTGTATATGCACACACATATTGATTGGCTGGTTTGGTGGAGCTGTGAATCACTAGAACCATTTTGGAAAGCAACCTGGAGTTATGCAAATAAAGTGACAAAAATATCCACACACATTGGAATAAAGATTTCACCATTATACTTATATCTAAGGAAGGCAATGCTTAGAAGAATGTTTCCATATAAATGAATATATTTGTAGAGCCCTTTTTGTGATATCAAAGATTTTAAAATAAAGTTAATGTCCTCCAATTAGGGGAGGCTAAACAAAATGTGGTACATGAATAACATGGGACATTACTGTGTTATAAGAAATAATGAATTTGACAAATATGGAGAAGTATGGAAGGAGCTACATGAATTGATGCAGAGTGAAGTAGACAGAAGAAAGTAATATACACAGTAACTACAATGATGTAAATAATGAGAACAACCATAAAAAATACAGATAAATATTAAACAATTACAAAGAATAAGCATAATTCCAAAGAAGAAATGTGAGAAGAAACTCTTACCCTATCCCTTTTAAGAGGGAAGAAATCCATGAATGATCTCCATTTCAAATATTTACAGATTCTTTCAAAGATATATTCATTATACTTATGCTATTTTTTCTCTTCTCTTCCCTCTTTTTCATATGGGATGGCTCTCTGGGTTGGAGAGGAAGGATGATGATGGAAATCATGGTGATGTCAAAAAAAATCCATAGAAACTTATTTTAAAATGTTTCCTTTAAATATTCTTCTTGAGACCATTAACTCAAATCAGCTTAATTTATTTTGTGGGTAGAGACATCTTTCTAGAAGATGTTGGTAATAGATTACTAAATGCACAAATTCCGCAATGAAATCCAGAGCCTAAATCTTCAACTTCTAATGAAATACTACAGAGCTTTGAGGAGAACAAAGACGAAAGTTTGGGAATTCTTAATGGAAAGAAGACAGATTTTTTCCATTGAAGATTTAATATGTCAAAATTATCATTTAAATCCAAATTATGGGACTCTTACTCTTTTCTTAGATCCTTCTGCCTCCAAGTTAATTAATTTAATGCTGAATACAAAAATAGTTTGAGAAAGTAAGATGAGAACACACTTGATGAATAAATGGACCACGAATTCAATTATTTTCTTGAAGGCAAACTACTAGCAGGAATGGATAATTGTCATTAGTGAATAAAATGGGGCAGCAATTATATAGCAAAGTTGGGAAAAGGCTCAGGCAGATCTTGATGATGTCTTCTGATGATAATTTTAATCCATCTTTTATGTTAGTATCATAATTTCCTGTCAGATTTAAAGGCCATTATATATGAGACTATGGTTCACTTCCTTATCTTTAACTTTGGTTTGTTCTTAAACACCAAAGAAAATGACCCGAGATGGCTCTAGCATGGCCAGGGTCAATGAGATTATGGGGAGGAGGGAGAGGGATTAACTTTTTCTTAGTGCTTTGCTTGCCTTGCATATGGAAGGGTAGATCCTCCATGTAAGGGGGGAGTGGGTTCAGTGACTGGAGATAGATTTGTTGGCTTGAATTGTTGGGCATCAGAAGCTCTCCTTTTGTGCTCCACTTATTCTTTTTTTTTTAAATTTTATTGACTTGTTTGTTTACTTTTAGGTTACAAGATTCAGTTCGAGAGTCACTTGAGTTTCAGATTTTTCTCCCTTTCCTCCCCACCCCCCCCCACCACCTTGGTGGCATACAATCATGTATAGGATCTGCAAACTCTTTCACGTTGTACAATAGTCTGGTTGTATAGGTGTTATAGTCAATGGAGTGAACAATGAGAAAAGAGAAACAAAAGCCAAACATAGAAAAGAATGATAGCATGCACTGCTTCAGTCTCCTTTTAAACTCTGATCTTTCTGGATTTTTCTCTGAATGTAGATATCTCCTTCCATTCTGAGACTTGTATGTTGTCGTTTAACTGTGCGATGCTGAGAAGCATCCAGTTTTTCACAATTGGTGGTCACACATATGATGTATCTGTGACTGTGTACAAATTTTTCCTGGTTCTGCTCTTCTCACTCAGCATCAATTCATATAAGCCTCTCCAGGTAATTATGAAGTCCAGTCTCCTTCCCATTTCTTATAGCACAATAATATTCCATTATATTCATATACCATAACTTGTTCAGCCATTGCTCAATTGATGGGCATCCCTTAAATTTCCAGTTTTTTGCCACCACAAAGAGAGCTGCAATAAATACTCTTGTACATATGGGACTCTTTCCCACTTCTATGATCTCTTTGGGATACAATCCCAAAAGTGGTATTACTGGGTCAAAGGGTATGTGTTGGGGCTCTTGTTGGTAATGGGTTGAACGGTCCTCAACTAACAGGCACCTGTTAGTTGTGATCACCTCGGGGCAGAATGCGAAGGTTGCACCTGTTTGCGATAAGCAGTATTATCTCTCTGCCTTCAGGGTGATGCACGATTGGCTCACTGTGGCGAGGGCAAGGCCAGGGGAGGGGCCATAAGGGGCCCTGGAGAAAGGACTTAAATACAGGCTACCCGGAGGCAGAAGAAGAGTTCCAGTCCCACGCCAAGCTTAGAGAACGAGAGGAAGTTCCAGCCACGCCAAGCCTAAGAAAAAGTAGCAAGAAGCAAGCCCTGTGTCTTAAGTTTTCTGTGCAGCTGTTTCTCCCGGAGAAAGTGGAAGCTGGGAGCCGGGGACGCCCGAAGCCTGTTGAGGAAGGGTATAGGTGAAACCTATACAGCCTGACCCCCCAAAACTGTAACAGGTATGCAATTATTTATAGCCCTTTTGTGCTCCACTTATTCTAAAGACTCAGTCTCCTTTCTTGCCCTTTGAAGGTTAGAAAGAATGAGTGTCTAAGTAATACAGAAAATAAATGGAAAGATACAGATATGTGTAGACTACTGGACTGAATAGAAGAACTGAAGTGAACCTGTGGACCATGGCAAAATATCAAGGATTCTATTAGGTAATTGGTGGTTCCTAGGGTTGGTCTTAGGCAGTGACTATTATGAGATTCCTGCTTCCATCAATTATGTTAGATTTTTGCCAGTTTGAATGTATGCCCCAAGGCATCTCAGGAGCACTTGCCACTTGTCACTTTCCAGTGACTGATGGAGAATAATAATAAGGCTTTCATCTATAAAGCACTTCAAGGGTTTGCAAGGTATTTTCTAAATATTATTTCCTTTGGTGCTTATAAAAACCCTGTTTTTGTATCATTGCCCTCATTCTACAGATGAAGAAACTGAGGTAAACAGTATATAAGTGATTTGCCCAGAGTAACATAAACAGTAACAGGTTTGGACTCAGCGTTTCCTAACTATGGTTAGGAACTCTATTCACTATGCCATCTAACTGCCCCATCTAAGTAGCTTAGCTAGAGGGAAATGACCTGGAGCTTTAAATGGACAGTTTGGTTAGAAACCCAGTCAACAAGCATTTATTAAGCTACTTTGTTTTGCTTTTTGGGGGGGCAGTTGGGGTTAAGTGACTTGCGCAAGGTCACACAGCTAGTTTTTGTGTTGTGTCTGAGGTCAGATTTGAACTCAGGTCCTCCTGACTCCAGGGCCAGTGTTCTATTCACTGTGCCACCTAGCCACCCTGACAAGCATTTATTAAGGCTTTATTAATTAAAAACTGTTCCCCACACACTGTTCCAGGTTGGCAGAGCTTCTGCTAAGTATATGGGTTACATCACATCTTAAAAAGGTATGAACCCTGACCCCAGGAAATGGAATGCTCCTGTATCAGCCACATCCACAAAAGGATCTGAGGGTTTTCCTACCATGTAGTGGTTATCAGCTCAAATTTGCTAAGATGTACATTGGTACTGCCAAAGTATTGAATGGCCCTAGCTGTGCTCCCATGATGGAAGAGAACCCAAAGAAGGAGGGCAAGAAATCTCATTTTTTCATGAATCTCAGAAGCTTTTCAGAGAGTGATGGACAGATAGGAACAAGCTTGCAAAGACTTGGTGAGTCACCTTGTATGCCCTCAGTATTGGCAGATACAGACTCAAGGAATCCATTTGACTTGCCTGGCAGCCTTGGGATCAGTCCTGGACCAATAGAGATGCAAAAAAAAGAGCATGTGCAAAGTCCCAGGGGGACGAAAAGCAGCTTGTTACTAATTTGGAAATTATTGAGCAAACCTCTCAAAAGGGCTGTACTATTTTTGCTTTTATGGATTATTGACAAACTTTAGACTCAGTTTTAGACTCATGACATTAATTTACCACCAATATATAAAAGTTAATCCAGTATGATGAGAAATCTACAGCCTATGGTGTCCACACAGAGAACTCCTCTCTTTATACCATGCCACCCACATAATAATGTCAGTAACAACTCATAAAATGGAGGATTTCTTGGGTATACAGTTAAGCCTTATAATGTTTCCTTTTAGTCTCAAACACCAAATCAACTCCTTTGAACATAACTGAATATGGATTCCAAGGTAAATATAGAATCAAACAGAGACATTTTATTTCCTGATATGCATGGACAATATCAATTTATCTGGTTCAACCAAAAACCATTCAATGGCTTCTCCATCTTGTTCAATTTTCTCCACTGGTACCAGAATGTCATTTGAATTCAATAAGAGTGAAATTCTTCATGACACTGAGGAAAGGTAGAGGTTTTCATCTTGAATCCTGACATCAAGTTGGAAGAGATTAGAAGACTATTGTCATGAGTGATTCTATCCTGAGCTCATAATGAAGATGTGTACTCTCAGGACGCACACATGTAAACAACATGAATGTTCTGATCTGATAACAAGATGCCTGTGACCAGGATGCCTAGTTATGAGGCCCAATGATTCTTTGAGTTGGTCAGGATGTCCACTTCTGTTTATTAGCAATTGACTTGAATTGGGATGTCAATATATTGGTATATTGTTCCAAATAACATTGTCTACCAATTACACAAGCAAAAAAAGATGTGGTCTTCTTAAATTCTGCTTAGAAAATGGTGTACTCTCATCTTTGCTTCTGATCACTGCATACTATTTCTGGTCCTTTGGTAGAGACTGGCTGTGAACTCTAGCAGAGAGGAACCAGCAATATCCTTTCTCATAATTACCCAACACCTGAGAAGGAAGCACATTCATCCTCCAGTTTGCATGGTTTCAGAGGAGACTACCCATAAACTCACCAGAGATCAGAGCAGGCAGAGTGCAGCTCCCAGCTACTGATTCTCAAAGCTACTGGGTATGTCTCCCATGTCTAACTGTCTGCACCATTTGCCCTCAGCTCTCCCATTCATGATCACCATTTGTTGGTTGGTGAAAGGGTCAGATAGTAATACAGTTTTGGAAAGCTTACACGAGATAATGTGCTAGGTATTCTTGATCATAAATCTCAGGAATCTTAGTTGATTTTGTTTATATTGTATGGGAATCAAAGTAGGGTCCATTTCCCTCCTGTTATTGATGGAAGAAGTAAATGAAATAAAATAATGGAGAGTGCTTGTGTCAGCTGAAGTAAATAAAAGCAATTTGAATGATCAAAACAATGTATGATACACCCTTAGTTTTGATTATTCTTGGGTAGTTGGCCTTTGGAAGTCAATTAAAGGACTTAAGTTACTGCCATTGAGACAGTAATATTTACAATACCTTTCTCTCCTTTTGACAGGTCACCAATCATAAAGTTGTCAAGGAGAAATCTGTGGCTTTGAACATTTGCAGTTGTGAATGTTAAGATAATTACTGACATACTGACATAAAAGTTTAATGGAAAAACACATCTAAAGAAATGAACAGCCCCTGAACATAATTCTTAGAATGCACTTTTGGAAGCTCCAAATGGACCATAAGAAAGTTAGAAAGTATCCTAACTAAAATCCATACAATATTTCTATAGGGCTCATTACTCAGAGATTTATGGAAAGATGAATACTTCTTTACCCAAAATGAGGAAGATGATTGAGTCCAATTCTCAGAGCACAAGATAAACACATTTAAAACTTGCAGAAATTCTTTTGAAACAAGCAGGCATCATTTCACAGAGAAATGGGAAAGAATCACAATGGGCATATGCCATTGGATTTCTCAAGTGCTGGCAAAAGGCATTTATACTTGGAATGGAACCTATATAACTGCTAAGATCCAAATATAGAATCAAATTCCTTTCATGAGAAATATTTGCATGAACAACATGTTGACAAAAGATAGCTGAACAAAAGGCGAGGGTATGGGGATGTGTTTATAGAAAGAGAAGCATTTAGGATGACAAGGCAGGACAAGCTCATCTCCACTGGACATTGAAAATGGCTTGTCTTTAAGGAAACTGAAAATAGTGAAGAATGCAAATTTTGCAAAGCAATGGTAGAAAATGGGCAGCCCATCACTGCTGCTACAAATAAGGATTGCCTACCAATCACTTCCTTATTTCTTTTCTGGGACTTCTTTGACCAACTTTTCCACCATGCCTCAGGAGGCTCATTATTGGGATAACCTCATCCTGTAAGATCTCTGCAGCCTTTGTACTCTAACTCATCACTACCCTCTGCCTTCTGATTGGACTCTAGAGCCATGAATTCCAAACCTCCATTTAAGAAGGGAGCTCAGGTTAAATCCCTCTTTCTTTTTTGTACCTGTATGTCCTACTTTGGGACTTCTTCCACTGGCTTCTTCACCACATCCCTCAGGTGAATGCCATCCGCAACTCCCCCCTCCAGTTCCCTCTTGTCCTTTGTCTTTCCTATTAGTCTGCAATGTCCCTGAAGGTAGGGACTATCTTTCTTTTGTATTTATATGCCCAGTTCTTAGGGCAGTGTCTGGCACATAGTAGGTACTTAATAAATGTATTAGTGACTGATTAACAGACTTACCAAGACATGTCTTGGTGGCTAGAGAGATAAGCAGTAGCTTAGTATGGATAGATGATGAAGTTGACGCACGCATTACCAGAGCTGGCTTGGTGTTTTGGATGCTTCAAAGGAAAGTGTGAAAGATAAGAGGTATTGGATGGACTACCAAAGGGAAGGCCTACAGAGTAGTTGTGCTGACTTCATTGTATGCCTGGGAAACTTGGACACTCTACCAGTATGTGCCAGGAAACTTAACCACTTACATATGAATTGTCTTAGGAAGATTCTGAAGATTACCTGGCAGAATAAGGGACCAGACACTGAGGTTCTTTCCCCAGCTGAACTGCTCAGCATTCAAATTCCATTGTAGGGAGTGCAACTCTGATGGGCTAGGCATGTTTGTATGGCAAATACACATTTACCTAAAATAATATTTTATGGAGAACTCACATAAGATGAGTGCTTGTATGCAAGTCAGAAGAATAAAAACAAGGACACACTCAAGGTCACTCTGAAGAACTTTGTAATTAATTGTAAGACACAGAGACACTGGTACCTGGCCAATCTGTACCACAGACCCACATCAAAGGAGGTGCTGTGCTCTATGAGCAAAACACACTTGCATTCATTCAAAAGAAATTTGAAATGTACAGGTTCAGAGCCATCTCTCTTTCAAATGTCCACCTGGACTGTTTGTGCCTCACCTGTGGCAAAGCCTCTCAAGCTCATATTGATCTAATCAGCCACAGTTGGACATGCTGTACATTGACCTTGAATAGTGATGTCATTTTGGTCCTTTGTGAGAAAGGAGGGACAACAACTCCCCTAAATTAACGGGTCACCAATCATGATACTACACATTCAGAACTCAAAATAACCTTGAGAATTTCACAAAGAAACAATCCTAGAATCAGATTATTATCACAGTCAAAATTATTTCCAATATTTACATGGACATGACACTGTCCCATAAAAAAGTGAGGGAAAATGATATTTAGTAGAAGTGATCACACCAAATGATAACATCCTCTAACTATGCTGTTTTCAAAATACAGATGCCAGGCAGAAAGAATATCACAGGACCAAGAGAAGGCATGCATCATCCCATTATCCTCTCCACTACTGATGACATTTATCAGTGCTTTATATGAGCCTACAGAAGATAAGCCTGTGACCCAATGCTACTAGTGAGTTAAAGAAATCAGTCATTTCTGGTCTACCTGCACAATAGTATAGAAAACACCTAATAGAAAGGATTAATAACTGGACATTGACTTGTTCCTGGACCATTTTTGTGTAACATTAAAAATACAAGAAGTATGAGATGTAGAAAGACAATAACAATGAATTATAAACAATAGCAGCAATTCAAATTTCTGTGGCACTTACAAATTTCAAATGGCTTTGTCAAATACTGTTGGCGGGGGGAGGTAGGTAGTGTAACTGCCTCCATCCATGGCCATTTTACAGAACTGAACACTAAAACATTTGTGCTCCTTCACAGGATCCCAGAATGAGCAATTCTACCTTTTCTCTTCCTCTACAGAGGAGGCAGTAGAGTGAAATGGAAAAGATCATTCATTCATTTAGAATCAGAGGTCTTGGATTTGAATGTCTCTGCTATTTATTACCTCTGTAAAGGGGGGGCATGTTACCTCACCTCTCTGGGTCTTAATTCTCTCCCCTAAAAATGAAGGGATTGGATTCAATGGCCCTATGGTCTCTTCTAGCTCCTCTCTTCCTCCTCAAATTATATCATTCCTTATCCAATGGAGATTTGGAGAAGAGTCAAGTATCTTCTCCTTTTTCTAGCCTATTGTTGACCTGAAAAGTGACTGCTAAGTTACTCAGGCACAGTACATCAAAATGTCCAATTAATTACCACAGCTTTCTTTACCTTACCTGTTGAAAATTGAAATGCCAAGCAATAATTGCCTCTAGGGGGGAAAAAGTGGGGTGGTAGATATTCAAAGGTGTGATCTAGGATGTTTTTCATTGTTTGAGCTATACTGAGGTCCTTTAATATGTCTGGACATTTCCAAAAGCACTGCTTTGCATGCGCATCTGTGAGTATTCAGTCAATAGACACTAAGTGGTTTATATGGGTCAGACAGTGTACAAAAGGCTAGGGGAAAAGAAAAGAAAAAGTCTCTGCTCTCAAGGAGTTTTCATTCTGATAAAGGAAGACAACAGATAAAAAAGAAGGTAAAAAGTGTGTATTTGGAGGCACATAGGTAGGGGCATGGTGGTTGTATTCAAAGATTGGGGGATGATTACTCTGGAGTCATTCCACAAAATGAGGCTTTGGAGAAGAACTCACTAATGGGAATAGGGTCCCATAGAAGTAGGGTCCAGAGGCACACAAGGCATTATGGTTACATACATAGTAGTGTCAGAAAGCTTTAATAACAGAATCTGAGCTATAGTGGCAAGAAACACCTTTCTCTCTATATCATTGTTAAAGAAAAAGAAGGGTCCACAGGAAATAGAAATGGAGAGCTCACTTTAATTTTCAATCAGTCACTGATTATGTATGAATCACTTCTTGCACCAATGCAATTTATGCTCACCAAAGGCATACATTATCACCCTACACTGGCAAAGGAAATGATCACTTAACTTTCTTTCTCAGCATGTATAATTGTGCAGATTTCAACTGGGTATGATGTACTCAAAAATGAATTCAGTAGTCCTGGTGCAAACCCAACATATTAAGGAGTCAGAAATTATTGAGCTATTATTATTATTGAGCTATTAGGGCATAGAAGGAAGGCTCCAGAGCCTGATGATTCCAGACCAATATAATTAGTGACACACAGATAACCTCTGAGTCATTCATGGCTAGTCTTGACAACACATTCTCTCCTTTCCCTAAGGCTATAGTGATGAAAGTACTGCCCCCCCCATGGAGTGGAGACAGCAGAATGTGACTTGGTAGAGGAGGTAGCTGCCATTTTCCAAGAAGTGTAAACACTTTCTGTTATATCTGGCAGAATGTTTCAGTACTAAAAAGTCTCCCTCTACTCTAGAGAGCTGGCCCAGTGTAATGGATAGAGAGCTAGCCTCAGAGCCATAAACACTTGTGTCACAATAGTAACTCTTGACACCTATTGGGGCAATACCACACTGATAAAATAATATAAACAGGAAATTTTCAAAAGAAGAACTACCCACTATTCACAATATATGAGAGGATGCTCTGTCACAAATACTCAGAGCAATACATATTAACCCAACACTGAAATTTCATTTTTTAGAACCTTCAACACAAGGAAAAATGATTCAACTTGGAGGGCTATCCAAAATATACTCATGCATTGTTGGTGGAGTTGTCAACTAGCCCAACCATTCTGGAAAATGTACTTATATTAAAAAAAAAGTCACTAAACTCTACTGTTTGGAGCAACTATACCATTGCTACACATATACTATAAGGAAGTAGAAGACAGAAGGAAAAGTGCCATATATGGAATTTATTTATAGAGTCTCCTATTTATTTTTGCTTTAGGAGGAAGAAAAAAAAAGGTGAAACAAAGCAAGTGCCTGTGTATTATGATATGCCTGAATAAACTGAAGCATATAAATGTAATTGGTTATGATTACATGTTAGGAAATGACCAATATGAAGAAATCAGGGAAGTTGTGAAGATTTCTATGAATCAATGCAGAGTAAAGTCAGAGGAAACTGAAAACTTTTTGTTTTATTTTGTTTTCACAATGACCAAAATAATGTAGAGAAAAATAGCAATAAAAGACAGTAAAACTTGAATGTTGGCATGTGCCTACCCTTCAGAACACTTATGTGGAGGCACATCTCTCTCCTCTTGGCAAGTGGAGAGTGAACAATTGGTGCAGGATGGGTCCCGTTTTATCAGAGAAGTTCAGCTGGTTCATTTGTTCTCTTAAAGATTACTTCTTTGTGACAAGGAAGGGTTCTGTTGGTGGTGGTGGGAATATGTGGAGGGAGTCAGTGAGAAATCACAAGGAGAGATTATAAAAAAAAGAACAGAAATAAAACATTTCTTCTGCTTTGTAGCCAAACTCCAAGGCAATGCTCGTTCTCACAGTACCTGTTACTTTCAGCCGGTCAGCGCCAATGGTGATCTCCTCCTCATTGGCTGAAAACAGGACCCTGCCACCTTCAGTTGCACGCACTTCAAACTTTTTACACTGAGCTTCCACAGCATCTGCTCCTAAGAGAAAGGGAGGGCAGGGCAATAAAATGGGAACAAACCCAATATTCTAACTTCTATGCTGTGTCGCTGTTTTTAAGTAATGCTTCAAATGATCAATCGTTTTATCAATTTCCAAAATCTATGTAGCTTTAAAATTATTCAGAGACTTTAACATCTAAACCTGTTTATGTATTGCTATTTTTATTGACCAATAATTTGTGTCTAACACATAGGTATTTCTTTTCCATACTTAATATTTGATGTTGGTTCACTTCTTTCCCCCACTGACTTCATTTTCAGAGATTTCTCACTGATACAGTTAATAGCTCCAAAAGGATGTTTCAGTCATGCTATCAAACAAAGCACAAGTAAGAAAAAACATTCACAACATCGATAGAGATAAAGAAGAGGACCTAGAGGCAGATAAAGGAACAAAATGCCCTTTAGCCAGGAAGGCAGTGAGAGAAACCAAATTGAAAGGTAGAATCAAATTATATCTTTAAAAGAATTCAAAGAGCAGCTCGGGCTTAGAATGTTGAAATCATGGGATGTTACAATTAGAATGGACAGAAGACACAATCTAGACCTGCATCTTCATAAGGAAACTGAATCCCTGTTGAAGGTGAAATGATCGGTCCAAAATCACACTGCTGTTTCCTAGAAGAGCCAGGATTATTACTGAGGTCTTTCAACTCCCAGTCCAGCTGCCCTTCCCACATGCCATACTTCCTCTTAGAGTATGAATTATATATTTAAGTCTTTAGATTATGATCAAATTCAATATGACTTCCTCTTCATTGATTTTAAAATGTGGTACTCTTTCAGAAGAGCAAGAGATAGGAGAATCTTTCCTTTTTCTTTATCCCACTCTTTTATATTTGTGTCACTGAGTAGCCTAATTCAGAATGAAAAGAGATTAAAAGCAGCTCAATGTCGTCTTTAAAAAAATCCTACATATTTGGGAAGATTTGAACACCTTCTTACTGAAAAAATATCTCAACTTCAGCTCAAATCAATAGTTGCAAACAAGATTTGTGTGTACAGATGGCATTTGCAAAGACAATTTCACACAGGTCAGAAAGGCATGGAGAAGAAAACCTTTATCTTTTCTAGAGTGATTAAGTCAACGTAACAGAGCTTCTTCCTTTGGAAGGCTCCAATTCAATTTATCAAAGCTAGATATAGACAAAACAAAGTATTTCCCTAACTTTGCCTCAACAGTCAAATATTTAATAAATAGAAAAATAAATATTTTCTCAAATTTCACACATTTGCATTCAACAAAAACAAATAAGAATTGAAATCAGTGATTTTTTTTCCCTTAAGTGCAAAATCAACACACATTTATTAAATGCTTACTACATTCTGGACATTGTGCTGAGTGCTAGGAAATCAAAGAAACACAAAAACTTATCAACAGAAACAAATACCTTCACCAAAGGAAATCTTATTCTACTGGGGGAGATAACATTTAGATGATTAGATATATAGACAATATATACAGAGTTCATGAAGATGATCTGAAAAGAGAAAGTATTACCTGTTAGGTCCCAAGGAAATGCCTTCTCCAAGGGAGTGTCTTAAGAGTTAAATCTCAGGAGAATAAGAAATTATATAGATGAATTATACACTTTCCTTGTTGGAACATCCTATACACACACACACACACACACACACACATACACACACACACACACACACACACACACACACACACACACACACTGGATATATCCAAATCTTTTAATCTTTAAGTATGATGGTGCTCAGGCTTTATGCTTCTCTATATACCTTCAGCATTTGACAGTTGACCACCTTCTACTAGATAATTTCTCTTTTCTGGGTTTTCATGGTTCAACTCTCTCCCAGTTCTCTTCTTACCTGTCTAACCACTCCCACTATGGGTAATGATCCACATCATGATCCCTAACTGTGGATATTCCCCAAAATTTCTGCCATAGCTTCCCCATCTCTCTCTTTTTGTCTCTATTGCATGCACTCTCTTACCTCATCCCATCCTATCCTATCCCATCCCATCCCATCCTGTCCCATCCTGTCCCATCCTGTCTCATCTCATTTCTCCCTATAAGTTTAACTATAATTTCTATGGAGATGTATCTCATATTTATCCAGCCTTAGACTTTGTCCTGATTTTCAGTCTCACACTACAAATTGAATATTGAACATTTAAACCTGAATATCTTGGAGCTATCTCCAATTCACCATGTTCCAAATTGAACTAAGTATCTTTCCTCCCTAGGCCTTCCAACTTTCTTATTTCTCTTGAAGACACAAGCATCTTTTTAGTCTTTCAAAATCTCAGCATTCTCTCTCTCTCTCTCTCTCTCTCTCTCTCTCTCTCTCTCTCGCTCTCTCTCTCTCACATGTATCCAATTAGTTATCAAAAGTTTTCTTTCTATCTTCACAATGTCACTCCCATCTGACTTCCCTCTATTAACACAGATAGTACTTTAATTCTGTTTTCACCTAGATTAGTGCAACAGCCTTTGAATTGGTCACTTTAGTCTCAAGTCTCTTAACCCTCCATTCTACCTTAAAAACTTTTGGCATAGTAAATTTTTAAAAATTCAGACCTGACTATCACTTTTCTACTAAATCAAGACCAATGACACTTTATTGTCTCTATGAGAAGGAAAAAAATCATGTCCCACTCTATTGTGTTTTCAATTTCTTGCACAACACACTCGCAAATTACCTTTCCTGCCCAAATGGACATTGGTCTTTCTCCCACTCTCTGATCCAGTAAAACTGATCTTCTATCTGCTCCTCACATAAAACCCTTTATCTCCCATATCCACGCCCTTGCTCTTACTATTCCCCATGCCTTATCTCTACCTCAGAGAGGCCTTTTCTTCCTTTTAAGATCAGATTAAGCTCAAGGTCCATGTTGTATATAAGGCCTTTCCTTATACCCCAACTCTCAGTGCAATTTCACAAAATATCTTCCTTTGAGCTATTTTGCATATGGTTGCATTTACTCATTTCATAGGTCTACACACATAAACACACACACACACTTATTGACTGACCTATTAGAATGTAACCTCCTTG
Source organism: Pseudocheirus occidentalis (assembly GCA_028646575.1). Taxonomy (NCBI): domain Eukaryota; kingdom Metazoa; phylum Chordata; class Mammalia; order Diprotodontia; family Pseudocheiridae; genus Pseudocheirus; species Pseudocheirus occidentalis. Next base: position 453,071 of record CM053601.1, read on the forward strand.
AGCAGAAATATTGCTTTATTCTTTGTCCTTGCATCTCTCATGCCTAAATCACAATAGCTGGTCAAACACTTATTAACACTGATTGCCAAAACATCTCAATTTTTTCACAAATGTCACTGGAGGTCCTAAAACAGACTTTCTCTTCAGAAATTCTAAAGTCTTGTCTGCACAAAACAACCACAGATACAGAAACAGAATCATAGGAGAACAGGTTTTTACTGACCTGGAACCCATAACAGGGGAAGTCCAATCCTTGAAGAGGTGTGGAGTCCACAGTCAGCCACCTTCTCCAGCCCCCTATTAGAGATTTAAAAGGAATCTCTCTTACATCAAATAAGACCCCAAGAGAGGGAATGGGGGAAGGAAGTGGCCAGCAGTTTCTCCTCATCTCTCCACGTTTAGGAATCCCACTTCTGACACCAGAACTGTCATAATAAGGAAACTCACTTCATCTCAGTATAGAATGCAAGTCAGTAAAAGGCCTTATTCTTTGTGCTGTTATAAATTAAGGCAGGGAAAAATAATAATCTCTTGTCACACAGGGAAGTATATGTCTATGGGATTAGTGGGCTTTAGTGGGCTTCTGAATATAAGCAATTTCCCACAGGTACTTTAGAGCATTCAGAATAATGTATTTTCATTCTGGGCTCGCAACTGATTAGACATTGGCAGTGTGTTGTATTTCAGTGAAGGGAAGTAGAGACTTTTTAGTCTGCTAATCTTCCATTAGATTCAAGAGTCTGAGATTTGATGAACTTTGTCTTTCAGTGGTTTCTACTCAAGAAATGGGGTAAAGAAAAGCAAATACAATTTTCCACTTCTACTTATGATGGAAGTTACTCTAACATGACATTAATCATGTCAAGAAAGGGACAGTACAGTCACCCCCCTCCTCCACCATAATAGCCCAATAATAGAAGATGAATTAATGTTACTGTATAAAAGCAGGACAAAACACAAGAGAAAAAAAATTAAAAATTAACATACAGAATTATGCCATCTTTAAGAGTGGAAATATTTAAGGTATTTTCTAAGTGGGAACAGTAAAGTATATACTTTTTTACCCCTCAGCATCATATTGTGCCTTTACAGAAACTAACAACACACTAGTGTGTAGAGTAATTACAAATTTTTGTTTGAAAAATAAATTCTAAAAGCACCCTTTAGAGACAAGAAAGAGTAAAAAGAGTCAGTTTGATAGGCAGGACAAGTAAAGGAAACAGCCCCAGAAGAAACAACCACAATACTGGAATAATGTATTAGACAAAGAATAATCACAGAAACAGTTAATAACAAGGTGAAACACAATAATGGTGAGGCAACATGCCAAAATTTCTGAGATGCAACTATAGCAATCCTCTGAGGAAAAATATATTCCTGAGAGGGTATAATAATAAAAGAAAAAAAGATTATTAATGAATGGAATATATGACTTTGAATGAATAAGAAATCAACAAATAAACAAACCTGAATTAAGCATTAAAGAGGAAGTTCTAAAAACTAGAGGAGAAATGGATCTATCAGAACACAAAAAGACTATTAAAACCATAAAACTAAAAGTAGGTTATTTGAATAGCTAACAAAATTGAATAACTTTTAGCCAACCTCATTATCAAGAGACATGGAGGAAAATCAAATTATCAAAAAAAAGATGAAATCCCAGTAGAGAAGAAAAATAAAGATCAATATTAGATCCTCCTTTAAAGAATAAGAATAAGAATGGAATTAGACTGGGATCTCCTTAAGAACAGACTAGATTTTGTCTTTCTTTATTCTTCTCAGTCCTTAGAAGGATGTCTGGCACTTGGTAAGGTCTTAATAAATGCTTGATGCAGATATGATTCGACTTACACAAACAAAATAAGAAAAAAGCAAATTAAGAGAGATCTTAAAGTATCTACTCTCAGAAAAGGAAACTGAGGCAGTGGCAAAGGAGCTTTGAGAGGAAAAACTCATATCCTGGCCTAGATGGATTTACTGGAGAATCCCATCAAACTTGTAAAGAACAATTAATATCCAATTATACTATCATCTAATTATTTTAAACAATAATTTGAGAAAAACACTTTATTAAACTATTTTTATGAGAAGAATATAGTCCTTATGTTTAAACTAGGAAGGATAAAGAGAGTTGTAGAAAAACATTAAGGAATACCAATGAAAAAAATTAAATAACATCTTAGCAAAAAACCTGCAGTGTATGAGTCACTCAGCCAATTGACAAGTATTTATTAAGTACCTATAAGATGCCAGAAACTGGGTTTATAAGTACAAATGGAACCATCTGTCTTCAAAATGAGTTTAGTTTTTGATACCCTCTTGAATATTTTTTTCGCAGTAAGCATTGTAAGATTTTCCATCCCACTTTTTATATAATCTTCTTGTTAAGATGACTTAAGAATTATTTATTCAATGATCTCCCAATTGTGCCACCCACAACGGGTATATCCTCTGTACATATTTAGTGTAGTCTACATGTTTTCCATATCTTTCTTTTCTTCTTTGCCTTCCCACTTCCTTTGTGTATGCATCAAGGACTGTCATGATAGAGGCCAAATGTAAGTACACATTTTAACTATTTTGCCTCTCCTTTTCCATTCAGTTGTCATTTTATCTTCTCCCTTCAGTCTCATAGGTCCTTTGGATACTTTGCATAGTTGAGTCTCTTGCTTTTTTTAAATATAGATCTTGATACTTTCTTGAAGCTAAGTGGATGCCTGATGCCTATTGTCCAAACTAGAATATACAGTGCATATTTGGATGTTTGTAGAATGGATATATCTCATCCATTTGTCATCAGTGGTGTGTGATGGAGATGTGTCATTCATTCACCACCAGTGATGTGTGTGTAGCACATTCACATTTGGTTTTCAAAGTCTACATTTTTGTCATTGCCAGGTGATTCCTATAAATTCTCCAAATGTTTCTTGGTTTCCCTACTAGAAGAAAAATTGAGGTTGTTTTTGTCCTTCATTCTCAAAGAGGTCCATGGCATCAGGATCATGATAACATGACTTTCAGTTGACTCTGATTTGAGTGGGTGAGGGCTGTGGAAGGTCACCAACTTCAACTTGTCCTCCAGAACCATCTGGGTCCAGTGACCAGATACTCATTTGGATAACTGGAGACTGGGAGGCATTGGGAGACCCTGGCCCTTTTAGGCTAAGGTCTTTTCAGGCTCTCACTTTGAGTGAGGTAATGCCCATTCAGTGAATAGTCCTCTTTAAGAAGTGAGTCAAGGGATAGTCCTTTTAATTAGAAAAAAAATCAGTCTGGGAGGGGAAGAACCTCATGGGTGCTGTTCCAAAGAGAAATAGTAACAATTGACTTTCATTCTAAACCAGGAGGACCGAAAATATAACCATTTAGTGGAACTTGGGCTACACTCACAGTTATTGTGTCCCAGTCTATGAGCTTCAGAGTGAAATGGGTGCAGGGCACTGAAGAAAGAATTTCCACATCCCAAATTAACAAGGATAATAATACATTCCCTCTCCTCAAATAAAAACAATGGAAACAGGTCTATGATGGAGAGAAAGTATTATAAATTGGGGAAGGGGAATCCCTCTTCTCTCAGGAGGGTGGAGAGGGGGAGAATGTCACATAGGCAAGAAAGGGAAGGAAAAAACAATTGGCATATTGGTAAGAATAAGGACTTTTCCAAAGAGAAAAAGAGCTCTAGGCTCTCAGGAGGAAGCAGTTTCTCTCCCTCCAAAGAATGATGGAGCAGAGTCATAGATTGTAGTGGATGGGGAGAGGTTGTAGTGGATAGAGTAAGGGTCAGAAGAAGAAAACATAATGGCAATTAGTGGTCCACTCCTTAAGGGTATTCAAGCAGCACCTTCTATATCCATTAATATCAATGAGGAGGAAACTCTAAGAGCTATCAGAGGAGATGACTACTTCTCACTTCAGCTGCCTCAGTGAGGGCACATATGATTCTGAGTTCTCTCAGAACTCAGATCTGGGAAAACCTGGGAAGACCCCATGTCTGGGACCTGGGAAAAAGCAGCAAAAGTAAGGCTTGGGAAAGAAACTAAAGACTTCAGAGGAGGGGCACAGGTGGTGTTTTTCAATTGTGCTTATTGAATGCAAGGATTATAGAAAGTAAACCTCAGTGGGGAGTAAAGACGTGACTATGAAGACAGTTTGAGAATGGAACTAGAAAGTCTAGACCAGGACTTAGAACCAAAAAATGACTTGTTCTTGGCAAGGAGTCACCTGTGCCCTAATGAAAATTGATAAGGTTGCATTTACCTAATGTATTAAAAATCTAATTTAAAAGGCTTTAACATTTTTAGAAAGGATGTGGGAAGGAGAAAACTGTCTACGATCTTACCACCAATAAGTATATTGTAGAAGGAAGCTGCAATGAAAGAATCAGAGTGGTGAGACACTGAAGAAGCTGCAAGAACCCAAAGCCCCAAGAGGACCCTGGAGCCATTGATCTCAAATCTATGTACAGAGAAAAGGCCCACACTTAGGAATCCAGGAATATCAGCTTGAAATCCTAATAAAAGGGGGTAAAGTTAAGCTAATGGATAGCCCTCAGATTCTGTGGAATGGAATCAGGAGTTGGCTAGAGCCAGATTCAATAGATTCTGTATTTGATTTTCTCTGTGAACATTACACTTTGGAAAGTAATAGGCACTACAAATCAGGGATTGGTTTAATGTCTTGTTGATTGTCTTAATTCTGAGGCAACTAGGAGGTACAGTGGTTAGAGGGCTGGGCCTGGAGTCAGGAAGACCTGCATTCAAATCCAACTTCAGACACTTACTAGCTGTGTGACCAAGGACAATCTGTTTGCCTAACTTTTTTAAACTATAAAATGGGGGATAATCTTAGCACCTGCCTTGCAGGGTTGTTGTATTAAATGAGATATTTGGAAAAACACTTAGCACACTGCTGGACACTGGACTATACAATTACTAGCTTTTATTATTATAGTTGCTGTTATGATATTAATGGAAAAATGTTAATAATGTAAATTCATTCTATAAGAGTGTTAGAGCTTACATGTCTTTTCCTGGTGTGTCAGTCATTAAAAATTCACCAGTGCACCCCTGCATGGAACCCATAGGAATATGTTTCCTGGGGGGGTGGAGCCAAGATGGTGGTGTAGAAGCAACAAAGTTTGGCAGCTCCCACAAAGCCACCCTAAACACCCATAGAATGTGACCCTAAACAGATTTTAGCGCTCCAAGACTCTCCAAAATACAGAAAACTCATGTGTTGCTGCAGGCAGCTCAGCAGTTGGGGCTCATTGCAGCAGTCTGGGAGCTGTGGCCAGCCCAGCCTGAAACCCTGGCCCAGCCAGGCCCCAGGGCAGTCAGGCTGAGCCAAATCTATAGGAGAGCAGATTGGCGTTACTGGAGGCACTGTTCCCACATTTATCAGGCCAGAGGAAAGAAGGCTAAGAGAAAGGCCAGTGGATTTTGCTAAATTTGGGAGAGAAGAGCGGTCCGGCCGAACTGCTCCCAGGGCAAGGAAGCAGTGAGAGGCTAGCTATGGCAGCAGGAATTGCTGAAAGCAGCAGTGGCCTCCACTGGGCTGCTTCAGAACCCCTGGCCTGCAGATAGCAGGGGGGCTGAGGCGATCGATCAGGGCCAAGGGCTCTTGCATTGAGCGGCCTGGATCCGGAACATGGTCTTGAGTGGTGGTCCTGGGGTGTGCTTTCAGTGAACTAAAGTTGGGGTGGGGGCAGGAGCACCCCACTAATAGATCTGGCAGCTGTGAAGGCCCCAGCAATTTGGGACAGAGCTTCTTCCCCCCCCCCGCCCCCCAGGAAGCAGAGTTCCACAGAGCTAAAAATAAAAAAAATCAAGAAATTGATAGACTGGCCAACATGAGGAAAAGGAAGCAGAGTAAGAACAGCAATAAAACTCTAGAATCCTTTTTCTGTGGACAAAAAGGATCAAAGCATAGAATGGGAGGAAGACAACACAGTCAGAACTCCCACACCAAATGCTTCCAAGACACTGGAATAATGCCTACAAGCTATGGATCAACTTAGAAAGGACTTTGAAAACCAAATAAGAGAAGTGGAGGAAAAACTGGAAAGAGAAATGATAATGATGCGAGAAAGTCATGTGAAAAGAGAGTCAACAACCTGACTGAAGAAAATAACACGTTAAAGAGCAAATTAACTTAGATGGCAAAGGAGGCTCAGAAAGCCAATGAGGAGAAGAATGCCTTAAAAAGTCGAATTTGCCAGTTTGAGAAAGAGTCTCAAAAGCATTCTGAAGAGAATAATACCTTCAGAATTAGAGTGGAGCAAGTGGAAGCTAATGACTTTATGAGAAACCAAGATACTATTAAACAGTTACCAAAAAATGAAAAAAATAGAAAGCAATGTGAAATATCTCCTTGAAAAAAACACTGACCTGGAAAATAGACCCAGGAGAGAC
>CM053601.1:459980-475430 GCA_028646575.1 Pseudocheirus occidentalis
CTTCAGAATGCTTTTGAGATTCATTTTCCATCTGGGAAATTCGACTTTTTAAGGCATTCTTCTCCTCATTGGCTTTCTGGGCCTCTTTTGTCATTTGAGATAATCTATTCTTTAAAGTGTTGTTTTCTTCAGTCAGGTTGTTGACTCTGTTTTCATGATTTTCTTGCATCATTCTCATTTCTCTTTCCAATTTTTCCTCCACTTTTCTTATTTGGTTTTCAAAGTCCTTTTTCAGTTGATGTATAGCTTCTAGGCATTCTTCAATTGTCTTGAAAGCATTTGGTGTGGGAGTTCTGAGTTCTGAGCTCTCTTCCTCCCATTCCATGCTTTGACCCTTTTTATCCATAAAAAAGGATTCTAGAGTTTTACTGGTGTTTTTATTTTGCTTCCTCTCCCTCATGTTGGCCATCCAATTAATTGGTTGTTTTGGTTTTTTTTTTGGTCTGCGAAACTCTGCTCCCAAGTGGGGAAGCTCTGTTCCAAATTGCTGGGGTTTTCCCAGCTGTCAGAGCAATTAGGGGGGTGTTGCAAGACCCCCAAGCTTTGGCTTGCTGAAAGTACACCCCAGGAGCACCACCCAGGACCACCATCCCTTGGCCCTGATCAATTGATTCAGCCCCCCTGCAGAGTCCGCAGGCCAGGGGCTCTGAAGCAGCCCGGTGGGTGCTGCCACTGGTTCCAGCAGTTCCCTTCCCCCATTGCTTCCTTGCCCCAGGGGCTGATTGGCCGAACTGCTTTACCAACGCCAAATTAAATTTCAAAGTTTCACTTTCACTAACCAGTCTCTGAGGATTTGAAGATTCCCTTAGGCAGGTGCTTTAGATTTTCTTTGAAGTAGAGGCTGCCGTGGGACCTAGTGTGGCCCCATTTGCGGTTTGGGGCTGGCTGTTCTCTGCTCCACTATGGTGCAAGCTGCCCCTCTCCTGTCCCACCCGGGCCTGGCCACAGTCGTGGCTTCAGGCTGTTCCAGCCTCCGTTCAGGGCTGCCGAGATGAACCACTGCTGCCTAGTTCAGTGAGAGATGTGTTCTCTGTATTTTTGTGTGAGTCTGAGAGTCCTAGGCTTTATCTGGGCTCATATTTTATGGGTGTTTAGGGTGGTGGTGTGGGAGCTGTGGGACCTTGCTGCTTCTCTGCCGCCATCTTGGCTCCACCTCCCCTAATCGCAGAGATGCTATCTTTCTTTTTATAGGGTAGGTTCAGTTGTGATCACTTTGTATCTGTCACATAGTTCCTTTTTCTTAAGCATTACATTTCTCAGTTCTAGCATTTCACTGGATCCCATAAGACAGAGCTGTAAAAAAAAAATGGACCAAGAGCCATAACGACATCCTTAGCCTTTAGCTGGAGGAATTTCTATTTTCTGAGTCTTGATCAATGAAATCCCATGGCCTAACTTGAAGCAACAATAAGAAAGGAAGGGTGCCTAACAAAAAGAAGTAGTAACAGAGAGTATTCCTTAATAAGCCTTTTTGTAAGGAATGGCTGTAGGTTCTATTCATGATCCCAGGGTATAGGGAACTCCTGGGTGAGAAAATTCCCTCCATCAGTGCAGGTTGATACCTCTTCTTCAAATTATTGTCTTAGCTGCCTGGAACATTGAGAGCCAAATCAAACCAATAAGCATTTATTAAACACCTATCACAAAGCAGGCATTGGATCTATATTCCCTACCTGGATGACCTCAGACAAGGAATTTAATTTTTGATTTGATGTTTGTTTTCTCATCTGTAAAATGGGTGTGAAAATAGCACCTACTTTCCACAATTATTGGATAATAAAACTAAATAATTATAACACACTAGCTTTAAACAATAAAACTCTACGCAAACAAAATATACACATGGGGCAGATTGGAGAATGTCAAAGGAAGGCACCAAGATTAGGGTATTTGCTCAAGGTCACAGAGCCAGCATAGGTCAGAGGTAGGACTTGAACCCAGGTCTGCCTCATTTTTCTGTACCTGACTTTTTGTAATGCCAGAGAAGATCATCCTGCCAGGCACCAAGCGGCTTGTCTTATGATCATCAAAATTGTGGTGATAAGTAACACAAAATAGACAGGTTGTACTGATGTAGAAGGGAGTGAGAATCATTGGAGAGGCCATGTAGATGCTGTGTCTTGGTTGTGGTATACAAGGTTACACGTATTTAAAAACTGAATGTAATACTTTTCATGGTAACGAAATGGATGGGCACAGTAGACTTAGTGTCAGGCCTAGAGTCACAAAGACCTGAATTTAAATATGGCCCTAGACAGGTCATTTAGCCCTGTTTGCCTCAGTTTTCTCACCTGTAAAATTAGCTGGGAAGGAAAAAACAAACTATTCCAGTATCTTTGCCAAAAATACCCAAGTGGGGTCACAACTGAAGAAGCAATTGAACAACAACTCTTTTCAATCTGTGTCAAATAAATAGCCTTTTGTCATCTTCAGAAGGATGTTTGTCTGACACTGTGGTCTTGAAAGCGACCATTGTGTGCCCTGTCTCATTCATCTCATGGTGGTTGTGACTGGTATCGTTGTCCTCATTTCACAGAGAAGTAAATCGGGGCACAAAAAGGGTCAGTGACTTGCCCAGGGACATCTAGGTAGGGAATGCTCGAGGTAGGCTTAGAAGTGGGGATACAAATGCAATTTTCTGACCTTATCTAAACCGGACCTTTCCAACACTTGAGACATCAGTGGGGTTTGTGAAGTCTTCCCCCCTTCTCTTACGTAGTCCATGCTTCTGCCATGTCTGCATGCCATGTCGTCCAGGATGCTAATTCCTGGAAGGCAGGGAAGCTTTTTCTTCTGCTCTCCTTCACTCTTCTCTAACTCCCAGGTTGATGCTTTTCAGGAGGCCAGATCTCCATGGGCACCTGTGGATTTGAATTTGGGTGTTGGTCCACTTTATGGACAAATCCCTTCTCATAATCACACTTTTAAATATATATATATATATATATATAATAAAACATGAAGGAAATCAATTACAGCAAAACAGGGATCCAAATGCATATGTTGAATGTAGCATTAGTCACATTGCTGGACATTGTTTAAGGATCCCTGCTTGAGGGCTTTAAGGGATCACACTTGCCAATGGGAGAGAATGGTAAATGGAGCATTTCATTAAGAAGCAAAAGCATGGTTGGTAACTAGTTTGAACTCGGGGTTTATTTGTTGAGACTTTCTTATGAAAGGCATTTTAATATTTTTGGTAAGGTTACTGTTCACATGGCAAGAATTCCTTTACACAACCCTTTGGATTATGTGCACCGGGGGAAAAAATTCAGCAGTTTAAGGGGTTTGTTTATAAAAAGCAAACTCCCAATTGTAAGCTCAGCATGTGTTGGAAAATGCAAAAGCCAACTGCCTAACAACCAATGGGTTGTTGAGTGAGTGTTGGCTACACAACAGGACCCTAGTAGTGTAAATGAAAACATGACATGTTTCTTATGGCCACCTCAGCTTGCTTGTGGGACACTTGATTCAATGTCCTCACTAGGTTTTGACATTCACTGGGTGCTGACAAGTTGGACAGTAGGAGTCTCTGGCTTTGCTGTACAGAATAGCTCACCCAAACAGAGGAGAGAAAAAAAAAAACAACCTTCCCCAACAAACAGCAAAATGGTGACAGAATGAAATAATTATAGTTACCTAATTATTAAAAGAGAGAGAGGTAGCACGATGTAGTGGAAAGACTGCTTTAAAGGGGGTTGAGGAGACCTGAGGTCAAATCCAGTCTCAAACTCTTACTATAGATTTGTGGTCTTGGGCAAGTCCACCTCAGTTTCTTTAAAGTAAGATCAGGGCAGTGAATACGATGACCTCAAAGGTCCTGTGATCAATGGTGTCCTTAAATTCCCTAGGTTTTTTAACAGATGGAATTAGTATACAGATGTGGAAGAGAACAGGTTTTTGGACAGGAGATTGAGGTCCAATAAAAAAAGGTGTAAAGAGAGTGAAACCAAACCCGACAAAAAACCCCTTTGTCATCCAGGCAGGATATATTTTCCTCCAGAGCTAAGAGAATCCTGATAGCTCTTTGTATTTTCACCTTTTAAAGAAAAACTAAAAAAAACAATGTTTTTCATCTAGAAGACAGATAATCTAGTGTCCAAGTAACATTACATGTGTTTCACATAAACGTGAGTGTGTTCCTTGGACTTACATCAGGGTTTAGTGGGGACTACGGTCAAATTTCAGAGGGAGCCTATGAACAGAATCCCCCATGGGAAGACATGGGGTTAATGTCCTGATATCTGAGAGGGGTTAAAGCTTATTTCCTTTTGAGTTAGCAGTTTTCTTTCTCTTTCTTTTTCTGTTGTAGTTAATGTTGAAAATCTGTGTCTATATTTTGGGCAGTTTTATGAAAATAGTTTTAAGATGCCTGATTCTCTGCCCACAAAGGAGATTTACTCCAACTATCTGGCTCCCCTTTGTTCTTTGATGCTGATTTCAAATCCTTTGTAATACTTGTGGCTAGCTAGATATCACTGGCCATATTGCTGTAGTTGGTACTGCATTAATAAAACAGTTACTGTAACCATGTTAAAAAGAGTATGAACCCCTTATAGCCTCAATTGTCTCATTTCACTTTGAAACAACTCTGATGATTCTGAGAAGTTGTGTCATGAGCTGTGATCTAGCTCCCTGAAAATGCTGTTCAGTTCTCCCAGTTCTCCCTTCTGAGATCTAGCAAAACAAATCCTTTGGCACTTCCATTGGACAACGATTCATTCCAGTACTCAGAAACTAATATTATGCTTCCCCAAGTCTTCTCTTCTCCAATTAATCATCCCAGGTTCCTCAAATCAATAAATTATATAATCTGTCAGATTGTAAACTCCTTAAGGGAAGTGATTGTCTTTCTTCTAAGTATTTGTTAACCCAGAGATTAGCATAGTGCCTAGTAAAATAGTAGGTGCTTAATAAATATTTGTTGATTGACTAAATAGTTCTTAGGATGTGAAATCTGGGTCCTTTACCATTTTGGTCTACCCTAGTCTACCCTAGTTTACCCTAGTTCCTCAACATCTTTTCTAAAGCACTGAAAAGAATTGCAAACAATACTCCAGATTTTATCTGTCCACTATCCCTTCTCACTCCTTACCTCTATCCCACCCCCAAGGCTGGGTGGATCATGTTTCTATCAATGCACCAGAGATGACATGAGGGTTTGCACTTGCCATATAACCCTGACTCATAATGAGCCTGTGTGCTCTAAAATGGCTGGATCTTTTTCCCACGAAGTCTTCCTGGTCCTATGTCCTCCAGGTGTATTTTGGCACTGCCTTTCTTTCCTTTATATTTTAACCCACATAGATAATCTTAAATTTATCTCTAATAAATTGTCTTACCTGATTTGACCACAATGTTGAGATATTCTTATATCCTGTCCTTTTTATCCCATGTAATAACATTCATTACAGTTTGGCAATACTGATGGCAGTCACTCATGGGCCCAATGGGTCCATTTAGAGCTCCCTTCACCAGGAATTCAGTGATTGAATTAGAGTTTTCTCTCCAAGCTAACCCTAAATCTTTTCTCTATGGACTTCAGTTTACATGCTGATTATTTCCTTAAACATTCTGCTCTGGTATTTCACTCTACTCATACTTAGGGATGGTTGCTCATCCCCATCTTCTTCTGTTCTGTCTCCACATTCCATAACTCTGTGTTTCTAACACCCATGTGTTACACACCTCCTAAACCTACTCCACATCCTTACCACAAAAGCCAGCAAGATTGGTAAATTGGGATCAATAGACCCTCAAGGGTCTGTAAGGATATATTTGAGAATAGATTTCATGGATCTATGAATTTAAATGGGGGAAAATGCATCTCAATTTTAAGCAACCCTGAAATGAAATTTAGCATTTCCTTCTATTATTAAAATGTTACTTCTGAGAATGGGCCAATAAACCTCACCAGAGAAAGGCAGCTAGCTGGTAGCTCAGGGCATAAAGTGCTGGCCCTGAAGACAGGAAGGTCTCAGGTAAATCTAAATTCAGAGACTTATTAACTGTGTGATCCTGGCCAGCTCATCTCACATCTGTTTACCTTCTACTTCCTCTTTCTTTGATGTAAAGACTGAATGAGATAACATTTGTAAAGTGCTTAGCACAGTGCCTGGCCCATAGGTGGGGTGCTACGGCAAGGTTAGGTGTTTATGTTTCCATTATCATCATTATTGTGATCCTGCCTAAGGAGGGCACAACACAGAAAAAGATTCCAAAGCTGTGCTCTAGTCTACCATCCTCCCTGCTCCTGACTCTGCCAGACCTTCACCTCTGTTCTGCCTTTCTTTCATGTCCTGTTTCCTTGGCCAAGCTTGCTTTTGGGTCCTCTCACCATTTCTTCCTTTATTCCTTCTTAGTTAATTCATTGAGAATTGGCAAAACCACCATTGTCTCTATAAAGATGACTCCCGTCTTTACATATTTAATTGTTGCCTCTGTCCTGAGCTTTCAGTTCTATATCCCTAACTCCTGGTCATCTCTATCTAGATATCCCATAAGTCTTTCAAACTCCATATATCCACTTTATTGTAGATGAAAACCTGAAAAATGGTATTTGACATGGGGCCAATGTTAGCAATAGCAGTAAGACAAGAGAAAGAAATTAATTTGCATAATTAAAAGCTAAACTTTTCCTTCTTCACTGATTGTATAGTTGTTTAAAATTCCTAGGAAATGAGGAAGAAAATAATTGAGTAACTTACTTTAAGAACATACAAAATCAAAGTAACAAAATCCACAGTGTTTCTGTATGGGAACAACAAAATCCAGAAGGAAATAATACAAAGGGAAATCCCATTCAAAAATAATTAAAAAATGTCTACAAAGGTATAGTGAAGATTTTCATGGAGTCAATTATAGAACAGACTTTAAAGAAAAAAAGAATGACTTAAGGTGTCAGTGCTCATCATCAGGCTCTATAGATATAATCAATTGGCAATTTACCAAAATCAATTTATAGATTTAGTGTTATGCTGGCCAAACTACAAAGGGTATACTTTATAGACCTAGACCCAAAAAGTAATAAAATTCATTTGAAATAACAAATGGTATAGGTTCTCTAGGGAAATAATGAGTAAAAGTAAGAATGAAGGAGAAATCAAATTGGCAGACTTTCAATTGTACTCTAAAGTCATTTGGTACTGGTGAAGAAATAGGCAAAATAAATCCATTCAACAGAATACATAAGGATGGATCAGAAACAATTCCAATGAAAAATTCAGGGTTCAATAAAGTTGGGGATATAATTAACTTATGGAAGGCTTCCCTAGTTGGCAACAATTGCTGCAAAAAACAGGAAAGATGTTTGGGAGGAATTAGGTTTAGACAAGCTGCTTACACCATATACCACAATCACAACAAAGTAAATTCATGATCTGACTATTACACAGAATTACTGTATGAGAGTTGAACCAGTTCCTTAGAGTATGAACACATAGTATATAACACTGCTTAAACTCAACTTACATATGATTCAAGGATTTATCTCTGTTAGGTCTCTGTGTGTGTGCATATGTTTTACATTGAGATTTACTGGAAACTTATCTTTGTCTAGGTATAATCATAATATACTCTCTAGCTTATAGAATCCTTTATCATCATCCATTCTTCCTCTATTCCCCCAAGCTCATGCTGAAGCAAACATTTATCTCCAGTTCTTCTAAAGGGCATAAACGATGTTATCTGTTCCTGTAACAGCATTCATCATAAAACAAGGGGTCAGTGACTCTAAACTTTCATTTGATCAGGGCAGATAGTGTGATGGTAATAACTACATGGTGAGCAATGGTTTGGGGAGGTCCAACATTTTACTTGAGTAGGAAGTAGCAAGTACTTCACAGGGCTGGCTACAGAGGTAGATTCCATTTCTCCACTTTTCATTCTCCCCTTCCCACAAAAAAAGGGAAGAAATAGAAATATATTGAGTTGAGCACTTAGTGAAAGGTTGTGCCATTACCCAGAATGACAAGAATAGCAAAAGAAGGAAGTGTCTGGGTTTGATATATTTGTACTTTCAAGAACTTTTACTCTAAGATTTTAGTAAGCTTTCAGATCTCCCACAAGTTTGATTACTTTTCATGCAACAAGGGCGCAAAAGGCCCTGATGTACAGTGTGACAGAGGGTAGTTGGAGGAGCACTCTACACCAAGATGTGCCCCTCCAACAACCCAACTTAGCCTTCTCCTTCCATGTGACCCTCAGAAGGGGAGATAAATTATTTTTCTTATAACTTCAACTTTCCAGAATTAATCAAAGCCAAGTGCAAAGATATCACCAAACTGGAAAACTTTTGGACATTTTCTGTTGGCATGTCTTTCATGTATTGGAACATTCACAGGCCAAGTATTACATTCAAAAATCACAATGTAAAAGGACTTAAAAAAAAAAGAACATTCCCTAGCTTTCTCAGCCATAACTAGGGCACAAAATTGTTGAGAAAATTTGAAATGGAGAGGATCATAAACAATGAAATTGATAATTTGATTCCACGTAATTGAAATGTCTTTGCCTTGACTATCCACATTTCAATAGGTTTTGTTTTTCTTGCCTTTGAAAGACGTGGAGAAAGGAGAGAGGGAAGAAGAAAATTAAAAACTGAAAAAATTGAATGTTTTTTAAGTCTTTGCCTGAACAAAATAAAATAAGATAGGCAAAATAGTGGGATTTTTAATTGGGAAAAAATACACCTAATTCGGGTATGGTCTCTAATATAGACAGCGAACTAATGAAAATATGTAACATCATAAATCATTGTCTAAAGTATAAATTGTCAAAGGATGTGAAAAGAAGTTATCAAAAAAAGAATTGGAAACAAATATATGAAAATGCTTCAAATCACTAGAGATAAAATGATTTTATCTCAGACCCAGTAAATTGGCAAAGAAAATGACAAAAACTGGAAATAGTCCAAGTCAGACACACTATAATGCTATTGATGGAGCTATGATCTGTGGTAACCATTCTGAAAGCAATTTGGAATTATGCTGAGAATGTGGTTTCCATGTATATGCTCTTCCTTCCAAAGATAACAATGAGGGACACAGAAGCCAAGTTGATGCATGAGAGTTGTCAGGGAGAGGGAGAAGATGAGAGTCTCACAAACACCAAAATGTTCACAGAACCACTTTCAGTCATTATGAGATCCAGAAATAAATTTGATAGGAAAAGACTAAGTAAATTGTGCTACTTGAATGTAATGGAATATTATTAAATTTGATGATTAGAAGCAATACAGAGAAATATAGGAGGACATGTGAATAGATACCAAGTGAACTAAAGAGAATTTTTAAAAGAACATACAAAATGGCTGCAGCAATGTAAATGGAGAGAACAACAACAGAACCAAGACTGACTGCTGGAAGATAATGCCCAAACATGGTCCCAAAGAAATGTCTGCATCCCTTCTTTTCAGAATCAGAGGAAGTAGGAATTTGGAACCTTGCATGTAATAAAACACATATCGATTTATTGATTTGTTTTGTTGACCTGTGGGGCTTTCTGTCCTTTTTGTTATTCTTTATTATGAAAGGGATCTTCCTGTGGGAAAGGGAGAAGGGAAAGAATATATTGAGAAATGAGAAGACTATAAAGACAGCAATAAAACTTAAATGTAAAAGGGTAAATGCTGAAACAGATCATCCACATTCAGAATTCATCACTGAGCTCAAACACTTGTTGTGTCAGTGTATAAAGCCTTGGCTAAAGTCTTCTTCTAGTGCCTCCCCTTGGCAGAGGTGATTGTGGGCTTTCAAAGGCTATGCTGAGGAGCTAAGTTCCGAAAGTTTGCTGCAGTCTATGATGGATTCAAGTATAGCTCTGTTTCTACCACAAAGGTGGGCAACAGCTACATAATATTTAAGATTGATGAAGTTCATATTGGTCTTCTTACCACCAATTTTATTATGTTTGTAAAGAAATATTGGATAAGGTAAGGGCAATGAGACATCAACCTTTTCTCTCCCAGTCATGTAATGATTTTTTTCTGTTAATTTACACATTTTGCTTTGACTCCATTATTCTCTATAGAAGCAATATCAATATTTTACATAAGAAATCATAGAAAACTCGGCTAACATAATATAAATAAACAACAGTATTGGGAATGGTTATGAAGATAGCGTCTAGCTGTCTGAAGTGGAAAGGGAAGGTGAGAGAGAAAAGTCAAATGAGGAAGACTCAGTTCTAGGACCCCCCAAAAATGGGGGTCCCAATGAAAGCATTTGGCACAAAAAACTCAGGTCCCAGAGGAGAAAGGATCAAAGTTTGGATGGGTCACACATGCATTCCAATTTCTTCTTCTGGTATTCATGCTCTTCTCTTTCAGTCAGTGGCTTACCCTTCAAACAGGAGAGGGCCTCCTGGTAGTATGTAATGCCATACAGGAGCAGCTTTCCAAAAGAAATGCTACTATGAACAGCTTTTAAGGTTCTGATTACACAGTATAGTAAACACACTTATTTATTCCATAACAAAGCAAAGCAAAACATTCTCAGAAGATCAAGGTATAGTATTCACAATATTACAACTTATCACAGAAAATCACAATATAGTGTTCACAACAGCCTATCAATAAAACGGCCACATAGTTTTCACCAATGTGGTCACAATAGCTTTGAATAAAGAACAATCACCTGTTATCCCTAAGGGGGTTTGCCTCCTTACTCAGTCATTCAGTCATCTCAGAGTACAATAGTCAGTCTTCCACTCATGTGGCAACTAGGTTAACTCAATCAGTCACTTATTTAGCAATAGGTTACTAAGTATCATTAATCACTAAGTACAGTCATTAGAAAATACACAAACCCCACACCCCTAGGTCACTAGTAAACTACAATTTCATCACAGCATTCAATACCTAAGGCAAATTCTCAACAATCTCCGTATCTGGGAAGACAAAGCTTAACAAAGGCATGACATACATTGCCAGTGTCCTCATCAATTCACTCTCTGTCTGCAGAATAGTTTCAGGACCCCTGAAAACATCAGCAAGACTCTGTTCCTGGATTTCTGTTAACATACAAGAAAATCCTTCTTCAGGGCTTCTGAGCCAACAGCAAGGTTCCAGGACCTCTGCAACAACAACACTGTCCTTCACTAGCACAAGAGTCTGGCAAAACAACAACAAAACAGACAGACAGAATGCAGGCAACTCCAGCAGTTCAGCTGGCCCTAGGACCCAGAAGAAATCTCAGCTGGCTCCTGGAATCAAAATCACTCCTCACAGGTTTTCAAAATCAAAATTGTTTTCTCCAATCTAGGTGGGGCTTTCCTCTTCAGCCTTCTTAGCAGCAGCAACTTCAGCCTCCACCAGGTTCTGGTCTCAAGAAATTCTGACTGTGCCTCTCTGGGGCTTTTCTTACATACGCACAGAATTAGCTTCCTGTTTCAGCCGACCCCTTCCTGTTATATCAGTAACAGGAGACAAGAGTTCATACCTTCTATTTCCCCAACAGTGGTTTGATCAATTACTAACTGCTAAGTACTTACTACCTTTTGTTAATTTAAAAGAAGGTGCTAAGTACCTGCTTACTTGCCAGTACAAAAAAGGGGTAATTTCTCTTACACACTAAGATATAATGGAAATTTTTAATTGCAATTAATAATCTTAACCATGAATATGAATGAAATATTTACCCATTAATGGAGTAGGTTAGCAAAATAGATCACAATGGAGAATCTGACAATATTACTTAATAATCACAACTATCATTTAATAGAGCTTTATGATTTATATGGCACTTTAAATGTATATCTCTTTAGGTCATATTTATAAGAAATATACTTGAAACCTAAAGGCCTATACAAGCTTAAAATGAATTTATACCCCTGAAAAAATATTTGGATCAGCATTTATTAAGCTTCAGGTGAGTTCAAAAAAATAGGACTAACAATTATGACCATAAACAAGGCAATCATAGGTATAGACATGGTCAGAGGAGATAGGGAGAGAAGCTACATTTTCTTAAAGGCACCATAATTTAAGGATATCAATGGTATTACATTGGCAAAAATATTATAACACCTACAATGACACCAACTATGGGTGTAGAAACTCAATATTTGAGGGAGAACTACTAGGAAAATTGAGCAAAGTTTGGCACTAAATTAGGCATGGATCAGCATCTTACACCATATACTATAATAAGTTCCAAATGGATAAACAATTTTAATTACATAGAATTTAAAAGATTGTGCATGTAAAAATCAATGTAGTAATAAATACAAAGGAGGTAACTTGGGAGGGGAGTTTTGTAGCTAATTTGTCAGTTTTTAAGAAATAGCCGTTAACACACATATGAGAACAGGAACTCTTTTGAATGAATAGTTAAAAGATATGAATCCATCAATCAACAAAATACGTATTTATTAAGTGCTAAGCCCTGGGAGTAAAAGCTCAAAGAATGAAACAATCACTACTTGTAAGAAGCTTCCTTTATAAGAGAAAAACACTAGTACAGATATAAATAGAGAGAAAATAAATCTAGATAAACACAGCATAGTCACAGACTAGGTAGCTTGAGGCATAGAACATGGGCAGTGGAGGGATTAGGAAAAAAGGCTTTGTACAGAAGGTGGCACTTGAATTGAGTCTTTAAGGAACTGAGTGATATTATGAAACAAAGATGAGTAGGAGTGAATTATAGACATGAGGAACAGAAAGTGACCAGGTACAGAAATCAAAAGGGAAGTGTCATGTGTGAAGAACTAGGGAGAAGAATGCTTAGTCTGAAGACTGTACTAGGGGAATGATGACTAATGAGCAGAAAGATAGATTGGAAACAGGTTGTAAAATATTTTCAAATCTAAACAGATACATTTGTATATTATCCTAGAAGCAACAGGAGGCCACTAGAGTTTAGTGCATAGGGATGCAATGTGGGCATACCCATGTTCAAGAAAAATTACTCTGGCAGTCGTGTAAAGGATATATTGTAATGGGGGAGATTTGAGGCAGGGATTCCAAGCAGGTGGCTTTTATAATCATCTCGTAGAGAGAGAATGAGTTCAGACCCCAAAGTGATCTCTGTGACATTGGAGTAAAGTTAGATGGGGGTCAGAAGAAGGGATGTTTTAGAGGTAGAAACAGGAAAATGCAGTAACTGAAGGGGTATGTGGGCTAAGGGAGAGTGGGAAGTCCAGGCTCTGGACAAGGGAAACAGAAAGGATGTTCGTCCTTGTGAGAGAAATAAGAGAAGTTTGGAAGAGGAAGATATGAAAGAAATGCAAGTTCAATTTATGTTGCATTGCATTTAAGCACAATCCATTTTCAAGAGAAAAAAATTTCAAGCTACCAACAATTATATAAAAATTCCATAGATAAAATAAATGCAAATTGAAAGAATTCTAATGTTCTACCTCATACTCATTAAAAGTACAAAAGGAAATGGTTACTGTGGAAAGGCCTGCTGCAGAACAGGATGACAAAAGTCCTGTTGGTGGAGTGGGGATTTTGCACAACCATTCTACAGAGGAAATTGGAAACATGCCCCTCAAATCAGTCAGTTGTCAAGCACTGTTTTAAGTGCTTACCATGTGCCAGGCTCTGGGCTCAGCACTGTGGGCTCAAATAAAGTAAATAAAACCCACCATAGTCTCTGCCCTCTAAGATCTCACAGACTAATGGGGGTGATAGCATACTCACAACCAAGCATGTATAAATGCATGACATATATAGTTGAAACAGAAGGTAATGTAGGAAGGTTAGCAGTGGGGTTGGGAGGAGACTGGGAAAGTCCCCATGTAGAAATTGATATTTGAACTGTCTTAAAGAAGGTCAGATAAACTATGAGACAAAAATAAGGGGTGGGGAGCATCCCAGACATGGAGAACAGCCTAGTGAAAAGGCAAAGAATCAGGAAATTGAGTGTGTGAGGAACAGCAAAGAGGCTGCATTGAATCATAAAATGAATGGAGAAGAGTAAACTATAAGACGATTGGAAAGATGGGAGGAGACCAGTTTATAAAGGGCTTTTATATTTGATCCTGCATGTAACAGCAATCCACTAAAGCTTGCAGAGTCTTTGAGTCAACAAAAAACCTACTAGGCATGTACTACAAAGAAAGGGAGACGGTATTCATGGCCATAAAGACTTATTTGTAGCAGCACTTTTTGTTACATGAAATGACTAGGAATAAAGGAATGCTTATCAATTATGAAACAATTGAACAAATCATAGTACATACATAAAATGGTTATTATGCCACAAGTAATGAAACAGTCAGAGAAACCTGAGAATATTGTATGAACTGATGCAGAATGAAGCAGGAAACAGGGGGACAATGGTCCAGATGTTAGAAAGGAAAAGAACATCAAAAACCTTAGAACTCTGATCAGTGCAATGACCACAGCACCAGAAGATGGAGGATGAAACATGGGACCCACCTCTTGGTGGAGAAATGATGAACTATGGGACCATAATGAGAAATGTTCTTCCAGACACAATCATTACAGCAGAAATCAATTTTACTTTATTTTGGTTACAAGACAGGGTTTTTACATGGTGGGGATAGGAATTTGGAGGGTTAGTGACAATGGGAAAAAAGAGAAAGGAGACAGGGAGCCAAGGTGGCAGTGTAGAAGCAGTAAGGTTCCACAGCTCCCACAGCCACCCTAAATACCCATAAAATATTACCCTAAACAAATTCTAAGGCTCTCAAACTCACCAAAATACAGAAAACACATCTCTCTCTGAAGGCAGCTCAGCAGGAGGGGCTCATCTGGCAGGCCGGGAGCCAAGGCCAGCCCAACACAAAACCGAAACCTGCAGCCAGGCCCCAGGGTGGTTGGGAGGAGCCGAGCCTCCCAAGCCATAGCATGAGTCTACTTCAGAGAAGATCTACAGCACCTCAAGGGATATTCACATCTAGAAAGCCAGGATTAGAGAAGGTGAGTGAAAGTGGAACTTTCAAGCTGAATTTGGGGGAGGAAAAGCAGTTTCACCAATCTGCCCCCAGGTCAAGGAAGCAGTGGGGGGAAGGGGAGTAACTGTTGTAACTGGTGGCTGCCCCCACTGGGCTGCTTCAGAGCCCTTGGCCTGCGGACCCTGAAGGGGGGCTGAGTCAATTGATCAGGGCCAAGTGCTCTTGTGTTGAGCAGCCTGGATCCTGATCATGGTCTTGGGTCACCGGTGGTCCTGGGGTATGCTCTTAGCAAGCCAAAGCTGGGGTTGGGGCTGCAACACCCCCCTAACAGCTCCAGCAGCTGTGAAAACCCAGCAATTTGGGACAGAGCTTTCCCCCTGGAAGCAGAGTTCTACAAAGCTAATAAACAAACAAAAAAAAAAACCAACTAATTGACTGGCCAACATGAGGAAAAGGAAGCAAAATAAGAATAGCAATAAAACTCTAGAATCCTTTTTTGTGAACAAAAAGGATCAAAGCACAGAATGGAAGACAACCCAGTCAGAACTCCTACACCAAATGCTTCCAAGACACTTGAAGAATTCC
>CM053601.1:494042-514866 GCA_028646575.1 Pseudocheirus occidentalis
TCTCTGTCCCTTCCCCCTCCCCCCCTCTCTCTCACTTGGACGAAGTCATTTTTAATTATTATGGCTTTGGAATGAAGTATCAAATTTGATATCACTTGACCGGCTTCCTTCCTCCTTCAAAAAATTCTTAACTTGAAGATTCTGCTTTAGTCATGTCTATTTGTTATTTTTCCTAGTTTTCTAAAATAACCATTTGTTGGCATGGCACTGAAGATTTGAATTAATTTATATAGTATTTATGTAATATTGTCATTTTTACCATGTCAAGAACTCAACTTTGCAAGAACATATCTCTAGATGATAGTGATTCCTATTTGCAGTTGGTAAGTGGCTAATGTGTGGTTGGGAGACAGATCCCTACCAATGCACATTTCTGTTTATTAGCTTATTTAGTTTTAATTTTGTTAACACTACAGGGTTTTCCATTATTCACTTTTTGGGGGGCTAGAGTATTGGGTCTGGAGTCAGCAAGACCTAAATTCAAATTCAGCTCAGACATTTACTAGCTGTGTGTCCCGGAGCAAGTAATTTAACCTGTCTGCTTTGGTTTCTTCTTTAAAAATGGAGATAATATTAGTTCCACTCACCCACGGGTGTTATAAGCATTAGATGTTTGTAAGTGCTGATTGCAGTGTCTGGCACATTGTAAGCTCTCAATAAATGTTTTTTTTTCATCCATCTTTTCTTCTTTCCTTTCTTGCATACTTTTTCCTTCCTTTTACTGGTAAAACAAAGAAACACAGATTAAATGTTTAAGGGTGTGCTAATATTGTTTGAGTTCTGAGGTATAAACCTAAATTAAAATTGAAAAAAGAAAAGAAAATGCAAACATTTAGTTCCCTGACCCACAGCATGCACCACAAACATCATTCAGGATTGTGTCACTTCTCTGGTGCATTTGCTGGACACATGACTTGTCCCCTTTGGTGGGGAGTCAGCATGGAGGTGGGATTGGTGGCGATCATCACAGAGCTAAAACTTGCAGAGGTGGCAGTCAAAGATAAAAGGAAATTAATGGTGCTCTGATATGAAGAAATGCATTTTTAAAACATTTAATAAATAGTTAAGGGACCAGTCTTTCAAGGTGGTAAATGGAATATTTGAAAAGAGTTTTCCCATTAAATGTTATTTTGACTTGTCTTATCTCAATTTCCAGCTAGTTGTTGTTCGGTCATTTTCCAATTGTGTCTAACTCTTTGGGACCCCTGAGGGCTTTCTTGGCAAAGATAATGGAGGGGCTTGTCATTTTACATATGAGGAAACTGAGGCAAGAGTTAAGTGATTTGCTCAGAGTCACAAAGCAAGTAAGTGTATGCGGCTGGATTCAAACTCAAGAAGATGAGTCTTCTTGACTCCAGGTTAGGCACTCCATCTACTGTGCCTCCTGCACCATCCCCCTGCCACATCGTTTCAAAGCATTGGATAATGGATTTAGTTGTTCAATTCCAAATATGGCATATTTAAATGAGTTCAATAATTTTTTGTTATTTAATTTTTTTGTTTTTTGTTATTCTAATTAAAGGTACAAAAGAAAGTAACCAAAACTGAAATCCAATTAAAATCCATGATGAAGTTCCCTAGCAGTTTTAACTTTTACTTGTGATTTATCACTTTTTTCATTATTACAAGAACAACAAAAACCCTTTTGTTATTCATGCTGTCCACATGAAGTAGAATAGATGCCTTTTTTACTCAGTCTTTCTTATACATACCCAGATGATTTTACTGTAGCTTATTTCAGCTTATTGCTCTAAGAAATTCTCTGTCCTCCATATCCAAAATGCCTTCCCTCCTTGCCTATTCCTCAAAATCCTTCTCTTCCTTTGAGATCCTCTCCAAGCACTACCTTCTCCATGAAGCCTTTTATTTTCCCCCAGTTCCCAGTGGCCCCACCTCCCAAAGAGCTTGATATTTGCCTGCCTTGCATTCATTCTCTTCATATTTATTCTACAACTACTTGCAAATGTCCTTATTATCCTCCCTCCCCAGAATGGAAGTTTTATGAAAGCCAGTTACATTCTTTACATTAATATACCAATATGTACAAGAATACATTGTCATGAATTCTTCATTTGAGAGATTGTCTGTTTGCATCTGTATACCCCAGGCTGAGCATGTGCCTGCCACCTAATAGGATGGGAGACAGACCTTTATACACTGTATATAGTGTTGACCAACAAATTGAAGTCAGGAACTCAGGCAAATATGCATGGGTGATACTACCTCTAGGAGTCATGGGATATACTAGTTCTCCTGCAATAGCTAACATGGTAGGATTTTTTAGGGGATGCTGAGGACAGGACTCAGTGGTAAGTTGAGGCAGTGTGGTCAAGAGGAAAGGAAAATGAACTCAAAGTCAGTAGATCTTGGTTCTAGCCTTATCCCTGCCTGATGATCTATTATCCCATCTGGGTAAATTACTTCCTTTGTATGATTCAGCTTCTGCAATTGTAAATGAAGCTATGTTAGAGTAGAGACTCGTAGTCCCTTCCAAATCAAACAGACTTTAAGTCTTATTTCTGAGATTCAAGATAGAAAGAAAACAACCATTGGAAATTACATATAATTTCTCAAATTCTCATTATCAAGTAATATAACTTCTACAAAGCCACTGTGATATTGAGGGAATGTGTCATCTATTAACTGAATGATCATTTTAGTGAGAGTCATTGACATATATCAAGTGTTTAAAATTTGACTGATTTCACCATCCATTAGGAGTCACTTCTGGGGCATGCACTCACCCTGAGTGTAGGACAGAAATCACTTTATAGGGGCAAGAGTCAGTCACAAGAGACTTGTCATGGATTTTCTTTTCTGATGATGTCATTTCTACCCTTCCAGATGACACGAGAACAGTACATATTGGCCACACAGCAGAATCACCTGCCCCGAGTGGAGCATCCTCAATTTTATCCAGTCGGAATTTATGGGTGGAGGAAGAGATGCTTGTACTTCTTTGTCCTCCTGCTTCTGGTTACTGCAATTGTTAACTTAGCCATGACTATATGGATATTGAAAGTGATGAATTTCACTGTGGTAAGTACAACCCAAACCCTACGTCTCTCTGCCATTGGACACGGCCAATTAAGCTCTCTCTTTCTGTTTTTATCAGTAGTTACCATTCTCATTCTGCACGTTCTTGATGGAATGCCAAGACCATGCTAGATATGGCTATCTGATCCAATGGCTTTCATCATGACATCAAAATGTCACTGCCTGCTATTTAAGTCAAAAATGAAACTTTGGTTTGCTTTAAAATATCTGCAGCCATCATTTTCTTTGCTTTGCAAGTGAGGGAAGACTTCTGTCCACAAATGTTAATTTTTTAATGCTTGTAACAGACATGTAGGAGGGGGATTTTATTTTTTCTAAGTACCTCTCCATACTTATCCATCATTAAAACTGCAAACAATAATATATGCCAACAAAAATAAAGAAATAAATCTGCAAAATAAGTTGTAGAACCTTATATGAAATTCCTAGCACTTAGCAAGGCAGAAAAAAAAACAATTAACAAATAAACAGTATCTGAAACTGTCTTTAGTTTGTGGCCCCTCCCAAGTCTGTCCCACAGTTCTCCCACATCTGACCACCTTTATTTCCTATAATTAAACTCAGTGTCCACACAATTTGGGTTCTGATGATTTAACTTTTTATCAATTGTTATAAGACTCTTCTCTTCCTATGTTCTATTTTTTCCATGAAAATTATACTGAACTTGCCAAATAGCATTAAATATGAACATTTCCACAAATAAAGGAAAGATTTATATAAAACCGCGAATGTATTACATGCAGCTTGCTTTTAAAAGTATATATTAAACTTAATACAATCACGCCCATAAAACACTGCTCATCTGTGCCCCATTCTGAATTTTTCTTATTTTTTGTGTTTCATCGATGTTTTTTTTAAATTTTCCTTTTTTTAAGCATCATTGTTACTACCTTATCACTTTCCTCCCTAAATCTTCTAGCTCCCAAAAATGAAAGTCCTCTCTTATAACAAAAAAATCATATATTCACAAAAAACAATATACACATTGTTTACATTTGGCAATATATGGTTCATTTTGCACCTACCATCCACCATGTTTCTGCTAAGAGCTGGAAATCATGCTTCTTTGTCAGTATGTTGTAGTCTTTACCAGTCACCAGACTGATTAGAGTTCTGAAGCCTTTCAATGTTCTTTTCCTTTAAAATACCATAATTATGAAATAAATTATCCTCCTGGTTCTACTCATCTCTCTCTCTCTCTCTCTCTCTCTCTCTCTCTCTCTCTCTCTCTCTCTTTCACTCCCCCCCCCAAATTCCCAGATATATTTGAATCTCTCATCATTTATAATTTCTTAAAGTATGATAATATTCTATTACATTCATATGTCATAATCTGATGAGCCATCCCCCAATGGACACCTCCTTAGAATCTGACTCTTTACTACAATTTAAACAGGTATTAAATAGTTTTTGCACATTTTTATCCTTATCCTCCATCTTTTTCCCCCTTTAGTACATGTCTTGGTATTATTGCTGGCTCAGAAAATGTGCACTTTGACCATGTTTGAGGTATTGTTCCAAATTGTTTTCGTAAATGGTCTGACCAGTTCATAGTTCTGCTAATTGCGTATTATTCTTCTTGTCTTCCAATAGCCCTACCTATGATCACTGTTGTCAAGTTGTGGTCCTCTCTTTCAGTCTGGTGACCATAAGACAGAACCTCACAGTTATCTTGACTTGCATTTCACTTATTAATTTGGAGCATTCTGAATATGGTGCTTGATATGGTTTTCTATTTCTCATTTTGAGAATTGTTTGCTATCTCTTTTAACTTTATCTCTTGGAGAAGAGCTGATTTCCTTATATATTTGAGTCAATATAGGAAGTTTCAGCATCAGACTTTTATCAAATATAGATGTTGCAAATGTGTTTTCCCTATTTAACTATTTCCCTTTTCAGTTTAACCACATTGATTTTTTTCTACAAAAAAATTCAATATTATGCCAGTAGAAATATTTTAAAATCCTCTGTGCCCCTGAGTTGTATAGTTGTAATGCTATCTGTATCTCTATTCTAATTTATGATATGACATTCTATATCTAAGTCAAGTATGCATTTAGAGTGTTTCTTGTTTTTGTGATGCAATTGATTATCTAAACCTAATTTCTGCCAGATTGCTTTCCAATTTTGCCAGCTATTTTTGTTTTATAATGAATCCTCATGCCCTTGGGTTTTCTTAACATTGGACTATTATGTTTTATTCCTTATGGGTTACATATCTAATCTGTTCCACTGATCAGTTTTTCTACTTTTTAAAATCACTACCAAATTATTTTTGTCACTTCTGCTCTGTAGTTATATAGTTTAATCACTGGTACCAGAAGCCCTCCTTCCTTCATGTTTGTTTACATCTATAAATTAATGCTCTGGTGCTTTTGGTGGTTTGATTCACATGATATTGAGTTATGGTCCTTTGTTACATAATAGACAAAAATTATATGGTTCCTAACTTTAAGGTAGAAACAAAGAATACATAGGCAGATAAATGTAATTTATACCAAATAATTTCAGAGTAATTTTAGGTGAGAGGGTAGAATGCAGGGGAAAGCATTCTCAAATGTGGAGAATCAGGAAAAGTTCCAAACATAGGAGGCACCCTGGAATTCACAGGAATGAGAGGTGAACCTAGACCAAAGACCTTAGTACAAATTTGTTTTCTAGAAAATATCCCTCAGGAATTGACTGATCAATCCCCCTTCCCCCTATTCATAGCATCACCTTATGATTTGTCCTTCAGTCAGAAAAGAAATGACCTTGGGTTTGTTAAAGAGGAAATTACAAGGCATTTATGAACATAGCCTGGTGTTATGACTCTAAAGTCTTGAATATTTTTAAGAAAGAAAACAAACTTAAAGTTGTGGTTCCCACCAAACTTATGCCATCTGAACAATTTTTGTTAATATTGCCAATTTTCCCCCTATATTGTGGCTTAGTCCTTCACTGCTCCTCCATCTCCAGGACCATATTTAGAGTGTACTTCTTGCCAAGAGGCTGATCCTGTTCCAGACCTTCTCTTCTCTTCTCTTCTCTTCTCTTCTCTTCTCTTCTCTTCTCTTCTCTTCTCTTCTCTTCTCTTCTCTTCTCTTCTCTTCTCTTCTCTTCTCTCCTTCTCTCTCTCCTTTGTCCTTTTCTCTTTTCTCTCTAGAAGGCTGGATTTTAAAACTCTTAAAGTTGGGAGTTCTAGAGCAGCAATTCTGAGTCCTGCTTTTCAGGACTTTCCATGCTTTCCCTAGTATACCTCTACATCAAGTAATGCTTCTATCCTTTCTTTGATCCTTCTCCATGTGCAGGTTTTTTAGGTTAACTATCAGTTCCTTTGCCATCCTCCCCACCCTCATTTCACTCTTATCTTTAGCCCTCAACACTATTCTTAAAAGCCTGCATGACACTGTGGTATCTTTACTGTGCTAACTGGTCCTGTTGCCCTATTTCATGCATATCTATTTATTTTCAGTCATTTTGTTGATATCTTGGTGTTTTTTACATGGCCCATGTAATTTCCCAATTCATCCTCCTAGATTATAGAGGGCCATAAATTATAATAAATTATTAGGGGAAAAATTCAGCAAAGTTAATCAATCCATTCAAGAATTCTGATATGATCAGTAGAATTCTATGCCAATGGTTTCCCACCTCTACAAAGAATTGGGAAATGTCAATACATTTTCACATATTCTTCTTTGGGGGATAAGCAGACATAATAAATCACAAAATAAAATGTCAGTTGTTTTTTTGTTGTTCCCATTTTGACTTCTGTAATGATTATGGAAATGCTTTCCTGGCCCTTGCTACTTCACTACAAATCAACTCATGTCTTCCTACACTTTTCAGTATTGAATATATTCATTATTTCTTAAAATGCAGAAATATTGCACTCCTTTACCATAACTTGGTATGCTGTTCCCCAATCCATGGGATCTACTGTTTCAAGTCCTCTATTGCTCCCTCCATTCCACAAAGAGCTGGTATAAACATATATTCCTTTTTGTCCGCAACTCTCTAAAACTGACTGTTTCGATTATTTGTCATCCTTACTAATTTGCTGAATGTGAGGTGAAACCCAAGGTGTCTTTGATTTATGTACATTTCTCTTATTTTTTCAATAATTTGGAACATTTTATATGGTTTTTGATAGTTTTCATTTATGCCATTTATTTTTTCCCAGTTAATATTATTTTTGTCCAATTACATGTAAAGATAGTTTCCAACATTCACTTTTATGAGATTTTGAGTTCCAATTTTTCTCCCTTCCTTCTACTCCTCCATGCTACCCAAGACAGCAAGCAATCTCATATTGGTAATACATGTACAATCATATTAATCCTGTTTCCAAAGTGCTTATGCTATGAAAGAAGAATAAGAGCAAAAAGGGAAAAACCATGAAAAGAAAAAACCAAAACAAAAACAAAAAAGAGCAAATAGTATGTTTCAATCTGCATTCAGATTCCACAGTTCTTTCTCCAGATGTGAACAGCATTTTCCATTATGAGTCTTTTGTAATTGTCTCAGATCATTTTATTACTGAGAAGAGCTAAGTCTATCATAGTTGATCATTGTACATTGTGACTATTATTGTGCACAATGCTCTTCTGGTTCTGCTCTTCTCACTCTGCATCAGTTCATATAAGCCTCTCCAAGTAAATATGAAGTCTGTCTACTCCTCATTTCTTATAGCACAATAGTATTCCACTACATTCATATACCACAACTTGTTTAGCCATTCCCCAGTTGGTGGACATCCCTTTAATTTCCAATTCTTTTGCCACCACAAAAGAGCTGCTATAAATATTTGGGTACATGTGCATCATTTTCCCAATTCTATGATCTCTTTGGGACATAGCCCAAGAAGCAGTATTACTGGGTCAAAGGGAGTGCACAGTTTTATAGCCCTTTGGTCAGAGTTGTAAACTGTTTCTTCGTGTCCTTTCCCTACTTGATGGTTTTTGCTCTATATGTTTTCATTATTTCCCTGCATATTCTGTGTCAAACCCTTATCAGAAATATTTCATTGTGTCCCCATTGATCATTTCTCCTTATCCTATTTCTCATAACACAAAAGATTATAGATTTCTTGAGACTAGGTGCAGCTTTCCCTTTTTGCTTCCTCAGTGCTCAGTGCAGAGGCACAATGTTTATTGATCAGGAAAGATTTTCAGTCTCATAGGATCCAAATTGCCTGCTTCATATTTTTTTTTGTAATCACCGATATCCCTTGTTCACTTAGCAGCACACTACCTAAGCACAGAAATTGAAGGTACACAATCTGAATGATGTATATTTGTATGATAAGATCTTGGATATTAAGGTCACATATCCTGCTGGTGTGTGTTATGGTATATGGTAGAGAGTGCTGTTCTAAAACTAAATTCTGCCAGACTCCTTGCCAGTTTTCCCAGGAATTCATTTTTTCCCAAATAGGGAATTCTTTGCTAAGTAATTCTGTTTTCAGACCATGCCCTGATTTTTTTCAAGAAAACTTGAATGATCAGCCCTGTAGGTTTGCTCATGAGCTTCTTTATACAATTTCTCCTTTTACTCCACAGGGAAATTGTTTCTATTTGTCTCTTCAGAATTCCAAGGGAACTTCTTATTAGCTCTGGCCTGGTTTCTCTATAAAATTTCAGCTGATAAAAAGTTAACTACCCTTTCTCCCAATATATTAACATTGAACCACCTACAGTCATCTAGCATTCAGGTGTCTGAATGCTAGGATTGCATGTATTAGGGAATTCAGCTATTTCCACTAATTCCCTGCTGTTCCATAGAGAAACAAGCAGGTTCACTTTTGGTTAAGTACATTACCACCTTAAAGGATGTAGCATATTGTTTATCCAGCAGATGGGGCTCTGGTTATGCCCCAGCCAGCCTCCCTCTACTGCTCTCCAAGTTTTCTAGTGACTAAGCCAGGCCCAGGTTCAAGAATGATTAGTTATTGAGGTGGCTAAGTGGTACAGTGAATAGACACCAACCCTGGAGTCAGGAGGACCTGAGTTCAAATTAGACCTCAGACACTTAACATTTAATAGCTGTGTGACCTTGGGCAAGTCACTTACCCCCAATTGCCTTGCCTTTCCCCCTCCCCAAAAAAAAAGGAAAAAAGGATGATTAGTTACTTCAAATTTGATGATGATGATAACAGTGATGATAGTGGTGTTGATGATGATGATGATGATGATGACAATGATGATAACAACAATGATAGTGATGGCAATGACAATGATGGTGGTGACAATGACATTGATGCTGATGGTAATGGCACCTTCGCAAGTACAAGATTCAGGAGTTATAGGAATCAGTTTAGATAACAGAAAGGCCCATCTCACAAGAATAAGCAGGTGATGGGCCCTCAATATAATGACCTCTTCCTTAGACCACACTACCACATTCAACTCTGTAGAAAGCAGCTTACAAAGGGTGTTAACAAACTTGATAATATCAGTAGAAGACCAACCAGGGTGATGAACAGGCCTTGAGTCACATCCTTCAAGGACAAGTTTACTAAGCACTGGGAATGTGAATACAAGCAATCAAGAGAGCCCTTGCCCTCCAGGACCCTCCAGTCTAACAAGATTGGATGTGAAGGCAAGCTGGAAAGTATCTTGTGGAAGGTGAGGGGAGTAAAGGGTTGGGGCTACCAGTCCTGGAGGAAAGACTGCTGGTGAGGAAAAGTCTGCAAAAAATCCAGAGTGAGGAACATTGGTGGCACACTGCCATCATTTTCTTTGGGGCACTTTTAAAAATAACTGACCATCAAGGTTCAATTGGAGGTCATACATCTTCTTACTCTTCTTTCAACAAGGTCTGTGTAAAAGCATATATAAGTTGAGTCTATGTTCTGGCTTGGCTTACATATGAACAGATGCATACATGTGGTATGCATACGTAAGAAAGATGGCCTTGTTCACTTGTCTGAGGCATGAGTTCAGTGTTCTGAGAAAAGCAATTATATTTTCTGATAAAGTAGTTGTATGTTTTGGGATAGCAGTTGTTGAGTCACATGTTACAAGAAATTTGCATGTGTGTATACATGTATGTATAGGTGTGTATGTATGTTGTGCACATGCATATGTGTATTCATGTGTGCATGTATATGTCTTGCCCTGCTAAGATAAGCCCAAAGCTTACTTGAGTTGAGTTACCTAGTAGCAGAATCCAAGTTACCACGGGGTAGAGATAGCAGTGTTATCTCATTTGAGATGGAATGGCATGGGGTGAGACTGGGAAGAAACATCATGGCTAAATTATTGATTTAAAGCCAACAAGGACTGGGCCAAAATCCCACTTCTGACACATATTGACTGTATAACCCTGCACAGACCATTAACCTCTCACTGCCCTATGTAAATCCCTAAGGCTCTAAGTTGTGGAAAATCACCAATCTAAACAGGCTGTTTCTTCATTCAGGAGTTCCTTGGACCCAGGACCTCACAAGTCCAGTCACTATTGCCCCACCTTTTTAAAAATTTACTTTTGACTCCAAATTCTCTCCCACCCATTGAGAAGGCAAGAACTGCCATATTTATCATGCATATGAAGTCATGTAAAATCTATTGTGACATTAGCCATTCTGCAAAAAAAAAAATGAATGAATGAAGCAAAAAATCCAAAGTGAAAAAATATACTTCAACTTACACGGAGTCATAATTTCTCTAGCTGAAGGTGGATAACTTTTTTCAAGATGAATCCTTTGGAACTATTGCGGCTCATTTATTAATCTGATTTGCTAAGACTTTCACATAATAATATTATTGTTAATAATAACTATGAACATTGTCCTGGTTCTGTTTAATTCACTTTGCATCAATTCATAACATTCTTCCCAAGTTTTTTTTTCTGAGACTATCACCTTCATCATTTCATGTAGCACAAAAATATATTCCATCACAGTCATGCACTATCATTTGTTCAACCATTTCCTAGGTAATGGACATCCATTAGACTCCAATTCTTTGCCACCACAAAAAAGAGCAAATATAAATATTTTTGTATATATGAATCCTTCTTCTTTCTCCTTGAATTATATATTGTGGTACTGCTGATGGTCAATATGCCCTTTGAGCATAGTTTCTTGTTCTCCACAATGACTGGACCAGTTCCCAACTCTACTGAATATGCATTAGCATTCCAATTTTTCTACATCCTCTCCACCATGTTTATATATATATATTTTTAAAGATAGAGGCTAGGTAGGCAGGTAGGGGGAGAAGCAGAACCTCCACTGTCACTGATGGAAATCAGGAGAGATGCTACAAGACAGGACAATAGCAAATATTCAGTTTTTCAAAAGAATTTTTTAAACCTACAAACCATAATCCAATGAACCTGACTTTGTTTCCTGGGGAAGTTCTGTAACTGATCTTTATTTTTTAATAGTATTTTCCCCAAATTACAAGTAAATATAGGATTTAACACTTTCTGAGATTTTGAGTTCCAGTTTTTTTTCCCTCCATTCCTGACCTCTCCCCTCCCTGAGATGGTAAGATGACATAGGTTTTACACACACACACACACACACACACACACACACATTTAGTCAGGTAAAATATATTCCCATATTAGCCATGTTATAAAATAATAAACAGACCAAAAAGGAAAAACCAAAAATGAATTATTATGCTTTGTTCTGTATCCACACTTCATCCATTCTTTCTCTGAATGTGGATAGCATTTTCCATCATGAGTCTTCTGGAATTGTCTCAGATTATTTTGTTGCTGAGAAGAGGTAAGACGTTCACTGTTGAACATGGTACAATATTGATGTTACTGTACACAATGTTCTTCTGCTTCCACTCACTTCACTTTGCATCAGTTCATGTTACATTTCCAGGTGTTTTTCCCCCTGAAATCAGCCTGCTTATCCTTTCTTATAGCACAGTAGTGTTACATTCCAATTATATACCACAACTTGTTCAGCTGTGCCACGTAGCTGGAAGAGGGCCTAGCAAAGAAGACTTAGGAGAAGTGGCCAGATAAGTTGAAGAAGTCATTCCCCAACTGATGAACATTCCCTCAATTTCCAAAATTTTGCCACCACAGAAAGAGCTGCTAAAAATGCATTTGTAAAATAGGTCTTTCTACCCTTATAACTTCTTACCCATATACCCCCTTCTCTCCTCTGACACTATCCCCACTCCTGGTGCAGACCCTCATCACTTCACATGTTGATGAAGATGCCAAGGTTCTCCACTGTATCCAAGGCCATCACCAATTGTCCTAACTTATGTCTTGCTACTCAACTTTGGTGACTCTGAGAGAAACAGTGAGGCAGATTTTGCTTTTCTTTTTGTCTATTTCTAAAAAAAAAAGTAACTTGTTCTGTTGGTTGATTGGCGTGATACTAAATCTATAAACTAATTTAGGCAATATTATCCTTTTAAATTATATTGACCTGGCTTATGCATGGACAGTTTCTAGCTCTACAGTTATTTATGGCTTGTTTTATTTCTTCAAAGAGTGCTTTGTAGTTCTTTCCATATCAATTCAGAGCATGTCTTGGTTGGTAGACTCCCAGCTATTCTGGACTTTCTGGAGCTATAATGAATGGAATTTCTTGTCCTGTCTCTTCTTGCTGAGTATTGCTAAGTAATGTACAGAAAGAAAAATGGTTCTTGGGGGTTTATTTCTTGCTACTTCACTGAAGTTACTGTTCAATTATGTTTAATTGAATTTCTAGGGTTCCCCAAGTATAGCATACTGTCATCTGCAAATTGAGAGAAATGACTTTCTCTTTCTCAGGTTGGGCTGGGTATATTCTTTTCATTTCTTCTTGTCTTCTTGTAATAGCTGCATTTCTCTAATTGTTTCAAGTAAGAACGGTGACAAGGGGCTTCTTGCTTTGTCTTAGATGCAACGGTACTTTGTTAACATTAAATAGTATATATGTGTTGCTGATCATTGTTATTATTTTGTTGTAGTTTTTATTACATCTGATCCTATTGGAAAGACCTCCAGCATTTCTCCATTACAGATTATGCTATATTTGCTTATAAACACTGTTTACCATATTGAATGAAGGTTCATTTGTTCCTATGCTTTATACTGTTCTACTAATAATAACTGCCAGTATTTATGCTGCACTTTAAGCTTTGCAAAGAGTCTCCAAATATTGTGTCATTTGTTCCTGACAAGCCCGGGAGCAAGGTGTCATTGTTATCCTCTTTTTACACATGAAGAAACTGAGGCAGATAGCAGCTAAATAACTTACCCAGTTTCCCACAGCTGGTCCATGTCTGCGGCAGGATTTGAACTGTGTCTGACTGACTCCGAGTTGAGCACTCCATCCACCATGCTACCTCATTGTCTCTGTGCCTCAGGGAAAATCATGTCACTTGTCAATACTCTAAGAGTCAAATGCCTAGACAAGTAAGGCATCAAGCGTTTGTTAGGTGACCTACATGTGCCAAGCATTGTGCTGAGCACTGGGGATATACAGCAAGACCAAAACACTTTTTTGGTTCTCATGGACTTTGAAGTCTTAAAAGAGGGAGATGCAATGACAACACAACACCAGATAGTCTAAAACTAGTAAGTGCCAAGGTGATTCTTACCTGCAAGAAAGTCCCTGTACCAATGAAATCACAGACCCAGTCCCTGTCCTTTGGGGATATGTATCTTTTAGAAACAGAGGATACTTCCCAACAAAGAATGAAACAAGCTTCTCCCCCCCAAAAAAAATCAAACAACCAAAACCAAAATCACTATACCACACCATGCACCACAAAAGACATTCTCTGAAGGCAGGTAAGCATATCTACTGTCTAGCATTATAGATACTTAACTCTCATCATTTGGATCCAACATCCACTCTATTTGTCCCTATTTCCTTTGCTGGCTCATTTTGCCTTCATTTATATTGTTGTGGCCACATTACTTACCATATGGTTAGGATGGTTCATTGTTTTCTTGCTTCTTCTTTCTTCACTCTACATCACCTAACACACATTTCCCCAGATTCTTCTCAATTCTTCATAGCCATCATCCCTTACTGCTCAGTAATATTCTGTTGCATTCAAGTACCGTAATTTGCTCAGCCCCAAACCACAACTAGGTCAAGCCA
Organism: Pseudocheirus occidentalis; assembly: GCA_028646575.1. Taxonomy (NCBI): domain Eukaryota; kingdom Metazoa; phylum Chordata; class Mammalia; order Diprotodontia; family Pseudocheiridae; genus Pseudocheirus; species Pseudocheirus occidentalis. The sequence continues at coordinate 508,156 of CM053601.1, forward strand.
AGCAGAACTCAGCCCCATACACAATGGTACTTTGTAACATGCTTTTCTCCTTCTTAAAGGAGTCCAGAGACCTTGGGTTCTGCCCTTCATCTCTTTCAATTACTTTTCTGACTTGGGCTTCATGAAATGATCTCATGCTTCGCCTTAACCCAGGTCATCACTTCCAGGTTTCTCTAAGTGTGATCTAATCTCCCACCCAATACCTGAGGAGTCATGGGGATGAGGCTACCCCCTTTGCTGCTACAACCACATTTGAGGTCTGTCTGGTTTTACACACAATAAGCACTTATCGAGTGTAGTTTTCTGCATTTACTTATTTAATAAGTCATCACTAATTCCTTATTCCCACCAACTGTTTTTGTCTCAAGTACAAGAATTACCAGTCATTGCTCTGGTCCAACCATTCCATATTTGAGAGGTAATTTCTTTGCTGATTTTTGCTATTATGAATAATTAAACTATTACAACTTTGCTTCATTTTTGTTGCTAAACTTCTTAGGTCATAAAGCATGTGGATGTGTTGGTAAGTTTTCTTACTTCCTTGAGATGCATCATTCTGGATTTGGGTACACAGGACAGAGATGTGAACTTCTGTTGTTGTTCAGTCATTTCACTCATGTCCAACACTTGATGACCTCATTTGGGGTTTTCTTGGCAAAGATACCAGAGTGGTTTACCATTTCCCTCTCCATATATGTAGACAGTGGCTCTGCTAATGACGACCTTGGGAAAGTCATGTCTCTGGGCCTTAGTTCCTCATCAAATGCAGGGATTAGGCTACATGCCCTCTTGGGTACCATAAAGTCCTAAATAGATGATCTTGTGAAGTCCAAGTCATTTTCCTGAATGATTGAACAAAATAAGAACTCCACCCAGGGTGAATTTTGGATATGAGAGCAATAGTAAATGCTTCTATATTGGCCAATTTGATGCATGTACAAAGATTCTTTAGAATTACAACTTGCATTTTGTGTTTGATTCATTTTTATTACCCATCACTTTAATGAGAAATAACCCATACTTTCTAGATTGTGTCAATTTCCTACAGATTTCTTGATGTCAGAGAGTTCTCAAAGCTGTCCTCTGCAATGTCTTTCCCAATCCATATGTATTTGTCATTCTAGCTAAACTGATTTTTAATTTTATGTAATTAAGATTATCTATTTTGTCTCTTCTCAAATACTTTATGCCACATCTGTGAATGAATCCTGCCCCTATCCATGCTTGGGAAAGATGGAGTCTCTTCTTTGTTAAGAGCATGATTACATTTTTTTCTTTTTTTTGAGTTTTCTTTGAGCTTGGGACCTTCTGGCATGGAAATCCCTTCTATGAAATGCGGGTCAGCAATGAATCGGTCTATGACTTATGGTCTAAGAGAATTCCCTGTGACTGAGAGTGTATGTGACTTTTGACCATTAGCCAATTGACATTGACTACTTATTTCTTCATTTAAGTGGTGTGGTGAAAAGTTTTGTAGGTTAATGTGAATTATATCATGATATTTAACTGTGTTGGTTCATTCCAATCATGACTATTGGTCTTCACATTTTATTTAGGTTGTCTCCCATACTGTCTGGGAAACTTGCTTTTGTAGGTATACTTATTTTTTACTAGTATATTGTCAGTGGGCTATTTCCAAGATACATTCTATGGTAATTTTTAAAGCATCATTTTGTCCTTTACATCCCCAGGTCCTTACACACATTATACAAATTGTAAATATTTACCCGATTGCAGACTTGAATCTTAACATGTGCATGAGTAAGAGGACTGTTTGTGGACCACAAAGTGTCAGATCATTAGCAGAGTTTCTTCTAATAATTGTCTTCAATCACCTTTTATTGGGCCTTCTAGTAAATGCTGATGTATTTCCTTGTCAGTCACATTGTCTGCCAACTTTTGGACTGAATTGGATTTAATGAGCTTAAGCCCATTAATATTTCTCCTAATAATTTTCCTTGACCATTATTGGCTTGACTTTGCAGTAAACATGGACATATTTTGACTGTCAGTCATGGTGGCTGTCAAATTTTTGGAATTCAATGGTTTTAATGAGCTTTTCACCCTCTGCCATGATTAACTGGCTCTTTTATGGATGATGCCCTGCTTGCAGAGGATTTAGATATTTCTGGCAATAATTGTATCAGAAATAACTGTTAATGAGCAGCTCCATTTGTATCCCTTAAACCTGTGGAAATCATATCTTCTTCTTCCCCTTGTGAAGTCACCGGCAACTACTAAAGAAAAAAACAATACATGTTCAGGGAAACTTCCCCACCAGCCTGAGGGAGCTCTCTGGAATCTCACTTGAATAATCTGCATAAGCATTAAGACCAGCATGATCTGGCACTCACTTGGGTGAAAGGCATGGCTCAGGATGCACTGCTGCCACTCCTGAGACAGCCCTCTCCTCAACGGGTCTCACAATCTTCTGTTTGTTTTTGATAATAAACTTCTATTGGTAGTTGTGTTAAGTGCCTCAATGTCTTTTGATATTCCTCTCCTACTTCCTCCCAGAGAATCTCAGCATATTACAATGAATTTTTAAGAGAAAAAATAAAGAAAGGAGAGGGAAAATAATTCAACAGAACTATCTAAGCCATTGTTTTTTTTTTGGAACCTACCTGTAAATCCAGTGTTTTAGACTCATGGCCATCCACACATCAGTGGAGAAGGGGGCAGGGCAGGGTGGAGGCTCTTCTCCTCCTCTCCCATCTTTCCTTTGTGGCCAGGCTTAATTCTTTGGGATTTTGCAGTGTCATCATCAAGTGTTCTCTGCTTGTTCTTTCCATTCATATTGTTGCAGTCATGTATGTTTTCTTGGGTCTCCTTTCTTCAATTTATGTCATCTCACGCATTATTTTCTTATTTGTTTGCTTTTTTTATCCTTCTCATGGGTCCTTCCATTCATTCTAATTCTGCAAGTCATGTCATCATCTCCCGGATTCTGTGGTCCTCTTTGAAAAAGAAGGATAAACACAACAGGAACAATATCAGCAACTTCTTAGATATTCTTGTAAATTTCCTGCTACCACAAAACTTAATCGTTCTGTACCTAAACCTGGTGAGACAGAGAGAGAGAGAGAGAGAGAGAGAGAGAGAGAGAGAGAGAGAGAGAGAGAGAGAGAGAGAGCTCAAATACTGGTGTTTGGGGAAGTGGGCGTAGGGCATGAAGACCCAAGCACTCACAAAGAAAAATACAAACTACCCAGGCTCACTCCCAGGCCAGCCCACTGACCCCCATCCCGTGTCCACCTCAAGCCCACCAAGCCTGCTGATTTTCAGTCCCACAAAGCCTCACTCAACTGTCTCTTAGCCAATTTCCCATCTTGATTCCACAGCCCAACCAGTTCCTAGCCATTTTGTGGTGATATATTTTTGCTTTTTAGCAAAATGAATTTCACCTTGAAAATACAAGTAATTTTTTTTCTTTCCAAATTGATAGTAGCTTGTATGAACATGTTTCTAATTGAAATCATATAAAATGAGTACTTTGATTTTTATGAATTAAAATATAAAACATTGCAAGAAATGGAGTTAGAAAATTAATTCATTTTCACCAAACATATCAGTTCTTTCAGCATAGTAATTGTATTAAATATGGAATGAAGAGCAATAGCCCTTCTTTTAACTTTACTCCTTACTTAAAATTCACGATCAACAAATCTGTTTCCCAAGGGCATTTTGTGAGAGATTATCAGCACAGTTAATAATTGCAACAAGAGTAGTGACATAGCAAAGTTCAGCAGAGCCAAGGATTAATGGCATTTTCATTGTGTTCATAGCTGCTGGATAGGGTTTCTCCTTCAAAAATGAAATGAGTATAAAATATATACAAAATATTATTGGAACAAAACTACACAAGAGTTGTAAAGTGACTATTTAATGAAATCAAGAACTAACTTCAATAATTCATGACTTTACAAAAAACAAAACACAACAAACAACATATTTTCCCCAACATCCATCCATCCATCCATCCATCCATCCATTTTCCTATAATATGTATGTCTGAGGGTAAAATAATTAAACCTTACTTAGTCTATTGACCATAATGTTTTAGATCACTGTATGATGGGTGAGTAGGGGCAGTATTACATAAAATGTTATAATTATTCTCCACTGGTAAGGTAAAATGGTATTGCCTGATTGGTATCCCAGGCAGATGAAACATGACTGAATAATCACCTTTGTTCTCTTTACATGAACAACGTATGGTGTATAAGTGTTAGCATGTGTTTGGGCTATAAATTAATATGTAGAGGCATTATGTTGCAGTGGAAAGAACACTATATTCAAATTAGGAAAACACAATTATATTCCTGGTTGAAATTTTTGTGAGTGTAGGCAAGTCACTGTGTCTCTGTTTTCAACTTTGTACAAAGATACAGTTGGACAAATAAGAATAGGAAGTAACTAAACCTAGTATTTAGTGTTTGACAAATCTAAGAAGAACATCTGCTGGGGTGTGGACACTTTATCCCAAAAAACTGAAAAACACTTTGGCAGAAATTCGATTTGGAGCAGCAATTCACCCCTATATAGTTATTTGAGAACCAAATGGATAAGATACCAACATGTAAAAGCTTACTTAATTACGAAAAAAAACAACTGGAAGTGAATAAAAGGAGATATCGTGCATACCTAGGACTAGGAAGAGGACTTTTTTTTTCCTTTAATTTTTTATTTATTTAATTTTAGTTTACAAGATGTAGTTCTACAAGCTTTTGAGTTCCAAATTTCCCCCCCTCCTACTACTCCCCCCTACCCCTATGGCAGCATGAAATCCACTCTAGGATCTACAAATACCTTCACAGTAAACATTAGTCAAGTTGTAAAGAAGGATTACAACCAATGGAGAAGGAACAATAGGAAGAATATTCTTAACCAAACAATTGATAGATATGATGGTAAAATATAAAGTGGATATTTTTTATTACATTCTTTAAAACTACATGAAGAAAATCAATGCAGCTAGAATAAGAAGAGAAGTAGTAAATTGGAGGAATACAACAAAATCACCATTATCCAAAATAATTAAGTAATAGGAATATATAAGAAATGAAACTATTCTCCACATGAAACAATATTCTTTAAAAAAAGCTATTGCAACTAGCAAAAAGCATGAGAGAATGTTCTAAGTTATATTCTAAGAGAAACACAAATTAAAATAACACTGACATTTTACCTCACATTCCCTGCATGATAAAAGGTGAAGAGGATAAATATTGGAAGGTGAAGAAAAGAAGCATACTCATGTATCGTTGAGGCTATAAAATGGTCAAACTATCACATAAAACTGTGTAAGTTTAAATTTTAAATGATTGCTAGGGCAGAGCCAAAATGGTGGTATACAGGCCAGCACCCAGGTGAGCTATCCCAACATTTACCTCCAAACAACTTTAAAATAATGCCACAGATCAAACTTTGGAGTGGTAAAGCCCACAAAGATCAGAGGGAGACTTTTATCTAACCAAAGACAACTAAGGAGGACCACTGGAGATGTAAGAGGTCTGTAACACCAGAGTGGGCACAGGATTCTAGCATGACAAGAACAACAACAGTAGGGCTTGGAGGCAGCCATGACAGTAGAAGCAGGAAAAATTTCAAAAGTTCTCAGCCCAGAGATGGCAAGGTGGTCAGTTGATCAGAAAAAGATTAAAGGGAATCCATAGTGGCACTGGGTATAACTGGCACTGATTGGCAACTCTATCACACATGAGCAATCCTAGTTCAGACATCTAGGGTAAAAAGAAGTGCTTGTGAGGGGAGGAGTCAAGATGGCAGCGTAGAAGCAGCAAAGCACCACAACTCCCACACAAACACGCCAAAAAACTCATAAAATGGGACTCTAAACAGATTTTCAAGCTCTAAAACTCTCCTCAAGACAGAAAGCACATCTGTTGCTACAGGCAGCTCAGCAGGTGGGGCTCTTCACAGCAGTCTGGGAGATGCGGCAGAAACCCCAGCCGGTTCAGGCCCTGGGGCATCCGACAGGGAGCCGCATCTACAGGAGAGCAGATCAGCTGCACTGGAGGTACAGTTACCACATTTATCAGGCCAGAAGACAAAATGGCTAAGAGAAAGGTCAGTGGATTTTGCTGACTTGGGAGGAGAAGAGCAGAACAGGACAAATTGCTCCCAGGGCAAGGAAGCAGTGGGAAGCGGCTGTAGCAGCAGGAATGGAGCAGCAGCGGCTTCCACTGGGCTGCTTCAGAGCCCTTGGCCTGCAGATAGCAGGGGGGGCTGATGGCAATTCATCAGGGCCAAGGACACTTGCATTGAGTGGCCTGGATCTGGATCATGGCCTTGAGTGGTGGTCCTAGGGTGCGTTTTCAGTGAGCCAAAGCTGGGGGGTTGCTGCAGCATCCCACTAATAGTTCCAGCAGCTGTGAGGGTCCCAACGATTTGGGACAGAGCTTTCCGCCTCCAGGAAGCAGAGTTCCACAGAGATAAAAAACCAAGCAATTAATAGACTGGCCAACATGAGAAAAAGGAAGCAGGCTAGGAACAGCAGTAAAACTCTAGAATCCTTTTTTATGGACAAAAAAGACCAAAGCATGGAGCAGGAGGAAGACAACTCAGTCAGAACTCCCTCACCAAATGCTTCCAAGACATTGGAAGAATGCCTACTAGCTATATATCAACTGAAAAAGGACTTTGAAAACCAAATAAAAGAAGTGGAGGAAAAATTGGAAAGAGAAATGAGAA
>CM053601.1:515366-530436 GCA_028646575.1 Pseudocheirus occidentalis
GCTTTCTCTGCACTGCACTGTGCTGCCTCTCACCTAAGCATAGACTCTCTTTAGACTTGAAGCATAGAACCACATGGTTAGTAAGCAAGCTGAAGAATGGCCTGGAGCAGACAAATCAAAGCCAACCCACTGAATGGAAGAGATGTGCTAGTAATTCTTGCCCTTGCCCTCTCCTAGCTTACCTTTGTTCAGACAACTATTGCTCCCAGTTGCCATACCTTCGGGAATTGAGTTTAGTTGTGCAAACTGAAGAGTCATACATTTCTTTTTCTTTATTTTACATTTATTTGTATCTGAAATTAACAAACACCAAATTGAACCAGGCATTTCCACACATGGGCAACAGGAAAAATTAGATTGCACATGAAAATGTGCATCTTGCCTGTGTGTGGTTTGTTTTTCTTTTGAAAGATATCTTAAGTACAAGATATCTCAAAGTTCTCCTGCTCATCTGTGCTTATTTCTGGCCATCTTCACCTCTCCTGGGCATTTTTTAAAATGGAGTAATATATTTTCAATAACCATTCAATGAGCTAACTACAGGTTAGCTGCTCTGAAAATTGCAGCATCTGGCCAACTTCCCTCATGGAGGGGTCCAAAGAGAGATTCTAGGAACAGGCAGCTGAGCTCTAAAGGATGATCAGAGATTGATTCCTCAGCAGGGGAGGGAGGATGATGTATGAGCAAAGATGCAGAGTGTTTTGTCTGGAGCAGAGTGTGTAGAGTGGTTTATGTCAAAGGAGATAAGAAAGGCTAGAAAGGTTGAGTGGCATCAGAAACTTAACTCAAAGAGGCAATTCACCGAAAGGCAAACCCAAATCAAAAGCTAGCCAAGTGAAGCAGAGACCCAGGTGCTTAGTTGCAAAGCCACAGGATCCCAGATATGGGCAGGACTTCAGAGGCCAGCTAGTTTAGCCCATATCTAAATTGGAATTCTATGAATGTATCAGACAAAGCTCATCTTGGAGTTTGTTGGAAATAACTTGAATGAATTTAAATGAGATTGCTATTAAATTTTCAGTGTGAACATTTGTACCAAAGTAAAAAGCATATGCTACAAATCAGGGCTTGGCTTGTTGTTTAACTGACTATCTAGACTTAAGAAATTAAAGGACAAAATGTTAATAATAAATGTTAAACTTAAAGGTGTATTACTGGTACATTTGCCTTTTCCAGCAAGCAGGTTGTTAAACACTTTGAGCATGCCACTAGGGGGTACCCAGTGAAACAGTTAATACCATAGTGAGTGGAAATCTGATTTTAAAGGGATTTTTTTCTCTACATGTAACTAAAATTGGCCTCTTTGAAGCACTTCTCTCCCTCCTTTTATCTTTCTTCTTCCACATCTGCTCCAAGTTTTATTTCTAGGGTCAAGTAGAGGAATTCAAATCCCTTCAGCACATAGCAACCCTTTGAACATGCACAGAGCTACCATGTCTCCTCTCATTCACTTCTCCTCATTCCAGCTCATCACCCCCTGCTCTTGATGACCCTTTATCTCTTCTCTGCTCAGTGGAGCTCTCCATTCTTTTTCTTCCTTTACTCTCACTCTCTTCTAGAATCTCTAATCTGAGCTCTGACTTCATCAGAGACAAGATAAGAGAAGAAGGAGGGGAGAGGGGAGAGGAGGGGAAGGGAGAAGAAAACAGGGGTGGGGGGGAAAGAAGAGAGGGGAGCAGAGGGGAGTAGAAGAGAGGAAGGGAGGAGAGAAGAAAGGTGAGGGGAGGAGCAGAATGGGACAGAGGGGAGGAGGAGAGGGGAGGGTGGGTATGTATACTTTTCCATCAAAGAAGTTTGAAATATATGCTTGTGTCTAGAAATAGTGATTTTTGTGGAATTAAGTTTGACTCTCACTATCTAGAAAATACAAAATCCTTTCTTGGGGTAGAGAAGAAATCAAAATAGCCTTTTTATTCATCCACAAGAAGACAAATATATGGTGGTAAAGAGCAGCAGAACACCCAGGGAGGTATGGGATAAACAATTTTAGTGGAATCTTAAGTGATTGGGTTTGTATTTGACATATAAGGGATCCAATACTCAAGACAATAGTGACTCCTCTCTTACTGCGGGTCTAGTGAGGAGTCTGATCCACGTTGTATGTATTCAATGGGACACATAATATGGGAAAAAAACTGTTACCCCCAATTCCCTTCTTTTCTTTTCTGTCTTGTAACTACAACCCCTTGGTCAGATGACAATTTATGTCATGTTGGTACAATGAAAGCTGGAATCTGATAGAAGTTAGATAACTACAACCACCTCACTGGATTTGGGGAATAGACCTTCTGGTTTTCTGCCATGTTGAGATTCTGGTGGTTATTTCAACAGAATCAAAATCAGAGACTGAGAGAGGGAAGGAGCCTTCAAGACTATTTAATGTGACTCAGGCCTGAGCAAGAATGTCCTTTGTGATATCCCTCCCCTCAGCAAAGGGCCCTGCAATGGGGGTGGGGTGGAGGTTGAATCTATTGTTTCCTCACTTCATCAGTTCCACTTCAGGATGACTCTAAATGATCTAAACTCTCTCCTTACTCATACTTCAAGACTCCAGTGGATGTGGGATCTCACAGATGTGAGCACTCCTGCTCAAACTACAGATAATAATAATCCATCTACGTCTTCCAATCTTCCAGAGTTGTTGTCCATGCCCTCCTCCCAGAATGCCAAGGAGAATACAGGAATGTGTATTAGAGGGACCTTCTAGTTTTTGCCTGTTGTTTTTCAAAGCTTCTGTGAATACCAGTGAGACCCTTGGATGAGTTGTCTCTTATGACTGGTTCTCTTCCCACAAGTCAGTCCCAGTACTTTTTGCAGTACTCTATTAGGAATGGATAAATTGCTGAGTTTGCCCCGTGGAGAATTGGGTCTGAATACTGCCTTATACATAATAAATCCTTGTGTAGCACTTTCCTTACAAAAATTTTCAGAGTAAAGACTGTAGGAATTATTGTCCTCACTTTATAGATGAGGACTCTGAGCCTCTTAGAGGGGAAGTGACTTGCTAGCTACTTGTCCATGAATAAGTCACTTCTCCCTCAGTGACTTAAATGAGACTATTTCTAGACTGAGAACTGGATGGGAAACCATGGCATCCCCCCTCTTGTTTTTATAAATGTGGTAACTGCAGCCTAGAAAGGAAAAATGTCTCATCATACACAATTATTGGAATGTCTGAGGCAGGCTTCTGATTCAGGTCGTATGGATTCCAAGTGCAGTGTATATCAGTGACTACACCAGCCTCCTTCAGCCCTGAGAGAGTTCTCAGTCTGGCACCAGGTTGAAGCTGCTGTCCAAGGTACTAAGAGACCATCCTTACAAGGTCTGGTTACTAGGTGGTGATTTTTGTTTGTTATACCTAGACAACCTAAGGAAAGTGGGATAAAAAACTATGTCCAGTGAACAGAGAATCCATACCTAATGAATCTAGTGAACTACTAACCAATTAGTAGGAATAAGCAAAAGAACTGGCCCTTTGATAGTGTAACCCTTAAAGGTTTGCAAAGGGACATCCACATGTTATCTTCTTCAATACTTACAATCACTCCTAGGAGATGGGTGCACTATGATCCCTATTTTATAGGTGAGGAAACTGAGGCAGGCAGAAGTTAAGACCATAATGTGGTCATGTTGTTAGCAAGTGGTTGACCCAGGAGTTTAATGCAGGTCTTCCTGACAGTACCAATATATGGGGTATACTGAAGGTCAAAAGCTATTACAATTTAAAACTGTGCTAAAAGCATTGAGCTACCTTGAATTTTACACACACACACACACACACACACATACACACACACACACACATACAAACACACACATCCAGCACACACACATACATTTCCACCATATGTCTCTTGGAGGAGACAGAATGAAGGAATCAGCCGCACATCTCCCAGGTGAACTCCAGAAGCACTGATCACATGCCTGCCATGCCTTTGGCACCCCGTGACTGGACGCTGTATCTATGCTCACATTACAATTGTTCAAAGCAGTAAGTTCCATCCAAGAACTGTCTGGACCCTTTAGTACGATGAATGCCCTTTAATGAAGTCTAATATGGTAGTGATGCTGGTTTCTTTTCCTCCCAGTTATTTAATTTGTTTTTCAAGCTCAATTTCGGCCCTAATTTTTTTCCCCATTTAGGCTGTCCTTTTGTCAGCTGAAGAATTATCTCCTTTCTCATACCTGAAGTGTCTCTGATCTTTTTTATAGCTAATCAGATTTCACAATGAGATTCAAGTCCCATGAATTTGAACATTACCAAGAGAAGGACCTAGCTAAGATCCCCACTGCTACTGCTGAATTCCTTGATAGGTGACAATTTTGCTTAATCTTTGCCCATTTGGTTTCTTTGGTAAAGCTGTTCAAGAGTAGTCTGAAGTCACTAGCACTTCCTGCATCCAAGCTATTGCCCTGGGAGAGCTGGCTCATCTCTGGCTGAGGGCAAATCCATTACTCTCCCAAGACCTCAGCTCCTTCCTCTTCACCCACCCAGACATGGCATTCTCTGTGGCTCTCCCAAGCCAGAGACCTCATTTACCTTTGACTGTTAGCTCACCTTTGTCTGCCACAAACATCCATCACCACCAAGTCCTGGCTTTGCTTGCTTTCCAACATGTGTAAATTCACCCTGTCCCTTCATGTCACCCTTTTGGGCAGATTCTGGCCAGGCCTTTGTGTTGGAAGACATTGATGTATGCCAGCTTGGATAAATCATGGTAACACCAATAACATTTAACTGGGGTTTGAAGCCTACAAAGTGCTTGAAAAAGATAATCTTATTTGATGAGGTGAATAGTCAGCATTGTGGTGAGAACACTGGACATGGAGTCAGGAAGTTGTTAGTGTTCAGTTGTTTTTCTGTCATGTCCAAGTCTAACTTCTTTTGGAGTTCTCTAAGCAAAGATGTTGGAATAGTTTGCCATTTCCTTTTCTACCTCATGTTGTAGATAAGGACATGGAAGCAAGCAGGAGTAAGTGACTCTTCCATGCAGCTAGTAAGTGTCTGAGACCAGATCTGAAGCCAGGAAGATGAGTCTTTCTGACTACAGACCCAATGCTTTATCCACTGTATTACCTAGCCGCCACAGCCTCAGACACTCACAGTTGTGAGACTGGGCAATTTATTTAACAGAATTATGGCTCAATTTCCTCAACAAAGGCATGGAGTTGTTTTAAGGATCATATAAGATAATATTTTTAAAGTGATTAGCACAGTGTCTGAAAACAGCAGGCACACAATAGGCATGTATTCCCTTTCTCTTTCCTTCCCTTCTCCTCACAGCCACCCTGGGAGTTAGGTACAATTAGAATCTTCATTTTGAAGATGAAGAAACTGAGGGTTAGAGACCCTACACAGGATCACACAGATGAGTGTCCATGGTGGTATTTGGTTCTAGGTCTCCCTGGCTCTTGGTACAATCCACTGGGCCACTTGGCTGACTCTACAACAAGACATACACATTCAAAGATCTGTAGCACGGCCCTGATCATTACCCTTCTCCCCCTGCTAAAGGATATATAAGCTTGAGACTGATTGTAGTTGAAACAAGTCATCAATCCTCACATTAGCAGGTGATAAGATTCCCTGGCCTGAGTTGGGCTGGCCCTAGGTGACAGAGAAATGGGTTCATCATGGGGCCTGTACTCAGTAACTTCCAGCTTAACAGGCTCTGACAGAGTTTATGTCCCAGAAGTAAGATTTTTAAGGCTGAGGGTATCTTCACTGAATGAATTGAAATTTTGTTTTCTTTAGATCATAAAAGCACTTTGAGGGAAGTTCCATTGAGAATACCTGGGATCATTCTTTTTAGACTGTGATTGCCCTCCTGAGGGCCAAGAGATTTTATAACTTAACCAATGGTTAAATGAATGAATAAGAAGGAAAGAAGGAAGGAAGGAAGGAAGGAAGGAAGGAAGGAAGGAAGGAAGGAAGGAAGGAAGGAAGGAGGGAAGGAAGGAAGGAAGACTCTGAATGAATAGGTAAAATCAGAGACTGAGAGGTAGAAGGAAGTTTAGAAACCAGGTGGGCTAACCCCTTTTTATATAAAAATGATGAAACAAAAGCCACAGAAAGGAGAAGGACACTTCCTTGGATCTCCCAGATAGACATTAACAGAGCTGCCATTTGAAACTCATGTCTTCTGATGACAGAGTCAATATTCTTCCTACTCAACCACCTTCCATATTGAATGCAGAAAGACTATATAGCACCACATGCTCCCAAATGTGAGATTTGATGCCCTATGAGATTTTAGTATCCTTCTGGACAAATCTGTTTTCCTTACAGAGTCTACAAAGTACAGGATCAGGTGATTAAGACTTGTTGCCTGCCAAGATGATGCCTTGCACTGACTTTTGCAAACCTCATTATTAGTTTCATAGAGGATAAAGTCAAGTTCTAGCCTGGATGGCTGGCCTTCTCTATCTTGGGCAATTTATGTCTCTCTGCTTCAGCTTCCCAAAGGGGTGGGACATGTAATATAAACTCCCAATGCTTCTAGGACCATAGGATTAAAAAATCAGAGATTTAGAGTTGAAAAAACTTTAGAGGTCACTGAGTCCAACTATAGCCTTCATTTTCCAGATGAGAAAACTGAGGGTCAGAGAAGTTAAGTGACTAACCCATGCTTCCACAGATAGTAAATACTGGAGGTAAGATTTGAGCCCAGGTCTCCAGAGCTCCAGATCCAAGACTCTATCAACCATCCACATGAGTTCAATTCAACAAACATCAAACTGCTGCTTCTACCAAAGCACACACTAGCTAGATCAGTGGTTCTCAACCTTCCTAATGCCACAACTCTTTAATACTCATATGTGGGTGTATCTGCATGTGGAACGACCCTCCTGGAGATGGATAGAGGAACTGTGTCTCCATTCCTAAGACCATTAGAAATATGTGTTTTCTGATGGTCTTAGGCTATCCCTGTGAAAGGGTCATTTGACCCCCAAAGGGATCATGTCCCACAGGTTGAGAACCACTGAGCTAGATGATGTGGATACAAACCAAGAGAAATTACAGAATATTTGACCTCTAGGAGCTTACAATCTGCTGGACAGATGGTAATTGGAGAGAGTTCATAGCATATACACATGGAAGCATCATACACATCCACAATTTTTGCGAGGCAAAGGGTCCAGTCTAGTGGATGGGAAGAGATCAGGGAGAGCTCCCTGGGGAAGAGTGATCTGGGTGGAGCCCAGGCTGAGCTGTGATGCAAGACAGAGATTCTGAGGTGGAATATAAGAATTCCTATAATCCAGGTATGTGTGATGCATTGGCAAAGGGTTTGAAATGTTAAGTGAGTGCAGAGTTTGACACAGAATAAGAATTTAATAAATGCTTGATGGCTGATTAACTGATTGGTTGAACTATTGAGTACATAAAGATCAATAATGTGAGAGGAGTCTGGAAAGCTGGCCTTTTGTTAATTTATGGAGAGCCTTTAATGTGTTGAATGACATGTTATACTTTGGATAATACTTCATATACTTCACCCACTTGATTCTTTTCCTCTGTGAATGGATAAGTTCATCTCTATGGGTCACTGTGGGGCTTCTTGGCAGTGAGGATTAACACCAAGAATTATTGCCTTATTTTGTTGGGGTTTGGAGTTGACCCTAAGGTTCCAAGGACACTCCTAGGAGAAGAGGTAAAGCTCTAACTGGCTTGACCCTTCTCATCAATAAGTTGTTTGGTGATGAATTCTGTTGCTATGGTGACATTCAGAAGAAAAAGTCCCAGGCATGAATGCCCCTCCCCTCTGCCTTTTTCTTATGAATTAGAAGAGGGATGGAAATGAGATCAGAATCATATAGTTCTTAGGTCATCCATAAAATTTCACTTAACTTTGATGATTCTAAATGCTAGATTCTTAACTTACAAATGGACATATTATGGGACAAGTGGAAGGATGTCAACCATGACATTCTCCCAATGAAACAAAGGAGCAGAGAAAAGTTTGCTATAACTAAACGGAAGGAAGTTTCACAAGTTTTCCTTGGAGAGACAAATGAACAAAACATCAGAGTTGATTTTGTTGTGCTTCCAAAGCAATCAAAAATATTTCATGGAACACTTGGTGATCATGGACTCATGACAAACACTTGCATAAACACCATCCCGAGAAAAAATTTAGCTTATACCCCTCATGTTACTGCAGAGCAAAAGGAAGTAGTCATTTTTTAAATAAGTTGGTGAGATTCTCTAAAGGAACTGAAATTGCATTTAATATTAGGTAGCTTTACATATAAGGTGGGCATAGGGGAATGCAGTGAAAATGTTGTAAAACATTCATCAAAAATACAAAATGGGAGAGGATCAAGGTTTGCAGTCCCCCCGCAGATCCAATCTGTTGCCAAGTCCTGTTATTTCTACCTTCCCAATGCAATATCTCTTATTTATGCCCCTGTGTTTATATCAGTGCTTCTCTCACATAGTTTCTCTTCTCCCACCTATAACATGGGGAAATTTTACCCAACAGTTGTCTCTAATTGGCCACAATTTCCCAGTTATCATGGAGTAGAAAAAGTCCTAGCCACATGGAATCTAGTATTAGACTTGGTGAGTACATAAAACCATGACAGTCACAATGCCATTATGACTAGTGACCAGATATGGTTTCAGATGAAATTGTCCAGTTCCAGAGGAGCTGAGGAGCATTGTATCTCTGCTGCATGCTCCTGCTGCATAAGAGCAAAGTAACACAGTCTGAAACATGCCTGCACCAACAGTCAGCTGAGTCATATGCTAGGATAGAATCAGTTTCATGGGTTTTTTTTGGTAATTATATGGTGTTTACTATACTCATCATCTTCTGATTCACTTATTGAAGAATGTACTCTGAGCCACAGTTCTAAGGGTTGTCTTATTTTAAGAGGCATTAATGTTTGCCTTTATCTTTGTGTACTAAAACCCATCGATTTTGTGTTGAATACATTTTTGTTTGATAAAATTGCTCCTCCTCCATAGTTTAGAGAATTATTCTTTTCCTTTTACTTTAAGCTCTGTGCTGCTCTCTGGTGTCTTTATTCCAAGCTGTCTGTCTTTGCTTCAGACCAGGCTCTCCACTTCTTGCCCTGGTAACTGGTGAGTGTTCTCTCCATCTCTTCCTACCTGTACCATGTTGCATGTCATCCTCTGGCCATTTCCATTCTATGCTGCTTGAGACATCCCCCCCCCTCTGTCTCTCTGTCTCTGTCTCTCTCTCTCTCTTTATGTCTCTCTCTGTCTCTCTCTGTCTCTGTCTCTCTCTGTCTCTCTGTCTCTGTGTCTCTGTTTCTCTGTCTCTCTGTCTCTCTCTCCCCTCCCCCTCCAAATCACCTGGGACTTATTTTTGTTGATTTAGGTTTGTGCACGTTGTTTTCCCCAAGAGGATGAAAGCTCACCAGTAACAGGGGCTATTTTCTGTATATATTTGTTCTTGTGCTAGGAATGCAGTACACAAGCATGTTGTTTACTTGAGGTTAAATAAATGTTTTATTTTATCTAAAGACTCTATATCAAGTAATACCATTGATTAACACTTATTTTTAATTTCTTTTGTGAATATGATTTGTTGACTTGTTATATAAGCATTCTTGCAATCCACTGATAAATTCTTCTTTGTCCCAATGAATGGTGTTTTTTTATGTTCTAAGCTCTGTCTGAAAATTTTATTTGCCTTTTTTGTCATCTATATTCATTAATGATACTAGTTTATAATTGCGTTTATCAGGCTTGGGGGCATCAAGTTCATTTATCTCAAATACTGGAATTGTATGTCTATGAGAGCAATTAAGATTACAATGAGAACTATTCAAAGGGGAATGTGGAAGGGGAGGTAGTGAGCCTCTCTTCACTGGAAGCCTTTCAAGTCTGCAGCTTGGGAGAGTTGCAGAGTGGAATCTCAATTATAAACTGGTTAGACCAGATGATTTCACAGGTCTCTCTCAATGCTGAGATTCAGTAGAGGAGGGATTTGCTTCTTAAGAGTTTGGTAGAATTTATATTGGAGGCTACTTAGGCCTAGGATCTTAACTCAAGTGCTATTTAAAGAACTGCCTCAAAATATAATTATTTATCTTCCTAACTTTTTTGGCAAATAAAACCAACTCAAATTCAAAAACCAGTCCCAGAAATGTTGTAGATCATAACCTAGTTATACTTGCCATCTTGTGAGAATCTCCCCCTGCGCTGTCCTGAAATCACCCTAAAGGGCAAGCCTAGTACATGGGGACCTCACCCCCTTTTCTCTCAACATCTTCAGAGGATATTAACAAATAAAGTCATGGATTATCTTTGCTCATTCCATGTGACCAGCCCATCTTTTTTCATTACAACACATTGCCTTCCTACTTGCAACACACAGCAATCAGACCCCACCCACCAAGAAGCTCTCTATTGGCTGTTGAATAATTCTCAATTTGAGTTCTTTGCAGATACTGGCATCAAAACGCTTGGAGGCACACAATGACCAATATATCCACCAAAGGGCA
This sequence comes from Pseudocheirus occidentalis, assembly GCA_028646575.1. Lineage (NCBI taxonomy): Eukaryota > Metazoa > Chordata > Mammalia > Diprotodontia > Pseudocheiridae > Pseudocheirus > Pseudocheirus occidentalis. The sequence continues at coordinate 525,846 of CM053601.1, forward strand.
TACTCTTCAAACAGTCCAGCAAACGCAATAGAAAAGAGAGATTGCATTCTATATACAGTTCATGAAGCCTTCTGGAGCAGGGGACTGGATTGGCCCATAGACCACGGGGAATGCATTCATTATAATTTCATTTTATATAATTGCATATAATTTATATAATTTTATATTATATTTATATTATATACATATTTATTAATTACATAATTATATAAATTATATATAATATATTATTTATAATTATATATTATAACATATAATTATATATAATATTGTAATATATTGTATAATATTACAATACAATGATTATATATTATAATATACAATATATGTAATGTATTATTATATAATATATAATATTAATTAATATACTACAATATATATTAATTAATACACATTAATTAACTACAATATAAGATATTAATTAATATACTATATATATATATAGCTGTATGGACAGGCTACCGTGGTTACATGTCAGGGAAATTCTCATATTGTTTGGGAAATAAAAACCTCATAGGTGCTATCCTTATAGTTATCCTTGTTGTATTGACCATAATCAAAGGACAAATCTCTAGACTCCAATTTTTCTGTTGACAAGTAGCAGGGACAGAACAGTTCCTGTCTCTCGCTGAATGCCACATGACCTCCATCTCCACATAAGTATTCACAAGGAAGAGCTGTGTTCATGATAATGTAAAGTAACAGCGTGTTTGTCAGTCACCAGAATAGATTGAAAATTACAAGATCTTTTGCCCCACTTCTTTGCTTCTCTGTAAAGTCTTTGATGCTGTTGCTGCAGATATATTTTCTTAATTTTGCTTGCACACAAACACATACACATTGCCGCACAGTTGCTTCTCAGTGATTGCTTGGTCCCTCTGACGCTTTTTTTTCTCCATTTCTCTCCCTCCTTCTTGAAGTTTCCTCAAATCAAGATCAATAGTACTGTCAGGCTGTCTGGTCATTGGCCCTGCCTTTCCCTGTCTTCTGCTTTGGCCAGAACTCTTGGTTTGGTTGGTTAATGGCAAATGACTATCAATTGCAGGAGCATTCAAAAGTGATAAGTAATTTATAGACACTGCCACATTTCCACACACAAGTAGAACAAAGGATGTATCACCATACTGGGTAAGAAATAATGTCCATTTGGAAATGGATCATTTGGAATCAGGTGCAAACCCTTGCTGGCTTGTTAAATTACTGGGATTAATAGCATAGGCAATGAATTCTGTCACAGACCTTGATGGATAGAGTGTTTCTAGGATAATCCTGTTTATCAAGAACTCAGTTCAACAGAGAGGTAAGGAAATGCCTGTGACCTTTTGAAGGAGCCTGTTTAGAGTCCTAGAAACCCCAACTTTGAAAAGATACGACTGATACTGTTGTTCTCCAAATCCATTGAATAGTCACATCCAGGACTCAGAAGCAGAGGACTAGCAAGATGGGTCCTCTTAAAATAAGTACATGGCCTTACTCAAGAGAAATACTGTGCTAGGAGGTGAGAAGTCTAGTACAGTGAGGAAAGAGGATAAAAAAGGAATGACAGTACAAAGCCATACTTGTGCTTTTTGGGGAAACTCTAGGTTGGAGAAGACCTGGGGAATAGAGCAAGTTTGGGGGAGATTCTCTCTCACCACAGAGGAGAAAGGATGAGGGAAGAATGATCTAAACAAGGCCAGGAAGAAGATATCTTCTATTTAGCAGGAAGAAAGAAAAACCATCAAGGCTTGCAGATGTTCTGGTGGAATCCCCAGCTGAATGGACCATGTTGTGCCCCTCCAGCATTCTCTTCAGTTACACCCCCTAGGTTTAGTAAAAGTACATTTAGGGAAGAAGACTTTTGTGATTCTCAAGGGGTTCAGTCAATCAGTCAACCAGTTCTGATATAACATTTACTATATGCCAGTCTTGGAGCTGAGATAAGGACTAGGATTTGAAGAAAGGCAAAGATATCCCTGCCCTCAGGGAGCTCACATTCTGGTTGGGGAGATGTGTAAATAAATGGGCATTTACAAAATACATATGGAATACATAGAAGGCAACCTTAGTGGGAAGGGGTCCTATGGCTGGGGAAGACTAGGAAAGATCTCTAGAAGACTGGATTTGAGTTGTTTTGAAATAAGACAAGTCCCAGTAATGGACAGAAACCCAGTTTAACTCAGTTTAGTGCATATAACTCAAATCTGCAGAGAGAAGTTGTTCTATCTTATCCTCGATACCAAGTTGTATCAGAAATTGCTAATTTCTATTGTCTACCTACCTGAGCTAAAGCTAATATAAAGGAGTGAGTGATTGGTTATTTTATCACTTTCAATCTCAATTAAAACAACTTCAACCTAGAAGCTACTAAGTAAGACATTACTAAGAATGTTGACAATAATATGTTGACAACAGTGCCAACTCTGATCATCAGAAAGGTCATTCGCTCAGTTGACAGCCAAGATAACTGAAAACAGATAGATGGATAGATAGGTAGACAGACAGACATACATTTCATTGGTGCTGGGGGCTCTCAGTGAGGAAATTGGCAGCTCTTCTATAACACATAGCCCTAGACAGCTGCCTGGAGCACTAATGTACCCAGAGTCACCCAGACAGAAAGCATCATGATTAGAACTTGAGCTAATTTTTTCAACCTATTTCTTTTTTTTAAATTTTTCTAGTTTCTTAAAATTAATTAATTAATTTTCTTGTTTACATCACTCATTTCCAAAAGATTTTGAGTTACAAAATTTCTCTCCATCTTTCCCCTATCCACCACCTCAAAACAGCCATCCCACTGTATAGCCCTTCCCCCAATCAACTCTCTCCTATGTCCTCCCCCATCACCCCTCTGACTTTCTGGTAGGGAAGGATGGGTCTCCCTACCCCAGTGCCTGTACATCTTAATTCCCAGTTGCACGTAGTTAATAATTATATATATATATATATATATACATACATACATACATATATGTGTGTGTATGTGCATGTACATATATATTTTTTATATTTGATTATAGAACTTTAAATTCTAGATTATTTCCCTTCCTCCCTCATCACCCACACTCACTGGAAAGACAAGCAATTCAATACTGGCTGTACATGTGTACTTACGCAGAACAATTCCACAATGGACATATTGTGAGTGACTGATTATATGTCCCTCCCTCCTATCCCACACCCTTGTTCTATTCTCTATCCAGTCCCTGTCCCTTTAAAGAAGTATATACTTCCAGCAACCCTCCCCTGCCACCCTCTGTCATCCCACATCTCATCCCCACCCCCTCTACTCTCCTGTGTGGCAAGATATCCATTTTAGAGTTTATGTCATTCCTTCCCTAAGCCAAATTCAATGATAGTAAGGTTGACCCTTTCCCTTTTGTCTTCCTGTTGTTCCCCTCCATTGTAACAATTATCCCTAGCGTCTTCTATATGAGATGATTATCCCCATTCTGTCTCTCCCCGTTTCCTCTCATTCTAATCCTCACCCACCTTAGAATTTTAAAGTATCATCCCTTCCTATTCAATAGATCCTGTGCCCTTTATGTACATACACACACACACACACAGACACGCAGATATGTCTTCATATGCATATATTAACTCTCCTATACAGACATACGTGTACATATACATAAATATACATTTGTATTTCCTTCACCTATCCTCATATTGAAAAACATTTCATAAGTTACAATTATAGTTTTTCCATGTTGGCATGTAAATAGTTCAACTTGGATAAGTTCTTTATGATTTCTTTTCCATGTTTACCTTCTCATGCTTCTTGTATTTGAGTGTCAAATTTTCTTTACAGTAAGAATGTTTGAAAGTCCTCCACCTCCCTGAATGACCATATTTTCCCCTGGAACATTATACTCAATTTTGCTGGATAGGTGATTCTTGGATTTAATCCTAGCTCTCTTGATCTCTGGAATACCATATCCCTTTGATCCCTCAATGTAGAAGCTGCCAGATCCTGGGTTGTGCTAATTGTGTTTCCACAGTATTCAAATTGCTTCCTCTTGGAATCCTAGAATATTTTCTCCTTGATCTGGGGACTCTGGAACCTAGCTATAACATTCCTAGTAGTATTCTTTTTGGGATCTTTTTCAAGAGGTGATTGGTGAATTCTTTCAAGTTCTACTTTGCTCTCTGGTTCTAAAATCTTGTAAAGCCAATCAGCAGTCAATTCCTGAGAGAATGCTACTGTGAACAACTCTTAAGATTCAGATTATACAGTATTAGTGAACACTCTGTTTATTCCATTACAAAATCAGATTCAGTACAATGTTCACAGTTTAAACAGTTCACAATATTATATACAATCTTCAGAACAAGGAAAGTCTCAATATTATATCTTATTACAGAAAGGAACAAGGAACAAAAGAAGAATAAGCTGGTTTCCCTAAGGGAGAAACCAGCTTCACATTTTAAGATTCAATCAATCAATTAACAAAAGGAATGACCTAGTTTCCCTAAGAGGGAGTTGATTCAATCAACAATTCACAATATACTGATCTTCCACTCCTGGGGTAACCATTAACTTTAGTTTCCAAATAAAGTTCTTAGACAACCACACAATCCTTCCACCCCTTGATTTCCAACAAAC
>CM053601.1:530936-575497 GCA_028646575.1 Pseudocheirus occidentalis
TGATTTCTCATAAAGTCATTTGCTTCCATTTGCTCCACTCTAATTCTGAAGGTATTATTTTCTTCAGAAGGCTTTTGAGATTCTTTTTCCATCTGGCAAATTCCACTTTTTAAGGTATTCTTCTCCTCATTGGCTTTTTGGGACTCTTTTGCCATTTGAGTTAGTCTATTTATAAGGTGTTATTTTCTTCAGTCAGGTTATTGACTCTCTTTTCATGTTTTTTTGTGCATCATTCTTATTTCTCTTCGCAATTTTTCTTATACTTCTCATATTTTGTTTTCAAAATCCTTCTTAAGATCATCTATGGCTTGTAGGCAGTCCACATGTTGCTTGGAAGCTTTTGGTGAGAGTTATGATTGTGTTGTCTTCCTTCTGTTCCATGCTTTGGTCCTTTTTGTCCTCAAAAAAGGATTCTAAATTTCGATTGCTGTTCTTACTTTGCTTCCTTTTCCTCGTCATGTTCCCAGTCAATTACTTGATTTTTTTAGCTCTGTGGAACTCTGCTTCCAGAGGGGAAAGCTTTGTTGCCAAATCCTGGGGTTTTTGCAGCTGCTGGAGTTATTGGGAGGCTGTTGCAGCCCCCACCAGTTTGTCTCACTGAAAACACACTGCAGGACCGTTACCCAAGACCACCATTCAGATCCAGGACACTTAATGCAAGAGCACTTAGCCTCTGAAAGATTGCTTGGCTCCCCTGTAGTATGCAGGCTGGGAGCTATGAAAGTAGCCATGTGGAGGCGGCTGCAGGGCCTGGAGGCAGTTTGGTCAGACTTCTTTTCTCTCCCAGATTTAGGTGAGTTCCCCTGACCTTTGACTTAGTCCTTGTTTATTATGGCTTGATAATTCTGGAAACTACTACAGTTGCCACTGATCCATTCTACTGAATGCTCCAGCTGTAGCTTGTCCTAGCCACCCTGGGGCCAAGCTGTGGTTTTAGGCTGGGCTGGTTTTGGCTCCCAGCACACTGTGATGAGCCCTTCCTGCCAAACTGCCTTCAGAGGGAAATGTGTTTTTCTGTTGTGAGTTTTGGAACCCTTAAATTTGTTTAGAATCATATTTTATGGGTATTTGAGGTGGATATGTGGGAGCTGTGGCACCTTGTTGCTTCTATGCTGCCATCTTGGCTCCATCCCCCCAGCCTATTTCTTAACTTTGAACTTTGTTATATTTGGGTTCTATTCACCTGGTGGGGGAGGCAGGGATGCACTGTTCCCAAATTTCAGGCTGTTTTATGCTGCTGTTTTCAGAGCCAGTTCTGGGGGTCTATAAGTTTTCTATTCTTCCAAGGTGCTATCATCCTGGGAGAGATGTGGTCAGAACTCTAATCTTTTCCATTCTGGTCCTTACCGAGATGGGACTTCTGCTCTTTTCCACCCAGGAACTGTGATCCAGAACTTTGTATGGACAATAGAGTTGCCAATCAGCATGAGTTATACCCAGTGACAGTAAAGATCCCATGTAATCTCTTTCTGACCAGTTGACTGGCCCCCTTACCATCTCTGGGCTGAGAGCTCTTGAAGTTGCAGCTTCTGTTGCCACTATAGCTACCACTGTGTTTCTGTATTTTGGACTATCCCCTATCCAGTGTCATAGACCCTCTCCATGCTAACCTTCTAAGTGTTTTTTGCTTGAAAAATATTTCACCCTGACCTTTTGTTGGCCTCACCATACCCAAATTTTATTTAGGCATTATTTTAAGATTGTTTGGAGGGGAATCTTAAGAGAGTTTAGCTTACTTACTGCTGTGGTAGTTTGTGCTTTACCTCTGAAATAACACATACAAAACAAGAAGTGTGGACTATGGTTTTTTTCCCCCTGAAATTGACACTTTAAAGAAGAAATTTAAAATTCACACACACACACATGCCAGACTAGGAAAAAACTGAATCCAAGATGGAGGACTTTCTCAGTGAAATGGATGTAGTGACCAAGGATGAAAAATTTGACAAAAACAAATTAAAAGTAGAAGAATACTTGCTGGGAGAGAAGCAAAAAAGACTTCAATGTTAAGAGGATACGTGGATTATACATAAGCCAAAATGGTTGATCTTGAAGACAAGAAACACAAAGACAATTTATGTATAACAAGTCTTCAAGAAGAACATGACAAGTAAAAACATTCAGATAATATAATGAAGGTTTTAAATAAATGTTCGAACAACACACAAAAACTGTTTAGAGCTTTGAAGTATAAAACACACAATAATACAGGGAATGATCAAATCCATATATTGCCACCAAGACACACACATGCACAGACACAGAAACAGAGGTACACAGATATGCATGCATATCTCAAACTGCAAGACATGTAATAGTTAAAGTTCACAACATTATTAACAATATGTTTTCCCCATATCCAAGGTAAAGACCTTAAAATATAAAGTGTAGGCAATCTCAGTAATAGAGGATTATTTCACCAGAAATTGCAGAAGAGGACATAGTAAGCAATGCAACCTTACTGAATTCCTAGGTTAAAAATGAAGGAATGATTCCTTAATTCTTTCTACAAGAATAAAGGCTTGGGATGAATTGGAGAAAAAAATACAAAAGAGGGACTAGGTTAGAGGAACCCAGAAGCAGAAAGAGAAGAGTGCTATTAATGAGCAATTCCACATCAGAAATGTATTTCTGTAGTAAGAGATAGGAAATTATAATGGATTTTCTCTGGGGTCCATCTGAACATAAGGAGACCATTTTCTCTAAGAATAAAAGGTACCACCATGGAAGTACTTCCACTTCTTGAAACATAAGGGGATTTATATGATTTTCCAAAGTCCACTAGCACTCAAAAGTATAGGAAAGAGTGGAGAATCAAAGATACGATAGCCTTGTCAGACAAATGAAGACTGATCACAGAAAAGCAAAGAGTTTGGGTAGAGTCTTACTACTTGCAACATAGAATCCAATGACTGTGAAATTATTTCTCCTTGACCTGGTTTTCAACTCAGTTATTTGTGATAGGTTAGGGTTTCTTTACCTTCTTTGTGTTTTAGACTCCTTCAGAAGTCAGACCAGGGAAGCTCAGTTATTCCTTCTCAGTATCATGTTTTGAAATGCATAAAATCAAATTGCAAAGAAAGACAACCATACTGATCTACAACTATTTAAATATATTTTAAATTGGTGATATATTTCACAGATCCCCTAAAATCTCTCTTACACATCCTTTGGAGAGTCTTTGGTCCCAGATTAAGAATCCCCATCTTAAGTGTTCTACTTCTTTCAAATTGTTGACTTTGCTCTAATATTTCTTGTGGTCCCCTGGAATCAGTGATTTTTGTTTGTTCCATTCCATTTTTCAGGGAGCTCATCATTCTTCATATCTCTGTATTCTCCCTTCTTTTTCCCCCCTCAACAGCTTTAGTCTCTATTTTAATTTCTCTCTTTATCTCCTCTCTCACTTCATTTCTTCCATTCACTCTTAGTATCTTCATGGCCAAACCTTTGTTTTTTTCTTAACCTTTACTTAGAATTATTGTGCAGTTTTTCTCTTTTCCTGGCTTTACCACTTGAGTTTCTATTAAATTTTATTATTTTTTCCTCAATGGTTGATGTTTTCTTGTTTATTTTTATTTCTTGGCTTTTAAATGAATGGGACTTTATGTTAGGGAAACCCTCTCCCCCCTCCCATACTCTGGAGTTTGGTGGTCTGGTTTTTTTGTCCTGTACCCTCCATATTTTGGTTACCATTGATATGAATTTTGTATGGGACAGTTGCCATTTGTTTCTGGTTTATACCACCATCCATGGTTTCCATATCCTTTTTTTCTAACGTGAGATCTGGCCCTTTTTATCTCGGATTCTATCTCTGAACATAATCCTCCACAAGATATTACTTCCATTGCCTGGAATGCTTTCAAAGGGTCTTAGTTGGATGTTGAAGAGCATGTCATCTGCCAGCCCCCTGCATGGCCTGCGGGGATATATACCTGATAGTTGATCTGGCCCTCTCTTCTGCTCTGATTCTGAGCACTCTTAGTTGACCCTGACCTACCCTATCTCTGTGTCCAGTGACCCGAGGAGTTGGGCTTCATCTCCTGCTGCTATTCTGACATGTTGGTGCTGAGATCCTTCTAGCTTCAGGCTTCTGAAGGACTGGAGACATTGCAGACTGACCAAGACCTTGGTTAGTTGTTACTGATGATCCTCTAGGTTCAGGTTAAGGTTCTATTGTCATTTCTCCTCCCCTCTTTGTCAGGTTGACCACTGACTACCCCTGTGCCTGTACTCAGTCAGGTCTCCCAATTGTGTCCAGACGAGTCACTTTTCATCTAGTGAACTGAGGCTTGTGTTTGGCAAAGCAGTGTGGGATTTATCCCTTCTAAGAAAAGCTTAATCACCCTCCAGCAGTAAACTTGCCATATGACTGTGCCAAGCTCTCTGAATACCCTCTGACCCACCTGGCTGATTCTTCTGCTTTTCATGACTATTGGTCATGGTCCTGGGGAGAAGTTGTGCCTTGTCCTTGGGTGCTCAGGAGGAAAAGCAGCTTTCCATGTCTGGCCTCTCTCCAAGTGTGCACCCTATCAACCACCCTCAGGCTCCACTCCATAATTAGCTTACACTTGCTGTTCTCATTCTACAGATGTCAAGTTTACAACTTTGGCAACTATTGAGTTTCCTCATCTTCTCTTTGATCACAGGTTTGCTTGAAGAGAATTTCCTTTCTATTTGTACTAGTTCATTCTGCCCTTATTTTTGAAACTGGATGCTGTATCCTATACTACCCTACTCTACCCTAACCTACCCTACCCTATCCTGTCCTGTCCTGTCCTAACCTACCCTGTCCTGTCCTGTCCTGTCCTACCCTATTCTATCCTTCCTGGCATTTGGATCCCTTCTCTCTGGAAACCATGATGCTTTGGCCACATGCAGTATAAAAGTTACAACAATGTCCTTCCCTAAACCTGCTGTTTCTATCTTTTTCTGGAGGCTGGGTCTTTCTTCTTCCTTCCCTCAAGATTGTTCCCCTAAACTTGAAGTCCTTGACATTCCTGATTAGTTGCTGCCTCATTCCCAAGATTCCCTGGCCTACTGCTTTCTGATATAACACAGAGAAGAGACATTCTAGGACCAGTTAGCAGTGGACACCCCCAAACACCTCCTTTGTCCACAACAATCAGAGTATTCTCTCTGAACTTCAGAAAAAAAAGATTTATATTAACATGAGAAAAGCTCTAATGACCTAGAAACCAAGTCATTTCCAAGGAGCTGGAATCAGCAGAATCAGACTACATGTCCAAGGCCACAGCATATAAAGAGAGGGAGGCAAGAAGGGGGAAGCTTGTGGCACTAAATTATGGGCCTCTTAGTACAGTTGGGACCAGGAAATCCTGCAACAAAGTACATATGGACGCTCTTCAATGTGTCATGGACCCTATGCATGTGTCCCAGTCATGAAGCACATTGATTAATGTCCTCCTCTCATACCTCATGGTGCTGTGGAGATAACCTCAGGCCCCTGGTCATGTAAGCAGATACAAGGACCAGGCTTCCCATATAAAACTCATGAGGGGCTTTGTCTACCATCCAAAAACCAGTCACATCGGGTAGCCTGAGAACATTAGCTCCAGCAACTCAGGCATCATGATGACCTTGTCACTTGCAGCAATGAAGGGATTCCCCATGCTAGAGAAGCAACAGTGAAAGTATCACCTAATAAGCAAGTTTTAAAAATTCTGATTCTGATAGCCTTAGTTCTACAGAAGACTTACCTCTTACCTAGTTTTTTATTTTATTATTTATTTTATTATTTTTATTATTTAAATAAAACATTTTCAAAAGGAAGACTGTTTAATCTTCCTTTTAAAAATGTTTTATTTAAATTTTGCTTTTAATTTATGTAATAAAACTGCCATGTACATAACACAGCATCACAAAAAGATAATTATATATGAAACTGTAAATCTACTATGCACAACTTGATATTCCTTTCAAATACTCAACAAAATTATCATGTTATTTTCTTTTTTTCTTCCCTCTCCCTCCCACCCCCCTGTCAGAGATGGCTACCATTAGGCACTAATAAGTGTATATATCTGTAAAATTATTCTATACGTATTTCTATTGATCAGTTCTGTCTCCATATGCAGACAGTATCTTTTTCATGTGTCTTTTAGAGTTAATTTGCATATTTATTTTAGGTAAGTCATATGCTCAAAGTTGTTCTTAAAACTATCACTATTACTGTTTATAGCATTCTGTTGGTTCTGCTCATTTCACTCTTCATCATTGAGATCATCATTTCTTGTAGCACAGCAGTATTCCATCACAACCATACACCATAATTTGTTCAGCCATTGTCCAATTGATAGACATCCCCACAATTTCCAGTTCTTTGCCATCATAAAGAGTTGCTTATAAACATTTTGGAAGTTATAGGTTCTTTTCTTATTTCCCTAATCATCTTAGGAAATAGATCAAGTAGTGGTATTGCTGGGTTGAAGGGTATAAGCAGTTTAATAACTCTTTGGGCATAATTCCAGACTCCTCTCCAAAATGGCTGGATCATTTTACAATTCCCCAAACAGTGAATTAATGTCCAAATTTTCCACATCACTTCCAAAATTTTTCATCTTCCTATTATTTTAGTCAATTGGATACGTATAAAATGATACCCCAAGATTGTTTTAATTTGAATTTCTCTCATCAATAATGATTTAGAGCATTTTTGTGTGACTTTTTGATTTCTTTTTGATTTTGATTTCTTCACTGGAAAACTTCTTGTTCATATGCTTTGACCATTTATCTATTGGGACCTGACTTGCATTCTTATAGATTTGACAAAGCTCTAATTACTATCTATGAATTTACCTCTATCTTATTTTTGATCACTGTTTTTCTTCTCAGTCTCTCTTTTTACCCTATCCTTGTCACCTTAGCTTTCCCTCCTTACCCATTTATTCTTTATTTTACCTACCCCTCTAAAATTACCTTTCTAATCTTCTCCCCCACCCTCCTAAACTTATTCTATACTCCCTTTTAAAAGTCCCTCCCTCACCCTACCCCCCAGTTTATTTACCTCTCTAGAAATTAAGAAGACTTCTAAACCTCTTCAAATATGCACTTTGATTTCTCTTTAACCAAGATGAGAGTAAAGTTCTGACATGACCAGTCTTCCACACCTACCTGTTTCCTCTTTACTAGTTCTTTCATTCATCAACAATTTTTATGAGATAGTTGCTCATTTTTACCTTTTCCATGATCAGTTTTCCTTTTGAGAATCACCCCATCATAACAGCTCAGTCACAACCTTTCTTTCAAACAGCCTTAGAGATGATGTTTTAAGAATACTAATAACATTTTAACATATGATAAGTAAACAGTTTAACCTTTATCAGTGTCATATGCTTAATCTTTTATTATTTCCTTACATTTATTCTGGATCTTTTATATTGAATTTTCAATTGAGTTCTGGTATTTTTGTTACAAATACCTGAAAGTCTTTCAGTTCATCAAATGTCCATTTTTTTGGTTAAGGATTATATGTAATTTTTCTAGATAAGTTACTCTTGGATATAATCCCAGCTCCTTTGCTCTTCATAATATAATGTTGTAAGACCTATAACATTTTAGTGTAGAAGCTGCTAGATCTTATGAAATCCTGATTACTTTTTCTGCAGTGTTTACCCTATTTTCTTCTTTTTGCTTGCAATATGGTCTCTTTAACCAATCTTCCTTTTAAAACATGGCAATAGTTCAATTCCATTAAAATAATTGATCCCCTCCCATATTGACCCATAGTGAACCCCTCCTTCATGTAGAGGATTTTAAAAGAAGAGAGACCTGCCACCTCTATCTCTGATGTCACTGATGCATGAGTACCAGGGTGACTGAAGAGACACAGAGATAGGTTACTTCCCATCTTTACAGCTTCCCTTGATGTTTCAAAGAGTCATGATTTCATTAGCATAGATACCCACTCCAAATCTCTTTCTTGAAATTTTTGCAATGCTCTCTATTTGTTGGCAGGGGACACTTATGTTTCTGTCTGGAAAGTCATAGATGCCCAATAAGTGCCCATTGGTTCATTGATATGTACTTCTATCACTGTGTCCAGTGTTTGGCATCTAGAAGGTGCTTAGGAAGTGTGTGAGGGATTGAATCTGCACATGTTCTCCAGATGTTCTTAGGGTTGGGAAAAAAGGAATAAAATAAATCCCTCCCTGGTGGGCAGCCCTGGGCTGATGAGTCTCTGCTCTTCTTCGCACTGACCCTTGGAGACAGCCATACGACCTATTGCAAGTCTTGTCCTTGAAATCTGGTCCACTTTCTAGGACCTAGCTGGCATCAGGTTCTGTTGATACAGTCCTCAAAATCTTTGGGTCTCCCCAACTTCACAACTCTGAGGAACTGGCTAACGGCTCAGAAGAAACTTCTTTTTAAATGACAATTTTCTTCACACTTTGACCAATTGTGTCCCCCAAATGGAAAATGTACCACAACTTGTCAGCCATATTTTTCACATTCATACTGGGAAGCCTCCAAAAGGAAGGGCACATTTTCCCATTTTCAGTGTTTGATGTTGCAATGCCTTCCCTGAGACTTTTAGCAGGTGCTATTGAAGGGTGACATGTCTCACATTAACCTTAGATTAAACCCATCTCACATTTACTTACCAAAACAGGTGCCCCACTGGGGGTAGACTGAATGGCTCACTTGTTTTGCAAGATATTGCCAACCCACCCTATGTACATGAGGGCAGATATAGAGAAGTATCCAAAGGGAAATGGAGTAGCAATCTCACGCCCTTGGCATCATCAGACCCACTGGGTTGTCAGTGTTCAGACACTGGTTTGAAAGAGAATCCCCCCCAGGAAATTCCGTCAATGTCTGTCTGTTGCCTGCACAGGTGCTGAATACCTTTGTTCTACGAGGAACCCAGCGAGTTGATAATTTTTGTCATTGTTTCAGGCTGACTCATCAAATCCTTCAGTTTTGTTTCATCTTATAACATACCCTTTTACTGTAGTGCAGGTGGGTTAGGAAATGCCAGTTGGCAGGGAAATGTATGAGACAGGGTCATCCCCTGGGGTGAGACAGGGAACTACTGCCATCCATGCTCCACAGCTGACAGATTGTGAGTTGACAGAACTGGCTTGTTAAGTGTTTAATAATCACGGGTGGTTGACATAATAAACCAGACATATGTTAGTCCAACATTCTTTCACTGACTTCACAGACAGCATGCAGAAAGCCTGGTCAACAGACTGCGGAATTGTGAGTAAGGTGGCTCTAATCATCAGCACAGACACGTGTAATGGCAAGCAGAGAAGTAGTTAGCACCTTGTTTCAGCTATTTAATTATCCAGCACTTTATTTCAGTTTAAGCTTTGCCCATGATTATATCAAGTCTTTTGTTAAGAAATAGAACTTGTGAACCCCTGTTGCTGATGCAACCGGTGTGGGGAGGAACAGGGAGAAGCTTGATGACTGTATATAAGGAAAAGCTCAGGCTGGGAAACAGCAGCATTTTGAAAGGGAACTTTGTGATGGTCAGGTACTCTGTTTGCCTTTTCTGTATGTGTTGATTATTGTTTGTGATACTGTGTACTTTGCCCTGGGATCTTACTGGAAGCCCTGAAAGAGAACTTTCTTTTTTTTGGTAGAAAGAGGATTTTCTTGTTGTCTGTTTACAGAAGTCCTGGAGGAGGGTTTTTGGAGGTCCTAGGACTATACTGAGATTTGTGTTGATTTCTCAGATCTTGTTTGTGGGTTTTTTGTTGAGCTCTCAGACATTATTGGTGGGTCTGTGTTGATTTCATAGGCAGATAGTGAATTGATGATGGTGTCAGCAATGTGTATGAGTGTTATTGTGGCTCCTTTAAGCTTCATCTTCCCAGAAACAGGAGCTGTGAAGGACTTGAGGTGAACTAGACACTGTGAACTTCAATCTGGAACAGGAACTGTACAAGGGGCTGGACAAGGAGCTAGAGAAGAAGCAGGGAGCTGGCTGCATTTGAACTCAGTTGTCAATTGGGTAGATTCAGGCAGGAGCTGGTACCATTGAAGAAGAACTATGGAATTTGAGAGACAGCCTAGAGTCAAGATGAAGAGACTTCTCCTTGGGTATTTAATGCAAACTGAGAAGATCATGATTTTCTGTGGCCTAGGGTTGGGAGGATTTTGTATTCTGCATCCTGTACCTCTTCAGGATGATTTAATTAAGGATGATTGGAAACTAATCTCCAATTAAGAAGCCTTTTTTTTCTTCAGACATTAATACAATGTGACCTAGGGGTGGGGAACTTTGACCTTTGTACTTTGGTTCCTTAAGGAGGCTTGCTTCTTAAGGACAAATGAGTTAAGGACTTACTAAATGATTGTACTTTGTTTAAAACTATGTGACCACTTTGGTGAAAATTGTGTGTTCACTTTAGTGATAAGTTGTTAAGTTATAACATTGTGAATGCTGTACTTCAATTGCTGTCAATGTTTTGCTTTAGTTCACTGCTGAATAAATAGAGTGTTCACTATGTGAGGTAATCAGAACCTTGAAACTGTTCACAGCAGCAGTCCTCTGGAAAGCAGCTCATACTTGGTTTTACAGGGACTTAAAGAGAATTACAATCTAAAAAGACTCCAAAGCAAATGTATGAGTGCCTGGAATGGAGAAGGCCTTAGTGGGGTAATAATGATGGAATATAAGGGAAGAAAACACAGACAGACAGCTAGACAGGCATAGCAAGCTGCTTCCTAGAGCTAGGGACAAAGGACAGGCAGAGAGAGATATATCTGTGCTGTGAGTGGAGAGAAAAAAGAAAGGAGAAAGAAAGATGAGCTGTTACTTCCAATATTCACTAGAGATGAATGAAGAGTACTATCTTCTGAGTTGAAAAACTAGGCCCAAACTAATGCAGGTTAGGGGCTGGGCTTCTCCAAAGCGAGCCTGCCACCACTTGCTACTCCCTCAAGGTTTTCTAAGGAATCAGTTTCTCCTTTCAAAGGCTCATTCCCACAGACTACACCACATCTCCTAGGAATATCTGTTCTTGCCAAATCTATGTGCTTTTTGAAGAAATGTGAACAAATAATCCTGACTCTAGTTTGAGAAAGAATAAATGATAGAGGCATCCTCAGTACTCCTACAATCACTTCTCTCTAGCAACAAGCACTTTCAAGTATTCTGTTCAATGTGAGCCACATAAAACTAAACCTAAATGGCCCATACTCTAGGCTTGACTAGCCCATACTCTTTCCATCCAGGGTTGATTCTTGACACATTCTAGGCCATCTACCTATTATGGTGAAGGAGAAGGTTAAAGCAGTTTTTGACCAGTCTTTGGAATCAGGAAGGGGATAGTCTGATGGCAGCCTGTAATACTATTTCACCTAATGTTTAGCTTGAAGTCAGTTTTATGAACTAGGTCTTTATAGTATGGGTTACCACCATGCTCAATAGATCTCAATAGATCAATAGACAATAGTGTGCATTGCATTAAAGGTCTTGGAAGTACAATAAGGAGGCCTCATTTCTGCAGCTGCAGGACTCACACAGAATAATAGTATGCCTGTAGTGAGGAAGACATGAGTTTAAGTCAGATCTCAGATGTTTACAAACCATCTGACCCTGGGAAAGTCATTTTGCCTTTCTTGCCTCAGTTTCTTCATTTGCAAAATGAGTCAGAGAAAATAATGGCAAACCATTCCAGTATCTCTGCCAAGGAAATACCAAATGCGTTCCCAAAGATGCAGACATGACTGAAAGTGATAGAAGTACAAGATGTAAAATGTGAATGCCAGAATCAGAGGCCATACACTAAATATAAACAAGCAATGCTGATAGTCTTCATAGTCCCAACATGTAAGCACAAGAGGACCTCTATATCAACTTCTCTTTGGCACTGTATCTATGGAAGCAAACAAAAATCAAATGGAAGTTACTGGGATGAGTAAAGCCTGCCCTGGGTACACGGAGCTAGAGACCAGAGCAACCCATTGGTGATACATGAGCATTCCACACATTCAGCCGGGTCAAAATCCCCCTTGCTCAAATACTGCCAAGCCTACGGATTTCACTGTAATACTTGGATGAGAGGAAAGATTATGGACATGCTTTGCATAATGATATCCCCAAGCTACCAGTGACATAGTCATCAAAAAGGGAGAGGATGACAGTAACCAACCCCCACCTCCCCACCTCCAGGCCATCTCCATGCCCTGCTGCCTACACTGAGGCCACTCTCCTTCTCTCTGTCCACCAGCAGTGTCATGGACTCCATCCAATGGGTGAGGAGTGATCAAGTCCACTTCCCAGGCATCTCGACACTAAGACTTCCCATCCCCACCTTCTGTGTTTGTTACCTTTCACCCTTTCACCCCACTAGAAAGTGAGAACCTTGAAATCAGGTGTGATCTTGCTCCCTTTTATTTGTCTCCCCTTGCTTAGCAGAGTGCACAGCATATAGGAAGTTATCTACCAAGTTGTGGTTTTGGCCATGACCCAGTCACCATGAGGCTGGGCTGAGCTTTTTCAGGATTACTCCTACCTTTCCTAGATGGTTACCTCTTTAGTAGGAAATCCTAGATCAGCGGTTCTCAACCTGTGAGTTGTGACCCCTTTGGGGGTTGAACAACCCTTTCACAGAGGTCACCTAAGACCATCGGAAAACACATATTTCTGATGGTCTTAGGAACTGAGACACTGCTCCTTTATCCATCTCCAGGTGGGTGCGCCCACATGCCAATATGCCCACGTACGAGTATTAAAGGGTCACGGCATTAGGTTGAGGAACACTGGCCTAGACATTTCTCTATGACCTGACATGAGGGAGGGAATACACATTTAGACATCTCCTACTATATCCTTTGATCCTCACAACAATGAGGATCTATGAAGTAAGTGCTGTGGCCAATAGAAATAAAGTGACTCACCCAGAGTCACACATTTCCAAGGCTGGATTTGAATTCAGGTCACCCTGCCTCAGGTCCAGTGCACCTCTCTACATCACCACCTACCTGTCTGGCTGTGTTTAGTGAACAGATGGTTCATCTATGCCCCCTGTGCAGATTTTACTCTGCTGTTTTTTTTTTTAAGAGGTGGGACAGCATTTGTCTTTCTCAAGTCCCATGACACCTGGCCCATTCTCCATGATCTTTTGAAATTAGTGACAATGGCTTGCAGTTACATGCCAAATAGCACAGTATGTGGTGAGCCTGGTCGCTAGGTCTTTACATGGACATGGAGACAAGGAAGTTGAGCCTGTAGGCCGTGATAGCTGATTGGATTTGGGTATTGAGAGAAAGGTTCATCAGACAGCATTCCAGGTGTTCAAGCCTTACATGGCTCCAGCAAAGAGAAACCTGGCAAACAGTTCCACTTTCTGTGGTCAGAAACTCACACAAACAGAACTTAGCATTAAGTTATATAGTGACTTTAGATGGTCAAATATGTCCTCTTGGCTTTGCCAAGTTTGCAACAACTCTGGGCGCAAAGCATTAGATTTATCATGATGAGAAGACAAATGGAGAAAGGTCTATGAGTAGAGAGGAGGGGAGGTAACCTGGAGCCTCCCTTAGCCCAGTGAGCAATGAATCTGCCTTGGGGAGCTAAAACAGACATCTGGATGGAAACATAAGCATGTTGCAAACATATGGGGACTTCCTAACTTGTAAGTTAACTGACAGAAACTAGAACCAACATTGTGCAAAGTTCAGGTTATGACAGATTCTTCCTTTTCTCAACTAGTCAATGGATTATAATGAAACCATTTGCACAGCCATGAATGCAGCAAATTAGGAGGTAAGTACTTCTGTGTCCCTTGATGTACCCACTGTCATTTGCATAGGACCATATTTAATACAAATGTAGCAGTGCCTGGACCCTAGGGACATTGATCAATCTAAGAAAAGAGAAGCTCATGAAATTCAAATTTTAAGAGGATACTGGAATCAAAGCTCATGGATTATGGACAAACAATGTAGACCCAACACTTCAGGAGCTGTGAGTGCTTTACAGGAAAACATAAATCATCCCTTTCTGCCAATAAGCATGCCATTTAGACCCTTCCCCATGGTTTTTTCTATTCTATATTTCATTAATTCAGTGTGGTACAGTAGAGAGATATCAGGAAAGAAAATCCAAGAAGAATCAAGAAACATCTGGGCTTAAATCCCAGCTCCAATCCTTAGTTACTGTGTGGTCATGAGTAATTATATAATGTCTAAGACCCTCTGTTTTCTCATAAATCTGGAAGGCATTGTTAAATCCCTGGATAAGAGAGTTAAGATCCCTTCTGCTCCATCTCCTCTCAAACCCCATACCAGCTAGATCAATGGGACAATGTGAATAGGAAGAAAATGAGAAACATAGAAAGCTTTACTCTGTAGTAAAAAAGAAATCAAATTCACAAGCTCATGGAAAATATATGAACATAGCAGATCTTTTTTTTTAAATAAAAGATCTGGAAAATCATAGTTGACCACAAGCTAAATGAGAAAGCAATATGCTATGACAGCCAAAATATCCTAGTCAGTCTTCATCAAGTCCCTCACAATGAAGGATTAAATTATGCTATTGAACACTGGCCCGTGAACATGCTATTGGTCTAACGTGTTTGGTTATGACAATTCCACTTGAGGAAGGATGTAGATAAGCCCTAGCATGTCCAAAGGAGGTCAGGTTAGAGCGCAATCGCACTGTAGAACACACCCAAGAAATGTGTTTGAGATGCCAAGGGAGATTTGGCCTGAACCAATGAAGGTTCATCCATGTAGAAGACTCTCAGATTGATTTATCCAGACCTCCCAGCTCCTGTAACCTTCATTCTCATCTCTAACTACCTACTAGGCATTTCTAATGGCTAGTACAGGACCTGGCACACAGCAGGTGCTTAAACTATGTTTACTGAATGAATGGATGTGCCATATGTGGTATAAACTCGATATGCCCTAGAGCATTCCTTATCTGTCCCCTAAGCTTCCCTTCCCCTTTTCCTAATTGCTCTGTTACTGTTGAAGGCACCTCCACCTTCGCAGGCACCTGAACTTACCACATAGGTGTCGTCCTCATTACTCTCACTACCCTCACATATCTAATCTGTTACCAATTCTTGTTTTTTCTCTTTTTGTCATATCAAGCTCTTATGTCTCCTTCTCTCCTCTGACATAGCTACCCTCATCTGGACTATGGCCATAGCCTTCTGTTGGTTTATGTGCCTCAGTTTCTTTCCCCAGGCCAGTTCAGTTTCCACTCAGCTATCAAAGTGATTTGCCTAAAGTGCAGGTCGGCTTACATCACATTATTCTTCTACTCAACAAACTCCAGAGGCTCCCTATTACCTCCAGGATCAAATATAAAACACCACATTTGGCTTTTGAAACCCTCCACAATCTAGCCCCCTGCTAGCTTTCCAATCTTCTTACACTCTGTTTCCTGTCCCGCTCTTAACTGTTTGATTTCATTGGCCTCCTGGCTGTTCCAGAAATCATACCCTCCATGGCTCCTAGCTCCCAGCAATCTCCTTGGTGGTGGCCCAAGTCTGGAACTTTATTGGCTTCCCTCAGGACACAACACCAACCTAGCATTCTCCAAGAGGCTCCTCTCCTTGCCCCACTCTGAGCTCACCTCCAATTCATCCCCTTTCCTATACTCTATGAACTTGACTATTTACATGTTGCCTACACCATTAGAATGTTAGCTCCTTGAGAGCAAAGGCTATGGTGTTGCCTTTCTTTGAGTCTCTAGTGCTTAGCATGAGGCCTAGCATATAATAGGCACTTGATAAAAGCTTGGTTACTTGACTTGAGTTGTAGGGAGTATTTGAAAGACTGTCATGTTCAAGATGGAAGAGATTTTCTCTCCTTAGTTTCAGGGGGTGTTTGGAAACAATGAGTAGAAATTAAATAAAGTCAAATGTAATAGAACACTCTGACAAGAAGGCGGCTCAGTGGTTAGAGTATTGGGTCTGGAATCAGGGGGACTTCTGTTCCTGAGTTCAAATCCAATGTCAGACATATCCTAGCTGTATGACCCTGGACAAGTCACTTAACCCTGTTTGCTGCAGTTTTCTCATCTGTCAGATGAACTGGAGAAGGAAGAGGCAAACCACTCAGTCTCCTTGTCAAGAAACCCTAAACCTGGGCCATGAAAAGCACCATGATGGTGAATGCTTATACAGCGCATAGCATTTACACGGCCCTACGCTCAGAACTTTTCCATTATTATCTCATTTTATCCATACAAACAACTCTGGGAGATCAGTGATGTTATTATGCCCATTTTACAGAAGGGGACAATGAGACAATCATAGGTTAAGTGCCTTGCCCTGCATCACACACATAGGAAACATCTGAAGCTGGATTTGAACTCAGGTTTTCCTGACTACAGGCACCGTTTTCTATCCACTGCCCAACCTGGCTATCCTACCTAGAGGTGCAAGCACCAAAGAGAATGAACTGCCATGAGAGGTGGGTGGGAATTTCTTTAGGGAGATGCTGGATGGCCAATTATTGGGGTCACCAATGTGCCTCTGCAAGATGCTCCTTGGATTTATTAGTATTTGGGTTCCCTACCTGCTCTGGAAATGTGGGATCAGAAACTCATTTCTCCCAATGATTGGCAAATGGAGGGACAATCATCTTCAATATCACGGTTTATTAATTTAACTAATTAACTTGTTATACTGCCTCAACATCCAAAATTTATTTTTAAATAATGTTTTTTCACAGTAAGAATCCTTAGTTAGAACATCCACTCTTATTTAGGTAAAACAATGGGTGGAAAATCATGTGCCAACTCTGAAATGACCAAGTCATTGCTCTGGTGCCTGCTGCAGCCTGTAAACAGACATAGCCAGGTAGGCCAAGGTAGGCCAAGAACAAGAGAAAAACATGTAGACTTGGAGACAGGAGCTGGTGAGCAGGCTGGGCACTGCCATGACTAATATCATCTCCGTCTACCCTCAGTTTGCTACTCGGGAAACATAAAATGGACTGAAAAGAATGAATGTTCAATGGCCTTGGACACCTACTAGTTGTAGAGCCCTTGAAAAGTTACCTCTGTTGGACTCAGTTTTCTCTCCTTTAAAATGGTTATAATAATAGTAACCACCTTAAATATTTGTGTTGAGGATCAAATGAGGCAATATTTATTAAAAAGAAAAAAAGGCTTAGCACAGTGTCTGGCACACAGTAGGTACTTACTACAGGCTCATTTCCTTCTTACAATGATTTATTTCTTAATATTTTTTTTCTATATGGGATAAAGGTGCCAAGTCTGAAGATGCTTCATCCCTGATGCATGGATGGGCACCTTGAACTGCCCTCTCCCTGCCCACTCCTCTGCTGCAGAGAATCCCTCTGTCTAGAGGCAGAAATGAAAGTGTTCTATACAGTTTGGTAATGGTTGTCATCTCTAAGGGGGTGGGGGGAGAAAAAAGAGAAAAAAAAGTATTAACTCACTTATTCTATATTTATAAGGGATAGGAAGTCATACACACAGGTTTGGAATTGTGTGTGCAATCATCTTGTTTATCATGATATGTCACAAAAATGCACGTTTTATTTCATAAATTAAAAAATAAAATGAATCAAAATTTTACAAAAGGAAATTGTTCCACAAGGCCCTAAAATGCTGAGAACAAAGTTTCCTCCTGACAACCCCAGAATAGTGAATTCAGGGCAGACCTTGAGGGCAAAAGGAAGTCAAGGACTGGAGAGGTTGCTGGCCCCTGTAGTCTCTGTCTAGCCCTGCCTGAATACGCACTGGCTGGCATAGGAAATAAAACCCATTTGGTAGGCATGCCAAGTCCACATCCTGAATTTTCTAAATCTGCATCTTTGTTGAGAAGGTGTATTAGTGCTGAGAAATATTTGGATGGGATAATACAAATAATAATGTGAATCATCTCCAAAGCTTATTGGAAGCACAACTTTCTCTCCCAAAGGGATGCTTTGACTTAATAATCATTCTAAATGAACGGGAGCGGAATTCACAATACGTTCCTTTCCAGCCTAATTTTGCTTCAGGAAGGAAACATTTGCTGCTCTAAAATTATTCATTGCATATTTCTCCTGAATGCCATAAGAAAGGATTTCTGAGACACTGCAGATTGGCCAGTCAATAAACATTTGTAAAATACCTACTGTGTGTCAGTTATTATGCTAAGCATTGAAGATACAAACTAAACAAAGATTGTCCTTTCCCACAAGGCTCTCACAGTATAATGGAGAAGACAACACACAGACAACTGTGTACAAAAAAGGTAAAGATGGGGAAATTTCAAATAATCAACATAGAAAAGATCTCTGAATTAAGAGAAGGGAAAGGCTTCCTATAGAAGGCATGCTCTGTACCAGGATTTGATTTTCCCTCTGGAACATCCCTGGAACATGTCCCCTTCTGTCCTCTGACCCTCCCAGGCCCTGTGTGTGCATCTTCCTCACCTCATGCTTAGCATATGGCAATGTCTTGCTGGTGGGTCTCCCTGCCTTGAGTCCCTCCCCACCATTTCCCAAACTCCTGTGCTGTCCTCATTCTCCCAGACCTAGATGTGCCAGGGGAATGAGCTGAGTGAAGAATGATCTATTCTATCCAGGCACAAAAGGGGCAGCTAACATTGGGCTCTTCTTCCCTGGTGCCACGTTTGAATAGCCCATACAATGGAACGACAAGCAAGGCTATGGAATTAGAGTTCATTTCCCTCCAGCAGGAACCTTCTCCTCTTGGTGGAAGAAATGAAGTCTAGCTTTCTCTATCAAACTATGTTATTATACATAGACATTTAGGACTTATATGAATGTGTATATGTACATATGACACACACAGACATATTTGGTCATGGGGATTGGAGGACATGTCTAACCTCCCATGTTATCACTTGCATGGCCCAATTCATGAAGAAATGAAATCTATGTGGAAACCTGTTTGAAGTGGCCTCTGGAAGCACAATAATGCTTATGAGAGAATCAAGATGGTAGAATAGAGAAGAGCAAAGGCTGCAGAGAGGCTGAGAAGGCCGAGCATGGAGAAAAGGCCATAAATTGGGCAATAAATGGATAGTTCAGAGCTTTGGAAAGAGAAATTTTGTCTGAATGAAGATGTTTACAGCAAGAGGTAAAGTTGAGTGGAAAATGAGCTCGTCAACTAAGATAGTTTTACACATCTCCTCAAAAAGGAGAAGAGTAGATTTAGGAAAGAACATAGTATCAGGCAGTCCTGAGTTCAAGTCATGTTTCTAATGATATGAACTATGAAGGCAGGGACAAAACCCTTAAATTACCCTCTCCTCAGTTTCCTCACCTATGAACTGGAGACAATAATGCCTATGAGAACTAATTCACCTGCCTGTTGAGACGGCCTAATCAGGCCATATGATTGTAGATGTAATGTTCAAAAGCACCCCAAACATAACTGAGTCAAACTTCCTTACTTTACAGATAAGTAACCTGAGACCAGGGGAGATTGCAATGCCTTGCCAAAAGGTCACCCAGGCAGTAAAGGCAAGAAGTAGGATTTGAACCCAGGCTCTCTGGCACCAGAGCCAGGATTACTTACATTCCACCACACGGTCTCATTGAGTCCTTTGAAGTATTGCTTAAGTGCTAGTTATGATTATTATCTACAGAAAAGCATTTTTCTGTCATTATCCCTATTGGAGGAATACAAAGAGAGCCAGTAGCCTCTGGGAGAAAAAGACCATTAGGAAACTTTATGTTTTCAGATGATGATTATATCAATTCCCCATAAAATCGCAGGCTACTTCTTTAGGCCCCGGCCATAAGGCAATTAGCAATCCCACTCAAAAAGCTCTGGGCAATTTCCATCACTACTCAAAGAACATCAAGGATGTGTCCCAAGTTTAAGTCATAGATGCCTCTAGATGTAACATCAAGAGAGGACTAGGCTTCTCATTACATCTTCAGGAAATTGTCAAGGAAACATACTTTCATCAGTTCCATTAGGAGAATCACATCCTGCAGTGATTTAGCCAGGTAGCAACTCTTCAATAATGATGATCATCTTTGTTCCCCAAGCTAATTTGGACCTTCAGGCACTCCTGCCCTACCTTCCCTCACTCTCCAAATGCAAAGGTGTGCAAGGGGTGTGGCCTGAGTGAAGAATGATGTACTCTGAATGGGAACAAAATGGCCCCATTACCTTTGACCTGCTGTCCACTGACATGTGGACATGCATGAATGTCCCAAGCTTCTCCATACCAAGGAACAATCAGCAAGGCTAAGGAGGTAAGGTTATCTCGCCTTCTGGCTGGAGCCTGCCTTCTCTTAGTGACAAAGAAAGACAAAACCTTCCATTATATAACTTACACACACACACACACACACACACACACAGAGTCGTTTTACACACATACACAGAGAGGAGAAAATGTTTACTATGTCATGTTGCTGCTCTCATGACTAGTGCATTGAAGAAATGAAATCTATCTGGAAACCAGCTTGGAATCCCCTCTGAAAAGAATCATGCTCACAGCAAAGCCAGAAGAAATTTTGGAAAAAACAGATCAGATAATGCAGTTATATGTTTACAAAACTAAGAACAGAAAATAGAGGACTATTTTCAAAAACATAAAATCCTCTAACTAGACCAGAGTACTTAAAGAACCCTATTCCAGAAAAAGAAATAGATCTAAAGGAGGTATGACCAGAAAACATCTCATTCAGATGGATTCACAGAAGAGTTCTAGTAAACTTTTAAATAGCAATTAGTAGCCATACTTCACAAATTATTTTCAAAAATTAAATCCTACCAGAATATTTTTATGAGTCAAATACAGTCTTAATACCTAAACCAGGGAATAATAAAACAGAGAAAGAAAAGTATAGGCCAATGTCATTAATGAAAATTGACTAAAAATTCTATATTAAAATCACAACAAATAGGATATAGAAATTAATCTAAGAAATTATGCATTATAATCGAGTGGGTTTTATCCCAGGGTTGCAAGGATAATTTGACATTAGGAAAGCAATCAAAATAATTATATAAAACAACCAAAACATCCAAAAGCATATCTCAAAAAAATAGAGAAAAAATCCTTTGACAAAGTATAACACTCTTTTATTCTAAAACTATACAAAGTATAGGTATAGAGGAACATTTTTAATATCAGAAAAGCATCCATCTAAAACCAAAAGCAAGCATCATATTGGATAATGGCCTCATAATACAATAGGAAATCCCAATACATCTCTTCACGCAGTCAAGGACTTCATGAAAATCCTCCCAGAACCTGTTGTAACTGAACTGGCAAAAACATAGAAAATCAGACAGGAAACCCTCAGCAATACCAAAGAACAGAAAGGCCAATTGAAATTTTTATTTGTGAAGCCCCAAGGTGCACAAAGGACACTCAGAGATCTGAAGGGAGCTCCCCAGGGGGAAGCCTGCTAGTGACCTCTCTATATGGTTATGTACCATTTATCTCGTCCATGGCTTATCTGGTTTGTACATAGTTGTATGCTGTCTCATCAGTTAGAAGATTAGCTCTTTGAAAGCACGGCCTGGTCTTTGCCATTCTTTGTATCCCTAGCACTTAGTACAATGTCTGACACAGAGTGGGCACTAAATAAATGCTTATAGTCATGACCTGAAGAAGATCAAAGTGACTGAACTGTGCCCTGAGAAGTCCCAGACGGGAGATTGAAAGACCATTCAGCCCTTGACTGGGGAAGCACCAAATGGGATGCAAAGCCACCCTATGCCCTATCTTGGGAAATTCTGGAGGAGATAGAAAAAAAGCAATACTCCTACCAGGATATTTTCTGCAGGGAAGGAAAAACTCCATAGCACCCTGAGGAAGGAAACCTTGGTAAGGAAAGAAGAGCACCCAGTTTCTAACCTGCGGATTTTTAGAGCCCCAACTAGGGGAGACCATGATGGAATAGAAAACTGCCCAGTACCTTCCCCCCAAAAGGAAGTCTCAAGGGGGACAAGAGACCACTTGATGCAAAGATCAGGGCAGGCAACAAAAGAGCTCTCTGACTGGGCACAAGAAAGCCTGCCAAAGATCTGAGTCCAGACACATCAAGTGGAAATTTATCAAAAGAAATTCAGGCAAATGAGATTGGGACCACTGAGAACCTCATAACTCTTGTCCAGTGGTATGGGAGGGGACAACACCAGCCCCTGGCACTGTTTATAATTCAGGAAGTAAGGCTTGAAAAAGAAACAGCCAGCCACAATAAGATACAGACAATGGAGAAATATTGTGCAGGAAAGGAAGCTTAAGGCACAAACCCAGAAGAAGAGAATAATCACATCATTGACATATAAAGAAAATTTTAGTTTTGTAACAATCTCTACAGAAATTCCTTAAAAAATGAGGCTAGAATGTTAAAATAATATGTAAATGAAATGAGACTAAGAATCATTGGACTAGGTGAAAACCATGTCAAAATCAATGCCTGGAGATCATATTTTAAGAACTCATAAATGAAAACTGCCTAGATTTAGTAGGAGTAGAGAGAATAATGAAAATAGAAAAAATCCTATGGTCACTTCCTGAAACATCAAAATGAAAACCTCCAGGAACATCATAGTCAGTAGACAGAGCTTTCAGGGCAAGGAAAAAAATACCTTGAGAGTAACTATAAATAAGGAATTTAAGTACCCCCAAGTCATGCTCACTATTCCAGTAGATTTGGCAGCAACAGTGACAAAAAGGGTCACAACATAAACAAATTAAAGGAAAAGGAAGAAACTACTTTTCACAACTATAGATAAGGGAAGAGTTCATTAACAAAGAATATAGAGAATGGCAAAGGGTAAACTCAACCATTTTCATTATAGGGTAAAAAAAAATGTACAAATCAAGCCAATGCAGTTAAAATTGAAAGAGAAATAAGCACTAAATGGCCGTTGCATGACCCAATACATGCTCTAATAACAGAATAATTTAAAATTATACTGAACAACACAGAGATCAATGACTCCATATGATGAAAATAAATAAAAAATGAGAGGAAATGAAAAAATGTAAGCTGCCTTTTATGATATAAATATTAAAGAAAATAATTGATATGGAAAATAAGTGGAAGAAAGAAGATCTATCAGAGGATTTACTGGAACTGAAATGCCAAAAAAAACTGACTATAAAAAAATCTTGTATTTTATATTTAATGCACTTGTTAATGAAAACTTCCCAAATACTTTAGATCAAGAGAACAGTGGAAATAGAATCACTTAGTCACTTCCCAAAATAACATTCAATCAAAAACTATTATTGTCATAGACATTATCCAGATTTTCAGATCAATGAAAAATACTATAAACAGCCAGAAGAAAGAATTCAAGAATTGAGTAGCCACAGTCACAAACAGTAATAATAATATAATGATATTATCTAATATTTGGGATACATGGGTATTCAAGAAGGAGTAGAACTTCTGGTATTAGTATCTGACAACTGAGGAAATTGAGGTCCAGGGTAACAAAACTAGTAAGTGGATGGTGGAGCCAAGATGGCAGTGTAGAAGCAGGAAAATGCTGCACCTTGTACATAGTCACCTCAAATACCCATAAAATATGACTAAACAAATGTTAGTGCTCCAAAATTCACACAAAAATACAGAAAAACACATCTCCCACTCAAGGCAGCTTGGCAGGAAGGCCTAGTCACAGTGCTGGGACCCGAAACCAGCCCAGCCTGAAACCATGGCTCAGCCCTGGGGAAGCCAGGAGAAGCCACAGCTGGAGCATTCAGGAGAGTGGATTAGCGGCAGCTGTGGCAATTTCCAGAATTATCAAGCCATAAGAAATAAGGACTAAGTGAAAGGTCAGTGGAACTCAGCTAAATTTGAGGGTGAAAAGTGGTCCAGCCAAACTGCCTCCAGGGCAAGGAAGCAGCAGAAGTGGCAGACCTAGAGCCACCACCACATGGCTGCTTCAGAGCTCCCAGTCTGCAGACTGTAGGTGGGAGCAAGCAATTGTTCAGAGTCTAAGTAGTCTTGTATTGAGTGGCCTGGATCTAAATCGTGGTCTTGGGTGGTGGTCCTGGGGTGCATTTTCAATGAGCCAAAGTTGGTGAGGGATACAGCAGCCTCCTAATAGCTCCAGCAGCTGTGAAAACCCCAGAAATTTGGGAAAGAGCTTTCCCATCTGCAAGCAGAGTTCCACAGAGCTAAAAAGACAAGTAATTCACTGGCAACATGAGCAGGCAAAGGAACCAAAGTGAAAACAGCAACCAAACTTTAGAATGCTTTTTTAGGGACAAAAAGGATCAAAGCATGGAGTGGGAGGAATACAACACAGTCAGAACTCCCTCACCAAAAGCTTCCAAGAAACATGAAGACTGCCTACAAGCCATAGAGAAGCTTAAGAAGGATTTAAAAAACCAGATAAGAGAAGTGGAGGAATAATTGGGAAGAGAAATGAGAACGAAGCAAGAAAATCATGTAAAGAGAGTCGACAATCTGACTGAAGAAAATGACACCATAAAAAATAGACTAACTCAAATGTTAAAAGAGGCCCAAAAAGCCAATGAGAAGAAGAATGCCATAAAAAGTAGAATTTGCCAGATGGAAAAAGAATCTCAAAAGCTTTCTGAGGAGAATAATTCCTTAAGAATTGGAGTTAAGCAAATAGAAGCAAATGACTTTATGAGAAATCAAGATACAAACAGAATCAAACAAATGAAAAAAATAGAAGGCAATGTGAAATACCTCCTTGAAAAAACCACTGACCTGGAAAATATATCCAGGAGAGACAATTTAAAAATGATTGGACTACCTGAAATCCATGATCAAAAAAAGAATTTAGAAAACATCCTTCAAGAAATTCTCAAGGAAAATTGCCCCAATATTTTAAAACCAGAGGGCAAAATAGAACTTGAAAGAATTCATGGACTACCTCTTGAAAAAGATCCCCCAAAGAAAACTCCCAGGAACATTATAGCCAGGTACCAGAGTCCTCAGATCAAGGAAAAAATATTCCAGGCTTCCAAGAGGAAGCAATTTGAATACTGTGGAAACACAATTAGGATAACCCAGTATCTGGCAGCTTCTACATTGAGGGATCAAAGAGATATGGCATTCCAGAGATCAAAGGAGTTAGGATTAAAACCAAGAATCACCTACCCAGCTAAACTTATCATAATGTTCCAGGGGACAATATGGTCATTCAGTGAGGTGGAGGACTTTCAAACATTCTTGTTGTAAAAACCAGAACTGAAAAGAAAATTTGACACTCAAATACAAGAAGCATGAGAAGGTAAACATGGAAAATAAATGACAAGGAACTTATCAAAGTTGAACTATTTACATGCCAACATGGAAAAATGATAATAGTAACTTATGAAACTTTTCTCAATATGAGGATAAGTGAAGGGAATACAAGTGTTATATATGTATATGTATATGTATATATGTATGTATATATATATACACACATACACACATATATACACACATATGTCTATATAGGAGAGTATGTGTGTGTGTATGTGTTTGAATACATATGTGAGTGTGTGTGTGTGTATGTACACAGAGGACACAGGATCAATTGAATAGGAAGGGATGATACTTTAAAAGGTGAAATTCTAAGGTGGGTGAGGATTAGAATGAGAGGAGACAGGGAGAGACAGAATGAGGTTAATCATCTCATATAGAAGAGGCATAGAAGGGATAATTGTTACAATGGAGGGGAACAACAGGAAGGCAAAAGGGAAAGGTTCAACCTTACTCTCATTGAATTTGGCTTAGGGAAGGAATGACATAAACTCTAAACTGGGAATCTTGCCACATAGGAGAATAGAGGGGGTGGGGATGACAGGTGGGTTGACAGAGGGTTGGGGGGGAGGGTTGCTGGAAGTACACACTTCTGTAAATAGACAGGGATGGAGTATAGAACAAGGTGGGGCAGGATAGGAAGGAGGGACATATAATCAGTCTCTTACAATATATCCACTGTGGAGATGTTCTGCATAATTACACATGTACAGCCTGTATTGAATTGCTTGCCCTTCCAATGGGGGTGGGTGATGATGGAGAAAGGGAAAGAATCTAGAATATAAAGTTCTATAATCAAATATGAAAATATATATGCATGTGTGTGTGTTATTGTTATTATGAACTATATGCAATTGGGAATTAAGATATATAGGCACTGGGGTAGGGAGAACCATCCTGCCCTAGCAGAACGTTAAAGCGGTGATGCGGGAGGACATAGGAGAGAACTGATTGGAAGAGAGGCTTTACAGTGGGATGGCTGTTTTGGGGTGGTGGGTAGGGGAAAAATGGGGAGAAAATTTTTAACTCAAAATCACATGGAAATGAGTGATGTAAACACAAAAATAAATAAATTAATTCAAATTGAAAATAAAAACAAATGATAATGGGGATGATTTCAGAGAAAAATGTGAAGACCTATATAAACTGATACGAAGGGAAGGAAAACCAGAACATTACTCACAGTAACAGCAATATTGTAACAATGATCTGAAAGACTTTACAACTCTGATCAACATAATTACCAATCACAATTTCAAAGACTCATAATGAAACATGCTATCACTCTCCAGATAATGAAAAGAGGGTAGATTAAAGTATATTTTCTTCTCTTTTTCTTTCCTTTTTTCTTTCATCACTTATTTTTTTTCTTATTTTTTTGGGGAAAGGGCATGACTAATGTGGGAATTTAATTTGTATAACTACATGTATTTGAAATGGATTTTGCTTTTTTTTACCTTCACAATGGGTGGAATAGGAAGATGGAAGGAGAGAATTTTGAACTGAAAATAAAATTAAAAATTAAATTAGAAAGACAACCCCACCCCCCCAAAAAAACTAGTAAGTGTCTGAGGCTCAATTTCAACTCAGGTGACTCTAGGCCCAGCACTTGATTCATCGTGCCTATCTATCCCTAGGCAGGGAATAATTATATACATATGTAGTGGAATACTCTTTTACAGTAAGGGATCATTTCCAAAAATCATAGAGAACTTCCTGCTAATTGACACAGAATAAAGCAAAGAAAACCAGAAGAACAATTTCTGAAATGACAACAATTTTGCAAGAAACACATTAAACATTCTGAAGAATGTGGTGATCATCAGAGCTTCAGAGCGGCAGTGATGAAGCAGGAACCACCATATGACACAGGGATGTGTGGAGGACACATGGTGCTGAATGAGACACATTTGGGGAAATGTGTTTCAAATGAATGGGGCTGTTCATCTTGATTACACTTAATTATGACATAGATTATGGTTTTCCCTTTTTATCTTGGGTGAGGCAGGGGTTGTGGTAGGAGTAGAATGACTATTAGAGAAAAAGAGAAATCAAAAGATTCATAAAACCACCATAAAATTCAGGTGGGAAAAGAGAAGTTAAAAGGAAAACAAGACACTTTTGAAGGAATATGTTGACTTTTTAATATAATTATTAAAAATCAGGTTGTGGGTAACAATGGAGACCTTTTAATTGTCATACCAATTAATCTACCAAAAAATATTTTATAGAGCTAGAAAAAAAATAGTAACAAAATGCATCTGGAAGAACAAAAGGTTCAGAATATCAAGGGAATTAAGGAAAAGAAATGCTACAGAAGGGGGCCTACACATCCCAGATTTTAAATTGTGTAGCAGCAGTCATCAAAACTACTTATTTCTGGCCGAGGAATAGAGAGGTGGATCAATGGAATAGATTAGGCACATAAGACACAGCAGTCAACGACAATTGTAATCTGCTGTTTGGCAAACCCAAAGACTACAGTTTCTGGCATAAGAATTCACTATCTGACAAAAACTGCTAGGAGAACTGAAAAATTGGCAGTATGGCAGAAACTGGGCATAGACCAATATCTTACACCATATACCAAAAAAAAGTCTAAATGAGTGTACCATGTAGATAAAGGCTGATATTGTAAGCAATCTGGAAGAGCAAGCAATAGTTTACCTGTTAGATTTATGGAGCAGGGAAGAATTTATGTCCAAACAAGAGATAGAGAGCATTATGAAATGCAAAATGAATAATCTTGATTACATCAATTTGAAAAAGTTTTGTACAAATAAATCCAATGTAACCAAGATTAGGAGGGAAGTGAAAAATTGGGAAAGAATTTTTACAACCTCTGTCTCTGATAAAAAACTCATTTCTAATATACTGAGAACTGAGTAAAATTTATATGAATAGAAATAATTCGCCAATTGATGTCATCAAAGATTATGAACAGGCAGGTTTCAGAAGAAGAAATTAAAGATATCTATAAGCATATAAAATGCTCTAAATCACTATTGATTAGAGAAATGCAAATCAAAACAACTTGATGGTACCACATCACACAGTTCAGATTGGCTAAAATGACAAAACAGGAAAAATAATAAATGATGGAGAATATGTGGAAAAATTGGAACACTAATGCATTGTTGGTGGAGTTGTAAACTTATCCAACCATTCTGGAGAGCAATTTAGAACTATGCTGAAAGGGCTATAAAAATATGTATACCCTTTGACCCAGTACTGCCACTTCTAGGACTGTATTACAAAGAAATCATACAAGTGAGAGGAGGACCTGTATGTAGAAAAATATTTATAGCAGCTCTTTTCATGGGGGAAAAGAATTGGAAGTCAAGGGGATGACCATTAACTGGGGAATGACTAAAGACGTTGTGATATATAAATGTAATGGAATACTATTGTACTATAAGAGATGGGGAGCAGAGACTTCATAATAACCTGGAGAGATTTATATAAACTGATGCTGAATGAGGAAAGCAGAACGAGGAGAACTTCATACACAGTTACAGACACATCGTATCTGTGATGTCCAGTTTTGATAATCTGGGCTCCTCTCAGAAATGCAAGGTTATAAGACAACTCCAAAAGCCTCATGATGGAAAGAGATATCCACATCCAAAGAGAAGAACTACAGAGTCTGAATGCAGATTGAAGCAAACTACTTGCTTTCTCTCTTTTGTGTTTTGTTTTGTTTCAGTCCTTCTTTCTCATTGTTCACTCCATTGGTTATAACTCTTCTTTACAACTTGACTAATGTTTAATGTGAAGGTATTTGTAGAATCTATATCACATTGCATGCTGCCATGGTGGGGGGAGAAAATTTGGAACTCAAGGGATTATGGAATTTAATGTTATAAACTAAAAGTAAATAAATTTAAAAATAAATTACTGTTATTATAATAATAACAAGACTAATAAATCTTTTCAGAAATCATGATTTCATTGGTTTAGTCCTCCGGCCAGCCACTCTAACAGATGTGAATAACTCCACCATCATAGGTTCATTGTTCTAAAGTTGGGAGTTTCCTAGCTCAATACATGTTCTTGGAGCATTTATGTCTCCCCAGATATTTGCCTTACTCTAGTGATGAACCTCTTCAAAGCTGGCATGATTCCCCTTCTAATGACATATACACAGTCCCCACCCTTGGGCTTTCCCCTCCAAACCCTTCTCCTTGCATAGGGCATGTCAGACTGAGGTTTCAATGACATGGCCTTCAAGAATCAAAGGTCACATTCACAATGAGGCTTTGAATGAAAGAACCAATTTTAATAATTTTATTGATGGCCTTTGTCTTTCATTTTCAATCATGGAAGCCCATTCATCTTCAGAAGGAATGCTCTGATGTGACAAGGCAAAATTATATAACAAATATACCCGATGATTTAAATGCACCTCTCTGGCCAAGTAGACAGTAGCCTTTCCAAGTAGGGTCCTACCTCTCAACTCTGAGAAAGAGCTTTGCTTTATTATCTTCTATGCAGTGGCTTTCATGGGTTTTCTGCTGACTCAGCACTGCTTTCTTTTAGTGACTTTCCCATTTGCATTTGTACACTCATTATGTTGATTGTTCTCCTGGTTCAGCTTACTAAAAGGGAGTCCAAGTGCTATTTTCTCTCTATTCCAACAACATTCATTGTTCCCATCTTTTGTCACTATAACCAATTTGTGTGGTGTGGGGCAAAAGCTCAGAGTTGTTTAAAATGGAATTTCTTTTATGAAACTAATAGCTGCTTCTTTACCATACTTTGTCTCTCTATGGTTTGTCAGAAGCATATTAGTTCATTGAAAAGAATCTGAGAGATAATTGTTCTATTTATTTTGCTAGTTTGGGTATTTCTTTTTTTGTAGCTATTCATTAATTTCCTTTGAATCTTCATCCAGTTGGGATATAATTATTTATAGTAGCTTCTGAAAATTATTTTTATTGCTTCTGTTGTTCACTTAAAATGATACTTTGATTTTTCTCCTTTACTTTGTTAGATTTACTAATGGTTGTTTTAAAAAATCTAGTTCTTCTTATTAAATTTCTTTAGTTTTTGATTTTCAAGTTTCTCACTTTCTCTTGTAATTTTCTCTCTTTTTAAGAATACTTTCCAGGATTTCTAATTTTATTCTCTTCTAATGTATTAAGCTGCATTCTTAGTTTACTATTCACCTCTTTTCATATTGTTTTCTTAGTATTTTAAGAGCTTGCGAGAGTTCTCATTTGGAGATGTCTTAGCTTGGTCCCATGATTTTGAGATGTTGCTGCACTATCATTATTATTGGAATTGTACTGGAATAGTATTAATGGGATTATTTAATGTCTCTATAAATTGTCCTGGCATGAGTTCCTTATTCAGAATAGGAAGCAACTTGAGTCATCTTGGCTAAATCACTTTGTCTTTACCCATTTGTTTCTTTCAGAGATGCTTCAAAAGTGATCTTAGGATTAGGTGAGAACAGCTTGTCTGTTCTTAGCTCTGCTCCTGCCATAGAAGAGACAATTGGATTACTTGGGAGACTCCAAGTGATCTGCAAAAAAGGTGCATGGGATAGTCACAGCAGTGGTGAAAGACTTGGCATAACCAATGTGAAAAGTTTTGATTAAAGAAACAATGTAATTCCTTATCCTGAAGTGGAGGGGTATAGAGGGGCATGATGCACTTTGGCAATTACTTCCATGTAGACAGACATCAGTGCATGCACCCACTATTTTAGAAGAGATATTTCAGTATTCTAGAGAAAGAATACTTTCAAAAGTACGCTTTCATAAGATTTCTTTTATAAGATCTTCTGCTGCTTTACTAAATGTTTTGTTGCTATTGGTGGTGTTTGCTTTATGTAAATTAAGATAGGCTAATATGTGGGGGCTACTTTCAGGGTGTCCCTACCTGGTCTTGGGTCAATGGATTAGACATTGGGAAGAATAAAGTAGATATTCTCTCTCTCTCAAGGTCCCTTATTGCCTCTTTGGAGGAAAAAAAAACAGATGTGTATATATATATATATATATAAATGCACAAGCATGAAACTGTGACATTTTCAAATTATTTGAAATTCTATTATCATTGCAAAGTCAAATGAGCAGAACCAGGAAAATATTGTGCACAGCAACAACAATATTGTACAATGATCAACTAGGAATGACTTAGCTCTTCTCAGCAGTATAATGATCCAAGAGAATTCTGAAGGACTCATGATGCAAATCCTATCCATCACAGGAGAGAGAACTGATAGAGTCTGAAGACAGATTGAAGCAGACCTTTTAAAACTCTATTTTTTGTTTTTGTTTTTTGTTTGCATTTTCTTTTAAAACATGGAAATGTGTTTTGCATGACTGTACAGCCACAAACTATCTCAAACTGTCTACTTCCTCAATGAGGAGGGCAGGGAGGGAAGGAAAGAATTTGTAACTCAAAATGTAAAATTCCAAATGTTAAAAATTGTTTTTTACATGTAATTGGGGAAAAGAAACTATTAAATTTTAAAATAGAATAAAATAATAAAGAAAAATAAATTCTATTTTTATTACGATCTTATTCTTCTCATCATCTTTTTCATGGTATTGAAATACACAGAATCCAGGAATGAGTTGCTATTTCACTACTATTCATTTCCATTTCATATTCCATAATTTAATGCATTGGTACATGAAATAGCTTTTTTTCTAAAGTAGTTGTTGCATTTATCATCACTATTAGTATTATCAGATTATCCAGCATTTTTGTTATGTTATGTTGTCCCACCCAGAAGGTCAGCAGGCTGGAATGCCTTTCACCTCTTGGATCTCCAGGTTTCTTTTTTTCTTTTCTGATCTAACCATCCAGTTTGGTATCTTCCCCTTTGCTTTCCCTCCTCCTGATTATCAGCTTGTGACCCATGTTCACATGATAGATTGTCTTCCTTGAGAAGGGGATGTCATTTGTCAGATAAAAGTGTACGCAAAGCTGCACTCCTTCCTTGGCCCATGTCACCAGAGAAGGTCACCATGTTGAAATGGATTGATTCATTTTTTTTTATTCATTACAATAGCCAATTTCCCTTCCTTAATAAGGGGCTATAGATGAATTTAGGCCTCCATATCATAATGTTTCTCTAACATCCCACATTATACTTTATGTTGGATATATTTTAAATCATTGGCAGTATTTTTTGCATATTTTATAGGCATGCTCTTCAATCAATTGAGGCATTCTAAAATGAAGAGAAACCTGGAAAGGGATTGTCAATTAATAACATAATTTATCAACATTTAAAGTGTTAAGTATTCTTTTCAAATGAAGTATCTGGAATCTTTAACATTGGGTTTTCATCATATGTTTTCTTGACAACATCTGGTGTATTAAACTATCTATGTTATTCACAGGCATTTATGTACAGAGACATAGATGATAGATAGGCAGATAGATATGTAGAGAGATAGATGGATAGACGGCTGATGGATGAAGAGATGACAAATAGGTAGATGATTGGAAGATCTATGGATAGACAAGAATAGATAAAAGATGACAGAGATAAATGCATTAGTCATAGATTAATGATAGAGAGACGACAGATGGAGGGATAGGTATATGATAGATAGTTGGTAGGTCAATGGATGGGGGATACTTGGGCATGACTGAAAGTAATAGAGAAGTAACAAATTTAGATATAGATAGAGAGGGGCTGAAAATTCAAGAGAGACTGGGATTATTGAGAATGCAATTTCATAAAATAGACTGGAAGGAATGGGATCAAAGTAATGGGAATGGGAATTTGAAGATCCTCCCTGGCCCTAAAGAAGCCTAAGGGAATTTTAAGATGTTCCCTGCTTTGAAAATATACTCTGCCCCTTAATAGGCTGAATGTAATTACATGGAGTCTGTGGTGGGAGGAGTCTGCTGAAGAGCAGAGCCCACAGGAAGCTGGGACTCAGAGCAAGTTAGACAGCTGGAAGGAGAGGACACTTCTGAGGGAGATAGATAGGCTTGTAAGTAAATGTTGGTCTTGTGTTGTTTTGTGGGAAGCCTAAAGAATGGTGTAACTCACTTGTGTTGTTATAGACTATTAGCTTCTTTGCTACTCTGAGGGAATTGGCTTACTGCTTTTTGGGATTCAGTTTTCTGGTGTCTGAATAAATGTTTTACTTCTGTCTTCTATGTGGAGAGTCTGTTATGTTTTGTAATTGTGCACCCTGCATGTGTATTTATAGGAACCATGGGAATTGAGAATATTGCATTGGCATTACAATCAAGTGCTCTATGGAGAGTTTGGCCTTGACAAAAAAAAAAGACCAACTCCTATTTAGAAACTAAAGGAAAGGAGGAGAGAGTGGGACATGCACTCAAGGAATTCTGAGATGAAAAGAAAGGAAACGAGGGTGCTCTTGTCAAATGTATTTTTTTCCTCCTTCAGAAGAGTAGAGATATGGTCCTTCGCTAAGAAGGAGTGAGGGAAGTTGGTTCGGAAGGGGCTCAGCAAAGGAATATGATGTGACATGTGAGTATAGTGGAATATTATTATATATAAATAATGAACAAGAGTTTCAGAGAATCTTTGTAAGTGGGAAGAGATTTTTGAAGTAAGCCAAAGATTAAAAGTATAATTTCCACATTTACATGAGAGCTCTAACAACAACAACAAAAAAAACCAGTGAATACTTTAGCTAAATTGATTAAAGGAGAGTAGGAGGGGAAATCAAACTAAATAAATAAAAATTACTGTGAAGAAGCAACAATAAGACCTATGGATATAATCATATGCTTACAAGAGAGTTAAAAATATAAACATCCTTATTGATATATTTATATAAAATATCATATATATAAAACTTAAAATCTAGAAACATAAAACTCAAAATAACAGAATATAAGAGAGAACTTCTGCTACAGAAATTATTCTCACAATTTGAAATAAAAAACACCTTACCAATTTTTTCAAAAAGGTAAACATCAAAAAATATGAAAAGTCTAGGCTAATAGCATAAGCAAACATCTGTTAAACAATTTTGAAAAAATCTTGCCCAAAATGCAATAATAAATATACTCAAAGATCCTTTAATACAACCAAGTAGAATTTCTATCAAGGTACAAATTGAGTTGAATGTTACTAAAAGAATAGATATAGTTCATCATTTTCAAATAAGATGATCCAAACCAATTTGCTTATACCATAAGAAGTCACAAAAAAATTGAGAAAATGAACATATGTTAAAAATCACATGGTTAGGGGCGGCTAGGTGGTGCAGTGAATAGAGCACCGGCCCTGGAGTCAGGAGTACCTGAGTTCAAATCCGGCCTCAGACACTTAACACAAAAAACTAGCCGTGTGACCTTGGGCAAGTCACTTAACCCCAACTGCCCTCCAAAAAAAAAGTCACATGGTTAAATGAGTAGAGGAGATTCATGTCCTTCAGTGATCCAGGGCTTTTAAAAAAACATCTTTTCATATAATTGTATTCTTTTGAATATGGTTTGGGTTTAGTTTTTCCCTTGTACCTGAACTATTTTGGGGTCATAGTAGGCTGTTTTTCGTGTTGTTTTTTTTCAAACAAGCATATGTCTACATGATCACATGTAAATTGGGAAACACTAGAAACTATTCAGATAATTACAGGAATAAAACAAGGCTATTCTTTCTCTCTGCTGTGATGTTATATACCTCAAAATAAGCCAGAGACATCAACAAGACTAGTAGTATGTTGAAAAGCATTATGAAAAGCAAAGATAAAACTATCTTCCATTGCTGACTAATAAGGTTTTACTTCAAAAAATCACAGAAAATCAGCATGAAACCACATTAAGATAGTTAATAACTTCACTCTAGCAGCAGGATACAAAATAAACTGAAAAAATCACCATGACTTTATAGCAGCAATAAATTCCATAAATAAATAAGTAGAATGGAAGTTCCATTATACATAACTACAAAACTACAAATCCATTAATCAAAGAACACTCAGGACCTATATGAGTTTGATGAATATTCAAGTCAGGCAACTAGATAGCAGACTGGATAGAGCACATAGCCTAGGGACAGGAAGATTCAGTGATCCTGGGCAAGTCACTGAATTCTGTTTGCCTCAGTTTCCTCATCTGTAAAAGGATCTGGAGAAGAAAATGACAAATCACTCTAGTATATTTGCCAAGAAAACCCTAAATGGGGACACAACTAATTGAAAATGGCTGAAAGTAACTCAACAACAGCAAAAATACTTCAGTCAAGACATTTATCCAAGTGCCTACTATGTGCCAGTTATTCCTGTGGTTTAGTCATGACATCTGGTTTGTGTTCCATCCATTGCATTGCCCATATGCCTACTATGTGCCAGGCAGTATACTAAGTGCTAGGATTAGGCCAGTGCTAGAAAGGCAAAAGATACTCCCTGTTTTCAAGGGGCTCATCTAATGGGGAAATAAAATGCAAACAACTATATACAAACAAACAAGTCAGGTTAAATTGTAGATAATGGAAGAGGGAAGCCACTACCATTAAACAGGATAAAAAAAATTCTGATAAAGGTAGGGAATTTAGCTGAGACTTGAAGGAGGCCAAGAAGATGAGATGAGGAGGGTGAGTATTCTAGACATGGGGGCAAGCCAATGAAAAAGTCCTTTCTAAGATATTTTATCCAGGTGATTTTTTTTTGTTTGCAGACACTGACCTATCTGCTATTCCCTGAATTGGGCATTCTTATTTTTGCCTTATGCCTCACAGAAACTGACATATACACCTGGAATACATGCACACTCTCTCCCTTCTTAAATTCTATCAGTTTAGGGTTTCTCTCTGTACTTGTTGAATCATCCCAGTAGAGTATAAACTCCTTGAGGGCAGAGATTGTTCCTTGGTTTGCTTTCTCCTCACAAAGTGCTGATCCAAGTGTCATATTAATATTACATAATTAACATATTCTTTTTAGACTAGATTGTTGAATTATAAAATCCATGACCATGGTTTTACAATTATAGGTGACATTTTTTTTGACATTGAGCATGTTGGCAAATGCAGACTGTGCTTGTATATATGCAAGAAAAAAAATGAACATTGATTTAAAGCAGTGAGAAGGGGCCTTACACCCCATCTAATTCAATTCCATCACTAACAGATGAGGAAACTAAGACCCAGAGAGGCTAAGTGACTAGCCCTGAGTCATTGCAATTATTCAGTTATTTCAGTCACGTCTGACTGTTTGTGACTCCACTTGGGGTTTTCTTGGCAAAGATACTGGAATGGTTTGTCATTCCCTTCTATAGTTCATGGTCACAGAGATGGTCAGTGATAGAACTAGAACCCAGATCCAAGGTCCACTGACTCTAGAACCAATGTTTCTCCCTCCTACCTGTCATGCACTCTCCTTGAGGCATTCTATTCTTGATTCCTATATCCTCCAGCATGTTAAAAGAGATTTTTATTACAAAAGGTTTTCCCATATGCCCCTCATGATACTGCTTATACTTCAGTTGCACAGTAACACAAGTGTACAGAGTGCTCTTATTTTGTGACATAATGACTTCATTCTCTGATCCCAATAGTCCATTCTGTTGGCCCCATCCATTGTGCAGAGCTCATGGCCACACTGCTGTCGATTGACTCTCTTGCTCTTGGGAAGATTTCTAATGACAATTCATTGCCTTTACAGTCATTATTGTGATAGAAAGCTTGATATGTTTTGAAATTTTTGGCACAGTAATCACTTTTGTTATTGCTGGCAGAATTAAAATTGAGATTCAGTGAATTATGTTATAAACAAAAAAATATATACGTCACTCCATTGGGAGTAATCTGTCCTACACAAATCCAGGCTAACATTTCAATGAAATTGTTAAGTTGCACCTGCTCTTATTTGTACATGAAGCTGTGTAATCACCACCAGTTCTTCCAGATCATGGCAGCAAAAACCATTAATATACCAGAAGGGCAATTAAAGACAATCCCCATCTGTTCTAGGAGAGTAGAGGAGAAAGACTGGCTAGAATGCAAAGGTCACCAAGGAAAATCAACAGGGCCACCAGAAAGCAGGAACTTGAGGGTCCTTGAATCCATGAACAATTATCCCTCTCCATCTTCCCCAAAGGCCTTCCTTTTCCTACAATTGATAAGAATGTTAGACAAAAACAGTCATAGGCAACCCCAATATGGCAGCCCATCCTACTACACTCTTATTAGCTAATTACTGAAACTGGTTGGGGATGAGGATGGAGTTTTCATCATGAACTCCAAGACCAGTATGGAAGATTACCTCCAGCTAGGTAGTGTGGTGGATAAATCCAGGCTTGGAATCTGGAAGATACCTTCTTGAGTTCAAATATGGCCTCAGTCACTTACTACCTGTGTGACCCTGGGCAAGTCACTTAACCCTATTCGCCTTAGTTTCTTTCTCTATAAAATGAGCAGGAGAAGGAAATGGCAAATCACTCCGGTGTCTCTGCCAAGAAAATGTCAAATGGGATCATGAAGCATTGGAAATGATTGAAAAATGACTAAACAACTTCAAAATGGAATGTATTTGTTATCGTAAGAAAAAGCAAAGAGAAGATATACTCCCTTCCAAGAAGTTTTCTGAAAATCCACTTCTACCAAGGGTTTGTCCATTCTGTAGGAGGGACTGGTAATGTGCCCCTGATAGAACAAAGCTCACTTCATTGGCTCCTGAACCCAACTGCTCCCATATGCACAGTGTCTTTCTCATCTGTCTGTTCTCTTTTTTTGCTGGCAAATGTCTGGACCATTTTTATAGGCTTTGGTTATCTTCGTACCTCTACATTCTCAAAAATTCCATCAATTCTTCACAATGATAAGTCTCCTTAATATAAATTCAGTTATATTACATTAAAAGAGAGAACATGCCACTATTTCCATACCAGTGCAGTGCTAGTAAAGGTTTAACAATCAGCTCCTTGGGAAAAATGTACACACGATACACTTGTACATTTAATATGCATTATTGACTTTCTACATCACTTAAAGTCCAGACAATCAACAATACAATAAATCAAGGCCAAATGTGTAGTATTTGTTTCCAGTTCTCTTACCTGCTAGAAAATCATTTCTATTACAAAACATGGCTCTTTTGTTAGGGGATGGGGGAGAGGGAAGATATTCATTCAAGAGTGAACGTGATATAAAACAGAATATTGATAAAATAAAATTTAAAGTGAAAAACATAATGACCAATGTTGGTTCAGTTGGGGGGAGTGGGGAAGGAAGGGCACAAGCTAACACGCTTTCAGGTTCCAAATGGGAAAAAGACCAAAATGGAGAGTAGGATGTATTTTTTTTCACAGGCCCTATAGCACATGCTTTCCTCAGGTGTTTTAGGTGCCAAAGTCTCTGAGGGGGAGTGTGTGAAGTGATCAATGAGGCAGAAGGAAATGCCCCTGGAGGGTCCAAAGGAGGAACTTCAACTTAGATGCCATCTTGACCTGTACTGAGGAACTCAACAACACACAGAGGCATTTTATGTGTGTATGCACACATGCACATGCACACACACACACATATATACGTATACATGCATATTTATACATACACACATGTCTGTATAAATGTGTTTGCACGTGCATATAAATGCACTTTCTCCATTTTATCTTCTCTCATATTTTCTCCATCAAATGAAATATTTTATTGTGTGATTCTATTTTTAAATCATCATAAACTTTGCAACAATAACAAAAAACCAAGCACTTGAGTATAATAATAGATTAAATCATATGGCAAAACATTTTTCTATTTGATTTATGAAACAACTCCTGGTATGGACATTTAGTTATTTTCACCAATGTGAATGAACATGAGGGCTTAAAGAGTGAGTTAGTTGCTTGATACAGTGAGATGTAAACCTGACACTTTCTAACCCCTCCAAGCAGGCCCTTGGACTCATCAATTAATAGCAAATCTTCTTTTAATTGTTTACTCCAATGGTCTTTTAATGATCTTTCTCTTCCTTTTTTTTAAATTTAGCAGAAGACAGTCTTTGTTTCACCCCATAAAAATGTGCAGAATAAGGTACAAAAGTCAAAGGAGATCAAAAACTGATACAGAAAATGAACAAATCCCTCACAGCAGTTCCCCTGAAAAGGACTTGAATCAGGTGTTACCAACAGGCCAACACTTTCACATTCTCACAAATTCCTAGGCCTCCTGCAGCATCCTGTATAGTCCTTTACAGGTCTGGAGTGTTTCCTACAGTGTGGTTTCTGAGAGGAAAGCAGCCATTCCTGGGGTCTAAGTGAAACATGAGCCCCTTCCCATTGGACCTGCCATAGCTGAATCACTCATAGAAATAGCAAGGATTAGAAAGCCCCAATCTCTCCCCATCCCCTGCCTATATCAGGGCTTTGGATTTAGTCTTTCAACAAGTCCCATCACTTGACATTTATTAGGCAATTGCTGTGCATCAGAGGAGGAGCCACAGAGGCCTTTTTCTCAGTCCTCATCCTTTCTGATCTCTGCAGTTTTTGACCTTGTCAACCACCCTTCCTCTTGGATCTCTGTCTCTCACTGGATTTTCATGATGTTGCTGCATCATGGTTTTCTTCTACTTGTCTATCTGTGCTCCTTTGCAAGAGTTATCCTTGCCCCAACCACTATATATGCTACATCCCTAGGCTCCATCCTGGGCACTTCTTCATTGTTCTCTTTATTCTTTGTCTTATTGAACTTTTAATTTATCTTTCTCAAAACTTCTGTACTGCCCTATCATTTTGATGGGAATGATTCTCAAATCTATATTACCAAGTCTTACTTCCTCCTTAGTTATAGTTCTGCTTCTCCAAGGGCCTGCTGGACAGCTCCCCCTGTGTGCTGCTGAGTTATTCTACCTCTATATGTCTCCAAAAGAACACAAGATCTTTCCACCTGTGCCCATTAGATCTCCTAACTTTCCTATTTTTTCCTGCTAAGGGCACTTGTATTCTTCAAAGTACCTGCATTCACAATTTAGGCGGTTTGTGGTTATTCAGTTGTTTCAGTCATGTCTGACATTTCATATCCACATTTGGAGTTTTCTTGACAAAGATATTGAACTGGTTTGCCATTTCCTTCTTAAGCT
Source organism: Pseudocheirus occidentalis (assembly GCA_028646575.1). Lineage (NCBI taxonomy): Eukaryota > Metazoa > Chordata > Mammalia > Diprotodontia > Pseudocheiridae > Pseudocheirus > Pseudocheirus occidentalis. Next base: position 571,151 of record CM053601.1, read on the forward strand.
CATTCTACAGATGGGGAAATGGAGGCAAGCAGGGTTAAGTGATTTGCCCAGGGTCACACAACTAGTCAGTGACTGAGACCAGATTTGAATTCAGAAAGAGGAGTCTTTCTGACTCTAGGCCTGGTTGTCTACCCATTGTGCCACCTTAGCTGCCCTCACAATCTCAGAGTCATCCTCAACTCTTTAACTCAGCATATTCATTCCATTTCTAAGCTTTAGTGATATTATCTCCATCTTACCTCTTTCTTGCATCCCCTTGACATCACTGATAACTCAACCATCTTAGTTCAGGTCCTCATTACTTCAAACTTGGATTCTTGTAAGATTTGCCTCTAGTTTTCCAACCTCCAATCTGTCGAATGGTTTTCACACAGATAGTTCTCATACACAGGTGTGCCAATGTCCCCAGAATTCACGATGCCTCCCAGGCTCTCTGCTGTCCATGGTTTGGTCTTTCAATTCCCTCTGGAGCCAAACGGCTGAAGACTACATTCACAGGATTCCTCCACATCAGTTGAAACCCACACTGGTTGAGGTGCTGGTCCCTGTACACAACATTCCTGTTTCCATGCTCATGTCCAAACTTGGCCCCAGACCAGAATGCTCTCTTTTTTCACCTTGGCTCACCAAACTCCTACTTTCCTGTAAGTATGATCAAGTCACCAAGCACTTAGTACACACAAACCATGTAACAGGCTCTATGAATCCCGGGTATACAAAAGAAGGCAAAATGATCCCTCATTTCAAAGGGCACCTAGTGCATGTCTAAGTTTTTCAAAGATATCTCCTAGTTTCCCCAATTCTTAGTTTCCTCCTCATACTAAATGACCCTGGATTTTTCCTATGTGTATTTTCTCAATCCTGTGAAGCATCCACTTTCAATGATCTTCTGGAGTATCTGACAATAACAAATCAGCATGGGGAAAGTGGAAAACAATGTGAATAAGCATGTATCTACCAGAGTTCTCAGGCTTCAGTGTCCTTTGCCCTAGAAAAGACTCCTTTCCCAGAGTTTTGTGAGCTTTGGGTAGAAAAGTGATGTCCATCTAGGCTCCATTTTGGATTTTCCATCTAAGAATCTAGAGTAGAGTGGTCAACCATGGAGCAAGGTGAGAAGTGGGGTGACTCTTGCAGAACTCTGGGGGGATATAAGCAGTCATCCCCCAATACTATATGCCTAGTGTCTGGAAATAGGGGGAGTAAAGGCAGTAAAAGATAGAGGGGATGGGAGGATACCAAATGTTCCAGCAACCACAATCACACAGTGAGAAAAGGAGACAGATTCCAGGACTGCTCTGCTTAGGGAGTGTAGTTGCTAAGAAATATTGGTGGGTAGGAAACTCATACTTGCCAAGCCATTTCCCTTTTTCTTTGACCATTAAATTCACCAACGTGGGGAGGAATGAGAGAAGAGTAGTCAATTCTGCTACAGCAAACCCTGAAACTTGTCATTCAGAAGCTGTAAGATTGCAGCGCTTCTTAACCTGTGGGTTGTGACCCCTTTGGGGGTCGAACAACCCTTTCACAGGGGTCACCTAAGACCATCAGAAAACACGTATTTCTGATGGTCTTAGGAACTGAGACACCACTCTTTTATTAATCTCCAGGCAGGTCTGCTCACATGCAGATATGCCCACATATGAATAATAAAGGGTCACAGGATTAGGAAGGTTGAGAACTACTGTGTTAGAGCATGTTTTCTAGGGTAGGCTACCTTACTGTGCTTCTAAAGGATTCCCCAACTAGCATTTCTATAAATTTTGAGGCCATTAAGGGAAAAAAGAGTACATTTTGTGTCTACAAATGAAAGTAGGAAGGATGAGAAAGAGGAAGAGGGAAAAAGAGAGGGAGGAGAAAGAGAGAGTGTGTGTGAGAGAGAGACAGAGAAGCAGAGACAGAGAGAGACAGAGAGAGACAAAAAGGTTAGAAATGTGAACACTAGTGACTGAGCAAAAATGAAAGGATTTTAGGGCAAATTTAGGACAAATTTGAACATATTCCAGGTCAGATCTTTGCATCCACATCAGACTTGAAGCTGGGAAAAGACAAGGTTCCTCATGAATACTGAGAAAGTCTTCCACAGAATAGAAAAGGAGACTAGGTTCATTAGAAAAGCCCTCCATGGCCATGGCCTCTCTTCTGCTATACTGTTCATGCCCAGAGAGCAGTGCTACCAGTTGCCAAAGCTTATAACATACCTCCAATTTGGTTAATTAATTAACAAATTATGAAGAAGCCTGCTATTCTTGGTGGAGTTCAGAAAGTAGGGAAAGGAGTCAGGTGTGAGTAGTCAGAAGTTGAGAAATGAGACACATGAATGTCTACAACCTCTACTAGTCTGCCCCCTTTGTCTCAGTACATTGGAAACTCCTTGAGGGCTGGGGCTAGGCCAGTTCTTGCTTAGCCTGAATGGCCCAGTACCTGACCTATAGAAAGTGTTTAGTAACTGCTTGTGAAGTCATTGATGAACTGATTACTTCAGGTGGTCATACAGTTGCTCACATTCTGGGCATGTACCTGAATCTCCCACCTCTGCATACAGAGCTCAATATTTTCTTCATAAATTAATGAAATATTAACTCTTGTGCCATTGCAGAATTATACATCACCAAAACCTGCAACTCTTTCCTCCCAAAGGAGAAATGCAAGTTCTCATCTCAGAATCAGTTAATAAATGCTTTTGAAGTACTGAAAATCAGTCAATAGGCACACACCTATTAAGTATCTGTTGTGTATCTAGGTGCTGGTGGTATAAAGACATAGTCCTATTCCGAAGGAGCTTAAAAGGGAACAATATCTAACCATATAATTATGTGTGAAATAAGTCTATGGAAAACAGAGATAAAATATGTGCAAATACACAAGACAGTCATAAGTGAGGGGTTAGAGGGGTAAGGGAAAGGCTCATAAGAGGTGGTATTTGAAGGGTTAGTTTGGCATTTAAAGACCTCCTGAATCTAGCCCTGCCCTGCCTTCCAGCCTTCTCACAAACAATATTCAATTTTCCATCTCCATTTCTTAAAACTGATTTACAATTGTCTTTATACATCTTGAAGATACACACAAAAACACATCCAAATTTATGGAATAGTCTCCATTCAACTTTGATATGACAAAACAAAAAACCAACAAAATAGTGAAGACTTTGCTGAGTGATATCCATATTGAATTTCAATTTTACAAGGTACAAAAAGTACTGTGAGATGAAATGTCTTGCATTCTACACTTCCGACCCCCATCCCTTTAAAGGAGTGACAAAAACAGAACCAAGATAATGTCTGCCATGGGTCTCTACCAAGAGACTTAAGCTTGGGGGAACTGAGTTAAGTAGGTGCATGGGCATCAAGAATAGCAACTGACATCCCTGACTAATTTGGCTTCCTTTCTTTTCATCTTTTGTGGGAGAAATCACAACCAGGAACTAAACCTGAATTCTGGGACTCTAGGAGAACTCAGTTAGACTGGCTGATTGGTTGGTAATCCTAACACATATCTCAACAGAGATATTATAACTCAACAGAGTTATTATAACTATTACCTCATTTGGGGGAAACATCATATATTAGAAATAGGTCACTTATGGCTATGTGCACAATTGCTGGCACATACAAGACAGTCCTCACCTAAAATACCCAGATACTACAAAAAAGCAGATTTGAAAACCATTACCAAATCTGTTGGTGAGTTTTCAACTAAGTTTTGTTTTCAATGCTGACTAGAATGAAGGCTGCTTAAAAGCTATTTCCTAATGTGGGGAAACAGTATGTAGACTGTTTTATTTCAAAGCCAAACTGAAAAGGAAACTTTTTTTTCAACTTTCAGGAAACATTAAAAGTGACCAAACTGTCTCCAGGGGATCACTAGGGCCCCCAAAGTTCACAAAAGGCTGTGAAATGTAATATTTCTCACCTCTACATTTTAGAATCCATAGTTACCTTCAAAGTTCAGTTCAAGAGTCTTCCTTTATTTAAGGATGCTTTCCCCTCCTCCAATACCTTGCATTTACTTTGAATTAACTTAACAAGGCTATGTGAGAGCCAGCCAGAACCAATGACCAAAAGTGAATTGTTAAATTTTCAGCACATATATTTGTACCTTGGAAATTGGCAAATACTACAAATCAGGACTAGATTTCTTGTTTTGTTCATTGTCTAGACTTAAGTAAGTTATTGAAAGTGTGTTGGGGGGGGTGGAGTCAAGAAGGAAGCCCTGATGTTTTAGAATCAGAGGGAAAAATAGAACTTGAAAGAATTCATCGATCACCTCTTCAAAAAGATCCCCAAAAGAAAACTCCTAGAAATGTTATTGCCAGGTTTCAGAATCCCCAGTTAAAGGAGAAAATATTAC
>CM053601.1:575997-597632 GCA_028646575.1 Pseudocheirus occidentalis
TATCTGAGCATGTGTGTATATGTGTATATAGAGGGTATAGGATGAATTAAATGTGAAGAGATGATACTTTAAAAGGCGAAATTCTGAGGTCGGAGAGGACTAGAATGAGAGGAGACAGGGAGAGACAAAATGGAATTAATCATCCCATAGAGAAGAGGCAAGGGATAACTATTGCAATTTTGCTTTCAATTACTCTCATTGAATTTGGCTTAGGGAAGAAATGGCATAAACTCTAGACTGGGCATCATGCCACATTGGAGAGTGGTGCGCATGGGGATGAGAGGGGGGATGATGGAGGGGAGGGCAGGGTCTGGTGGAGGGATGCTGGAAGCACACTCTTCAGCAAACGGACAAGGACAGGGTGGAGAACGGAAGAAGGGGGGAAGAGGGATAGGAAGGAGAGACAGACAATCACTATCACGGTGTGCACTATGAAGATATCCTGTATAGTCACACATCCATAGCCTGTATTGAACTGAGTGTCCTTCCAGTGGGGGTGGGTGACAGGGGAGGAATTGAAAGAATCTAGAATTTAAAGTTCTGCAGTACCTGCAACTGGAAATTAAGATATACGGGGGCTGGGATAGGGAGACCCTCCCTGCCCTACCAGAAAATAAGAGAGCAGAGCAGGCTTTACAGTGGGATTGCTGTTTTGGGGTTGGGGCAGGGACAAGACAGGGAGAAAATGTGTAATTCAAAAATGTAATGAAAATGAATAATGTAAACAAGAAAACAAATAAAAACTAAATTAAAAAAAAGATGACCTCCCCATCTTGAACACTCAATGGTAGGGAGCCAACTTTTGAAGACAATCACCTTGTTGCCTACCCTTCATGTTCATTTCCAAGGCTATTGATGCTTTCTCTAAAGGCCCACTCCTCTAAGCCTCCATTAGTGCAAATGGTTGTATCTTTCTGTAATCTGGGCCATGATCCATCTCACATCTTATACACTGAGTGTATAAGATGAGACTGTATATCCATCTTTGGGAAACAGGAATGGAGGCCAGGGCTAAGGGCTTGGCAAAAGATGTGTGAGCACATGGCATTTGGGAATGAAGGAGCACATCACTTCTTCAACGTGGTCCATGTTTTATTAAGAAGTCTGCTGAAGCTGAATAATTACATTCTGAAGGGAGGATTGTGTGTGTCTAACTCTTTTCTCTTCTTGTGTTGCTACTCATGAAATATGTGGTCACTGATCTAGCAAGTAATGGAGGCCATGTCCATAAAGTCTGGTCTGGGCACTGCTTCTTAGCATCAGACATTAGCATTCAGTGATGAAAGGGGCTTTCAATCACATGGAGTCCAAAAGCTTTATTTCCTAGAAAAGGAACCAGGCCCTGGGAAGTGAAAGGAATTGTCCATGGTGCCCTGGCTGGATGAAAGCAGAAATGAAGCTGGGGCACCCAGGTGTTGCACATTCCAAGTACATTGTTATCCTTTGATCAGCAAGTTAGGAGAACAATTCCATAGAAAAGCATGACTGGAGACTTCAGAAGAATGAATCACCATCAGCTGTGGCAGTTTCTGGACTTCTCAACCCATAAATTCCAAAGAGAAAGTAAAAGGCCAGTAGAGAACTCTGTTGGAACTGGATGACAGAAGAGCCTGGTCCAGCCTGTGCCCTTGGGGTGAGAGGTGGCAGATGCCTGGCAGCTGCAGCTACTGCCATGTGGCTGCCTCTGGAGTTCCTGCCCTGCAGATCATAGGGGGACTAAGCAAACATTCAGAGGGTAATTGCGCTTGCTTTGATCTGCTTGGATCTGAGTCACAATCTTGGGTGGTGGTCCTGGGGTGAGTGTTCCAGAGCTTATGGTGGCTGTAGAGAGGGCACCCTCCTCAAAGTTCTGACAATTATGAAAACGCCAGAGATTTGTGATACAGTTCTCTGCACTCTGGAAGCAGAGTTCTACCATGGCAAACAGCTCAAAAGTCAAGTAATTGGATGGCAAGAGGACCAAGCAAAGGAAGCAGAAACTTTTGTGGGGGGATATAAAGGATCAAAACATGGAACCAGAAGTAGTCAACAAAGTCAAAACTCCTGCATCAAAAGCTTTCAAGAAAAATATGAACTGGTTATAGGCCATGGAGGAGATCAAAAAGGATTTTGAAAATCAAGAAAGAGAAGTGAAAGAAAAATTGGGATGCAGAAAAGACACACATGTGCATGTGTATCTGTGCATGGATAATGTGGGAACTGATTTTGCTTGACTATGGATGTTTGGCACCAGGAGTGTGTCCTGTTCCATTCTCTCCCCTCCTCTGCTTTCCCCTTCTCCCTCTCAATCTGCCCTCTCTTCTTTTCCTTTCTAAAGGTAGATTAGTAGGGAGAAATAATAAATGATTGATAATTGAAAAAAATGTAATTAAAACCAGAAAACTTCCAATGAACCCACTAGAACACCTTTTGGCTGAAAGAGGTCTTTCAGTATTTTTTAAGCTTCAGGGAATTCAGTTTGTATCATCTCCTGGAGGATGGGGCAGAGCAGGAAGGCCTTATTATTTCATCTTAGCCATAGAGTTAACTGATGCTACCCTGACATTCTATCCTGGTTTTTCCTTGTCATGCTCTCTGTACATACTTGAAGTTTCTGGCACGTGGACTTATCTCTGAGCCTTGAATATGGTCCATACTTTCCCAGCTTTCCCTGCTACTATCACTGCAAAGCCTGTAATGCTCCATTCCACGTCCCTGTCTGTGCCCACCAGTGATTTACAGTCAACTCAAACACTGCCTTCTCTAGGGATCGTTCTCTTGTTACCCCAGTCAAGAATGACTCTATCTCCCTCAAATGTTACACCAAATGGGAGAAAAGGGGTGATAAGAACCAAACATTTTTTTAGCAGGGACAGGGTCAAATGAGAGAACAGAATAAATGGGGGGTAGGATAGGATGGAGGTAAATATTGGTAGCTTTTCACAACATAACTGTTATGGAAGTGTTTCATGACTACACATGTATAACCTCTATCGAATTGCTTGTCTTCTCAATGATGGTGGTTTGGGGGATAGGATGGGACAGAATGTGGAACTCAAAATTTTCAGAACAAATGTTTATAAGTGTTTATACATGCACCTGGGAAATAAGATGTAAGGCAATGGGGTATGTAAAGCTATTTTGTCCTTTAGGCAAATAGAAGGCAAGGGGAGAAGAGAAAGGAGTTAGGGTTAGGAGCTTTAAGGGGGTGATAGAAGGGAGGTGGATTGAGGGAAAAGGCAATCAGAATGCATGTCATTTTAGGGTGGGGGAGGGGAGAAATGGAAACAAAATGTTGAACTCAAAATCTTACGGAAATGAATGTTGAAAATTTAAAAAGCAAATTAATAAAAATAAAAGCTGAATGGAAGGGTGACTGACTGAGTGAATCAATGACAAAAGCACATATTAAATGCTCCCTGATTGTCTTTGTCTCTCAAGGCAGCTACCACTGGGCAGCTGCTGCCCACCAACTCCTCCAGCTGCCCTCAATAAGAGCTAATAGCTAGAGTTTATGAAGCTTTAAGTTTTGCAAAGTACTTTCTAAATATTATCTCATTTCATCCTTATAACAACCCTGGGAGGAAGGACCTTTAATTATCCCCATTTCACAGACGAGGAAACTGAAGCAAACAAAAGTTAAGTTACCTTCCCACATTCACAGAGTTAGTGAGTGCCTATGGCCAGTCGTGAAGTCAGGTCTTCCTGCCTCTAGGCTCTGTGCTCTATCCACTACACAACTTGGATCATTGCTTGCCCATAGAGAAAAGGAGGCAATGATCTCAAAGACACACGAGGCCTCATCAAGAACAAGCTGACCCACAGGAAATTCTTTTCATTTCCTAGTGGGATGACTAGACTCATACTAGGGGAATGCTGTAGATACAACAATAATCATCAAATCTCTCACTGAAAATTTTTTAACATTGGCCAAAAGTTGCACAATCATTCTCTCTTCTGAGTGCCACAGCCACCTATGAGGAAAATGTCACCATGTAGCCAACAAAACTACTTCCCCTTTTCCAGATGAGAAAACTGAGGTTCATGGAGCTTAAGGGACCTGCCCATGGTCACACAGTTAGATTCAGGTACAGGATGTATGCCAAGTTCTTTCTGATTCTAAGCCAAAGAAACTCTCCTAAGCCATACTACTAGACTTAGGCAAAATGGTGGATAAAGTCATTTATGTTACCCGTGTACAAAAGATGGAAAGAGATTGGTGAGAAGACAATGTATTTAAGTGCATTAAGAAGTGGTTCCCTAGCACCACCCAAAAGTCTTTGTTGTTTGATATCAACCTGGAGGGAGTTCTTCAAGAGAGTCCTGCAGAGCTATCCCTGGTCCTATGTTAGGTAATCTTTGCTATCAAGGACTTGAAAAAAAGCCATGGATGGTCTACTAATCAAAACTGAAGGAGACATGAACCTGAGAGGTAAAGTTGATGCTCTAAGAGTCAAAGACAAAAAATAATTAAAGTAATGAGTCTGAACTAATAAGATTAAATGAATAGAAAGAAATGAAATGTCCTTCACTTAAGCTCAACTAATCAACTCATATATATTATGTGAAGAAAATGTGGCTAGGGTTTATAGTATTGCAGAATTATATATGGAAACAGGGATGTGTTGGAGTCATTTTGTTAAATTTTGAAAGCCAATTGTTAAATTTTCTGTGAACATTGACACCTCAGAAATCAGCAACTCCTACAAATCAAGGCTTGATTGTTTTATTGGCTGTATAGATGGAGAAAAATTTAATACTGAAAATTAAACTTCAAATCATTATGGGTACATTTATTTTCCTCTTGGACAGATAGCTGGTAAACATTTGCCAGTACAATCTTGGTTAGAAGGGATTTCAGCAATCTTTAATCCAAACAACACTCAAACAGGATCTCCCATATGACTTATCCCTCAAATGGCTATGCAGCCTCTGCTTAAAAACCCCAAAGGAGAAAGACAAAGGTATGACAACCTCTTAGAGATTTCACTTAATGGGAGTAGTGGGGGAGGTTATAACTAACAATACTCTGGGAGGCTCTACTCACCCATGCTAAGAAGGATTTGGCACAAGGACTTCCATATACTCTATGAGATACGTTGGGGGTTGCGGGGGGTTATGAAAAAAAGGTAAAGAAAAAAGTTCAGGAGCTAAACTATCCAATACATATTAATTGAATTAAACAGTATATAAAAAGCTACATACCCATAGTACCCCACCACTCTTCACTTCTCTAAATAAAGGAACAAGGTACCTTTTCATTTCTTTTTTATTTGGGGCTATGCTCTTTTAAATTTTAATTATAAAACATCCAGTTTTGCTTTGTTGTTCCCATACACAGGGAAATATTTGATTTGTATTTATTTTGTTACAAGTGATTTGCAATAGTCTTTTGTAGGCCGTTAGGTGGTACTGCAGAGGAGAGAATGCTGGGCCTGGAGTCAGGAAGACTGATTTTCCTGAGTTCAAATCTGACCTCATTCATTTACTAGATGTGTGACCCTGGGCAAGTCACTGAATCTTGCTTGCCTCAAGAGAACACTATACCTCCAATTTCTTTGCCTTTGCACTGACTGTACCCATGCACAGATTTCTCTTTCTCTTCATCTCCATCTCCTGGATTCCCTGACTTCCTTCAAACCCCAGCTAAAATCACCTCTTCTGTAAGAAGTATTTTCTTGTGTCCTATGATACAGGTGCCTGTCTTCTAAGACGAGTTTCTATTTATCCCATATCTCATCTTGTTGTATAGCTTTATTGGTATGGGAGAGGGAGTTCTTCCCCAATTAGACTGAGAGTCCCCTTAGAAACCAGGACTGCTTTTACATTTTTTTTTACACACAGCACTGGGTCTTGCACACAGTGGAGGTTCACTAAATGTCGCTGGGTTGAATCCAACATACCGAGTCCCAAATGTCTATGAATGTGAACCCCAAGGAGAAGCAGCCAGGTGCAAAGGAGAATGATGATAATAAGTTGCATCCTTGGAGCACTTTACATTTGGACAAACGCTCAATGCCTATTCTCTCATTGGATTCAGCAAATGGCATGGCAAGACAGTACCTAGCCCTTCTACCCAGCTCCCTAAAAACAAACAGTGGTCATTCAAGGAGGCTGGAGATGCCTCATAACACAATCTCCAGCACTGCAGGCTGAGGCTGAAACAATCAAATCCATGTGCCAATCTTTCTATCAGTCAAAGTGCTCAGTCAATTTGTCCTAGCCAATTCTGACCTAAACACATAACAAAATAGGATTTGTCTCCTATTAAGCAATCCTGTTCTGGAGGGCAAAGGAGCTAGGATGACAACCATGAATCATCTAACCAGAAAAACTGAATGTAATCCATTGGTGGAGAAATGGATATGTTATGAAGTAGAGGACATTTAAGCATTCCTGATGAGAAGGCCATAGCTGACTAGAAAATCTGACTTTCAAATACAAGACTCAAGAGGAGCATTAAAATGTAAACAAGAAAAAGAAATCGAGGATTCAATAAACTTAAATTCTTCTCATTCTCAGTGGGAAGATGATCCTTGTAACACCTAAGAATCTTCTCTATGTTAAGACAGTTAGAAGCAGTATATAGAAATAAGGCATGCCATCTTTGTAAAGGTTCTTGGTTGTGACAATGTGAGTGTATATCTCAGATCATTGAGTTGTAAGAATTAGGCATGCATGTATATATTTGGCATATGTGTGCACATGTGTATACACACATATATAAATACACACATATTCATGTATCTGTATCTCTATATCATTATTATGTAGGAAAAGTCTGAATTAATGCTTTTTTTAAAGCATGGCTTCAAGTTGTGGCTCTGCAACTTATCTGTGTAACTTTATTTAGGCAAGTCACTTAACATCTCTGAGCCTCATCTGTAAAGTGAAGGGTTTGGACAAGTTGAGATTCAAGATCTAAGGTCTTGCTCCTTCAACCGCAGCTTGTCAAGGTTTGAGGAGGGAGAGATCTGTTGCTCCTGAAAACTGGTTTCAGATCAGACTGAAGTTCTGTTGTCCTGGGAGTCAGTAGGGATGAGGAGCCCTTCTTGTTCCTTCCACAGGCAGTTAGGGGATTCTAACAGGATATCTGAGTAAATACACACAACAAAGTCCATTTCAACCTCATTGGCTCCAAAAAGTAATAATATGTTAAGTAAGGCAAAAGAACCTCTCACATACTATGAATCCAGAATCCCCTGCATGAGTCACTTCCTAATGCATGCATACTGGTAGGAGTAGGGCATACAAGGTGTTAAGAGAGATTGAGCCCCTCTGGTGGGAGGGTTGCTGAGGCCCTTTAAGGGCTTCTCATCTACCTCTGGTTTCTACCTATACCCCAGTGTGAATTAGGATTAAGGATCCATGAAACTATACCATGCCCAGTAGCCACACTCTAGTAAAACTGTCTCAGCAGATGGACTAAACCAGGTAGATGATAGCCAATAGGTCTCAAACCCATTAGCATATTAGGGGAATATTTACTTCAAGCATGTGAAAATTTCCTCTGTCAGAATGGATGAGAACAATTTGTTCCAAAAGCCACAAAAGTAGCTGAAGCAGGACCCGTGGAATGCTTAGAATTTGGTCAGACATTGAAGATATCAAGTTCACCCACTGCATCCCAAGCCATTCTCAGGTATCCTGATGTTTGTTCTGCCACTGGATTTTGATAACTCAGACAGAGAGAGTGATGCCAACAACTTTGTGCAACTCTCCATCATTTAAGTCCAATTATCTGGCAAGTCAAGACGTCACCCATGATATATTGGTCCTCTTTGAAAACAAAGGTCAAAGAACCAAGAACAACTGGTAAAAGTGGTGTCCTCAGGGACCGGCCCAGGGAAGTGGGATGATGTTTTGCCCTAAAATGTATTGAAATGGTCTTTGATGTGCAATTGGCTCTGGAGAATACACCTTGGGCCATGCATACTCTCATCATTAACTAAGAACAAAACTAGGCACCATGGGACCCAGGGGAGAGGGTGTTAGGGTTCTTGCCTCAGGTTTTGAGCCATAGACCAAGAGCATGAATGAGTACATAGGAAACCAGCTCACATTCAGTCCTCTGTAGGAATCAAATCTACCTTCAATGAGTCTCCTTTTCCTACTCCGAATCTCCTTCCTCTGGCATGGCTAAGTAAACTCCCCTTTATTAACTATTAGAGAAGCTATGAGAAGCTCTTTTAGTTCCAGTCATATTAGAGCCACGAGACCAACCTGATATGCTTGGACTGCTTAGACAAGCCTTCCCATTGGATTGGATGCCCATCCACAGCCACCCTAAAGAACAGGGGCAGGGGATTCCAAATACTATGGCCTTCTCTAAGACCTCTTGCCATCATATGGCCCCCTGAAGATCACATAGATTCTCTGATAATGATTCTTCATCTTTGTCATGAGAAAGCAGCCCTTTCCTTTTTTCATTTTGTTTCCTATTACGTATCTCTCTGACCACATGTATTATACTTAGTCTATTGAGACTATTTTCCATTTATCATGGGGCATGGACTGTATGCACTCATCAGTTTCTTTGCCTTTGCCCTTTCAATGACATTAGATTATAAGTATTCTAAGACTGGCATTTTGTCAGCCATACACTACTGCAGAAAAAATCTTGTTTAAAAGAGGGACTGTTTTTTTGAGGGAGAAACTTATAGTCATTAAATGAACTAATTTTTCAAAGACATTTGAGACTCTTCTTTTCTCCAAATTCAGTTCAGGGCAGGCTGGGGTCACTGTCATTTTGCAGTGTCTGTCCAAGGCATATGCCATGTTGAACCAGATCTATGAGTTATGAAATCACTTACATATTAAGAGAATGAACAAATGAGATGTGGTGCAGCGAATTGGTACAATAGATAGAATGTCCACCCTTCAAATTTGACCTCAGTCCCTTATTAGCTATGTGACCCCTGGGCAAGTCTCTTAAGCCGGTTTGGCTCAATTCCTCATTTGTTAAATGAGCTGAAGAAGGAAATAGCAAACCTCTGGAGTATCTTTGCCAAGAATATTTCAAAAATGGTTCACAAAAAGTCAGAGATGACTGAACAACAACAGCACACACATAAATTATTCATCCATATATCTACTTATCTATGTATATATTTGTATATAGATATATGCATATGTGTGTGTATATATATGTATATGTATAAATAGATATCAATACTGATAAATAGTAGAGGACATTGTTTCTCAATATCTTTCCTATGTACATATACGCACACACATATACACATATATATGTATTTGTGGTAGATATTGAGAAATGAAGCCCTCAAAATATGCACATATGCATGCATGACTACATTACAGAGAAACAATGCCATCAAGATGTTGTCTCTTACATCATCGCTCTACTGGGCATATATTATTCTGAGCAAACTGCTCTTCCCATTATTGTTTTCTTTGGTAATATTGTGGCTTTTTCATACATCACACTATGGTATGTGGTGTTGGAATTCACATGTGTGTGTTCTACTTTCATTGACTGAGAAAATCTTTTATTACAGAAATGTGGACAATTTTCTCCTCTGCCAACATTCATTGCCATTCTAGTTTCATTTTTAAATGCTTTGTAGGTGATCTGATTTAATTAAGCCTTACATAATAAAATTTTGGTAAGTGCATCTTCCTTCAATTCTGATATACATATTAATATTGCTCATCACCATCCATTATCTTATTTCAAAATAATTCACATTATTATTTCTTCTAAATTGGTCATGCCCTTGGACAACATCTACCTACATTTGACTAGAAAGTCAACTGTGTTCTGAATAAAGTGCCTTCCAAAAGAATAATAGTTAATAAAAGGGAAACATCATCACAGGAAAAATTTGGTAATATATAAATAAATAAAAATAAATAAATAAATAAATAAATGAACTTGAGATAGTGAAGTAAAGACAAAATCCAATACCCACCACAGAGGACACAAAACAATATGCAAATACCATGAGATATAAGAAAGCAAGGTGAAACATTGGAGAGGAAAGAACATTTACAAAACAACTAGATTCTCAGAAGATGGAATGAGCTGTGTCAAAATTTGCATTATGGTTAAGAAAACCAATAAGGAATATCTGGAATTTGGCATCTATGAGAGATATAATAGTACTGAAATATAAAGAAAACATGAGACTTGGCTATTTGAAACATAGAAAAAAACTTAAATCAGAATTGAATGTTCAAGGAGAAACAAAAAAAGTGTAGACAAAAAGCACAACAGGAAGCAAACTTTATGTTATTACTTTTAAGACACACAAACACAGAGTTCCTTTTAACATTTGGTGGACTATGAAAGTGTGTGTTTACATATACTTTTAATCTCAACTGCATTTTTATGTTATTCTGCCAAAAATTTGTCCAGAAATGAGATTTTTAAAAAAATATATATTTTCCTACAAGTTTATTTGGTTTTTTGCTATATCAGACTAAATCTTGTTCATCCCCCCAAACAAAAGAAATTACTTGGCACAGGCAGGTTTTTTTGGTAGATGAGAACAACTTCTAATGTCCTCTGATGTCTGCTGATGTCCATTCCTCCCATGAATTGTAAACTTCTTTCCCTGTGATCCCTCTCTTCTCATTGCCCACAGTTCTCCATACCTAGGTTAGCCCACATCCATGACACTCCTATTTCATAGTCACTTTGATGATCCAAGTACATTTTGTACATCTCCTGTCTTCTTGACAGTTCTAGATTTTGGAACAACAATCAGTATTAGAGTAACTTGAAGGTCATGGTGTGAAGTCTCATGGCTCACAAATTATTCCTTGAGTTCTCAGACAAAAATATCCCTCCATGAACACCATCCACTTTTACATATTATCTTGCATTACTATCATGTAAACTCTTTGAAGGCAGGGACTATGTTTACTTTGCATTTACATCCCTAGACCTCCTCAGGATAGCTGGCACATATTAAGCTGTAAATGCTTTTTTCATTGATTCATTTATTCCATAAAATTTTGTATGAACACTATTGCTTCTCTCATGTTGCGCTGTGTAAACTCAGTGTCTCATTCAAGGACTTACAGAATATTTCAAAAGATGAGGATCATCAATGTCAGAGAGTCTGTGGAAAGACTGACATGCCAATGTACTCAGTGGATTTAAGAATCAGTACAGCTGTTCAGGAAAGCAATGTGGAAAAATGGCCAAGAAAGCTTCCAAAGTGCTCCCCCCTTGGACCTGGAGATGCTACAAAGCATTTACCCAAAGGGATCAAAGAAAGGCAGTTTTTTGTGCCACATAATGTTTTAAATAGC
Organism: Pseudocheirus occidentalis; assembly: GCA_028646575.1. Classification (NCBI taxonomy): domain Eukaryota; kingdom Metazoa; phylum Chordata; class Mammalia; order Diprotodontia; family Pseudocheiridae; genus Pseudocheirus; species Pseudocheirus occidentalis. The sequence goes on from CM053601.1 coordinate 587,257, forward strand.
ACTTTTTGTGGTAGTAAAAATAAGAAAGCAAGTTGATGCCCATCAGTTAAGCCAACTGTGGCATTTGAATGTAATAGTCTATTTCTATGTCATAATCAAACAAAATGATGCATAGTGAAATAGGGAGAACCTACAAAGCAATGTACACAATGACTACAGCAATACATCCCCAGGAAAAATGTAAAAGCAAAACTGAAGATTGTGGAATTATAGTGACCAAGATTGGGCGCAAGAAGAGCTTTGAGAATCAGCTTCCTCCTTTTACCCGTCCCCTCTTTCTTCACAGGTAGAGGGGTATAGGCGTAGCAATTTGAATATAATGTAGGACTTGATCTATTTTTAGGTTATTTTTGCTGAACTGTGATTTTTTTTATTACTTTGCTAAAAGGAACAGTTCTCTAGGTAGGAGGAGTCTATTATATAGTGATTTGATAAAAGGCTTCAAGGACATATCCTATTAAATCATTGTTGATGTTTTAAAAGGAGAAAAGCAGTGATACAAGGACTCTGTCTATATCAATTACTACATAGATGATTAACACTCACAATGATTGTACCAAATAACCACAAATTTAGAGGTAAATATAGGGCCTGAAAGGGGGTGGGGGTGCTAGTGGACTTGTCAAGACTGAGCCACAGCTGATTCCTCCAAACATTTAAGAATTTGCTAAATTACAGAAAGGTCCCATAATTTTCCTTTTATGCAACAAACATACACACACAAACACACATGTACATCACCATACATACTGTCTTACATTGTAAAATTAATCCTAAGAATCAACAGTCTTTGACTCTTCAAAATTTGCTTCAGAATTTTGAGTACATCAGAGGAATGTCCCATTTCTTGGCCTGAATCTGATCACCTGGAAGATGAGTGAGTCATGTTATATGACCTTTAAAATTTCCTCCAGTTTGAAATTTATGACGTTAATATCCTTAGTTGAGTCATGATACATAATTTCTCTATAGAAATGCAAGAGTTTTTGCTAAAAGAAGGCTTTATTTCTTGGCCAGCCATACTCTGAATTTATAGGATCTTTTCATAGGAGTACATATAGGACAAGAGTAACCCATAGAGTCCATACCAAATGGCTACTTTCCAAAAGCCTGTTATCCAAAGGGAAAGGCATTCTTGTTCGATTGTGTAAGCTAATAGTTAGTAATTGAACATTATATCAATAAAGACAAAGAAACAGTTATAGGGTCTTATATCTAGAGCTGGATGGGATGTTAGATGCTGCTCCATCCAACTAATGTGGGCCAATCCCTCATTTTACAGTTGGAAAAATTGATTCAGAGAAGGGAAATCACTTTCCTATCATCATAAAGGCACTAAATGACAAAACTAAGACTTGAACCCAGGTTATCTCACTTCAAACCCAGTGATCTTCCCAGAGTTCAACTAAGCTATCCACTTAATCTATACAAATCAAATCCTCACCCATCCCCAGTAATACAGTATTGCTTAGCCCTGAACAGACAGTTTGGGAATTAATCCACCTAGGTAAGTAAGTCCATGCACTGTATAGGTTTCCTCGTTGTGTTTTAAAAAAAAGGCAAAATACAAAGATGCTATGTTCCACAGAATTGTATCTTCAAAATCACACACTCCCAAAGCTGATTGGCATTACTTATTTAGCATGTAAATTACTCTTTCTTTCATCAGTTCTTACCTGCAGAGGGGGACAGTTGTGGTGGATAGCTCCACAAACCTTGTGTGCTAAAGTCGATGATGGTTATAATGATGATCTTCTCTATCACTACTCTACCAGTGTGAGCCCCAATAAAGAAAGGAGAGAGGATGTTATACACCCAGAGGGGCAGGTTAATAATGACAATGCTAATAAGGACAATAATTGAGATAGTTATAATGTCCCCCATTTCTAGAGCACCTTAAAGTAGACAGAACAACAGAACCCTAACGAGGATGCAGTATCAGAATGAGAGCAGTCAGTTGCCATTTTCATCAGACACCACACCAGCTTCCCTAACCCCTGTAAAACTTCTGGACAATTGGAGACAGTTCATAATTGCAGAGGGCAAGGGAAAACTAATTTAAGAAGGCAGGCCCAGGAGGGTGTTAGGGGACACCTCTATCCTCATCTTTCTTTTGTAAGTTCAAAAATCTTTACTTGCTAAAGAAACAAAGATCTTCCTGAAGTCATTGGCAAATTCATTGCAAACTATCAACTAAGAAAAATGCAAATGCCTTACCTTTGCTCTAGATTCTTCCAACCCTTGACATTGATTGGAAGGTCTTCCATATCCCACATTTAACTTGATTGTAACATTACTGCACCCTCACACCAAAGACGGCCACTGGTACTGCAATACTTTGGGTTAGTGTAAAGTGATATAAGTATCTGCATATTTTTCATTCATTTCATAAATGTATCTCCATGGCCCCAGGTACAGGTCACCAATCATCAAGGGGGTTAAGAAATTGCTTCATATTATGGTGGGACCCTGTGTATGGCTCATAAACAGAAAATTGGCATATTGGCAAAAATACTGTGTCCTGAATATCCAATGCTGGAGTCCCATTGGCTTTAAATCTCTTTCCCATCCTACCTTGGATGGGTAGGTCATTACATATATTCCTGACATGGAAAATAGATATGGAGAGTCATGGGGAGTTTATAGGAGATAAACAGCCTTGGCTGGAGAAAGAGGTAAGATTGTCATATAGCAGAAATAAGCCATGGGATTCCCAGCCATGAATATGGCTCTCATATTCAGTAATTACAAGCTGACTAGGCAGCCCTCTGGCAGCTGAGGTGTTCCACTATAAATTGTCAGCTTATACTTTGTTCCATTCTTCTTAGATGACTAAGTAGTTTCCTCCATACTCTGGATTGAGTAGAGTACACATTGGGAGGTCATGTTTCAGCATTTGGGTCTTTTCCTTAAATACTTTTTTCCCCCAGAATCATCTCAAAAGGAATGATATAAACTTTTCTCTATAACATTCCAGATACAAGAATGAGCATGAGTCTGCTGTCTTTTGTACATTTTTCTGAATTTTTCTAACTCATGGAAATGATACCTATTGATCTCAGAATATAATGAATTAAGTTAGCAGTGATTTCAAAAGAATTGAAAAGTACTGGAAGGTGTTTAAAAAGGTGGAGAATTGGTTGTAATCCTTCTTTAGACCTCACTACTGTTTAATGTAAAGATATTTGTAGATCCTATATTTGATTGCATGCCATCATAGCAGGGAGAGGAGAGGAGAGGGAGCCAGAGAAAATTAGAAACTCGAAGGGATTGCAAAAATTAATGTTGTAAACTAAAAGTCAATAAATAAATTTTTTTTAAAAGGTAGAGGAATTGTCTTCAGGTGAAATTCACTGATCTCAAGTAAAATAAAGGGAGGTATCTTTTCCAGAAAACAGGATCTTTTTTATTTTGATAGAGAGCGTGTCCATGGAGAAACCCAATGTGTTACAACAACACTTGACAATAACCTAGTTATCTATGAACTTTCTTGTAATTTCACCGACATAAACTTCCCTGTGCCTTCTCTCCATCTTCTAAATGTAGGATGTTTCCATGGGTAGCCCATTTCAGCAGTGGCAGTGGTAGGATTGGAACCCAAGCTTTCATGGCTCTCAGGGGGCTTCCTAATTGCCAGACATTATTACCAGCACCCTATTGGAGGAGAAGGAGGGTTCCTAGCATTTTATGAAATGCCTCTTTGTCATGCAGACCCTATTTGCTCTACTGGAGCCTTTCCATGAAGCACAACTAAAGTGGCTTATCGATACTGAATGCCAACACACAGGTGTTTATCATAACAATAGGACAACAGACAACAAACCATTTCTACCAGGAGTCAAATATTATTGTCCTGTGGCCATAAACTCTGGGAGAATGTCTGATGCAAACAGGCAAAATGGGGACATTTCAGCTACATCCTCCTTCACAATATGGCCACTCCCTGAGGAAGGATTAGGGTGGAACCTTGGATGGGTAGGTCATTATATATATTCCTCACATGGAAAATAGATATGGAGAGTCATGGGGAGTTTATAGGAGATAAACAGCCTTGGCTGGAGAAAGAGGTAAGATTGTCATATAGCAGAAATAAGGAATAATGGGGGCATATCCCTAGGGATGAACTGGGATATATAGTATATTACAGAGGAAGAAATTAGGGCACTGGATTAAAGGAAGGAAAAGGTAGCCAGATCCTTATGATCCAAGTGGCTCTTTAGGCCTTGCTCCCAAGTGGATTTGCTTGGACTGGAGGCATAATCTGGGAGGAGAGGGCTGCTTTACAATAGTCCAGGTTGATCCAGCTTAGTCACCAAAATGACATGAAGGAATTATATGAGTTAGTACAGATTTTTGGAAGGTAACTTAGATATGAGTTTTAACTCATGATGGAGAAGTGTGCATGTGTGTATGCGCACGTGTGTGTGTGTGTGTGTGTGTGTTCATGTGCGTGTGTGTGGGTGGGAGATAGAAGAAAAGGGAGAGCGAAAGGGAGAAGGAGAGGGAGAAAGAGAGAAAGAGAGAGAGAGAGAGAGAGAGAGAGAGAGAGAGAGAGAGAGAGAGAGAGAGAGAGAGAGAGAGAGAGAGAGAAAGAGAGATGCCAGCAACAGGTGAAATGTTATTATGAGCCAAATAGCTTCTCTAGGTTTTCAGATTGTATATATTTCACAAAGAGGTGGAAGAGATCCTAGAACTAAGGAATAAAAGACTTGAATAGGCTCTTTCCTTCTAAGAGTAGCGAAATTTAGCTCAAGACCACATTTGTTATTATTCAGTCATTTCAATTTTGTCCAACTCTTCATGACCCATTTGAGGTTTTCTTGGCAAAGGTACCTCAATGGTTTGCCATTTCCTTCTCAAGCACATTTTAAAGATGAGGGAACTGAGACAAACAGTGTTAAATGATCTGCAAAGCATCACCCAGTTAGTAAGTGTCTGAAGCCAAATTTGAACTGAAGTCTTCCTGACTCCAAGCCTGACTCTCTATCCACCATATCATCTGGCTGCTAAGACCAGGATACAGAAAAAAAACAGTTCTATGGTGACACACCCAACATAGAACATGATGCTCAGTAGAGGCATAGGAGAAACATTCTCCAGAGGAGTCTACCTTGGTGAGAAAAAGTAGCTTAAAGCCTATCGGCATTTCCAAAAGACAGTGGTAGTGAGAGGAGAGCATGAAGTTGTTTTAGAGGCAAAAAGAATTCCTTCAAGGACATGACCTCAGGAACTTAGGCTGCCCTGGCTGTGTATACTTCCCATCTTTGTTGTTCCTGGTTTTACCTATTTCCTGAGCTTTACCATTTTCCAAATAGTTGCAGTAACTTGTTGAAGAATGAACCCTATGATAGAAATGGAAGGAATTGTTCTTGTTGATAATTTTGTTTTGTTATTTAATTAAATATTTGGTTGTTTGCTTTATTATGAACTAAAATATCTTCTACTTGACTAGTGAAGGAACATATTAGTGAGGGCTCTTTCGACATGAATTTGAGTAGATGCCATACCACAACATGCCTTGAATGCAGGGCAATTTTCAAGGTCCTGTTGAGTGAGTGTGCTGTAAGTTTGAAAGCTAGAGGGTATCCTCCAACACAAGGTGGATTCTGTTCAAAAAGGGGCTTTTGTCTCAAATGCTGCCAATGCAGCATTCATAAACATTTTGGAGAAGGAGATCTTTCTTTTCATTCATTTGTGACAAAATAGTGGAAAGACAAATCACCATATTTTGTCATGCAAGAAGAGAATATCCTTCAATTGTCTGTCTTTTGTATCCTCCCCAAGTCCAAGTTCTTCATTTTTAAAAATTTCGCATTATTACTTGGCAGTGAGCCCCTGGCATAGCTATTTTATCATTAGACTTTTTTGTAAATAAAAGAATCTCAATAAACCCCCTGATGAGAATAGGATGGAGGAGAGACTGCAGACTGAATATGGGGGTGAGAGGTAGGTAAGGATGAAAAGGGCTCTAGGAAACCTTCAATGAAAGGACACTGGGGGATTCTCAGAGGAGCACCAAACAAACCACCAGTAAAATGATAGGTAGACATCCATGGAGGACTGACCACCTTCAAGTCTAATATTTGGTTGTTTGCTTTATTATGAACTAAAATATCTTCTACTTGACTAGTGAAGGAACATATTTGGCATGGAGTCCTACCATGAGAAAAAGCACCAAGGTATTAGATGGTAGGTGAGATCAGTATCCATCTTGTGTATTCTCATCATGAGACCCCTGACTATACTCCTTCTGGTGGCACAGGGTGCAATAAGCATTCAGACATATTGTCTCCTGCCTTCCTGTACATTGTAAGTTTAGGCTGAATCTCCAGGGAACAGAACACATCAGTCTTCAAATCTACCCCATCCCCAAGGCTAACTTTCTCCCACTATAACCTCCATGAAGGCAGAGGAAATGAATTATTTTTATGCATCTCACATGCAAAATTGTTCATCCTTTTTCAGGTCCATTATATTTGCATTTTATAAGTAGTATTCACATATGAATCAAATGATAATAATGAGTTCTCTCATTCCAATTTATAATAAAGAGCAATTCTTTTAGGGATGCATAGAAAATATTTCTGGATGTCACACATGTTCCAGGAACAAGTATTTCCCACAAATGCCAATTTACTGGATCAGATCCTAAAAGGTATCAGCAGGACACAGATTAAATGTATTACACTTCTTTATTTTGACATCATGAAGGATAAAAACAATTACTTCATGTCTTCATTTTCAGGTTGTCCCCACCCACCATTACTATTTTGGACCCCTTATTAGAGTCCTTCAAACTGATATTCTGAAATGTACACATTAGGTGGCTTTTCACTAAAATAAAATAAAACAAATTCAATGATCACAATTGTTGTTATTATAATAATGTCAAAGAATAAGAACAGGCTTTAGCTCCTTAAGGTAACTAGTATAGGTAATTTCAATATTCTTCCACCAGAGTGATTAGGATCATGGACATTTAAAAGACGCAAGAAAGACATAAAAAGGAAAACAAGCAAAACATATACTCACACATACACATAGACACACAGAAGCTCACACATACACATAACTTAGGACTCAATAAGAGCAAACGGTTTACATTCCTTTATGAGAAGCAGATACCTGTCAATACTGAAATTTGTATAAGTATTGTGACACTTAAAAGGGATGTACATAGAAAGAGGATGTGGGTATAATTGGACTAACCTGAAGATTAATAAAAATATTAAGGGGAAGAAAGGGATTGTAATGGGAGTAAAGGAAAGGTAGAGGGAGAAGATGGTAAATTATGCCACAAGAAGAGGCATAAAAACATACTAAAGTGGAGGGATGGAAAGGAAGGAGATGATCATAATATGATCATTACTCTCATTGGTTCTGATTTAAAGAGGGATCAATGCAAATGGCTAAGTTTGGATTCTAACATGAAAAGACACAAAAATTCATAATGATAAAGGGAAAAGAGGGAGGGATAGGAGCAATGTATGAAACTTACTAGCATTGGTTTGGGTTCAAGGAGGGAATAACATACTCCGTTAAGAAGAAAAATCTATTGTGCCCTACAGGCAAAAGGAGGGAAAAGGGGGGAAGGGTGTAAGAAGGGAAGGGTAGACAGTAGGGAGAGAAAGACTAGCAAGGGGAAAGGGTAGGTAAAGAGTGGGGAACACAGGGAGGGAAAACTGAGGGAGGTGGTGGTCAAAAGGAAAATTCTTAAGGAGGAGAAGGGAAAAGGAAGACATAAAGATATAAACAGGGGAGGAAATAAGATGGAGGGAAAGTCATAGATAGTAATTATAACTGTGAATGTGAATGGGATGAACTCTCCCATAAAACATAGGTAGATAGCAGAATGGATTAAAAACCACAATCCTACAATATGCTGTCTACAAGAAACACATTTGAAACAAGGGGATACTCACAGTGTAAAGGTAAAAAGATGGAGTAGAATATATTATGCCTCAGCAAAAGTAAAAAAAAAAGCAGGGGTAGCAATCCTTATCTCAGATAAAGCAAAAGCTAAAATAGATCTAATTAAAAAGGATGAGGAAGAAAACTAGATCCTGCTAAAAGGTACCATTGAAAATGAAGCAATATCATTACTTAACATATATGCACTAAATGGTATAACATCCAAATTCCTAGAGGAAAAATCAAGGGAGTGAGAAGAAGAAATAGACAGCAAAACAATACAAGTGGGAGACCTCAATCTCCCCCTCTCTGAACTTGGTAAATCTAACCTCAAAATAAACAAGAAAGAAGTTAAGGAGGCAAATAGAATTTTACAGAGGATAGACATGATAGATCTCTGGAGAAAACTGAATAGGAATAAAAAGGAATATACCTTCTTCTCAGCAGTACATGGCACATACACAAAAATAGAGCATGTACTAGGGCATAAAAAAACTCACAATTCAGGGCAGAAAGGCAGAAATATTAAATGCCTCATTGTCAGATCATGATGCAATAAAAATTATATTCAATAAAGCGCCATGGAAAGGTAGGCAAAAAACTAATTGGAAACTAAACAATTTAATCATAAAGAATGAGTTGATCAAAGAAGAAATTATAGAAACAATCAGTAACTTCATTCAGTAGAATGACAATAATGAGACATCATATTAAAACTTGTGGGATGCAGCAAAGGCAGTACTTAGGGGAAGTTTTATATCACTGAATGCATACTTGAAAAAATTAGAGAAAGTAGAGGTCAATGAATTGGACATGCAATTGAAAAGGCTAGAAAAAGAACAAATTGAAAATCCCCAATTAAATAATAAATTAGAAAAAATGAAAACCAAAGGAGAGATTAATAAAATTGAAAGTAAGAAAACTATTGAACTTTTAAATAAAACTAATAGTTGTTTTTATGAAAAAAACAATAAAATATATAGACCCTTAGTCAATATGATAAAAAAATAAGAAAATCAAATTCTGAGTCTCAAAAATGAAAAGGGTAAATGTACCTCCAATGAAGAGGAAATCAAAACAATAATTAGGAATTATTTTACCCAACTGTATGCACATAAATTTGACGATCAGTGAAATGGATGAATATTTACAAAATATAAGTTGCCCAGACTAACTCAAAAGGAAGTAAATTACTTAAACAACCCCATCTCAGAAAAAGGAATTGAACAAGCTATCAGAGAACTCCCTAGGAAAAAATCCCCAGGGCCAGATGAATTTACTAGTGGTTCTATCAAACATTTAAAGATCAATTGATCCCAATACTCTACAAACTATTTGGGAAATTTGGTAAGGAAGGAGTCCTATGAAATTCTTTTTATGACACAAATATGGTATTGATACTTAAATCAGGGAGAGACAAAACAGAGAAAGAAAATTATAGACCAATCTCCCTCATGAATATAGATACAAAAGTCTGAAATAAAATATTAGCAAAAAGACTACAGCAACTTTTAACTAGAATAATACATTTTGACCAGGTTGGATTTATTCCAGGAATGCAAGGATGGTTCAATGTTACGAAAACCATCAGTATCATTGATCATATCAACAATAAAACTAGCAGAAACCATTTGATTATTTCAATGGATACAGAAAAAGTCTTTGACAAAATACAACATACATTCCTATTAAAAACACTAGAAAGTGTAATATGTGTTTGATGGGTGTGCACCGTCTATTGTGTGTCTGTGACTGCATGGGGGAGTATGTGTCCGTGTGAATCACAAGCATTTATTAAGTGCTTACTGTTTGCCAGACCCTGTCCTAAGCATCAGGGATACAGAGAAAGTCAAAACCACTTGTGTCTGTGGTCAGGGAGCTCACAGTCGAAGGGGTTAGTCTGCTGAACCGCATGTGGCCGAATCCAAATTTGTGTGACTTCATGTTGAAGTGTGTGTATGAAGCTGGGTCAGGGGTCTCCCTTCCCCTCCTCTCCTCCAGTACTTCTGGCTCCCTGTAGGCCTGTGAGTGGTTCCATCTTGGCCCCAGCATAACAACTGGTCCCTTGTGACTCTGTTTCTAATAAATGCTGGACCTTCTCACAAAAAAAACACTAGAAAGTATAGGAATAAATGGAATTTTCCTTAGAATAATAGTTAGCATCTACTTAAAGTCATGAGAAAGTATTACATGCAATGGGGATAAACAAGAAGCATTTCCAATAAGATCAGGGGTGAAACAAGAATATCCACTATCACCTCTCTTATTTAATCTGGTACCAGAAATGTGAGCAGTAGCAATTAGAAAAACAAAGAAATCAAAGGAATCAAATTAGGCAAGGAAGAGACTAAGCTATCACTCTTTGCAGATGATATGATGATATACTTGGAGAATCCTAGAGAATCAAGTAAAAAACTTCTTGAGACAATAAATAAATTTAGCAAAGTTGCAGAATATAAAATAAA
>CM053601.1:598132-643493 GCA_028646575.1 Pseudocheirus occidentalis
AAGAGAAACCCCATTTAAAGTTACTGTAGACATTATAAAATATTTGCGAATCTACCTGCCAAAACAAACCCAGTACCTTTATGAACACAACTACAAAACACTTTTCACACAAATAAAATCAGATCTTACTAATTGGAAAACATCAATTGCTCATGGCTGGGTAGAACTAATATAATAAAAATGACAATTTTACCTAAATTAAATTACATATTTAGTGTCATACCAATCAATTTACCAAAAAATTACTTTATAAAACCAGAAAAAATAGTGACAGAATTCATCTGGAAGAACAAAAATCCAGAATATCAAGGCAATTAATGAAAAGAAATGTTAGGGAAGGTGGCCTACCCGTACAAGATTTTAATCTCTATTATAAAGCAGCAATCCTCAAAACTGCCTGGTACTGCATAAGGAATAGAGTAGTGGATCAATGGAATAGATTGGGTACATGAGACTCAGTAGTCAACAATTATAGTAACATACTGTTTGATAAGCCCAAAGACCCCAGTTTCTGGATTAAGAATTTACTATTTGACAAATTGAAATAAAGTATGGCAGAAACTGGGCATAGATCACCATCTAATGCCATACATGAAAGTCAAGTCTAAATGGGTGCACGATCTAGGTATAAAGGCTGATACTGTAAATAATCTGGGGAATGAAGGAATAGTTTACCTGTCAGATTTATGGAGTTGGGAAGACTTTATTACCAAAGAAGAGTTGGGGAGCATTATAAAATGCAAAATGGATACTCTTGATTACATTAAATCAAAAAGTTTCTGTACAAAGCCAATGTAAACAAGATGAAGAGGGAAGTGGGAAATTGGGAAAGAATATTTACAACCAGTGTCTCTGATAAAGGTCTCACTTCTAACATATACAGGGAATTATGTAAAATTTGCAAGAACACAAGTAATTCCCCAATTGATAAATGTTCAAAGGACATGAACAGGCAATTTACAGAGGTAGAAATTAAAGATATCTTTAAGCATATGGAAAAATGCTCTAAATCACTATTGATGTGAGAAATGCAAATCAAAACAACTTTACGGTACTACATCTCACCATAAGAATGACTAAGATGACAAAATAGGAAAATGAAAAGTGCTGGAAAGAATGTGGAAAAATTGGAACTCTAATGCACTGTTGGTGGAGTTGTGAACTGATACAACTATTGTGGAGGACAATCTGGAACTATGCCCAAAGGGCTATAAATAATTGCATACCCTTTAACCCAGAAATATCATTTTGGGGGCTGTATCCCAGAGAAACCATAGAAGTGGGAAAAGGACCCATATGTGCAAAAATATTTATTGCAGCTCTCTATGTGGTGGCAAAAAAACTGGAAATTAAGGGGATGCCCATAAATTCAGAAATGGCTGAACAAGTTATGGTATATGAATGTAACGGAATACTAGTTAAACTACCTAGTAGGCAACATGCAATGCAGCCCTTAAGGAGAATCTAAGGAGAAAGATTGGGCTGGATGCTGATGAAGATATACATACATGTACATACACATATATGAATAGATGGATAAATCCTAAAGAAATACAAAACTCTTTAAATAAATGTCAAAATTCAATGGAAAAAATCAAAACCATATGAAATACAGCACCCTTGAGACTCCTAAAAGGAACAACGACCAGAAATTGTTTTAAGAATTGTTTAAAGGAGATTGGAGCCGAGATGGCAGAGTAAAAGCAGGACTGCTCCAACCTCCTCTAATACCTGCAAAAATGCCTCTAAACAAGTTTTAGCACTATAGAACTCACAAAGTGACACAGAGAAACAAATCTATCAATGAAGGTAACCTGGCAGGCTGACAGGAATGTTTTTTTGCACTGGGCTAGGAGCTAAGTGCAGTTCCTGACCAGCAGCCCAGACCTGGCTGGAGCAGACTTCAGGAGAGTAAATATGTATGTACATGTATACATAGAGAGAGGGCACAGGATGAGTTGAAAATGAAGGGATGATATCTAAAAATAAAATTAGGATGTGAGAGAGGAATATATTGGGAGAAGGAAAAAGGGAGAGATAAAATAGAGCAAATTATCTCATACAAAAGATATAAGATAAAATTGTTAAAATGGAGGGGAATAGTAGGAAGGTGAAAGGGAATGGGTCAACCTTACTCTCATTGGATTTCACTTAAGGAGGGAATAACATACACACCAACTTGCGTATTTTACCTTACAGGAAAGTAGTGGGGAAGGGAATAAGAGGTAGGATGACAGAAGAGAGGGCAGATTGCAGAAGAGGCTAGTTAGAACTTAAAATTGTTTTACACTCTTTTGTTTTTAAAAAGCAAAATCTTTAAAGTCTATGAAATTATTTTGTTTGAACAAAGTGAAATCTATAAAAGAAGAAATCAAAAGTAAAAATATGTGAGATATTAGAACTCCAAGTCAATTTTTAAAATCTCAATTATCAGATAAAAAATTATGAACCTAAGCCAAACAAAAATGTAACAAAAGGTTGCAAATCCCCACCTTGAAGGCTATGTGCACAGAGACATTAGGGATCACTAGAATTCCAGAAGAGCATGGCCAAAACCCAAAAGCAAATAATTTCTATTGACAAACCTTCCAGTACAATACTTCAGCACACAATGAATGGCAATGGCCTGGACCATCTGCAGAGAGGAAACAAAGCACCAATCAAATGTGCCCAAGATTGCCTCTCTCTTGAACTCCATGAAAGATAGTGATCAAATTTAGTGCTTTCAATGCTAAACAACATATGTGGTCAGGAGCAGGTGAAAGATCTTCAAATAGAAGAAGGAATTAATTCAAGCAAGTCAAAATTATTCCATTACTAATAGGCTGTTGGGATTTGAACACAATGTTTGGCCAGCAAATTAAATTATTGATGCTGTTACATTAGAAATGAAGGAATTTAGGCTGTAACCCCAAATGACACTTGTGAATCTGAGCATGAACATTAATGATGAAAGTTGGAGAGACTTCCATTTGGGGGGTCAATATGCCACTTTTCCTCATCCCCACTAATTCTCCATCCTCTTTAAGAATTTTGATACAAAAGATTGAAGAATTTTGAAAGAACAGGAACAAGGTATTAGTCTTTTGAATTAATGTGGGAGAATGTTAATCCTTGAAGCTCTCCCTACATCACCCAGCACAAACAACCCAATCAGTCTCCACACTCCTGGCAAGGAGACACAACCTGATATAAGGCCTGGGCCTGATGGTCCAGTAGCTTCAGGTGTGGCTGTTTACCTTACTCCCTACCCACTCCTCATTGTTCATTGTCAACAAAAAAAGGAAATTATAGCCCTTTTAGTCAAATTGGAGGAGATCAAATGATTCCTTCTGCTGGGGCAGCTCCTACATTAGCCATATCTTGAGTTACTGAGAAAAATATCAAGAACATCTTTCCAGCCCTCCCTAAATCTTTGCCAAACAATCAGCTGCTGATTCAAGCCCAAGCAGGAAAGAGCCAGGGGAAAAACTGGGCCAAGGTGCCAGATAGAATGCTTATGCTGGGCCAGAAAGAAGAAGGCTTGAATTTATAATTTTCATATCTTAATATAAAAATTCAGCCAATGAAATAGAAAATGTATTGCTGAAGTATGCTTTTGTCAAAGAAGAGGTGAATAGCTTTGGAATATATAAAAAATAATGGAATTGGAATGGAAAATCTGGCAGAAGGAAGACAAAAGGAAATCATCATGTTGAAAGAACACATCGTTTGTATAAAAGACAAAGACTTTGACCTCTAAGACAGGACTTAAATGGACAGCTTAAAAATCATAACTCTCTCAGAAGAATATGAGAAATTTTTAGAAAATAAAACAAAAAGCCTGAATAGTACAATGTAGGATATCATACAAGAAAAATACCCACTTCTTCAGAATGTCAAAGACAAAGCAATAGCCTAAAGAACCCATAGATCACCTTCAGGAAAAACAAGCAAAACCAGCAGAAACAAAAGCATACTCTGAGACATACTAGTGCCATTTAACCATTCCAATGACAAACAGTAATTCCTACACATTTCCAAGAGAAATATTCTGAAATACAAAGGACAGGTAATTCAATGAACACAATAAAATAAACTGAAAAGCAAAGGCATTCAAGATGCCACTTAAATGGCATTCATTTCAAAACTGTCATATTATTATCAACTAAAAAATGGAATCCAACAAAAGGGAATCATTTGAAGCATCTTAGTGAAAAAAGACATAACTAGAATATTCAAATTGCAAACAATGAAAACAATAGAAACATGATAACAGCTGTGAGGTGGCCCACTAGGTAAACTTTCAGGCTAGGAGTCAGGAAGACTCCTGAAGACCCATTCCTGAGTTCAAATATGGCCTCAGACACTTCATAGTTGTGTCACTTGGGCTATCATTATATCATATGATGCAAATGATAGCTTATAGGAGTAGGAAAAATAATTTTTACAAACACAACTGCTTACTAATATATGTGTTATGAAGAAATGATGACCTTGATAGAACTTCATATCTCTGCCTCATACCCTGAAAAATGTTTTGGAAATACTTCTATTTTTAAAAAATCAACAAGGATACTAAAGAAGCTGCTGTGTGCCAAGCAATGTCCAGGCAGTGAGGGATACACTTCTGTGGTTTAACAGTTGAGGGGAGACATTTGTGGGGGGCTTTCCCTCTTTCACCCCTTTCCCATATTAAAGAGAAGGAAATTACTAAATAAAACCATTGGTCAGTTAAATTGTGGGAAAAAAAGAGTTTGAGGAGAATCTTTTATTAAAGAACAAGAGAGAAAAATGTTGGGTTGGGCATTCAGAAAATCCCCACCACCTCATCTTTGGGGCCATAAATGTCTGGCTATGGCTTTCACTTCATTATTCCCATCATTTTGCCTTAGATCCTTGAAAATAGGCATCAAAGGAGGGTCATATCACCCAACTATCATATGGGGCTAGACAAGATGGATCCCATTTTCCTCTCTTCCCATTCTTTCAGGTACCATGTCATGCATACTTGAATTCTCTAGTCTGCTTACTGATCAAGACATCTGCCTTCCTGGGTCTCACATTACAATGTTATGTTGCCACAATAATGGAAGTTGGTGGGGATGGGTGAAGTTACATATGATGATGAAGGAAAGTGATCCAATGATGCCTGGGAACAACCCAGAAATCAAGAAAGAACAGCAATAAATTCTCAAATTGTTCAAAACAGAAAACTCATCAAGAAAGATTTGGAACTAAACTATGGAGTTTAATCAATCAACCATTAATTGAGACTTGGGGATGAAAGTATAAAGAATGAAACCATCCCTCCTCTCAAGGAATTTATACTCTATTAGGAGAGACAGTATCTACCTGTGCAGTAGGGCCATGCTCAGAACTGTTCTGCCTGCTTCCAGTTTAGAATGTACACTGAGAAAGAATTGGGTCACTGTGGGGATGCAAAGGTGAACTTCATGGCTTCTTCCTGCTAGCCAGGTGGGACTCAGTAAGTGGGTACTTTGGTGACAACAAATCATTCCCTTTTTGGCTATCAGGCATGAAGAGACAACAGAATCTGCTATCCCCAAAATACCCAATCAATGGGCTTGTTCAGGCAGGAGGAGAAAATGATTCTGTCCATATATTGTTGAACCTCTGGTAAAAGAAGACTGTAAAATGTAGTGGTGTTTGACATGTAACCAGAAAAATGGGTGTTAGCCACTTCAGAGATGCTGGCGACCTGCTCCTAAGCAACAATATTGTGCTTATCAAACAATATTGGATTATCAAATGATTGGGAACATCCCATTTCCCACTGGCTGTGTAGCCAGAACTGTCTGAAATTTTACCCGATTTGATTAAAGACAGTCTGTTTTCCCCTAATTTGAGGCACAGCCTCATTCCCTTTCAGCAGGCAATGCTCTATGGTGAGGCGGGGAGGCCTGGAGGACTACCCCCCCTTTGCTTTGTGTCCCTGAGAAATCTTGAAGTATAGCTCTATTTCATTTGCCATTTTCAATTCTAGGTGCAGAAATACTGCAGCCTTAACTTGGGAGCTCAAGATGAAGGCTGGATGCTATATTCAGACCAACAGGGCGGCCCCAAGAGTCCAGCATTCTTTTCAGTTCCAGGTGCAAGAAATGTAGCCCTAACTCAGGAGCTCAAGATCCAGGCTGGATACTATATTCAGACCACCAAGGAATAGCAAGAGTCCAGCATTTCAGGATGCCAACCCAGTGAAGTGTTAGGTTCAAGCTTGGTGGGACTGAAGCTAAGAACTGAGTCAGGCTGAAAGCCAAGTCCCCACCACACTTCTCCAGAGGCAGATGGGCTCTAGGGGTGACTAAATCCCCAAGATATTGGGGAAGATGCTTGTTTGTTCTTGATGTACTTTGAAGTAATTATTACTTTGTAGAAGCCAAAATGGTGTTAAGAGGTTAAATGGGTACAAGTTCTACTTACTGTACCCATAAAATTAGGGGGGATGTAATCCATGTGGGTTCTCCCTAGTGGCAGAAAGTAAAGATCCCACCCTCAGAGAACTGGAGAAAGAGCTGTGGAATTGTAACAGACTAGAGCTCAGACAGTGTGGGAAGAGCTAATACATGTTTCAGTAAAACATAAAAGATTTTTTAAAGATACAATCTACTTAAGGAGGAAGAGCAGTCACGGTCAGGTACACTAGGAAAAAAATACCCACATAGAAGGTAGACAGCTGTGTCTTGAAATAAAAGAGATTCCATGTGTTGGAGAAAAGAGGAAATACATTCCAGGCACAAGGGAATGACCAGTACAAAAGCATGGAGATGGGATATGGCCTGCTGTGTCTGAGGAAGAGAAAATAAACCAGTGTGATGGACTGTATCGTATGTTAAGAGAAACAATGGACAATGTGGCTGAAAAGCAAGACAGAGGACAAGTTAGGAAGGGATTGGAAACTGCAAAGCAATATAGTGTCAGCTGACTTCATTACTATCAGTTATTTTAGTGTGAAACAAGCAAATGAATTCATCATACAGAATACTTGCAAAGAATGTGAAACCCTCTGTGTGTGAGTGTGTGTGTGTGTATGTGTGTGTGTGTGCAAGGAACAAAGCCAGAGAAACACAGAGAAAGGGAGAGATAGAGACAGTAAGAGCATCCAAATGACAATTTATAACTAAAGAAGAGGAAAATTTCCCAAATGTTCTCACCTGTAAAAAGCAGTAAAAAGAGGACTGACATTGGCAACAGAGAAACTGAGTTCAAATCCTGGCTCAGATACTTCTAATCATGTGACTCTGGCTTTGTCATCTACTCACTCTGGGCCTCCGGAGTTTCAGGAATAAAATGAAGGAGATAGACTTCAAGTTTTCAAGGTTACTTTTGCATTAAAATATGTAAACAAACAAAACCAAAATAGGGCAGGAGCAGGGAAGAGACACATATAGTGAGTAGACTCCAAATCGCTGACCTTGGAAACAAAATGTGCAGAGCTACTTATGTGTCGTGAGTCTGCCAAAAGACAGTGACAACAACAGAATGCAGGAAAAGCCAAAATTAGATTAGAGAAAACAAACAATTGATCAAGATAATTCATGGATCATTTCCCTACAAAACATTCTCCTCCACTTAAATTCCAAATGAATGAATATTAAATTGAAAGATTTCAATAACAACTAATATTGCAAGCAGACAAGAAAACAAAACTCTTTCCAATAGAAAGCAGCACCTACAGATGAATTGTCATTTTTTTTTGTGGGAGGGAAGAGCAAATGAAAGATTGCATAAATGGAAAAGAAAGGGTAGGGATAATGGGGGATGGGAGATGTACCAATGGTAAGCCATGAGTGAAAGGGGAAGGAATGGTGACTCACAAAGACCCTCAAAAAGAAGCAAAGTTGGTGGGAAAATATCAAGATTGTGGTGGAAACTTTTTGGAAGTGGTGAGAGAAATGATTATTTCTCTATTGCATTTAATAACTAATTATTGAATTAGGACAAATCCATTTTCTACTTCATCATGCAGAAATGTACTAGTGTGGGGAACCCTACTCAAAGACTTACACTGCCAGGAAAGCTAAGATCTAATCAAAAGCTGTAAAGAAATTCTAAGTTTAGGAGAACAGGTGGATTCCTGCTCATTGTGTTTACTCACACAAGTCTGGGAAAATGTGCATTCTCCTTTTTGTCAAATGGGAGCTATGAAAATTGATCAATCTCAATGTCATGTACCCTGAGCCCTTCATTGGAATAAGTGAGCCCTTAACATAATATTCATATCTCATCATTTATTAATATGAGTCAATTGCCACCCTCAGGAACTCCCACCCTTCCAAAGGTATGTAAGCATTTAGTGGGTTCCACAAAGGGTCTTTGGAAATTGTGAGTGCTGCTGACACCTTTATTAATAAAATGCTAGCATTATTGATACAATTATTAATTCACAAGAAAGTATGTCTCTTGAAGTTTTTAAACACCACACTGGGAAGGATGAGAAGTCTTACTTCTGGTAGAAAGGAAAGTGTTTCTCTGAAGAGTATTCCCATGGGAGAAGGGTGTGTGTATGTATGTATGTGTTTGTGTGTGTGCATATATATAATATGTATATACACATACATGTGCATACATGTGCATATACATATACACACATGTATACACATGTATACATGCCCCTGATGAGGTATAGGTATCATACTTAGAGTAAGTTTACAGTCTGGGTAGAGAAATTGAATGTATAGCCAGAAGTGGGGTATCAGGGTCTTTAAAAAGAGACAGATCATGAAGAGGGTAGGGCTAATACTCAATTTCAGAACACAGGCTGAAAAAATGACAGGAAAAAAGAGATAATGTGGGGAGATCTAAAATGGCAATAACACAGAAATGAGATAGAGAGAGAGAGTTCAAACCTGGTTTTATATGAGGTTTAAGCCCAGGGGGGACACACACTTTATAAATAAGAAAGCAATAAGGTTAGAGCCCATAAACCAGAAAACAGAATTCCCAATAAACTGGAAGGGAAGAGAAATCATGAGGAGGAAAAGAAAACAAAGAAAACATCTTTAACAAGGAAATTCCTGAAGAGAGTTATGAAAATTAGAAGATCAGGTAGAAGGTACAAAAATTATGAAATATTGGCTTAACTGGATGAGAGAGAAAAGGGACAAAACAGGAAAAGGAATAGAAAAAGAGGAAATAAAAGAAGGAAAGAAGAAAGGAAGGAAGGAAGGAAGGAAGGAAGGAAGGAAGGACGGAAGGAAGAAAGGAAGGAAGGAAGGAAGGAAAGAAGGAAGGAAAGAAGGAAGGAAGGAAGGAAGGAAGGAAGGAAGGAAGGAAGGAAAGAGGGAAGGAAGGAACTAAGAAAGAAAAAGAAAGGAAGGGAGGAAGAAGGGCAAGGAGGGAGGGAAGGAAAGTAAATAATTTAAGTAAAGTTCAGTACCTTAGAATAAGGTAGGCAAGGGGCGGCTAGGTGGCTCAGTGAGTAGAGCACCGGCCCTGGAGTCAGGAGTACCTGAGTTCAAATCCAGCCTCAGACACTTAACACACACACACACACACAAATAAAAAAAAAAAACCTAGCCGTGTGACCTTGGGCAAGTCACTTAACCCCAACTGCCCTCCAAAAAAAAGCAAAAAAAAAAAAAGAATAAGGTAGGCAAACAGTTGGAGGAAAAGGAAAGAGTCTGTGGAAATAAATTAGTCTGAAAACAGTATAGACAAAACCAATTTCAGAAAGTACAGACATAAGAGAAAAATACACAAGATGAACACAAAGAGGAAGAAAATAGAAGCTAATATAACTTCCTATATTATGGATTTCAATAATCTAATAAAGCAAAAGAGAATGACAAAACAGAAGATAAATTAGACCGCAAAGCTAACCACATACAAAAACACATCTAAAATGATGACACACAGAATAGACATAAAGGTAAAGAATACCATTTTCCTCTTCAGTGGGCAGTTCCCTAAATCATAAGTTGTAGGTGCACTGTTTCACAAAGCAAAATAAAATCTCTCATTTTCTGGAGATGTAAATAGACAAGCACATTTATATTGAAAAGAAATCCACACCTATGCAATCTCAATATCAGACGGGCATAGATCCAGTGGTCAACATCTCTACACATTAGAGGAAAGTTGGCTACATCACAACAAGAAAAGGTGAGAAGTAGAATCCACAGACAGCACCAGGGGGTGCTTCAATATTCCTGGCTCTTGGGTGAACAAGTTTAACTGAAACAGAAAATAAAGAATTTAACAAACTGCCAAAAGCAAGGTTGGAAGGTATTTGATGTTTGCTAAATAAGAACCTCAGAGAAAAAACATATTTCTCTCAATCACATAGTAATTTTACAAAAAAAAAAAGACCATGTGCTCAGTCACCAAGAAATGATTAATAAATACAAAACAAATATTAAACATCTAACTTATGGATGACAAGGATATTAATGGGACCCATGTTCTTTCTTGTATAAGGGACCCTAGATGCAGAAACTCTCCCTACTAACACAAAGGGCAATTTCTTTACAATGTATGTAACTTAGAAAGTTGCCCTCTCAGTGCACTGAGAGACTAAGCAACTGGCTGATGATAACAGAGTCAAATGTGTTTAAAGTAGGATTTGAATCAAGGCATCTCTGCTTTCAAGGCTGATGTTCTAGACACTCTGCCAAACTGCCTAATCACAACGTTATCAAAATAAAAATTGACTTAAGGTATAACAAATAGTAAAAATTACACATTTAATGGAGACTTATTAATGACATCCTGAAAAATAAATGGCATTAAAAAGAGCATGTTAATAACCATGTGAAATAGAATAATAACAATGAGACTATACACACACCTGTCTACCATGTATCTGTCTGTGTGTCTAAGGGCAGTTAGGTGGCACAGTAGATAGAGAGCTAAGATGGGACTCAGAAAAACTCTTTTTGAGTTCAAATTTGGCCTCAGATACTTTCTAGCTATGTGACCCTGGGCAAGTAACTTCACCCTGATAATCTCAGTTTCCTCATCTGTCAATATGATCTTCAGAAGGAAATGGCAAAGCACTCCAGTACCATGCCAAGAAAACTCCAAATGGGTCACAGAGAGTTGGACATGACTGAAATGACTGAACAACACACACACACACACACACATACACACACACACACACACGAAAACGTGCATTAACTATAAAGAAAAACAAAAGGTTAGCAAACTCCTCATACAATTAAACAACAAGAAATTCAACAAACAATAAAATAAAATAAGCATAAATTGAATGCCTTAAAATTAAAGGAATGTTAGATGAAATGGGAAACAAAATAAATTATAGAAATCTTGGCCAAAACTTAAAATGTAGAGTTTTGAAAATATTAATAATATAAGTAAATCTTGAGGGAGGGAGAGAGGCACAGAAACCAGAATAGAACATGGAAAAGGTGAAATTACAAAAGACAGAATTGGAAAAAAAATATTACTATATGTAACATTCTTTACCAAAACTGAGAATTTAAACTAAATGAAGAATTAACAATAAAGAATCTAAACAGTATCCACATTAAGAGAACATACAGTGCATAGAGCACTGGCCCTGGAGTCAGGAGTACCTGAGTTCAAATCTGGCCTCAGACACTTAACACAAAAAACTAGCCGTGTGACCTTGGGCAAGTCACTTAACCCCAACTGCCCTTCAAAAAGAAAAAAAAAAAGAGAGAACATACAATTGAAACTTTTTAAACAACTTAATCTCAGAAATGAAAAAGAACCAGCAATAAAAGAAGCAAATGGCCTTCACTCCCACTCCAGTAGAGGCTAATTTTTATCAAACCTAAAAGAACAATATTTCCCTATGCTACATAGATGATCCTCAAAAACTAGGAAAGAAGTCATTTCACTAAGATCTTTTTAGAAGAGAAACAGAGTCCTTAGGCATAATCCAGGAAAGAGGAAAATAGAAAAAAAGAAGTCGAGGGCAATGTTGATGCTATTCATACAAAACTATGTTTTAAAAGCTCAGGGAAAGATTACACACATGTACACATATGAAAACAGATAAAAATAATCACATATGAGATAATATAACTACACATACATTTATCTTCTGACAATGCATATGTGGGTATTAGGATCAAGGTGATCCTAAAAAATACAAGGAAATTTCAACTTCCTTAAAAGAGGAATGGTTACCTAGGAAAAACAATTACAATAATAAATCATACTGAAATTCAAACAAAATCCCAAATCGCTTGATTAAATCAATGGATACAAAAAAAGTCTTTGAGTACAATGGTTACATAAAACAAAAATTTTAATAGGCGTTCAATTTAGCCAACCTCAGAGAATTAGGAATCAACAATGTAATTGAGAAGATGTATAGTTCCAATAAAACAGCAATTCATAAAATGAATCCTCACCCTTCATAGCATTTCTATGTAGCAATAACAAAATCCAGGAGGAAATGATAGCAAGGGAAATCTCCTGCAAATAGATACAAAATGCATATAACATCTGGGAGTCAATCTCCCAAGGCAACTAGAGACTTACATAAGTAAAGTGAAAAAACACTATTTTAGTACATAAAGAATGATGTAATTGGAGAGCTATTCGGTTCTTGTATTAGAGCTTTGACTACATAAGAAAAATGATCACACCATTTAAACTAATTTATATATTTAGGTGGTAACAATTCAGACTCAAGTAGGAATTTTGCAGAGCTGGGCAAAACATAAAATTCATCTGGAGGAATGAATCTAGAATCTCAAAAGAAATAATGAAAAATAAAAGAGTTGGAATCACACTTCCAGATCTCACATTTATTATAAGGCTGTAATCAAGGAAACTAGTTGGTACTAGTCAAAAATAGAAAAGTAGATAAGTGGAACAGATGAGAGAGGGAGGAATCAGAAACAATTGAACTCCATAACCCAGTGTTTTATACACTCAAGAAAATAAATTACTTTGAGATGGAAAAAAATACTGCTGGGAAAATTCCAAAGTAGTTTGACAGAAATTACATTTCAACTAAACTCTTACATCCCTTAGAATAAGCTCAACATGCTCCAAAAGCTCAAAACACAATCTTGAGATGAGATCACACTATTTTCAAAAAATGAGAGGTATATGATCAGGTTCCATTAACAGCTTTCACTATAGAGTTCTTAACAAAACAAGGGATAATGGTGATCATGAGAGAAAAAGTAACTAATGCCAATTACATGAAATTGAAACCCACCCCCCCCCCCCGCCAAAAAAAAAAAACAGATCCGGTGGCTGGGCAAAGACATGAGAGAAAAGAGATGGGGATTCCATTTAATGTCTTTGATAATCATCTGACATTGAAGGGATAGAGAAATAACAATAAAAAGGAATAAGACCAAGAACCATTTCCTAATGGATAAGTAGACCAAAGATAGAAATAAACAGTTTCCCAAAGAATGACAAAGGACTGGAAATCAGAGAAAAGAAGTCTCCATATTTTCAGTAATAAGCAAACTGCCAAATGAAATCATTTTGAGATTTCACCTCACACTTGGTAAATTGGGAAAAAATGACAAGAGACAGAAATAGTCAGTGGTTGAAAGGGTCAGAGGAAGAAATACTTCTTAATAAGCTATATAGGTAGAGCTATGAATTAACTCAAAGATCATGGAAAGCAACTTTCCATGAAACAATGAATAAAATGCTCATGTCCTGAGATCCCACTGCTAAAACAATACCCCTATACTTCAGAGCAAGAGATAGATAGATCTATAGATAGACAGACAGATAGAGAGATAGATACATACATATATACATACATACATACATATATACATTGGTAGATACATAGATAGATACATAGATACATAGAATGATAGATAGAATGATAGATAGATAGATAGATAGATAGATAGATAGATAGATAGATAGATAGATAGATTGTTGTTCAGCTATGTTTGAAATCTTTAGGGTTTTCTTGGGAAAGATAATGGAGTGGCTTGCCATTTCCTTCTCCAGTTCATTAGACTGAGGTAACAGAGGCAATTAGGATTAAGTGACTTGCCCAGGGTCACTCTGCTAATAAATATCCAAAGTTGTATTTGAACTCAGGTCTTCCTGACTTGAGGCCTATGACTCTATCCACTGTGACACTCAGCTGCTCCACAGATAGATAAACAAAAAAGTAAATAAATTAAATGAAAGAAGAAATAGAATAAGCTCAACATTCCACAAAATATTCAGCGTAGAAATCAACGCCTTTCCCTCTTATTCCAGGAAACAGGATTCCATACATCCATTGATTGGGAATAGTGGTGAAGGACTGAAATGAATTATCCATTGTGACAAAAGAAACAATGACTATGAAAAGTTCAGAGAAACATAGGAAGATTTAGAGAAAGCAATGCACTGTGAAGTTATCTAAGCTAGGAAAACACATCCCCACTGTCTCCAATCACAGAAAGATAGAACCACAATAGCAAACAATAACCAAACATTGTAAGATTTCCTGTTCAAATAATAGTCTCAGAGAAGAGTTGAGGAAATTCACCTGACAGCCATGGTATGGGAAATGTTGCATTTAAGGCCAGACTTTTTATATGAGTTTATGACCTACTTTGCACTGTTATTTTTTTTGTCGATTTTAATCTTTATCTTATCAGTTGGCTGATTAGTTAAAGGAGGAAGTTTTACCTATATTTAGAAATATACACTGTCAGTGGTATAAAATAAAAGCTATTAATACCTTTTTACTGAAATAATGTCATTTGGCTTGTGGTAAAGTCACAGAGAGTTCAACTATAAAACTAAATTCATAAAAAGCTTTAAAGAATTCTCTCTTGATGGTTGAAAAGGAGTGTGCATACTTTAAAAAAATTCAGAACACACTC
This sequence comes from Pseudocheirus occidentalis, assembly GCA_028646575.1. Lineage (NCBI taxonomy): Eukaryota > Metazoa > Chordata > Mammalia > Diprotodontia > Pseudocheiridae > Pseudocheirus > Pseudocheirus occidentalis. The sequence goes on from CM053601.1 coordinate 612,934, forward strand.
CATTTCAACTAGTTTGCTTATTCTGGATGGATAGATAGCTCAAAAGATGGAGTAGAGTGGCTTTTGAGATAAACCAGGGATTATAAAGAAGGAGTGGGGAAAAAAGGACCTCTTCCCTTTTTTGCTGAAGAAGATGCAATGCAAACCTCCTCCTTTCTAGTAAGGAAATGAGAAATGGGGTATCTAGGTTGTGCAATGAATAGAGCATTGTCTGTGGTGTCAGGAGGACTTGAGTTCAAATCCGGCCTCAGATACTTAACACTTACTAGCCCTGTGACCTTGGGCAAGTCACTTAACCCCTATCGCCATGCCTTCTCACCTCCAAAAGAAAATAAATTTTTTAAAAAAAGGAAATGAGAAATGAAATCCCTCAAGCCTTCCTCTCCACATCAGTAATCTGAAACCAACTCTTGCTGCATTATTAGGGGGGACTTCTGGATCTCTGTGGTTCAAGATGCTTACATGTTTTTTCCAGGTATGAAACTACTAAACATTATGAACATCTCTTCTTAGAAAGGTAATAAAGGAGCTGAGTAGTCACATGTTTCTATAATGAATATGCCCTGAAGAAACCCAGAAAGAAATGCAGCATTTTGGGACACATGCCTTTAATTAAGTTAGATACAGTTACCCATAGCTGAAAAACAACTACTTTGATACAATTTTTAAAAGCTTTACAAAATGTATATTGTCATAATTGCCCATTGAAGCTCACAATGAGCTCAAAGAAATCCTGTTTTTCTCCCTGTATCTTCTTTTCAACGCCTGAATAGAACAGATTATGCTTAATTAGAAACTACTATCAGAAATACTCAGATTTAAATAAATAATAACCAGAACTACTGTTGTAGTTGTAGTCCAAATCAAAATACCATTTCCTGCTAAGTATATTATCAGGGGTTATGATGCATAGAATTCTTAGTTGATAAAGTGAGTTTAAGAAAAAAAAGGTTCAGCAGCTTCCTATGCCTTCCTTTAAGATCTGCAAAATACTTTAGAATTCTTTACTCATTTAGTTCTTCACAATGACTCTGCAAGGTAGGTTCAAATATTATCCTCATACTTACAGGGGAGGAAACCAAGGCAAACAGAAGTTAATTAACTTGTAGAGTGTATCATAGATATGATATTCAATGTCCAAACTCAGTTTATCCACTGTTATTATTCCTTTCTATTCCATTGTACATCTTGAACACTAAGTCTGCTCAGACTATCGAGAAAAGATGGCACCATGGAGATTCTCTCAGGGAATCTGGGAATGGCTTTTTTTTCTTCAGAACCACAAATATCATCAGACTTAGCACATAAATTCATCATCCAAAAGTGACTCAAAGCAAAATAAGCAAGAATCAGAAGTACATTTAATTTTTTTCTTCTAAATACATATATAATATTAATAAATAGTATTAATACATATTTAATTTATTAAAATTTAATTTAATATATAATGATATTGATAATTATTAATTAATAATGTTAATTATAATATATTATATATAATATATATAATCTTCAACAAACACAAAATATATTCTTTTGCAAAACTGGGTGTTAGTAGGTTCTGAATTATGTGAACAACAAAGTCATGGAATATTCTTTTTTAAATTTTTCACAGATGACTTTAAATTATCCAAATTATAAAATAAAGAAATTATACACCAGTTGCAGGAAATTTAAAATTTAATATATGAATACAAACAATTGAGAACCCTGAAAAGATTGAATTCTTATGAATTATAAATAGAGATAACAGAACTCCTTAAAATGTTCATGCTGTGCCCCTCAATGACATTCTCAATGATTTAGGCATAAGAGAATGGGTGGGGCTGATGAAGGGGAGGGTAGATTGTGGAAGCTCTAGTCAGAAGCAATACACTTTTGAGGATGGATGGGGTGAAAGGAGAGAGAGAGTAGGATAAAGGCAAAAAAAGGACAGAAGGAAACACCAAAAAATCATAACAGTGAAAATTTTTTTTCACTCTAAACTTCTTTGTTAAAGGCTTCATTTCTCAAATATATAGAGAATTGAGTCAAATTTATAAAAATAAAAACTCTTCTCCAACTGATAAATGGTAAAGGTATATGAATAGGTAGTTTGGGGCAGTAATCAAAGTTATCTAAAGTCATCTAAAGCCTCAAAAAAGATGTTCTAACTCACTACTGATTAGGGAAATGCAAATTATATCATCTCTGAGGCACTAGCTCATACCTATCAGATTCACTAATATGACAAAAGGGAAATGACAAATGCTGAAGACACTAATGCATTGCAGTATAGGTATAAACTATATCAAATTGCTTGCCTTCTCAATGAGGGGGGAAGGGAATGAGGGAGAAAAGAAAATCTGTAGTGCAAAATTTAAAAGAATCAATGTTAAAAATCAGTTTTATATGTAATTGGGGAAAAATAAACTATTAAATACATATTGAAGAAAAATGTGGGTTGACTTGAAATTATACCCTGACCAGTTCTCAGTAAACTAACTGGGTTGCACATACCAACTTTGCCTTTATCCCTCATTAAAGAACTTTTTCATGGATCCTAGAGGAAATAAACCATTATTAATTCAAAGATCTTCCCTAAGAGCTTGTACTAAAGAATCCCAACAAAGTCCATCTGACAGCTCTGTGTGGCCTTTCCAATGCCACACTAAAAACAAACAAAAACCCAAATAAAACCTCCAACAATTCCATTAGCATGGTTGTCAAAAGAATCCTCAAAGCCCAGGAATATGCCTTGGCTTGCATTCTCTCATGGCTACTGTCTTTTTTGTCACCCATCTATTCACTGGCAAAGTTTATTGCTTCTAAGACTGAAAAGTACGTCTTCAGAGGCATTGTTGGCCAATTCCAGTTACAGAGACAAAATGGTGGAGTAGAGGAAACACTAAAGCTGAGCCCTCCCTACATTCCAACCCAAATTACTTTAAAACAATGCCTCAAATTCAATTCTGAGTGACAGAGCCAGGAAAAGGACTGGGTGAAACATTTTCCAGCCCAAGTCAACTTAGGAGGTTAGAATAAGAGGCCTATGACACCAGGATGGGAGCTAGCTAGGAGTTTGCATAGTGGGAACACCACCTACAGGCCTTGAAGGTGGCAAAAGCAACATCAGACGCTCCAGAAACACTGAAGAGATGGTAAAACACTCTGGCAACTGGTCAGTTAGAGATTACAAGGGACTCCTTTATTAGCAACAGACACAGGACAGGGTGATGTTTGACAACTCCATTTCATATACCTACTTCTGAGTCACAGTATCATGACAGAAAGTAGTGCTTGGAGTCCCAATGAAGCAGGAGTCATGAGGAACAATATTTTTTTAATTGATTTCTTTATTTACTTTTCGTTTACAAGATTCAGTTCCACAATCCCTTAAATTTCAAATTTTCTCCCCTCCCTCTCTCCCCCCTACCCCTTGCCATGGTGGCATGCAATCAAGTATAGGATCTATAAACACTTTTACATTGGAAATTAGTCTGGTTGTATAGAAGGGTTGTAACCAATGGAGTGAACAATGCAAAAAATAAACAAATCCAAACATGGAAAAGAATGATAGCATATAGATTGCTTCAGTCTCCATTTAAACTCTGTTCTTTCTAGATCTTTCTCTGAATATAAATATCTTCTTCCATCCTGAGACTTGTAGAGTTGTCTTATAAATGTGCATTGCCATGAAGAATCCAGTTTATCAAAGCTGTCTGTTACATATACAATGTATTTGTTATTATGTACAAATTTTTCCTGGTTCTGTTCTTCTCACTTAGCATCAGTTTGAATAAGCCTCTTCAGGTGAATATGAAGTCCATCTCCTCCCCATTTCTTATGGCACAATAGTATTCCATTACATTCATATACCACAACTTATTTAGCCATTCTCCAATTGATAGGCATTCCCTTAATTTCCAGGGTTTTTTTGCCACCACAAGGAGAGCTGCAAAAAATATTTTTGTACATATGGATATTCCTCCCACTTCTATGATCTCTTTGGGATACAACCTCAGAAGTGGTATTGCTGGGTCAAAAGGAATACAATTATTTATAGCCCTTTGGGCATAGTTCCAGATTGCTCTCCAGAATGGTTGGATCAGTTCACAGCTCCACCAACAAAGCATCAGCGTTCCATTTTTCCTCATCCTCTCCAGCATTTGTCATTTTCCTTTTTTTTTTCATTTTATCCAATGGTATCTCTGATTGGTGAGATGCGGTATCTCAAAATTGTTTTGATGTGCATTTCAATGAGGAACAGTATTGCTTTGGATTATAAGGGAGTAGTAAATACCTATGCCTATATCACACCACCCTGGAAGAACCAAAGACTTCAAAACTGCTACAACTTATTGCAACAATAGCAGTGTGAAAGAGCCTGAAGCTTGAGACAGTGCATCTCCCAACAACTCCCTGGTAAACAGAGCCCAACTTTAAAATAAAGTTCAAAATCAAGAAATACATGGTAAAAAAAATGAGCAAACAACAACAACGACAACAACAAAACCTTGACTGTAAAAAGCTAATATGTTGACAGGAAAGATCAGGACACAAATTCAGAAGATACAATGTCAAAATAGCTACTAACAACAAGACCCCAAAGAAAGAAAATGAATTGGACACAGGTTCAACAAGAATTTTTAGAAAAATAAAAAGAAGATTTCAAAAATCAAATGAGAATGGCAGAGGAAAAATCAGGAAAGGAAATGAAAGTGATGAAAGAAAACTATGCAGGGTAATTAACATCATGGCAAAAGAGTCACAAAAATACTGAAGAAAATAACACCTTAAAAAACAGAATTGGGCAAATGATGAAAGAAGTACAAGACCTTAGTAAAGAAAATAATTTCTTAAAAATTAGAATTGGGAAAGTGAAAGTAACAACTCCATGAGACAAGAAATATTAAAACAAAGTCAATACAATAAAAAAATAGAAAAAATGCTAAAAAAAAATTTAAATCAGAAAAATAAATGACCTGGAAAATTGGTTGAAAGGAGATAATTTAAAAATTATTCTACTGCCTGAAAGACACGATAAAAAATAAAGCCTACACGTTATATTTCTTTTTAAAAACATTTATAAAATTATTTATTTTTTTAGTTTTCAATATTCACTTCCATAAGATTTTTGAGTTACAGATTTTCTCCCTGTCTCCTGCCCCTTAAGAAAGTAATCATACAGAATACCCCTTCCCTAATATGTTCTCTATTATTTCCTCCTGCATCCCTTCCTTTCTTTTGGGCAAGATGGGGTCTATACCCCATTATTTGTATATCTTATTCCCCAGTTGCATGTAAAAATCAATTTTTAACATTTGTTTTTAAAACTTTGATTTCTAGATTTTTTCCCTTCTTCTCTCCTCACACACCCTCACTGAGAAGACAAGCAGTTCAATATAGGTTGTACTTCTGTAGTTACAAAAATATTTCATATAATAGTTATGTTGTGAAAGACTAACTATATTTCCCTCCATCCTATTTTGCCACCAATTTATTCTTTTTTTCTACTTTGACCCCATCCCTTTTCAAAAGTGTTTGCTTCTAACTACCTTTTCCCCCAATCATTCCTCCCTTCTATCATCCCCCCTTTATTGCTTGCCCCTCTACTTTCCTATAGGGTGAAATACCCAATTGAGTGTGTATGTTATTCCCGCCATAAGCCAAATCCAATGAGAGTAAGGATAACTCATTCCCTTTCATATTTCTGTTCTTCCCCTCCATCATAGCAGTTTTCTCTTGCCTCTTTTCTGTGAGGTAATTTATGTATTCTATCTCGCTCTCCTCCCAATGTATTCTTTTCTTTCCTCTAAATTTTATTTTTTAGATATCATCCCTTTTCCTTCAATTCATCCTGTGCCTCTGTCTCTGCATTCATGTACACACCTATAAACATACTCACATATTTATACACATATATACCCTCTTATACATACATATATATGTGTGTATGTATATGTGTGTATAAATATATATACATATATGTGTACATATAAATATACATATATATTCCCTTCTACTATCCTTATACTAACACAAGCCTCATGAGTTACAAGTATTGCTTTTCCATGTAAAAATGTAAGTAGTTCAGTTTTAATAACTTATGATTTCTCTTTCCTGTTTACCTATTCATGATTATCTTGCTTCTTGTATTTGAAAGTCAAAATTTCTGTTCAACTCTGTTTTTTTCATCAAGAATGCTTGAAAGTCCTCTGTTTCATTGAATGACCATATTTTCCCCTAAAATATTATAGTAAGTTTTGCTCAGTAGGTGACTCTTGGTTTTAATCCTAGCTCCTTTGACCTCTGGAATATCATATTCCTAGGCCTTCAATCCCTTAATGTAGAAGCTGCTTGATCCTCTATTATCCTGATTGTATTTCCATGATGCTCAAATTGTTTCTTCCTGACTGCTTGTAATATTTTTTCCTTTACCTGGTTACTCTAGAATTTGGCTATAATATTCCTAGGAGTTTTCTTTTGGGGATCTTTTTTAAGAAGTGACTGGTCAATTATTTCAATTTTTTTGCCCTCTGGTTCTAGAATATCAGGGCAATTTTTCTCGAGAATTTCTTGAAAGATAATGTCTGTGCTCTTTTTTTTTGATCCTGGATTTCAGGTAGTCCAATAATTTTTAAATTATGTCTCTTGGATCCACTTTCCATGTTAGTGGTTTTTTTCAATGAGCTATTTCACATTGCCTTCTATTTTTGCTTCAGTTGTTTGGATCTGTTTTATGGTATCTTGACTTCTCTTAAAATCATTAGCTACAATTTTCTCCAATCAAATTTTAAGGAATCATTCTATTCAGTGAGTTTTTGAAATTTCTTTTCCATCTGACCAATGCTGCATTTTACAGCATTTGTCTCCTCATAGGCTTTTTGGGTCTCTTTTGCCATTCGAGTTAGTCTATTTTTAAGGTGTTATTTTTTTTTTTTTAGTATTTTCTGGGTCTCCTTTAGAAGGCTTTTGACTCATTTTGTATGATTTTCATGCATCATTCTCATTTCCCAGTTTTTCTTCCCTTTTTCTTACTTGATTTTCAAAATCCTTCTTGAGCTTCTCCTAGGCCTGTGATCAGTTCATATTTTTCTTGGAATCTTTTAATACAGAAGTTTTGACTTTGTTGTCTTCTTCTGGTTCCATGTTTTGATCCTCTTTGTTCCCCCCAAAAGAGTCTATGGTCCAATTTCATCTCCTCTGTTTGCTCATCTTGCCAGTCAATTACTTGATTTTTGATCTCTTTGCTATGGTAAAACTCTGCTTCCAAAGTGGAGAGAGCTGTATCCCAAATTTCTGGCATTTTCACAGCTGTTGTCTGAGCTTTTGTTAGATCTATGAGAAAGGTGCTCTCTCTACAGCCACCACAATCTCTGTCACACTAGTGTTCCTCAACCCAGGACCACCACCCAAGACTGACCCAAATCCAAGCAGTTCAAAGCAAGTGCAGTTACTCTCAGAATGGTTGCTTGGTCCTCCTACAGTCTGCAGGCCAGGAGATCCAGAGGCAGCTATGTAGCAGCAACTGCAGCTGCCGTGCTTCTGCTACCTCTGCCACCCCAGGAGCAAGGGCTGGACCATGCTTTTGTCTCACCCAGTTCTAACAGAGTTTCCTATCGACCTCTTACTTTCTTGTTTGAATTTATGGGTTGAGAAATCTGGAAACTGCCACAGCTGCTGGTGTTTCACTCTCCTGAAGTCTGCTCCAGCTGCTGTCAGCCACTGGTCTGGACCTGTGCAACTCACATGGGACTGTGCTTTCAGCCTGGTATCATAGAACCTTCCTGTCAGCCTCTCAGGCTGCCTTCAGGGGAAGATTTGTTTCTCTCCATCACTTTGTGGGTTCTATACTCTAAAATTTGTTTTTAGAGTGATAACATTTTTAGAGTCTTTTTTTTTTTACAGGTATTGGAGGTGGTTGGAATGGGTATCAAGCAAGTTCCTTGTTTTACTTCACCATCTTGGCTCCACCCCTATATATTATATTTCAAGAATTTATAAAGGAATCTTACTCCAATATCCTAGACCCAAAGGATAATTAAAAAAATGAAAGAACCCACTGATTGTCTCTTGAAATAGGTCTCAAAATGAAACCTTCCAGGAATATTATAGCCAAATTCCAGAACTCCCAGGAGAAAGGGGAAAAAGTATTTCAGATAGTTATAAAGAAATCAGTCAAATACCATGGACCCACATTAAGGATCACATAAGATGTGTCAGTTTCCATATTAAATGGACAGATGACTTTGAATATTATATTTGAGAAGGAAAAGGAGCTAGGATTAAAACCAATAATAACCTACTTGGTAAAACTGAGTACAGTCTCTTTGTTTGAGGGGGTAGGGAGGGAAGGATATTTACTGGAATAGAGGACTTTCAGAAATTCTTGATGTAAAGGCCAGAGATAAAAAAAATCGACTGTCAAATATAAGACTGAAAAGAATCAAATAAAGGTAAATGTAAAATAGAAATAATAAATAAGGCTAAACTGTTTACATTTCTATATAAAATAATACATGAAGCTCCTAAGAATTCATCATTATCAGGGCAGTTGGAAAGCATCTGTGTAGAGAGAAATCATGGGTACAAGATGGTTGTTTTGGGATGACCTACAAGATGATTGGGTGAGAATGGGATGCACTGAGAGAAGGGGGATGGGAGAGGGAGATGGGGAAAATTACCTCATATAAAAGAGACATAACAATAAGAGGGGAATATGTCGGGGGCCAATGTTTGAAATTCTCTCTCTCCTGAATTAGTTCAAAGAAGGAAGAATAGACACAAACATGCCCATGCACAGACACACAGACACACACACACGCACATGCACACACACACGCACACACACACACACACACACACACTCAAATCACTTAGCCAACAGGGAAGTAGGAGAAGGAAAAGATAAGAGAAGGGGGCAAGTATTAAAAGGGAAGGAAGATTAAAGGAGGCAGTTATCAGGGAAACAAGACTTTTGCAGAGGTACAGGGTAAAACAAGTGAGGAAGAAAAACCAAAGAAAATAGGATGGAAGGAAACACATAGCTAGTAATCATAACTGTGTATGTAAATGACATTAATTCACCCACAGAAGTATATAGCAAAATGGGTTAGAAACCAGAGTCTAATAATATTCAGCTTATAAAACACATTTGAAACAGAGACACACAGAGTAAAAATAAGGGACTAGAGAAGAATCTGATGTAAAAGAACATAAAAATAGTAGAGTAATCATGATCTAATACAAAGTGAAAGCAGAAATTGATCCAATTAAAATAGATAAACAGGGAAACTACATCTTGCTTAAAGGTACCATAGACAATGAAATAATATCAATATTAAATTGCATGTGCACCAAACAGCACAGCCCCCCAATTTTTAAAAGGAGAATCAAATGGGTCATAGGAGGAAATAATAAAACTATACTAGTGGGGGACCTCATATTTTCCCTCTCAAAGTTAAATAAATCTAGCCAGAAAATAAATGTGAAAGAAGTTAAGGAGATGAATAGAATTTTAGAACATTTAGATATGATAGGGCTTTGGAGAAAAATGATTGGGAACAGAAAGGAATATAACATTTTCAGCTGTATATGACACACTTACAAAAAATGACCACATATTAGGGCATAAAAATTTTACAAACAAACGTACAAAAACAGAACTATTAAATGTACTCTTTTTTGACCATAATGGAACAAAAATAACATTCAGAAAAGGGCAATGGAAGTACAGATTAAAAATTATTTGGAAACTAATCATTCTAAAGAGCGAGTCAATGAATAAATTATTGAAATAATTAAAAATTTCATTAAAGAAAAATGTCAATAATGAGATAACACACCAGAATTTGTGAGAAGCAGTCAAAGCAATATTTATTGGAAAATTTCTATGCCTAAATTCATACATCAATAAAAAAGAAAGAGGAAATCAACGAATTGGGCATGCAACTGAAAAGAAAACTAGAAAAAGATCAAATAAAAGATCTCCAATTAAAAGAGGAAATATAAATTTTCAAAACTCAAGAAAGACATTAAAATGGAAAAGAAAAAAACATGGAACTAATGAATAAAAGTAGGAAATGGGTTCATGAAAAGAAAACCAATAAAATACACAAGCTATAGGATAATTAGATTTTTTAAAAAGAAAGAAGGAAATAAAATTACCAGTGTCGAAAAATGATGAGGATGAAATGATGTGAGAAAATTGGAACACTAATGCATTTTTGGTGGAGTTCTGAATTGATCCAAGCATTCTGGAGAGCAATTTGGAACAATGCCCAAAGGGCTGTAAAAATATGCATACCCTTTGACCCAGCTATACCACTTCTAGGGCTGTCTCCCAATGAGGTACTAGGAGATAATACAAATAAATTATTTTAAAAAGGAACCTCATGTGTAAAAATATTTATACTAGCTCTTTTGGGGGTGGCAAATAATTGGAAATTGAAGGGATGCCCATCAGTTGTGGAATGGCTAAATAAGTTGCTGTATATGAATGCAATGGTATACTAGTGTGCCATAAGAAATGATGAGTAGTCAGACTTCAGAAAAACCTGGAAACACTTCAATGAACTGTTGCTAAGTAAAGTGAGCCGAACCAGGAGAACATTGTACACAGTAAGGGTTACATCTTGCAATGAGTAACTTTGATAAACTTATTTCTTCTCAGCAATGCAAGGATTTACAACTCCAAAAGATTCATGCTTTCCATGTCTAGAAAATGAACTATGAGTCTGAATGCAGATAGCAGCAGATTATTTGCTCTCTTTCTCTATTTTTATTTGTTTCTTCTTTCTCATGGTTTCTCCCATTGGTGTAACTCTTCTATACAACGTCACTAATGTGAAAATAGATTTAATATGAATGTATATGTAGACTCTATATAAAATTACGTGCTGTCTTGGTGTGGGGGCAGCAGAGACATGGGGAGAAAATTTGGAAACAAAGTCATATAAAAGTAAATGTTGAAAACCAAAACCAAACAAACAAATAAATGAACTGTTGGTGGAGAACAATGTGAAACCATGCACAAAGAGCTATAAAATTGTGCATATACTCTGACCTGGCAATATGACTACTAGATCTGTACCCAAAAGAGATCAAAGAAAAAGGAAAAGGACCTGTATACACAAAAACATTCAGAGCAAAAATATTTATAAATATTTATATTTTGTGGTGGCAGAGAATTTAAATTGAGGGAATACTCATCAACTGGAGAATGACTAAATGAGTTATGACATATGACTTGGATGTGATATTATTGTGCTATAAGAAATAATGAAGGGGATGGGGCGGCTATGTGGTACAGTGAATAGAGTAGTGGCCCTGGAGCCAGGAGGTCCTGAGTTCAAATCCGACCTCATACATGGAACACAAAAACTAGCTGCATGACCTTGGGCAAGTCACTTAACTCCAATAGTCCTCCAAAAAAAGCAAAAAATAAATAAATAAAATAAATAATTTAGGGGATAGTTTCAGAAAAAAAAACCTGGCAAGACATATATGAACTAATATAAAGTGAGAAGAACTGAGAGATCCTTGTGCACAGTGGCAGCAATGTTTTAATGATGATCCACGGGAAAGACTTGGCTCCTCTGACCCATACAGTGATCCAAGACAGTCACAAAGGACTCAGGATAAAAAATACTACCCATCTCCAGAGCAAGAATTCATGTACTCTGAGACAAAATTGAAGTATGCTTTTCTCACTTGAAAAACAATGAAGAGGGTGAATGCACCACCAATGAAGATGAAATCAAAACAATTATTAGGAGCGATTTCCCCCAATTAGATGCCTATAAAACTGATGATGTATGTGAAATGGGTGAATATTTTCAAAATGTAAATTGCTGAAATTAAAAGAAGATGAAATAGAATATTTAAGTAACCCTATCTTAGAAAAAAATTAACAAACCTTAAAAGATCTTGCTAAAAAATATTCCAGGACTCAATGGATTTACAAGTGAATTTTGCAAAACACTTAAGTAACTATCAATTCTAATACTATATAAACTCTATGAAAAAATTGGCATAGGAGTTCTTCCAAATTCCTTCTATGAAACAAGTATAGTTTTGATACCTAAACTAAGGAGAGCATAAACAGAAAAAAAATCTTTAGACCAATTTCCTTAATGAATATTGATGTAAAAATTTTAAATAAAATGCTAGAATGGAGATTACAACAATATATCAATGTCATACTCTATGAACAGGCTGGATTTATAGCAGAAAGGCAGAGCTGGTTCAATATTAGGAATGCTATATTACGTCAATAACAAAAACAACAAAAATGACATGATTATATCATTAGATGCAGAAAAAAGCTTTTAACAAAATGCAACATCCATTCCTATTAAAAACATGAGAAAAAGAGGAATCAATGGAGCCTGTCTTAAAATGATAAGTAGTATCTATCTAAAAATAAGAGACTACATTATCTCTAATGGGGATAAACTAGAAGCCTTTCCAATAAGATTAGTGGTGAAGTGAGCACTGTTATCCATATTGCAACATAAATGATACCTACAGCAATGAGAGAAGTAAAAGTAGCCAGAATAAAAACAGTCAATGAGGAAACAGAAGCATCGTTCTTTGCAGACAGAATTTTTTTAAAGAGAGCTCTAGAGAATAAACTAAAAAAACTAGTTGAAACAAAGAACATTTTATCAAAGTTTAAGAATATAAAATAAGGGGTAGCTAGGTAGTGCAGTGAATGTAGTACCGGCCCTGGAGTCAAGAGGAGCTGAGTTCAAATTCAGTCTCAGCCTGTGTGACCTTGGGAGAGTCACTTAACCCCAATTGCTTTCCAAAAAGCAAAAAAAAAAAAAAAAGAATATAAAATAAACCAGACTAAATCATTGACATTTCTATACATTATCAACAAAACTCAGTAGGAAGAGATATAAGAGAAAATGCATTTGAAATAAATGCAAACAATATAAAATATCTGGAAGTGTACCTGGTAAGGGAAACCAAGGCACTATAAGAACACGATGACAAAATGCTTTTTCACACAGAAACAGATCTAAGCAAGTGTAAATATAGTAAATGCTCATGAATAGGCTGTCAATATAAACATAAATAAAAATAACAATTACACCTAAATTAACTTAATTCCTCATGCCATATCAATTAAACTACGAAATAATTATATAACAAAATTGATTTGGAAGAAAAAGTGAAGAATATTGAGGAAAGAAATAAAAAATGAATGAGTAAGAAATTGGTCTAGGAATACCAGATTTCAAACTATATTACAAAGTAGGAACTATCAACACAATATAATACTTGCTAAGAAATACAGTAACAGATCAGTGGTTTGGATTAGGAACACAATGCACAGTAGTAAATGGCCAGAGTAATCTAGTATGTGATAAGCCCAAAGATACAAGTGTGAGGGGCAAGAATGAACCTTTCACCAAAATAGCTGGGACTGCTGGAAAGTCATTTCTAAAAAATCTAGGCACAAAGCATCTCATACCAGAGACCAAAAAGAAGACCAAAATGGGCACATGATTTATATGCAAACATTTACCTGTCAGGCTTAGGGATGAGGGAAGTTTATGACTTAGACATAGAGGACCACAGAAATTGGAAATGGTTTTACACAAACAAGAACAAAACAGCTAAAGTCAGAAGGAATACTAGAAACTGGGCTATATCTTTTACACCAAGTTTCTCTGAAAAATGGCTTTATTTTTCATATCTATCTATCTATCTATCTATCTATCTATCTATCTATCTATCTATCTATCTATCCACATACATATGTACATACACACAGACATAAAATGGAGCTATTATCCAGTTCAAAAATGGCGAAAGGGTATGAACACACAATTTTCAAAAGAACAAATCAAAGTTATGTTTTATGTAAGTATTGATTAGAGAAATGAAAAGAAATCTGAGGTGCCACCTTAGACCCATCTGACTGGATAACATGACAGATAAGGAAAATGATAAATTTGTGAAGGGATGTGGAAAAATCAGGGTACTACTGCAGTGTTAGTGGAGTTGTGAACTATTCCAAACATTCTAAAGAATAATTTGGACCTATGTCAAAGGGTTATAAAACTGCATACCCTTGCACCCAGCAACACTACAATTGAGTTTGTATTCCAAAGAGATTTTTTTAAAATTAAAAGAAGCTATATGCACAGAAGTATTCATAGAAGCTTTTTGTGATACTAAAGAATTAGAGATTAAAGGGATGCCCATCAATTGGGGGAATGGCTGAACAACTTGTATACGATTGTGATGAAAAGCTATTGTACCAGAATAATGAGAAGGGTAGTTTAAAAAACCTGAGAAGACTTATTGGTACATAGTAGCAGCGATACTATAATGACGATCAACTGAAAAATTTAGCTACTCAGATCAAGAAAATGACCCAAGATAATTCCAAAAGATCCAACCACCTGTAGAGAGAGAACTGATAACTCAGTGAGACTGAAGCATACTTTTTTACTTTATTTTTCTTGCTTTAAAAATTTTTTTAACATGGTTAACATAAAAATATGCTTTGCATGACCACATGTATACTTTATATTTCATTGTCATGGTTCAATAGATGAGGAGGGGCAGGAGGAAGGAAAAGAAATTGAAATTCAAAAAAATTTTTTAAAGAATTTTATAAATAAGAAGAAGCTTTATCATAAGCAAAAGTCCTTTAAACCACACAATTCTTTCCATATCCACATCAAAATCTGACTCTTCTAAAGCTCAGAGGGTCCTTCTTTTACTAAGCTGCCCAGGAAGCAAGTAGAAAGGATATCTAATTCTTAGGTATTTGTCCTTTTAAGTGAGCGCCTGTGTGTTTGCATGCCTGTGAGTGCATGTACATTTGTGTGTACTTGTGTGTGTGTGCTTCTTCGTAAATCTGCGAAATTCACTTTCAACTTTCTGTGGTTTACATTTGAGCTGTCATCATCATTATGTATTGGACGTACTTACTTCACTCGGAATCAATTAGATGCAGAAAGATCTGCCTTGTCTAACCCTGTAAGAAGGGAAGAAGTGATGTTTCTTCCCTCTCCACCCCAGACCCCAGCTATCAGTCATGTCATCCAGTAGCAAAATGTCTAGTGGGAAACATCCATTCAGTAGATAGGGAATTCATTGATGTTAACTGTATTTCAAAACAAAAGCAAGAAATGAAGGACAAACTGGGATCCAGAGAGAATTATCACTCTGTGGTAGGAAAGGGGTGTGTATCTCTCTCACTTTCTTCCCCCACTGGCAATATTACTTTGAAGTACAGTCACTCAGCTGGTAGTGGATGCTGTGCCCCATCATCAGGAAGCAAAGAAACATAGCACCTTACAGATAATATATAGATAAAGAAAGACCATCCCTTAAAGAAGGGAGGAAGCAATTTTGAGGAATGGAAGCAGAGTCTGAGAACCCAGTATGAAAACTCTACAAAGATAGGAAGGATTTCCTAGATCTTTAGGAGTTGTGAGCTGCTTTTGTCATAAGTGAATCCTCAGGATGATTATACTCTAAATATGAAATCAATTCTCTAATAGATACTGTATTTGAAGGAATCTGTACCCTAGGCTTTTGAGGAAATTTTTCATAGATTATTTATTTTCTATTCTGATTTATCAATTGATAACAGATGTACTGCTTCTGCGTTGGGGTGTGTGTGTGTGTGTGTGTGTGTGTGTGTGTGTGTGAAAGAGAGAGAGAGAGAGAGAGAGAGAGAGAGAGAGAGAGAGAGAGAGAGAGAGAGAGAGAGAGAGAGAGGGAGAGGGAGAGGGAGAGGGAGAGGGAGAGGGAAATGGAGAGGGACAGGGACAGGGACAGGGACAGGGAAAGGGAGAGGGAGAGCGAGAGCGAGAGGGAGAGGAGAGGAGAGGGAGAGGGAGAGGGAGAGAGAAGCTTTCTTTATGGGTTGGCTTTTTCTTTAATCTATGTAAGTGGCCTGAATGTAAGTCCCTTGAGCCAATAAGTCTCAAATGTTGCTTAAAGGAAAAACTACCCTAGTATACATGAAAGATACTGTTCGAAGCACAGACATCCTAGTAAATATCTTTGCTAACAGTTAATTGTGCTAACCAGTTAATTGTTAAGGTGAAACGCACTAGTGGGGGCTCATGAGCCATAGTATTAAAAGAAACACCACACAGGTATTTTAGAATGAAAAAGTAGTAACACTTACCTGTGGAGGTAATCCAAAGAGAATGCTACTTTCTGGGTGATGGTGTACACAGACAGGGAACACCAATGGCCAAAGCACCTCTCATTTCCAGATACAACAGGGCCTTTTTCTCTTCAAAGAGCTTTCATTCGATGTCCTTGTTTAAGCATCTTTCATGGGCCAATTGTTGATGTGGTTTCCCAGTGTCTGCTCCTCTTTCTAGTTAACTCTCAAAATCTCAGGTCTAGCTCTCTTTGGAGTTTATAGCTGGCTCTCTTCTTGTCTACCAAGGTTCCCATTTCTCAAAGCTGCTTCTTTCCTTGAATTCCTGACTTTCCATATTTTATCTGTTCTGAACTCTGTCTAAAACTCCCCTCCCCCAAAAGAAAGAACTATGTAACTTCACAATAAGGTGGAATGTCTCCCTCTGGGTGGGTTGCTGCTAGATACCATGACACAGGCAAAGAAGAAAGGATAAACTCTCTCTTCATTTCTACCAAGAGGAATACTCTACAAAGTAACTCTACATTTGCACTGCCTCTCTCCCCAGGACATAGCTTTCTACAAATGTGACTGATTTGCTCAGCCAATAAAGTTGCTCCCTTTAATTCATTCAAGGGACCTGTTGGTACCTCATGAAGAGATCACTGGGCATCAACACCTTGCTTGTACATCAGTGTTGTAATGTACCTTATTATATCAACAGACCTAGGGCCTGGATATTAAATATCCCTTACTAACAATCACAAATCCAAGAGCAGACTTCAAATTCCAGTTCTTTATTCCAGGCTATTCTATTCCATTCTCTTTATGAGGCTATAAAGTGCAGGAGGTCCCATGGATAGGGAAAGGAGGGGGGCATCAAAAAAGGATTCCCTGATGTTGATGGATTTTAGCCATTAATTCTGGCAAATTGATTCTATCAGGAGGAAATACTTCAATTCAATTAGGTGAAAACTAATTGAACACCCACGCAGTATATACAACATCTTGTGATGGAAAAGCAAAGATGAATGGTCTGTGTCCATGAGGCAGTGGGATCATAGTTGTTTCTTCAATATAGGAAGCTAAATCATTTACCCTTTCAATCCTCCAACCAATAAATGACCTCATTAAGCACCTATATCCATGAGAATGCAAAGATTAAAGGAAACAGTTTCAACCACAAAGAGTTTCCATTATTTGGGGGGAAGGAGGGAAGGGACATAATACATACACAGATCAGTGCACACAAGCTATGCACAAAATAAATCCACAGCTTTTTTTTTTCTCCTTTTGGAAGGGGGTAAGGTAGGGCAATTGGGGTTAAGTGACTTGCCCAAGGTCACACAACTAGCTTTGTGTTAAGTGTCTGAGGCCAAATTTGAACTCAGGCCCTTCTGACTGCAGGTCAGTGCTCTAACTGTGCTACCTAACTGTTCCCACAAAAAGCTTTCTAAAGGAGGAGACATTTGTCCTTCTAAAACAAACATCAGCCTTATATAATAAGGCTGTTAATAGGAGCAGACTTCAGACTGATCGGGACAGAAGGAAGTACTGCGAGTCTAACATCTCTTCCACGTGACAGCTTTTCAAACACTCCAAGGTAACCATCATGTCTCCCCTGAGTTTCTTCTTCTCCAGTCTAAAGAATCCTAATTCTTCCAAATGAATATGGCCTCGAAGTTCCTCGTCCAACTGGTCTCCATCTTGGATGTTTTCTCATATGTTTGAGGCCCAGCTAAGATGTTCTGTGCCCCCAAGAACATAATGCAACAAGGACTCCAGCTGTGCCCCTCCCAGGACAGAGTGGGATTGGATGCTGAGCACCTATCATCCAGGCTGAGGTGATCTCCTAATGCATCTTCAGATGTAATGGGAAGACAATTGGTCCTGGAGTCAGTGCAGACCTGCTCTCAAAGCTGGGCTCTGAGACTTAGTTGTAATGGCCCTGGGGCAAGGCACTCAAGTACCCCAAGCCTCAGTATTCTCATCTGTAGTAGTTACCTCATAGACTGGCTGTGGGGAGGTGATGCTAACATCTACAAGATACTTGCCAAAACTTTGAACACTTGTCTAGCCAGAGTTACCTCTTAGCAGATAGAATGGTCACATCAGCTCCTCCTTCTGCTGTCTAACACAACCCAAACCACAAACAATCTCAGCTGCTTTCCCCCCAGAACTACAGCCATGTTACATCTGCCACTGGTGCAATCCATGCAGAAGACAACCAAAGCTGTTGTTCTGGGACTTTGTTAAATTAAAATTAAAAGATAAGCATCAAGTTAATTACTATGCAACAAACAGGTGAGAGGCAGCCTGGGGTAGTAGAAGTGAGAAGCATGGGGAAGCTAGGTGGTGCAATGAATATAGCCCCAGCCCTGGAGGTTACAGGAGGACCTGTTAGGAGGACCTGAGTTCAAGTCTGGCCTCAGACACTTAACATTTACTAGCCACGTGACCTTGAGCAAGTCACTTAACCCCAATTGGCTTGCCCTTCCCCCTCAATCCTCCTCCCAAAAAAATCAAATAAGAAAAAAAAGAAGTGAGAGACATGGAGTTGGAGGAGTTAGAGAGCTGACTTCAGGTGGTGAGACATGGGTTCAAGTCCTGCCTCGGCCACACACTGGCTGTGTGACCCTGGACAAGTCACTTAAATTCTCAGGGCCTCAGACAACTCTCTAACCTAGAAGCTACAAAGCAAACATTGATCTGTATTGGTCCTGTGATGACCCAACAGGAGGTCCTCTACATGGATGAGATCAGAGATTAGATTCCCTTCCCCCACTCATTTATTCATTCATTCACTCATCTACACCTTTCTTACTGTCCTCTATGCTATTACAGAACAATACAGGAGAGGAAAAGAAGGTCAGTAAGACCTGAATTCAAGTCCAACCTCTGACTCATCCTGGCTGTGTGACCCTTGGTGAGTCACTGAACTTAATGCCCCAGCCAACTCTCTAAACTAAATTGTAGCAAGGCTGTCCACCTGCACTAATAGAGACTATTTCTTCTTAGGGTGTTTCCCACATCAATGAAACCCAGGTCCTGACCAGTGCTTGGCACAATCCTGGCACAGATAGGTACTTAATAAATGTTAGATGAATGAATATTTAGAAAAGGATAAAGACATTATTCTTGTTTCTGAGGATGCAGACCTCAGAAGCCCGTCTTTACCCCAAGGAGTTCATGTTTTTCTGTGATACATCAACTGTACATCACTAAATAAAGAGCAGCACTTGAGGACAGAGGAAATGCTGACAGTCTGGTGTGAGGTCAGAAGGGTGTTATTCCCATAAGCATTTGCTTCAAAGCTGACCCTCCAATCAAGGCTCAACTTTGGAGTTTGGAAGGGACAGAGATGATGAGATACTGCGTACTAGGAAAGAAGCGAGATTGTGGGGACACACAGCTAAGGAGAGGGGATGCTGAATTGAAAAAGAGCTTGTAGACCACTTGGGCAGAGTTGGAATTCGCTGAAGAGGAGATAAAAGGAAGCAATGTGACAAACTACAGAAAGGTAGTAGGGAGCCATCTTATGAAGACCTTTACATTTCCTCAGTTTCTTCATCTGTAAAATAAAAGGACTGTACATGAAGTAAGTTTTCCTCTATCTCTAAGTCTGGAATAGTAATCTATAAGCCAGTGAAATGGATCACACCTAATTCTGGGAAGGATTCTAATACATATTATTAAAGCGTAGTTATCTAGAGAAGGAAGTGATGGTTAACAGTGCTTCATGATTAATAAAGCCAGGGCTTAAGATTCTGGTTTCCTTTTTTGACACTGTTATTAAATTGGTAGATTAAGGTGATGAATTAAACACAAACTCCCTATATTTTGTCAAAGTATTTCATAGAGATCCCCATTGTCTTCTTATACAAATGTGTAGAGAGGAGAACTAGAGATTATAGTGGAATTAGATAGATTCATAACAGGTGAATTTACTGGCCCCAAAGAATAATCATTAACAGACTGAAATCAACAAGTAAGGGAGGTTCTGATGGAGCCTAAAGGTCTGTTCTTAGGTCTGTCCTATTGACAATTTCTACCAACAACTTGAATGAAGCTGTCAGCATCATCTTTATCAAATTTGCAAAGATTCAAAGCCTTGAAGGCTGTATAAGCCATTAGATGACCAAGTGAAGATCCAAGAGGTCAAACAAAACACTCAGGATAAAACACAGGGATAAACAAATCATTGGACCATGGGACCATAGACACAGAGTAGGAGATCTCAGAGGCTGTCAGGTCTAAGCCTACATTTTACAGTAGAGAAAATGGAGGCCAAGAGAGTTTAAGGATCACACACCTAGGAATCAGTCGAACGACAAATATTTATTATGTTTTTACATGACAGGTATTTTAAATACAACTAAATAAAATTCAATGGGGGAAAAGTCTTGCACTTGGTTCAAAAAGATACAAGATGGGAGGAGACATGGTTGGTCAAAGGTACATCTGAAAAAAAAACAATAGAGGATTCCTAGTGGACTACATCTGGTCCAGCCCGTGTGTGTCTGGGATAGACACTATAACTGGACAGTTTCAGGAGTCAAAGAGAGGAGGGGACTAGATTAAACTGATTTGAGGAGATAATGCAATGTTTTCAAGAGCTCTAATCTTCTCTCACAAACAGGAGTTTATCTTTTTAGTGCTGATCTCTTTGCCCTGCTGGTAGATGATTAGGATTTATGGGCCACTTCAGTCTTCAAGGAATCATAGTCTTGGGTCAAGTAGAAGGTAACCCAAAGGTATTTGGTGGGATTAAATAGACTAAAAGGATTTACTAATAAGGAATTGATCAGGGGTCATTTAAAAGATCAGTCAATTGACTCTTGTCATAACTTCAGAGCTTTGTGCCCATATTGACTTTCTCAGAAGACAGATCAAGCATGAAACAACCTGGCATAATAGGAGAATGGTCTGCTGTGGTAGACAGATGGCTTTCTGGAGTCTGATAAATAAAGAGGCTGCTTCTTAGAAAAACAATTGGCGCACTTCCTCCATTGTTCCCTTGGACAGAGGGCTTTCTAACTCACTTTGCTTCCTAATGTTTTCAGTATTGACATAGAGTCTTCTAATGCAGTGAAGACCTGTCCAAGCACAGCCAGCACATCTTTCCACAAAGACCCAATTAGGGGCAATTTGTGGAACTGATGAGAGTCAAGGAGAATGGAATGGCCGGTGAGGGGGGGGGAGTTGTTAGAATGTAATAATGACAGCTAGTCAGCGTGTGATCAATGCCACTGCTTCACAGTGTTCTCTCTGGTGATTCTTATGACAACCTTGACCAAGGTGGCAAGGAGCTGATTACCTCCAGTTAGCTAATGCCTAGTGAGGCTTATAAAGGCCAGGACATTGGACAGTGCCCAAATATCCTCAGTCTAAAGACATTAGCAGTTATAGGAATGATGATAAATAGTTAGAATCTTTATACAGCACTTTAAACTTCACAAGATTCTTGACACATGTTATCTCATGTGATCTCATAAAGTGGCAGTGACAGGACTAGAAACAAACCCCCAGAGACTGTGGGCATACCTGGGAGCCAGGGAACACTGGCTTTAAGACCTGTCTCTGAAACATTCTGGTGGAGTTGCCCTGGCCAAGTACCATAATTCTTCTTCATTCTAGGCTACTCTTGAAATCTTGAAGTTGTAGAGAAGGTGGTTATAACGAACCTAGTCATAGGGAGCTCCTTCTTTGTGGGGTTCCTTCTACCAGTGGAATCCCACATTCAGTCTCCATCCCCTATCCCCAGATTTGAAGACTTCAGTTTCAATGTTTCCCATCCTTCCCAACTACCTCCACTCAAGCTTTGACTTTTCTAAGAAGGAACATGTGGAATTCAATCTTTCTGTATAGACCAAGTCTGAGCTTCTTTGCCAAGGAAGGCAAAAGAGGCAGAGACAGTTTAATGTGTGTAAATGACTGGGTCATTGATACCATGGCTCCTGAGGAAGGTGAAAGATTAGGTACCTCTGAACATTTAATTGAGGAAAAAATCCGACCTTTAATATTGGGGTGTATTTTCACAGATTTGCAATTGATGTCAACATAATGGTGAGGATGGATGTGCTACAGTGAACGGAAGTCAGACTAGGCCTGGGATTAATAGATACTGGAATCTAGTCATTACTGGAGCAAGACTGGAGCCAGCAGCACGGGAGAAGGAAAGTGGACTTGGAGAGAGGACTTGGGTCCATACCCAGTTTGTCAGCTACAACTTCTATGATATTAGGCAAGTCAGTCAGTCAATTGGTCAATAAGCATGTCTTAGGCATTTTGATAAATACTGAAGGTACAAAGAAAGGTAAAAGACTGCCCCTGCCCTCAAGGAGTTCCCAATCTAATGGGAAAAACCATATGCAAACAATTCTGTACAAATAAGCGATATTCAAGATAAATCAGAATCTGCAGAGGGAAGGCACTAGAGTTAAGGTGGGGTATAGAAAATCCATCTGTATAAGGTGAGATTCTAGTTGGGATTTGAAAGAAGCTAGAGAGGTTAGTAGGCAGAGTTGAAAAGGGAGAACATTCCAGACATGGGGTATAGCCCAAGAAAAAATGCCCAAAGCCTGGTATATTTCATAGATTTAGAGCAGGAAGAGAGCTTGGGAATCATCTTGGCCAAGTCTCATTTTACAGAGCAGTTAACTGAAGTTCAATGAAATGAAGCAGCTTGTCTAGCAGCTCGCCAGCTCACACACCGTGAGCAGAAGAGCCAGGATTCACACCCAGCTCCCTCTACTCTAAATCAAGTCCTTTCCACTAAATCATAATGATTCTTCTTTGGTGATATTTGATGTTGGATTTCCAGACCTGGACAAGATTCTTGCATATTTACATCGAGATGAATATTGTGTGCTAGACCTCTTCAAAGTTCCAACTGATTTGTTGGTTAGTAGAGCTAGGCACTGAACATTAAGAAGCTGGTACTGTTAAGGAAACCAATGGGGCCCATTCTCCAGTTATCAGTGGGCCTAACACTGTAAGTCACATACTCATGGCTTGAACTGTGATTTTTCAGTTTAGTTTTCTGTTCACAGGAGTAAGTTTTTCATACCTAATGAAGCCTCCACCTCTACAAGGAGCATTCTTCCTGGTCCAAGTTTCTCCTGATTTTCCTAAAGAGGTCCTGCACAGGACTGTTGTAGGTCCTGAAGGGACTGGCCTGGTCCTGAAGTAGCTGACACTTTTCCATCCATCCCTCTCTTGTGGTATAAAGCACTCTTACAGTCATCTGAGACTTGTGTTACTCAGCACTTGGGTAAATAAGATCACCTTTTACTAGCCATTCATATCTCTCTTTTCTTTTTTCTAATTGCAATAATTAATTTTTCTAATGAATAAATAATTAACTTTCTAATTCTAATTTTCTAATTTGTTCCTAATTCAGTAGGAACCCAGTCATACACAGTTTGGATAGCCATTTCTAATTCTTCCATGGTTGTATCCAGTAGTCAAAGGGTGCTGACCAGCATCTCACCTTGTTTGTCCTTTCCATAAACTTCACCTGATAACTGTGAGGTCTCTCATGGAAGACCCTGCAGCCATCCCGAAATTGCAACCCAAGCTCTGAGCTGCTGCTCCTAGACTCCTAGAGCTAGGGCTGCTAGGCACAGCAGATGCAGAAATTGAGGTGAAGTAGTGTGCCTAAAGTCACAAAGGCAGCAAGTGATGAGGAAGGATTTGAATCTAGATCCTTTTACTCCAGAACTCCATGTTGCCTCTCTTTTCTCTCTGTTATTATAGATGAATAGTTATTTTCTGTGAAGAATCATAATTTTCAAGGCCAATGAAGAGATGTTGTGTGGGGGACTTACACATTGAAAATCCCACCAAAGGCACCGCACAAATAAAAATGTGTCCTTGGAAAAATGAAAAGAAGTTAGCAGGACTAGCCATTCAGCCACAAGGAACTGGGTGGATAGACCAAGTGCTACCCGGGTAACCACTACTGGAGGCCCAGGAGGGCACCAGGCAAGTCTATGAGGAGGATTGGAAAAAGAACATGGGCATGAGACACATAGAATATGAAGTATGGAAGGTCCAAGATCTACTGCAGGGAAGAAAGCTTTCGCACAGAGAGACCCAGGAATCCCTGATATATCTAAATAACAAGAGCTTTAAAGTTTACAAAGCACCCTAAATCTTACCTAATTTGATCCTCCCAGTGAGGAACTGGTATAATTGTCTGCATTTTGCAGATGAGGAAACCGAGGCTGAGAGGTAAAATGACTTGCCTAGGGTCATCCAATCAAGGAGTCTTTTACTATCTCCAAGTCCATTGTTACATCTACTATGCTATCAGAGGTTGGTGTTGTGATTTTGCTATACAGAGCATCCCTAGGAGAAGACTTTCTTTTTAAATGGTCTTCAACAGCTGGAGAAACAGTTTGGAATCAGTGAAATTACAGTAGAATTTCACAGATGGAGTCATGAATTCTCTATTATTGCTATTTCAGCTCCACTGGGTGAATTGAATTGAGCCTTGCTCATTTTCCATCTGTAGTTCTCTTCCAAGATATATGTATTGATTAAATAACTCAGTGATCAGTCCATCAAGCAATAGGTCACAGTCTTTCTTCAAACACTTTTTCCCTTTTACTTTTTGGGGATGCTTATTTTGTTTTTCTCTGTGTATTACTTATCTGAACATTTTTTTAATTGCTAAAATTCTCTCCTGCTGTATCTAATGGTTGGCTGTTTTAATTTTTGTACTTAAAAAAGTAGGATAGGAGATTCAGTTCTCTTCAGCCTAGTCAATGGTGTGACAGTGAAATGTGGCATGCCCCTGAGAATCATCTACAAAGCATTCTACTTTATAGTTTGCTGGGTTTCTCTCCCTTCATCTAAATTGCCCTGAATATGTCAGACATAAGCTCTTGTCATAATAAAACTTCCATAATGAGATTATCATGTGGGTTAGTCATTGTTGCCACCTCTGCTTCTTTCTTGTACAAACTTAAGGAGTTATCATGACACTTGGAAGATTTTAGGCCCTTTCTCTTACACTGCTTCTTTTTAAACCTTCCCATCTCCTAAATCTCACCTTCTCTTTTCTTGGTAAATTAAAGGGCTGCAGGGCAGTAGTTTTGTGCTGGAGACACAATAAAAAGACAGGAATTAAGGCCCATAGGATCAAAGCTGACTCTTTCCTCATCTATGAACATTGGGATGGCAAATCTGAAGTTAGGAATTTCCTTCTGTGTACAGTGGTCATGGGGTTCAAGGAGCCCAAGGGCCCAGAGTGATGGGGTGACACAATGAAGGAAGAGCAACATGCAACTGTAATCTCTGAACCCCACAACATGAGTTGGAATATCAAGGAAGTCTTTGAGCCAAGTACTGAACTTGGAGGAGGGGAGTAAGGTTGAAAAAACTTTCCAAGCTAGTAGTAATAGCAACAAGGATATGGATGAGGTCATTTTTATGCTTTGGAGGAAGATCAAAGAAAGAAAGAAAGACTGCTGAATGACTGAGAGAAGGTGTAGACAGGATAGAATGTAGCAAGAACATGTTTTCTCTTTTTTTGTTGACCGGTGTGTCAGCATAGGAGAAGCAGCAACCAGTACTAGAGAAGGTGACTAGACCTTCTGGAACGGGGCAGGGTCCCATTAGAACCAGTAGATTGAAAGGGTGTGAAACAAAGATATTTAAGAGGAAGGGGAAAAATGTAAGGGAAAAGGAAAAGTAAGCCTGAAACAATGATAAGCTTAAAGGATTCCTAAATAATGAAATAGAATAAACACTTAATGGATATGTCCCAAACTGCAAAACATTTAACTTCTTTAAGGAAAAGTTAATCAAATTCTGGGGAAAAATAAACAGTAAAACTTTAACAGTCAGTTAATATTAGGTGACAATTTGAGCTTGAGAGAAAAAAAAACTTTAAAGATCTTACAAAGAAAGACATTAAGGACTTAAAGGGAATTCTAAGAAAGTTAGATAAGATAGCTGTCTGGTAAGCAATGTGTGGGAATAGACATATGTATATTAATCAGGTGTACATGGCATCTTAAAAAAATGAACTGCATTTTAAGTAATTAAAAGAAATCTCATAAACATCCTCCCAAAGAAGAAATATTAAATTTACAGCTTACTGACTGCAAAACAATAAGAATATAGTCAACAAAAAATCTTTTAAGAGAGAAATGAAATTTAGAGACTAACTTAGACTTTATCTTTAAAATCCTAAAGAATCAATGTTTCAAAAACTAATCAGAGATATGATGATGAATTTCATTAAATAAAAGGACAACACTGAAAATCTTTTGGAAAATTCTGGTTGAGTTAGTGATGGTATTTCTCTAAATGTTTTCTGAATTATTTTTCAAGAAGTATAATAGTTGAATTAAGTCAGTTAGCAAACAAACAAGAAAAAAATCAAATATTCTCATTTAAAGACGAAAATAAAAACTCTGAATATTTCAGAAAATATTTTAAAAATCAAGATAAACAAAAATAATTAAAATGATAAAATGTAGGATAATTTTAAATTTTATGAAAAGTAAAATAAGCTATTAGTCAAACTAATTAAAAGAAAAATCAAAATGGACACTTTCCAATTATTTACTATAGAGACTGATTTTTTTTGCATGCAAGAAACATTTTTTTAATAATTATTTTGACATTTGTTTTTAAAACTTTTTGAGTTCCAGATTCTTTCCTTTCTTCCCTTCTTCCCCACCCTCACTGGCAAGATAAGCAACTCAATCAAGGTTGCACCTGTGTACTGATGCAAAACATTTCCATAGTAGTTATACTGTGAAAGACTAACTATATTTCCCTCCATCCTATCCCACCCCCTACTTATTCTATTTTCTCCTTTGACCCTGTCCCTTTTCAAAAGTGTTTGCTTCTAACTACCCTCTCCCCCAATCTTCCCTCCCTTTTATCATCTCCCCTCTTATCCTCATCCCTCCTACTTTCCTATAGGGTAAGATACTCAATTGAGTGTCTATGTTATTCCCTCCTTAAGCCAAATTCAATGGGAGTAAGGTTGACCCATTCCTTTTCACCTTCCTGCTCTTCCCCTCCACTGTAACAGTTTTCTCTTGCCTCCTTTATAAGAGACTATTTACCCTAACCTATCTCTCCCTTTTTCCTTCTCCCAATAAATTCGTCTCACCTCTTAATTTTATATATTAGATATACTCCTTTCCTATTCAACTTATCCTGTGCCCTCTATGCATGTAGACACATATGCACACATGCAATATATTTATCCACACATACACCCTCCTATACATACATACATACATACACATATACACACACACACACATATTCCCTTCAACTATCCTCACACTGTCAAAAGTCTAATGAGTTACTATTATCATTTTTTTCCATGTAGGAAGGAATGTAAATAGTTCTACTTTAATAAGTTCCTTATTATTTCATTTTCCTGTTTACCTTCTCATACTTCTCTTGCTTCTTGTATTTGAAAGTCAAATGTTCTGTTCAGCTCTGGCTTTTTCATCAAGAATGCTGGAAATTCCTCTGTTTCATTGAATGACCATATTTTCCCCTGAAGCATTATACTCAGTTTTGCTGGGCAGGTGATTCTTGTTTTTAATCCTAGCTCCTTTGAGCTCTGGAATATCATATTCCAAGCCCTTTGACCCCTTAATGTAGAAGCTGCCAGGTCTTGTGTTATCCTAATTGTTTCCACAATACTCAAATTCTTTCTTTGTGACTGCTTGCAGTATTTTCTCCTTGATTTGGGAATTCTGGAATTTGGCTATAATATTCCAAGGAATTTTCTTTTTGGTATCTTTTTCAAGAGGAAATTGGTGAATTTTTTCAATTTCTATTTTGCCTTCTGGTTCTAGAATATTGGGGGCATTTTGCATGATAATTTGTTGAAAGATGTTGTCTAGGTCCTTTTGTTGATCATAGCTTTTAGGCATTCCAATAATTTTTAGATTATCTCTCCTGGATCTATTTTCCAGGTCAGTGGTTTTTTCCAATGAGATATTTCACATTGCATTTCATTTTTTCATTTGTTTGGATCTGTTTTATACTATCTTGATGTCTCATAAAGTCATTAGCTTCCAATTGCTCCAATATAATTTAGAAGGAATTATTCTCTTCAGTGAGTTTTTGAAATTCTTTTTCCATCTGAAAAATTTGGCTTTTTAAGGCATTTTTCTCCTTATTGGCTTTTGAAGCCTCTTTTGCCATTTGAGTTAGCCTATTTTTAAGGTGCTATTTTCTTCAGTATTTTTTGAGTCTCCTTTAGGAGGCTGTTTGTTGTGGGTCTACCCAAGGGCCAGCCTCAGCTATGTGTGGAGACATGGATGAGAAGAAAAAAAAATGACCAGGGGATAGTTCAGGAAAGAACCATGAACTCCATTTAATGATTATAAAAGTTTTTTGTAATGCTATTCAACGGGCAGGGGATTGCTTAGGAAGCCTGCAAAAGTACAGGAATTAGGGATGCAGGTTATATAACCATAATAACATAAATCAGGTATCAATTACGCTTACTAGGTAACTAAAGGAGGCATGGGGGGAGTTAAGAAGTGTTCGGTACTTAAAGAGACATGCATTTTTTATATCTATGGCACAGGTATATTGCTCATAATTCACTGGGAAAAAGCCCACAGGGGGCTATCAAGGGTGTGATTTTTGCCTTGAAACATAACCTAAGTTAACTAGCAGTCAATTCTGACTGAGAGCTGAGCAGTCTGTTCCCAATCATTGTCCCTTTTTACAGGATGAATGTTGGAACCTAGACTAACTGGGGCCTAATTGGTGAGGAATTATCTTACTGCATTGAAAAATTCATAAGTACAACTAGAATAAGGGAGCTATACATTTCTCTAGTTGCTTATAGATGGTTGGGTAAAGGATTCATAGTTATGGCTTGTTATTGTAACAAGCAGGGTTAATGGCAGCCAAGCAGAGTGCTGCACAGGGAAGAGGAAGAATTAATGGTTTTATAGTTGGGGGAGGTATAACTTTACAACTGAAGTTGTATGTTACAAACATAGACACACCAACACCCCATCAACAGGGTAGATTAAAAAGAGACTCGTCTTTTTTTTTAGTATCTGAAGTTTGGGGGGCAAAAAGACTGGTTGGAGTCAGAATCTCAGACAAGAGTCTTTTAAAGTATATTTACCAAGGTGCCAGTTGCAGACACATTGCGGGGGGAGCCACATTAAAATATTTATCTGAGTCCTGACCTCTGTTTCTGCGGCTCGGCTCAGCTGCTGATTCACTTTTCTTGATTTTCTTGCATCATTCTCATTTCTTTTTCCAATTTTTCCTCCACTTCTCTTACTTGATTTTAAAAGTCCATCTTGAGCTCCTCCATGGCCTGTAAAAAGTTCATATTTTTTGACTGGTAAACTATTCCTTGCTTCCCCAGATTATTTACAGTATCAGCCTTTATACCTAGATCGTGCACTCATTTAGACTTGACTTTGGTGTATGGCATTAGATGATGGTCTATGCCCTGTTTCTGACATACTGTATTTCAATTTCCCAGTAGTTTTTGTCAAATAGTGAGTTCTTATCCCAGAAACTGTGGTCTCTTGGCTTATCAAACAGTATATTATTATAATCATTGACTACTGAGTCATTTGTATCCAATCTATTACACTGATCCACTACTCTATTCCTTAGTCAGTACCAAGCACTTTTGATTACTGATGCTTTATAATACAGATTAAAATCTGATATGGCTAGGCCACCTTACCTAGCATTTTCTTTCATTAATTGCCTTGATATTCTGGACTTTTTGTTCTTCCAGATGAATTTTGTCACTATTTTTTCTAGTTCTATAAAGTAAGTTTTTGTTAGATTGATTGGTATAGCACTAAATATGAAATTTAATATAGGTAAAATTTTCATTTTTATTATATAGATTTAATGACCAAAGAAGAGTTGGAGAGCATTATAAAATACAAATTGGATACTCTTGATTACAATAAATTGAAAATTTTTTGTACAAACAAAGCCAATGTAACGAAAATTAAGAGGGAAATCGGGAAAGAATTTTACAACCAGTGTCTCTGATAAAGGCCTCAATTCTAAAATATACAGGGAATTAAGTAAAATTTATAAGACTACAAGTCATTCCCCAATTGATAAATGGACAAAGGATACGAACAGACAATTTTCAGAGGTAGAAATTAAAGATATCTTTATATTTTTTCTCTCTTTTTTTAATTTAGTTTTTATTTGTTTTCTTGTTTACATTATTCATTTTCATTACATTTTTTGAATTACACATTTTCTCCCCGTCTTGCTCCTGCCCCAACCCCATAACAGCAATCCCACTGTAAAGCCCCTCCCCTGCTCTGCTCTCCTATTTTCTGGTGGGGCAGGAGGGCTCTCCCTATCCCAGTCCCTGTATATCTTAATTCCTAGTTGCAGGTATTGCAGAACTTTAAATTCTAGATTCTTTCGATTCCTCCCTTGTCACCCACCCCTA
>CM053601.1:643993-659578 GCA_028646575.1 Pseudocheirus occidentalis
CACCACTCAAGACCATGATCCAGATCCAGGCCACTCAATGCAAGAGCCCTTGGCCCTGATGGATCACGTCAGCCCCCCTTCTATCTGCAGGCCGAGGACTCTGAAGCAGCCCAGTGGGGGCCACTGCGGCTCTCAGACGTTCCTGCTGTTACAGCCGCCTCCTGCTGCTTCCTTGCCCTGGGAGCAGTTTGGCCGGATGCTCTTCTCCTCCCCAGTTAGCAAAGTCCACTGACCTTTCTCTTAGCCTTTTTTTCTTCTGGCCTTATAGATGTGGTAACTGTGCCTCCAGTGCAGCTGATCAGCTCCCCTATAGCCGAGGCAGCCCGCCTGATGCCCCAGGGCTTGACCCGGGCAGGGGGTTTTAGCAGGGTCCCAGACTGCTGTGAAGAGTCCCGCCTGCTGCACTGCCTGTAGCAACAGATGTGCTTTCTGTCTTTTGGAGAGTTTTGGAGCTTGAAAATCTGTTTAGCGTCCCATTTTGTGAGTTTTTTAGCATGTTTGTGTGGGAGCTGTGGTGCTTTGCTGCTTCTATGCCGCCATCTTGGCTCCACCCCCCTGATTTATCTTTTTAATGGTAAACTCAAAGCATTTGTGGTAATGTCAACTTTTGAAAGGCTAGAGATAAGGTTACCCAAGTCAATGAGTACATAATATTGTCTCCTGGATTAACTTTGTCTCTCTGCTTTTTCCTGAACAAGTTGACTATATCAGAAATAAGAAGAGAATTGAAGTTGGAATAAATGGGAAACTTGAACCTGAAAGCTGTTTAGTAGTGACTGGATAAACAATGAATAAATATATTATAGTTTTGAAAGAGATGGATAGATTGCTCAGCATGAGAAGCTCACCAAAAGGATATAGGACATGCTCCCCCACTTACCACCCCCCCCCTCTCTCTCTCTCACACACACACACACACACACACACACACACACACACACACACCTAAAAGCTAAAGAGGATGGTCGCTGTTACCTAGTGTGAGGTTACAGATATAATGCCTTCCCTACCCAACTCATGCAAAAGGGGTTGCTTCTGGAGCTGATTGTTGTATTTTGTTGATTCCAAAGAAAATAGAAATGAATCTGAGGATATCAAGTTCTCAGCTAAGAATGCTTATGCCTTATATTATAAAGACCTCAGTATTTGGGATATAGATATCTCCTTCTAAAGATGAGTTACCTCATTCTCAAGACTGTAAAGGAAGAAACCATTTTTGCATAAGGAAAAGTCTCCCCTCCACATACTGTCCATTTCTACTCCTGTGGCCAACACTGGCTGCTCTCGACTAAAGATCATTAAAAGGCTCTGGGACCAGTACAGCATTTGAGAACACACTCTTTTCATGAGAAAGACATAGAAGCAGAGTTAGATGCTTGAGCTTAGGCCAGGAACTAGGAGGAGAGATAAAACCCAGAGACACAAGAGCCATGCCCAGCAGTATTGAAGGAAGACTATGCATATAACAGAGAAGCAATGGGTGAAAAGGTTTCATTGTAATTCAGGGCCTAGAAAAGAACAGGGCCTGGTGGGAGCCACCTGCTGACATCACTAAACAACACCAGCCTGTCTATGATATTAAGGGGGTGAGTTGCTACAACTCAAATGTGTCTAGCTTTGTGTAGTTCTACCCCATGTCCCTCTCCCTAAGGCTGTCATCTTGTTCTATGTATACTATCTGCATTTGGGTCAAAATATATCCCCAATTTTAGCTTTGTTGCTACCTTCCTAAAGATGCCATTTCATTAAATGCCTTTGCTTTGAAGCCATGATGTCCTCTGGTGCTTGAAGTGAACCATATCTATGGAGTTTGTGAGCATCAGACTAACTCCGTGTAACTTCACAGAATGGCTTGGAAATGAAGTGGACTGTTCTGAGGCACTTGACTGGATTTTCTTTTTTTGGGTGGGGGGGAAGATGGTGGGAAGAGACAGAGTGCTATATATTCTACCATCTTTGATTACAAATACTCAAGTTTTCTTTGTCAGTTAATTTTTCCATATATGCTGTGGGCCACCTGATAGCCAGCATCATATGTGAGCAGAGATGTGAGGTAAAATGGGTCAGGCAGGCAGTTCAGGATAGAACTCTGAACTCCATTTATTGATACTCTGAGCAAGGTTTTTATAGAGCAATGAGACAAAGAAGGTAACTATTGGTCATTGTTTTCTATTACTGTTTTGTTTAGTTCCATGATGTCAGGCAGGCCTTGAAGGCTTTCATGTCCATTCTTTATCTGAGGTCCCCGTTTCACAATGGATGGGCTGTACACTCTCTTGCACTTTGTTCCCTTTGTATCACTACTATCAGAGTGAGTAAGAATCCAGGGTGCTCTGTTCCATGCATGTCATGGAGAGTGGTGAGCCAGCATCTGGTTGGCCTGGGAGAAGTTGCAAAAAGCTGGCTGCTTGTACCTGCAAAAATGGAGTTGGCTCTTAACACATATATATTTATCCACTTCTCCAGATACCTCTTGGTGTTCTGATTGGAATTGCCTTAAGTATATAGAATTACTTTTAGAAAGGGTTTTCATCTTTTTTTTTACACCATACTAACTAAAACATAAAAAGACAGGCAATATATCATCTAAATAATCCTTTATTCAATCATTATAGTATTAGGGTTTTTATATGGAAGTTGTATGTATTTCTTGATAGGCAAATTTTCTTATCTACTAGCTGAGTAATCTTGTCAAGGAAGGAAATGAAATCAGTCTGGTGTGACCTTTTCTTAATGAAACCATGCTGGATTATAGTGATGGCCACTTTGAAAAAAAAATGCTCACAAAAATATCTCTGTAGTGCTGCACCATGGTAATTTGCTGGAAATAAATATCCATATCACTGATCCATAATTTGAGGGAAACCCCTTTTTCCAATTCTGAAAGAGGGAATATTTTCACAGCAAAGATCTTCCTCCCTCCCTTCACCACTTAACCCAGGACAAAAAAAATCAGCTTTCAAGGATACTTCACATTTGCCCAATTTGGTTATATTGGTTTATAGAGCAAAAATGAAATTTACTCCAAAACTTCAGGCCTTTCAAAATACAATTTCACTTTACACTTTCTAGCCTTAGAAAAGTAAAGATTAAACCAAATTTTTCAATTCTTAATAAAGCTCTACATGTAGTAAGTCTGAAAAGGGTAAGCATAGGTTAGATTCTGAAGCGTTTAAAGGTTCAAGCAAGGAGTTCATGTTTGTTTCTGGAGGTTCTAGGGAAACAGCAGAGTTTGTTAATAAAACCCTGGTGGGTGTGGGCTTGGTGGCATCATTCCCACAAAGACAAAATACTGAAGACAGTCAGAAAAAGAGGGAAGATTAAAGGATCAAAAAGAAGAATAAGAACCAGCAACGAAGGAAGGGGATGAAAAGGGGAAAGAAAGAAGAGTGGAGTCAAAACAAATCACTTGCATTGAAGCTCACCAGTTCTAAGCATATCCCTCTTTCATTACATTGTCTTCCTCTTCCTCCTCAATGTCCTTCTCTTCCTTCTCCTCATCCTCCTTTTTTCTTAAAAAAAGAAGGAATGAGGAGAAAGATGAAAAGAATGAGATGAAAGGATGGAGAGAAATATGCGATTGGTAGTCTTAGCTGTGAATGTAAATGGAATTCACTTATGCCAAAAATGGAGAATGGCATCAGAATGAAGTAGAGAGCAGAATCCAATGGCATGCTATTCACAGGAATCATACTTAAAACAAAGATTCATGCAGAATCAAAATAAAGAACTTAAGCAAAATATATTATGCCCTAGCCACTCTGAAGAAAGCAGAAATAACAAACATGATATATGAAAGTAGATCATAAAAACAGGGGTACATAAAAGAAGATATACATAGGAAAACTATATTCCTAAAGTAATCATAATTAAATCAATATCAATAACAAAGACACACACATATACACATATACATTGAATGACATAGTAGTTAAATATTTTAAACATTAATCAAATTTCAGGAATAGACAACAAAAATAGAAGAGTGAGAGAGATCAATGTAACCCTTTCAGATCTAGACAAATATTAAAAGAAAAACTAAAAAAGAGAGGATAATGAGTTGAGTAGAATGTTAGAAAAGTTACATACAGCATATTCCTAATAATTGTTGAATGGGAACAGGAAAGGGTACATGTATTAGTATTGTGTGTACAAATGTATTTTGTGGTGTGTATGTATGTGTGTGCAGGTGTATGAATGTGTATATGGATATGTGTGTGCGTGTATGTATATGTCTGCATTATGTATATATGTGTGCATGTGTGTGGGATATATTTATGTGTATATTATATGTGTATGTATATCTGTGTGTGGATGTGTATGCATATATATGGGGGCATATGTATGTGTATATGTATATGTATGTGTCTGAGGATATATACATGGTATGCATATATATATACATATATATGTATATATATTACAAATTTTAACATAAATGTTAGCTATTGTTAGTATTCTTGACCATATCTGAAAGCATAAAAAGCACAGGTTTATTGAGAAAATCAGAAATATTAAGCACATTCTTTATGAAGTAAATGCAGTAAAATTATATTTAATAAAGGTCCAATTAGGAAAGGATAACAACAAGGTCAAGAGAAATTATCTGTTTCTAAAGAACTGATGGATCATAATAAATCATAGAAACAATCGACAATATTAGGAGAGAAAATTCCACCTAGACACAACAATCCTTTAGGATTCAGCCAAATCAGCCTTGAAGGAAAATTTTAAATCTTTAAACACTTTCATCAACAAAAGAGGTAAGAACTAGAGAAATAAATGGGGGTTTGTGACTAATCAAAACATAAAAGGAGCAAAATTTTAAAACCCAACTACAAGACAAATTAGAAATTCTCAAAACATAAAAAAATCAAAATCAAAATTAATTATGACATGATACTAATAATAAATTGGTTAATGAAACCAAGAGTGATATTTAAAAATAATTAGTTGCCTAATCTGATTAAATAAGAGAGGGGGAAAAATATTGTTCATATGACAAAGTGACAAGGGGAAAGTCATAACAATTAAAGAGGCAATGTATGAAACTATTAATATTTTGCCAATTATATTTCAACAAAATTGAAAATAACTTAGATGAAAAAAATGAGCACTTACAAAAACAAAATATCAACATTAAAATAACAAGAAATAGATAAGAAAATTTCAGTCACAAAAAGAAAACCATAGATATGCATCTCTAATTAATATCAATTTAAGTGTGAATGAAATATTATCAAATAAGTTATAACAATTTATTTAAAAAGATGACATCATGACGAGGTTGGATTTATGTCAAGGATATAGAATTGCATCAGTATAAAGGAAATTATAAAGCTAAATATCATATTCATAAAATAACATATTATTGTGATCATTATGTCCAGAAGAGATTTTTAACAAAATTAAATGCTAGTTTCTTTTAAAAACACTAAAAATAAAGGAATTACTGGGTCTTTTCCTAATATGATTTTAAAAAATAGTATCTATAACTAAGAGCCAATATTATGTGAAATAAAAAAAGGCCTAATGATTTTCCAGTTAGATCGGGAGTAAACCAACGATGTCCATTATCAGTATTATTTGAAAT
Organism: Pseudocheirus occidentalis; assembly: GCA_028646575.1. Taxonomy (NCBI): domain Eukaryota; kingdom Metazoa; phylum Chordata; class Mammalia; order Diprotodontia; family Pseudocheiridae; genus Pseudocheirus; species Pseudocheirus occidentalis. The sequence continues at coordinate 649,587 of CM053601.1, forward strand.
ACTGACCAAATGCTTAATATAGTTATGACAAGAAAAATAAATTAAGGGAACATGACTCTGCTTTTTGAAGATATAATTTTTATTTAAAAAAACCTTAAAGAGCTGATCACAATTAATTGAAAAAATGAATAACTTCTGCAGAGATGTAAGATATAAAATTAATATGTAAAGATCATCAGCATTCTGTATGTTATCAGCAAAAGTCAATGTTAGAAACTAAATGATGACAAAAAATGTCTGCTAAGTTTCAGACCCCATATGCTAAGCACTGAATATACAAAAAAAGGACCAAAGACAGTCCCTGTCTTCAAGGAGGTCACAGTCTGATGGGGGAAGAACAAATAAAGAAATATCAAGGGGAAATAAGAAATGTTCGAGAAGGAAGCTACTAGAATTAGCAGGTTTGGGAATATGTTCACAGGTTCATAGATCAAAGAGAATTTGGAAGTCATCCCACAAAACCTCCTCACTTTACTGATAAGGATACTGAGACCTAGAGAAAGGAAAGGATTTGGCAAAGTCACCAGCTAGGAAGTGGAAGATCTAGAATTCAAATCTAGGTCTTTAATTTTAGACTGGTCATTTATTTTCTCTTGTGTTGCTTTGTATTTCAATAAATGAATAGGGAAGTAAAAGGTTTTCATTAAAAGATAATGTATTTTAAAACATCCCATTCTAGAAAATTGCCACTCTTAAAAAAATTTGGCAAGTAGAAAATACAAATAAATTTAAAATGGCCTTTAATATAAAGAGTTATAATGGAAGTAACAAATTTGAAAATTACCCCACCCCAAAAAAGCATTTAATTCTCATAATACCCCCAGCACATGATTTTTAAAGAGCAGTATATCTCTACCCCTCTACCACACTCCCACTGTATAGCTGCATTCACATGGTATTATGTAGGTGTTCTAAATAATAAGGGTTGATTATTGTAAAAATAATTTATGTAATAATATTAACGTAAATGGCTTCTTTCCTATTCTCCAATGCCAATGAATGGGACGGGGAAGACTCTCTATGCCTTAATCTTTATCTGGTAAAATCTCATCTTGGAATAACTTGTAGAATCAATTAATCAAAGCTCTCAAACAGGTATCAGTAATTCCCAGACACATCAACTGAATAAATAAAAAACATGAAGTAGTTGGAGAAAAACTTAGTTAGTCAAGGTAAGAAGTGCTTGGAATTACTGATTTATATCCCATGATAAAATGTATTAGCACTGGATGAAAGAGTTAGTAACATCTCTAGGTAGGTCTGTGTATATCGGAAAAGATTCCAGTATGAGAATCCCTATAACTTATCTGAGAGTCAAATTTTGAGCCAGGTCATGGAAATAGAGGGAAAGAGGGATTTAGGGGTAATGAAGCTTTGAATTTTACATGTACTGGTTGGAGACTGAGTCACCCATTTTGAAGGGGATATTTTTTAAACAGTTGCCATTATTCATCATTTAAGTAAAAAACCACTTCATTTAAAAGCTAATTAACTCTGGGTGTCTAATTGATGATCAGTGGGGAACAGACTATGTTTAACCATACTAGAGAAACATCAACCCCTCAGGGTGGCCTTTTGAATCCAGAGGGAGCACAACAGTCATTTATTTTGGGGGGACCAGGAACACCATTAAAAATTGAGTTAAACATGCCAGAGGAAATGCTATAACAAACCACCCACAAATATTTCTACAGACAACTGACTGTGGGTGTCTAACATGCTTCTATGTCCTTCTGCATTTCCATCTGTTAGAAAGAGGTCACATGCAGAGTTTCAAATGAATGAGAAAATGTGCTCATTATAAAATGCAAGGTGTTCAAAATGTCCAAGTCTTGCCAAGAAGAAACTGTTATTCCACTCTAAACTTTTTTAAAAAATGTACTTTCTACCTTCCTCACAGTATAAAAGCAATCAGAGCACAGACATGAAGTTCCAAATACAGGGTAAGAAAAAAATAAAAGGAGAAAAAGTTCCAATTTTGCTGTTTATAATCCTTTTCTTGACAGTCACCAAACTAAGTACAATTTAAACTTTTTTTAGTCTTATGCATCTACCACGGGAAAGGCACTGTGCTAGACAGAATAAGGAATAATTAATGAGTTGATAGATGCATGCAAGAATTATTGAACATATACTTTATATATTGCTTGTTTTGTAATTATTGTGTCCAAGGAGTAGTGTCATACACTGGAATCTGTTTTTAACTTCTTTAAACACAGTATTTCAATTTTTGATTTGTTTATGTTTTGTAGAGTCCAATAATATTCAATTTCCCCAATCGTTTGTTTTTTAGTAAGAGATGTTTTACATATGCTTCTCATAGGAGGAGAATGAGGATTGAATGAGCTAGTCCATGTGAAGACTTTCATAAACCTGAAAGCACTACGGAAATGCAAGTTATTATTACTTGATATTTTGGCTTTCTTTTAAGATTTCTTCTTGTCTTATGAATTGGAGTTCTGTTTCTTTGATTCCATTTTTCAGGGAGTCTAACACAGGTAAAACTTTCACATTCTCTTCTAAGCTATTTTTCTCCTATTTTTTTACCTCAAGTGCTCAACTTTCACATTTTTGTGTCTTCATTTTTTTTTCATCTCCTTATGGAGTCCTTGTGAGACTATACCACTCTTTTCTCAGAAGTCTGAATTTTACTTATATTGAAGTACTGGGTTTTTCACTTGAGTTTGTGTTTCTGTCATCCCATAATGCTTTGGCATTATAGCCAGAGTAGTCTTCCATTTGCTCATACCTCCAACCTACATTGGAAGACCAGACTTCATCCCCTCCCACAGTCTTAGTCAATTCAGGAAGACTTTCCCTATGGTCTACTTGCCTCTACTAACATGTTTCAGGATATGGTGACAGGGACTAGACCTCACTTTGTCCCCATTCCTAGCTTTTTCCATCACTTTGCAAGCAAACATGGCAGCTTCCATCAACCTCTATTTCCCTCCATGTTCAATAACCAATTAGTACTACCTCCATCCCTGCTGAAGTCATCATAGACCCTAGGAGAGCATTGGGAATACAGGTGCTAACCTCCTGGAAAGCTCCCTCCCAAGTAGGCACCACTGAGGCCATCTCTGTTTCCTCTTATGGCTTCAACACACCCTATGGAAAGCTCCTAGCATTCAAGAATTGCCCAACTATGGCTGCCTACCTGATAATCTTCCCTTCCTTGAACTTCTGCCCCCTCCCAAACCATGGGTGGCTATATTCCTCATGGAGGCTCCAGGATAGGGATGAGACTCCACTGGCTTCAGGCCCTGTTTGCTGGAAAAGGAAGTTGGCTTTCACTGTACCTGGTCTATTTTTGCTCTGGGCTCATTTCAAGGTTCTCTTTTATCCTTGTGGCCTTTGAAGCTGTCTTCTGGGGCTCCTTGGGGCTGGATGGAGAAGCTTACTGGATCTTCAGTGCAATGTCATATATTCCACAGGATTATTTTGAGGTAATACAAAGGAGATAAGACATATATGTTGCCCTAAGTAAATGCTAGTGATGATGATGATGAATATTACAACTACACAGAGATGTCAAAGAGTGGAAGAGTCAGAGAGAAGAGGGAACCTGCTAAAGGTGTACATGTGCATGTGTATGTATTTGCATATGCATATGTACATATGTATGATGTAGACTATTAAGCCAAAGATGATAAAAGAACAAATGCATTCAATATATATGGGGCCCTAGATGCACGTGATAGATTTATAATTGTTAGGCTATATTCCCCTGATTCAAAATCACCCATAAGCAAAATGAGTGGAAGAAATTTAATTATTTTATGACCAGTGAAGGAGGAAAAAGATCCAGCTGCTTTAGGAAAATTGCTCAGTGTCTGGGATGTGTTAAGCATTAAATGAAGGAAAAAGGCAATTTCCCAGTGATACTGAAATCCTTAATAGCTTAGATGAAAATCTCTGGATAAACAAGAGTGACCTCCATCTGTTGTTGCAGGGGAGCAGAAAGATGAAGCAAAAAGAATCCAAAAAGTTTAATGGATGGGAGGTCAGAGAGCATTAGTCAGAGGGCTCTAATGGATAGCCAGAGAACCTGGGCAAAGCCAGAGCAGATGGCGGTAGACTCAGATGTTCTACATGAAGACTTTCCTAATGGACACAAGTGATGGGGCTCTCCCAAGCCATGCTCTTCCTCTGCATTTCACTTATCCTTCTGTATGGATCTCATCTTCTTTACCAAAATGGAAACCCCTCAAGGGCAGGAACCACTTCACTTTCATCTTTCTTGCTCTCCCTGATGCTTAACATAGGTCCAGGTAAAATGGAGGGCCTTGATTATTTGGCTAGGAATCAGAAAAAAAAAAACATTTATAAGATTAGGGGGATAGGGAGAGTGACTGGATCTGGTACTTTACTATTATAGAGTACTCCAAGGTGAGCAAATTCCCTCTACCTCTATCAGCAAGTTTGCTTAGAACAGTGAAAGGTAAGCTTACTTTCCTAGGGTTGTCCAACCAGTATGTGTTCAGGCAAGACATGAACTCAACTTTCCCCAACTCTTTGGTGGATCCTCATTCATAACAGTACTGTGGACTTAGAAAGTTAAGGAAAAGCTAAACTACTTCGCAGGGGAAAAAAGTAAACTCTTATGATGAATAAATAAGGCAAGAAATTTTTGCACACTGGACCATGTGACTTCTGGGAGAACACAGCTACCTGCCATCAGACAAACCCTGAGCAGTGACCTGGAGGAATCAATCAGCAACAGAGGCCTGGAACATGCCCTGCATCATGTCTTCTTTAGTCTTCACTGACTAATGCCAATTACCCACCTCTCGATTGCCCTTCAGGGAACTCACATCAACATTTCAGAGAATATGAATTTCCAATCTTTGCTACCATATAGGAGAAGTCTAGTGCAACTAAAGAATAAATAAATATATCTTGAATTTATGGAGGAGCTCTCCCAAAGACAATGTGGACCAATCTCTTTCCCCTGTTCATGTCTGGGCTAAGTTAATTGGCCATTGGCAGTCTTTGTCAAAAATACTCTACTTTATTTCTCCTGTGTGGATGACTTTTTAAGGCTTTAGGATCTCATTTAGGAGATTTTGCCAAGATCTAGAGTTTCATGAAATTAGCACAGTGGTATTTGTAAACAAGAACATTTGTAAATGAGAATATTCAAAGCATCTCACCACCTCTAGGGAATTCCACTTCTATTTGGATCTGTGCTGGCCATCTTCAAGGACAGGGGGAAATATGATAGGGAAGCACTGCCCATACATTATTTATATGTAATTTTATGTTTTTATTTATTTATTTTTAGTTTTCAACATTCAAGATTTTGTAGTTTCTTCAACTCAAGATTTTGAGTTACAATTTTTTTCTCTCTGTCTTTCTCCTACCCCCACCCCAATATAGCAAGTCTACTGAATACCCCAATCTGTTCTCTCTTATATCCTCCCCCAATACCCCTCTAATTTTCTATTAAGGCAAGATAGATTTCTATACTCCAGTGCCCATGTACCTTATTTCCCAGTTGTATGTAAAAAGAAAAAACATTTTTCAAGAATTTATTTTTAAAAGTTTGAGTTAAAGATTTTTTTCCTTTCTTCCTTCTTCACCCACCCCCTCTGGGAAGATAAGCAATTCAACATAGATTGTACATGTGTAGTTATGCAAAACATTTCCATAACAATTATATTGTGAAAGACTCTATTTCCCTCCATCCTATCTCACCCCCCCCACTTACCGTATTTATTCATTTGACCCTGTCCCTTTTCAAAAGTGTGTGCTTCTAACTACCCTCTCCTCCAATAGGCTCTCCCTTCTATCATCCCCACTCTTATCTCCTTCCCCCTATTTTCCTGTAGGGTAAGATACACAATTGCATGCACATGGCATGCTATTCCCCCTTAAGCCAAATTCAATGAGAATAAGGTTGACCCATTCTCTTTCACCTTCCTGCTCTTCCTCTTGATTTTAACAGTGTTTTCTTGACTCTTCTATATAAGATAATTTACCCTAATCTATCCCTCCCTTTCTCCTTCTTCCAATAAATTCCCCTCTCACCTCTTATTTTATATACATACATACATATACATACACATATATACACATACATACATATACGCATACATACATATATAAATATATATGTATGTATGTATGTATATTTCCTTCAACTATCCTCACTCTGAGAGAAATCTTAGGAGTTACAAGTATCATTTTTCCATGTAGGAATGTAAATAGTTGAACTTTAATAAATTCCTTATGATTTCATTTCCCTGTTTACCTTTTCATGCTTCTCTTGCTTCTTGTATTTGAAATTCAAATTTTCTGTTCAGCTCTGATTTTTTCATCAAGATTGATTGAAAAGCCTCTGTTTCATTGAATGACCATATTTTCCCCTGAAGCATTATACTCAGTTTTGTTGGGTAGGTGATTCTTGATTTTAACACTAGCTCCTTTAACCTCTGGAATATCATATTCCAAGTCCTTTGATCCTTTAATGTAAAAGCTGCTAGGCCTTGTGTTATCCTGATTGTGTTTCCACAATACTCAAACTGTCTCTTCCTCACTGTTTGCAGTATTTTTTCCTTGAACTGGGAACTCTGGAATTTGGCTATGATATTCCTAGGAGCTTTCTTTCAGGAATGTTTTTCAAGAGGTGATTGGTGATTTCTTTCAGTTTCTATTTTGCCTTCTGGTTCTAGAATATTAGGGCAATTTTGCTTGATAATTTCTTCCAAGATGGTGTCTAGGCTCTTTTTTGATCATGGCTTTCATGTAGTCCAATAATTTTGAAGTTATCTCTCTTGAGTCTATTTTCCAGGTCAGTGGTTTTTCCAATGAAATATTTCACATTTTTTTCTATTTTTTTCATTTTTTTGGATTTCTTTTATAGTGTCTTAATTTCTCATAAAGTCATTAGCTTCCAATTGCTCCAATCTAATTTTGAAGGAGTTATTCTCTTCAGAAAGTTTTTGAAATTCCTTTTCCATCTGGCAAATTTGACTTTATAAGGCATTCTTCTCCTTACTAGCTTTTTTAGCCTCTATTTTGCCGTTTGAGTAATCCTATTTTTTAAGGAGATATTTTCTTCAGTGTATTTTTGGGTATCATTCAATGCTCTGTTGACTCTCTTTTCATTATTTTCTTGTATCCTTCTCATTACTGTTCCCAATTTTTCTTCCACTTCTTTTACTTGATTTTCAAAATCCTTTTTGAGCTCCTCCATGGCATGTGACCAATTCATATTTTTCTTGGATGCTTTTGATGCAGGAGTTCTGATTTGTCTGTCTTCCTCCCACTCCATGCCTTGATCCTTTTTGTCCCCAAAAAAGGAATCTATGGTTTGATTACATATCCTAGACTTGCTCATCTTGCCAATTATTTAACTTTTGAGCTCTTTGCCACAGTAGAACTCTGCTTCCAGAACGGAGAGAGCTTTGTCCCAAACTGCTGGGGTTTTCACAACTGCTACAGCTATTAGTTGGGTGCCCTCTCTACAGATATAACAAGCTCTGGCTCACTGGTCACACACCCCAGGACCACTACCTTAGACCGCAATCAAGATCCAATCAGGTTAAAGCAAGAAGATTACTCTCTGTATGGTCACTTGGTCCCCCTGCAATCTGCAAGCCAGGAGCTCCTGAGGCATCCAGGCAGTGGTGGCACAGATGCCACGCCTCTGCTGCTTCTCACCCTGGGGGCAGGAACCAGACTGTGCTCTCAGTGCCCCTATTCCCACAGAGTTCCACATTGACCTTTTACTTTCTTTTTGGCATTTATGGATTGAGAAGTCTGGAAACCACCACAGCTACTGATGTTTCTCTCTCCCAATGTCTGTTCTGGGTCACCCTGGGGCCAGGGAACCACTGGGCTCATGTGGGCATATGCTTGGCTCTAAGCCTGGTGTGATAGATCCTTCCTGTCCACCTGCCAGGAGTTTTTCAGTGGGAGTTTTGTTTTTCTTTGTCTCTTTGTGGATTCTGTAGCTCTAAAGTTTGTTTAGTCATTTTTTTACATGTACTGAAAGTGATTGAAGCGGGAGCCCCCCCAATTTTGTGCTTCTACCCTGTCATTAATCTTTATAATCAAAATATTGTGAAGGAAAAGAAAGGCCTGGTCTATGGGGTCATTTTCCCAGGGCATGACATCAGCTAAAGAGTCTGGCCCTTTTAGCTGGGAGAGTTAGGGGTGACTCCAAGTTTAACTCCTGGGTAAAAGTCCTAGTTGTTGCTTTTGAATGTTCCTCCTATAATGTGACCCCACGACCTGAGCCCAGCAGCCTAGCTGTGGAATTATGGGGAGAGAATGACGGCACTGTGGCCCCTGACATTCTAAAAACATATATGCTGATTCAGTCCTTGAGATCATTTGGATCTCTCCGGCTCCTGGGCTACTTTTTAATGCACTTGTGATGAATTAAAACCTAGGCCTTGCTCCACATGAACTATTGTTTATCCACAACACCATGGAAATTCTGTGACAGTGTAATTTATTTTCTGCAACCAAGTTCAGAATTTTCTGTTCATTTACAATACCACCAAATTCTCTTTCTCATCTACTCTTTCAGCCAGTATTCCAGCCTGTAAATATCTTGGGACCCCAATTCTCTTATAGGCCAGGTTAACTCTAATTCTGAGTTTGGAGTCATGACCAGTCTTCTTGATAGCTTGTCCATTATCCTATGAGTCATGGAAGGGAACTAAGACCTGCACCAGTAACACTCTATATCAATTGGTAAATACCCAGGAAGGAAACAAGCATGATTAAGTCCCTAGTATGTGTCAGATGCTGCCAAGCCTGTCAAAGCCATTATCTCATTTGATACTCACAATACCCCTGAGAAGTAGGTGCAATTATTATTATTATCATTATTATTATTATTATTATTATTATTATTATCATCCCCATTTTACTGATGAAAGAACTGAGGCAGAGAGAGCTTGAGACTTGTTTAGAGTCATGAAGCTAGTATCCGAGGTTGGATTTGAACTCAGGTCATCCTGACTTCAGGGTCAGTGAGTGCTCTATCCACTGTGCCTCTAGCTGCCATGAGCAGCAGCTCAAAACATTTAATGAAAATCATAAGTACTCTTTGCCTTAACCAGAGAGAAGGAACACAGCCACCTTCTTTACTTATCAAAACCTTATGTCTAATTACCATGCATTATACTTATAATCCAGAAATTTCTGATGGTGAATATCCAGGCAGGACTGATTATTATTTATCTGGATGCACTAAGAGGAGAGAGGAAGGACAGAAAATGCAGAAAGAGGAGGCAGAGATGGGTCCACATTTGCTGAGATTATTCTTGAAGACACATCTCTAAAATTTGAAACATTCTTTAGAGGATCCATCCAGGTTGCTGACATTCCCCATTGGTGTTATGTCCATTGAAATCTGAAATCACAAACCTGGCCAAATCTTTCCCATCTGGGCCCAGGTCCAGCCAGTGAATGTCACACAAGTATCAGAGAAGGAATGAAGGGCTTTTGGAGACAGCTGATACTTTGTAGATACCTGCATATCACTTACAGTTTTCATTGGTACCCTTGGGCCTCTGGTCTCTCTTTTACTACCTCTGCTCCTCATCCCTGACATGTCTGTAGTAAGCCTTGGAATTTTCAGGTGAGTGGTAATCTGCTTAATTAATTGCCTGTTTTTGTCTTTTTCCAGAGTCAGCTCTGAGCTGGCTTCAGAAGACAAGAATTAGCTGGAAGTCTTGGGAGCTGCATGTTCTTCCCTGTCATGGCTCAAATTGCCCAGAATTCAATACACCCATTGGCCACACAGCCCAGCTGACTCAGGTCCTTATGTTTTGACTTGTTTTTGTGTAGCAGCAAGCACCCTGGCATACCTAGGGTGGCTGCTGGCACAAGTTCTTAGATCTGCTTTTCTAGAGGAAAGCAACTCAAAATGGGTTAACAATCTTTCTTTAATCAAACAAACATGTCATTTACCTAGTTCAGGGGGAAAAGTCAGCACCCTGAACTCCAGAGGATACAAACCCAAGTTACAA